>OX336896.1:22672980-23872980 GCA_946959425.1 Argyrosomus regius | reverse complement strand
ACTTGGTAAAACGACTGATGCTGTTGCCTTTTTTCAGCCTTTTGGCCATTATTCCTGTTGACTATGATAAGATTGCACTTACTAATTGTAGCACTGTGGCACTGAGGCAAGCTAAATTTATTTGGAAATTCCTGGGTTATCCAGTGCAATGAGGGATTATAACTGACATTTCAGATGAGCTAACTTTCTTTGCACTCATTGATTTGTGTTTCTTGCACCAGCGGTGTATCAATGACGCTGTGTTTCCAGATTTTTTTTTTTTTTTTTGATTTGTTTAGTGAGTACTATGATACCAATAAAGTTGAAAAGGATGGCCAAAGAAATGAAAATAGCACCCAAGTTGGAATAAACAGGAATTATTATGAATCTGTTTTTATTATTCATATTTTTAAGATGTTATCTGAAGCAAGAAGAGGCTTTGGGTCCTGCACCGGTGCTGGAGAATGAGAGGGAGCTGGGCTTTCCCTCTGGATTTGTGGGAATGATAAGAACAACCATATGCAGTTTCACAGGGCAACACTTAAAATCATGAACAGAGGGAAACTTGAATTTAAGACCTGAAGCTCTGGCAGCGGCTCCTCTTCACTTGTAATAGCTTGGTAGCAGACTGTGTGTCTACATTTCAATAATATGACCTTTTGTGACACTTTGGCACTCCCTGCATGTGGTTAATGGCAGCTTCATATACTGGAGTCCAGCGGGTTTCTGTGCCAACAACGGGGTGATTCACTCGCAGAGGAGCGGCACAAGAGCTGCTGGATGAGTGAGAGGGAACCTCAGTGTTGGACATCATCGTGCGAGCGAGCGGCAGGGGGAACTGCGGGATGTGTGGGGAATGGGGATGGGGTGTGAGGGGTTGAAGGAAGAACAGAGCGAGCAATGAATAGCGCTGTCCAAACCAACAAACACAGTTTAGTTTTAGTGGGTTAGCGTGGTGTGGTTAGTCTTGGATGCTTTTCTGCTGTGGAGCCTTAGCAAACAACCAGCTTTGATCGATTTGCTGTATAATGAGGTCCTGGCTGGCTGAAGGAGGAGGCGTTTTTTTTTTTTTTTTTGATCAATTGTCATCCTGCACTATTTATCATCTTGATGGTGTTCATTTCTTAAGTACTCCCTAATCTGTGATGAGAGAGAAATAACAGGGATTTAAGAACACCCAGGCACATAAAACATCCTATAAATATTCAAACATAAAGAAAAAGAGAGAAGGAAATATATGGCTCAAAACTTCTAACCTGGCACAACAGACCGAACTCCTAACGACGTCTTCCTCTTGTGCCAATTATCAAATCAACAAGTTGAAATTGGAGCACGTTAAGTGGGCAGCCTCTCTCGCCTCGTGTGAAAATGAGCCCACTGGAAGTGAGTAAACTTCCAGAGAAAATGAACTTCTCACAAAGACACAGTCAGGAAATGAGCTGATGTGTTTTTCCTCATTACAGTTGCCAACACAAGGCTGAGGTGTTAATTGTCTTCATCAGGAGTGGACACATGAGTTCGTTGCCACCTACATTTTACCGCTCTTATGATCACAAGATGTCCAGCTCGGTTTTAACTGACGGACTAACTGACATGTTGTCTGCAGGCATACAATTTATGGATGTGTGAATGCGTGCACAGACAAGAGCAACTGTCTTTCTCTGTAACTGGAAACTTTTTTTGCATAAGAAAACTCGAAAAAGGACACAAAGGTCACACACACACACACACACACACACACACACACATGCAAACACACAGCTCCTGTTTTTTCTCTCAGATAAACAGCTGGATGGGTGTTTCTGTTGGCAGAGGGATTTACTGGCCCCAAACCTCACTGGAAACCCACTGGGCTAAGGGTCACATGCATGCATAAACATGGAACCATGGTGGGAATACACACACACACACACACACACACACACAAACATGAAAGCAAGAATTGATAATAAAAAAAAGATGGATGTTGCTGTGATGTGACAGATATGGTACTGACAGACCAGTTTGGCCGCTGACATGTTGAGAAATGTCACACAGAAACCACATAGCAAGGAAATAGTCGGCGAGGGGTGAAGCTGGCGATAGCAGCCTAGATAGGACAATGAATTAACATCTGAGCATCTATCTTTTCAGCTTGCTAACATGGGATGCAATGACGTGACACTGAAATTTTTTTTCAATTACATAGATAAAGATTTATAGGGCTCAGGCAGCTGTGACACAGGACGCAGAGCAGGTCGTCCCCGGCTCCTCCAGTCTGCATGTCCAAGTGTCCTTGGGCAAGATACTGAACCCCAATTGCTCCCGAAGG
This sequence comes from Argyrosomus regius, assembly GCA_946959425.1. Taxonomy (NCBI): domain Eukaryota; kingdom Metazoa; phylum Chordata; class Actinopteri; family Sciaenidae; genus Argyrosomus; species Argyrosomus regius. The sequence continues at coordinate 23,870,690 of OX336896.1, read as the reverse complement.
CCGGTGCATGAATGGTTAGCTCTTAAGTACTGATGAGCAGTTGGCACCCTGCATAGCGGCTAATGCCATCAGTGTATGAATGTGTGTGTGAATGAGATATGTAGAGTTATAGCGCCTTGAGTAGTCAGAGGACTAGAAGGGATATATAATTACAGTCAATTTACCATATTTACAGAATATGGCAGAGAAGGAATATAATATTCATAACTATATTTTTATTAGTGTATTATCACCTGTTTTTGTTTTGTTTGTTTTTTTACCTCAGAACCGCAAGTCCTCTTGTATGGAGACTGCCATGTTGAACCACCATGTTTCTATAGTAACCAAACAGTGGCTCCAGATAGTTTCTCCTTCAGACTTCAGTGCCCATTTTCATTCTCAGGTTTGTCAAATACTGACGTGAGAGGTGTTCAGTTGGTTGCAATCTGTAACCTTGCCACTAGATGGCACTAGATCCTACACACTTACACGCTCCCTAAAGTGCTATATATAACTGATGTACTTATGTAAACATGTTATTTTGTTAGAGTGTAACATGGAAAACATTTTTGATTTGGGTTCATCTAAATCTAAAATGTATGATCCCTCTACTCATTATAAAGTAAACACATACAAACAAAAACTGCAGACAGCAACAGCTGCTGTGAAGCATCGCTCCCTCCTGGTGACCATAATGTTTGAAAGAAGTTGTGAAGAAAATGTTTGCTTCTAATAACTTCCATGTCCACAACCATCTTTATTTGTTTCAGTGTCATGGACACAAAAGTAACACCACAGATGAAATGAATGGAAGAGGTGAGTCTGTAAGAGAGGAGCAAAAATAGTCGCACATCGCCACCCATTTTATGACATAAAATAGGTTTTCCGATTTCCATAAGCTCATTGTAATAATTGCTGAAATGGGAAGTTCCCCCTAACATCCGTCTGATTAGTCATTTACAGTGCATGCTGTGAACGGCTGAGAGGAAATAAGGAGTGACCAAAGCCAGAGATCAGTGGAGACAAGTGGGGAATTTGCCTGGGTTGGTTTGGTACCAACATTTACTCTTATCAAAATGTCATGGAGGAGGCCAAAATGCCTTGAAATGAATGATCACATAAAGAAATGATAAGACACGATCAAAGACGCAAAGCATTTGGAAGTCGTGATAAAATTCCCCTGTAATAAATGTATCCTGAAGTGATTTATGAAACAAATGACTTGACAAAGAAATGTGCTATAAAAACTGGAAATACAAGTCCAGACAAACTAGTCATTCACCTTAGGGGAGGAAAATTAATCTAGTAGTCTATTCTGACAACAGTGATATTTCAGTCTTGGAAGATTAAACCTTCTAATCTTGGAAAAAAGTGTTTGGAACATGTTTTAAAGGTTTCAGGCTCCGATAACTTAAATTATGATGAATTGCGGCAAAACAGGTGTGCAAGCCTTTGTCCTTGATGGTACACATCTGAGAGCCAGACTCAGCAAGTTGTGAGTGAGTCACTGTGAAGTGCTGACTCTCATTATAAATGCTTTTTCTAGAGATGACTCAGGTTTGCTCTTTGTTTCCCTCAGGTCAGCGTTTGGCAGATCTTCCTGCATGTCCCCTGTTCTCCCCGATACTTTATGTTTTTACATCAGCTCCCATTTATATTTCAATCTATTCATGTAAACACTTATAGGTTGATGGTTTTAATTAGAAAGTCCACATAACTGATTGTATCTCTGTGTGGGCAAATCTTAGACTTTGTGTCAACACATTGCAGCATTTCACACTCATGAAGCTGGAAACAGAGGCATGTTGTGTGTGATAGTGCAGATGTGTGTGTGAAAGTGGAAGAGAGAAAGCCAGGAATCATTTCAGACAGGAATGGCCTGATGGGACAACACAGCATGGGGTCTTGGCCAAGGCAAACACACAGTGAGCCAGGGAGTGAGCACATGTCCTCAATTTTCCAAAGCAGTGACAAGTTTACTCCATTACCACTCTGCCCACTTTCCTACTACAATTGTCTGAGTGGATTAACTGGACATTCAGGGCACACTCTTGTTGAACAACTGTCTCAAATTCAACAAATGGAAAGTGCTGTCATGTAACTAAAATGGCAACGAGCTCCGGACTATTAGCCTCAGGGAAAGCCTTGTAACAAGGTCCAGAAAACTCAGATCATCATTAGTGCCTTTTAGAAGTGGGTGGAAATCTTCAGGTTCAGAGCTGTATATGAAGGCTACACATCCACATGCGATGAATGATTATAAAGCCATTTAGCTAAACAGCAGCTTGGCAGGCAGTACAGATCCCTGTGCAGAACATGGGCCTTACATTTCTGCATGACTATATCATGGCACAAACTGCCGGGTTGTGTTTTTCTACACGTCTCTCACAATTCAATTCCTGTTGGCAAAAATGTTGCGAGGTTGGCCAAAACACACACAGACGAAATGGCTCCATGTAGTTTAAGCAACTGACATTGGTTCGGCGTGCTGGCTTCAGGCAATCAAACTTATTTTAGTTTATGTTTCAACGTTTGGCGGGAGAGAATTATTTAGACTCTTTTGATTTCGTCACCACAGGCTGAAGAGTTGAAGAGTTTATTGAAATGCCCGCTGAACTCAGTGGATGAAGTTGCTTCTGATGGTTCGACAATAAACACTGATTTTAGAGGAATACCAAAACATAGAAAAAAAGCTAAAAGGAAGTGTTTGATCGAATTCTAACCTTTAAACTTCTAAAAAAATCCATATTTACTTCACTGTTTGTGTGCTTTGTATTTGGTCCTTTCTGATCTGCCCTCTTCATACCCCATCTGAACTGCACCGGTTTCCATTATTTGTGTAAAAGAAGTTGACACAGCAACTCACGATAATATCAACTTTTAATGTCCTGTTCCAGCATGTTGAATACCAAAATCACAACTCACTTTGTACATTTGTCTCCATCTTTTGTGTACTCAAAGTCACGCATGGTGCAGGGAAAGTGTGATCAGGCAGCCAAAAACATCTGCTGACGTCTGTCAATGTGCAGACTATGTACCATTACATTCTTTTATTATTAACAGATTTTCAGAATCCAAATAAGGTGACCAAAGAAGGGAGTGTTGGTGTTTTTCACAGGACTTTCCTCTGTATGAGGTGCCATGTTTCTACAGTAGCCCAGAATGGACAAACCAAACACTGGCTCTAGATAGGGCCTTTCACATTTTTGCGTGTGCCACATTTTTTTCTTCAAACTAGGAAGGGGTTACTGAAACAGGGTACTTGCACTCTTCAACTACACCGCTAGATGCCACTAAATCCACCAACAATGACAAAAAAAATCTGCATATTAATCAAAATGTTCATGCACATGCAAAACATCACGTAGATGTTTCAATTCAACAAGCAGCCTAAAATGTTACCATTACTTGGGTACAGAGGGGATGTTTGAGAAACTGGCTTATGAATCTTCATAGTGCAGTGGAACTTATTGTGTTAGTGCTTGAATATAAGGTGTGACGGTTATATGAGGACAACTCAGCTACGATAAAGCTAGTAGGAATGTCAGTGCCTGTCAAACATCCCAGCAGCTAGAGGGTTTCATGTTTATTGCTTCTGTCTGTCTGCCTGTCTGAGACATGTAGGTCATATCTTGTTTTGAGATCTACAGCTGCTTGTGGCTTCCAGCCTTTCCGCCCACCCAAAGCCATGAGCTCTCTGCAGTGTGAACTGGCTTTGACCCACTTGACATGAGATTGTTGCTTTCATGTCCTGTCCAAGAAAACTGCTGACCTGCGGATTTACTGCTCTGCTATGGGGCTCAGATTGAGAATGTAAGGGGACTTTACACAAACTGTATTGACTTACAGTCACTGTGGTATATGGATATATTATAAAGGTATCTGGTGACCAAAAATGACAAATTTATTTAGAGGAAAAAAATGCTTTAAACCAAATTAGGAGCAGATCGAATGTTATTCGAGTCTGTTTTTGAGGATAGATGTTGTTATTAAAAGGAATACTTCCATATGCCTTTGGCCTTTTGGCTTAAAAGTCTATATTGCAGTATAACGGCCTTCATAGTGAATTATAGTGCATTCATAATGCTTTATAACTGCATTCATAAACACACATACTGCTTTCTGGTGCACTATAAAAACAATAATAAAACACTATAGATGTGACTTATAATGAATTATAACTGCAGGTGTCTGATGAAAGCTCTCTTGACTACCTATAAATTAGAGGTTGACTGATGGGCTTATAATACATTATGACTACCTATAGACAATCAACTGTAATAAGAACTCATAGTGTACTATAGCAGTCCATGCAGTGTCATAAGTTATCATTGTACGTGTAAAGTAAAGGGCATTTTGATGCATTTATAATTATGCTTCATTATCAGGTTTCATTGTTGGTGTGAAGTAAAGTGTAATGTATTTTGATGCATTCAGATATTTATTGGACATTGTGGCGTTATCAACATATTTGCAAGCAAAATATCAAATTAATTAAAATATTAGCCTTTTGTATCACCCAATATATAGTGATTCATAGATTTAGCAAATTATACAAATATTGATAACAAAACTCAAGCTTGATCTGTGTAGGCTATTTTGTAAAATGACCTCTTAATGATTTTTTGTAGCCTCTGAGCAGCAGATAAGCCAGTCCCCTGCTGAAATAGGATGATAAGCCCAAAATTAGCCATGACTACAGGGACAGGTAGGGAGGATAACAGATTAAATAATATGAATAACAGTTATTTAATGTAAGACAGAGCAGATGTGACAGCAGTACATGATTAATCTATATACCTTGTTTGCTCTGAAGTGGGTGTATTAAAGGATCACCAAACAACAATATGATACCCATGCAGAAAAATGACCATGACAATGACATTCCCAACAAACCCAGCCTACTTTTTTATGAACTTCTCAGTTTAAGTGAATTATTATTTAAATTTGTTGAACCATAGTAAAAATAAAAACTACGCGATAGTAAGAGCCGAACTGTTGCTTCATTTATGAAAAGTGGCCCCACTCCGGCCCAAAATGCAGAGAATGAAAGCTTCAGGAATAAAACCTTTAAGTATAAAATGATATATTCAAAGTAAGAAAAAAAGAAGCTTTATTTTCACTGTTGCAGACAATACAACCCCTGAGAATTATCCACTATAAGACATGTAAGTGCTTTGCTCAGTGACGTGAGCTGCCGGCTAGTTCAACACAAAGCTAAGTTCACACATTTGATGTTAATAAGTTTAGTTCACAGAGAGTTAGTTAGACCACCTGGTTGAAGACTTATTGCAGACTACAGAAGGTAAATATGTGTGTGCGTGTGCTTTTAATACTGTGCCAGTTTGATGCAGTTTTGATTAAAAAATTAAAAATTGTGAAGCAAATTGTGATTAGCATGCTAACGCGCTACTTGCGATTACCGCATTAGCAGAAGAAGCAGGTAGGACTTTAATGAGCAACAACTGTACAGTGTAGTCTGAAATTTATGGAAAATGAAGGCTACGGCATCTCAACACAAAACATAAACAGTGTATGAAAAAGAGTTTCCATTGAAATATGGAAGGTGAACGGAAGGTTCCATCCATATGGAAGGTGGATAAGGTGAACTTGCACCTCTCCAGCTACCAGTCCACCCTCCATACTTTGGTCCATGCTGGACTTGAACCTGCCACCCTCCGGACTGAGATTCTGTCGTCCCAAGTAAAATATCTTTAGAAATGAACAACGCTAACTATGTAAAATGTCTTCTAATGTGCTGTGTTCTGCTAATATTTATCTGATTTTACTTTTAACAATCAGTCACATCATAACTAATACCCCATGTGCTTAAAAAGGTCAGTATTGCTATTGATGTGGCTGAGAGTATTAAATCAGTGTGTCATTAGTGAAAGCAGATAAAAAAGAGAGAATAAAAGCAGTGAACATGTGAATGGACTGAGGCAATACGAACAAGATGACAGAAAAATGACTTTTGGTTCCCTCCCCTCTGTTTCATCTTAAAAAGCCTGTGAGTAATCGCACCAAGAGGACTCGGCAGACTCTCAGCTGGCCCTCTCTGCCCTGGCCTGGATCTTGGGGGCTGACATATTTATATCGCTCCCCTGTCTTGCATAACCTTGTACAGTGGGATCCAGTTGAACAAGTGCCATGGAGAGAGATAGCAGAGATGGAAAAGCCCAGTGCACCCTCTGGAGACAATAGTAAAAAAAGTTCTGCAGTGCTTTTTCTAATTGAAATTAAAGAGAGCAGGATGCTTTGGCAGGGTTTATCGCAAAAGCTTAGTTTTTGTGGTGTTCCACTAATCCCCCCGAAAGGAGACGTTTGTCTCTTTTGGTTGCTCCCTCCGCAGAGCTCAGGATCAGATACAGAAGAGAAGAGTGCTGGAGAGAGCCACTATCTTGTTTAAGGACAGCTTGGCAGCATGGATGTAGGTTTCACAAAGCTGCACTGCTGGTTTGGATAAAATCATTAATGTAAAAACTTAAACAGTTTATTCACGCCGAACCAAACCCTCACTCACTGATTTGGCTCTAAATTTCAATTGGGAGCAAAATTTACAGTTGAGATATGAATTATTCTTATGTAAAGCACAAGAAAGTTATTATCATTTCTCAAGAAACCCACTATTGGCTCACAAGCAGTCTGTGCTGATGCATTCTGTTTAATTTTCTCCAGAACTGAGTTGCAGCTTCACAGCATTACAATGAGCTGAAGTCAGGGCTTTTCAGGACGCCATACTCAGCACCTCGCCCTGATTCTTTCCAGTTTGACTCTTAATTGTTTCTCATCTGGTTTATATTGGTTAACGATTTGCAAACAATTTGGCATCCTGCAAAGAGCAGTCAGTAAAACACACTGTGTGCTTTCTTAATGTTGCTCTTGTGGGATATAAAAATGAAGCTTCAAGCTGAATGTTTATAATATTATTAGATTCTTACCTAGAGTCTTAAAGTCCAGATAGAGTCTTACAGTGCAGATCAGACCTCCATTGCTAGAAGGCGTGACGTTTGATGAGAACAAGTGCAAAGGAAAACATCTTCTTCGTGTTTGTTTAACACCTCAGGAGAAACATCAATACCTACTTCAGCATGTCAGTGAATAAGTCAATTTTCTGCTTTATTTCTGTGTAACCACCATGAGTGGTCCAATATTTCATCTTTACAGTAGTTACTAAAATATTTAATCACATTTAAGGGTGTGCAATTGTAATATTTAACAGGTTTAGAAAGATGTTTGTGCATCTGTTACATATCATTTATATAAAACACTAAGTTCTTGTACTAGAACATACTTTGGCAGTATTAAAGTTGGTGTTTGAAAACAGTGTCCGTGCCCTCCAAGAACCCCCATTAAAACAGATGTTAAAATACAGCAGCATAGGCTGACCCTTTTCAGCTACAGACAGTTTACACAACAGGCAGGTTTATTCCTAATAAAAAGATTATTTAATGTTGAATCCTCATTTGAACAATTAAACGAAGCAGAGCTAATTTGGTGGGAAAAGGGGAACTCCTGATCCTACTTTTGGCCTGAGTAGATTAGATTAGTAATTTAGAGTAAATTAGAAAATTATTGTTTGAACTCGAGGGTATGTAATAAATGCTCAAATGGCTTTCATTAGGCATGGATTAGGAACATTTCCTGTTAAAAGGAACATTTTATTTCACATTCACTTTCATGTAACCGTCACATTAAAGGGATCGTCTCAAAGATTTTAATAGAAGGAAAAAAGTAGAGCATCAAGCATCAAGAGCAATCAAGAATATGCCTTGGAAGTGTTTCTTGGTTATATTTTTGACTTTAAACTCTGTTAAGCTCTGTTGTCTTCAGTGTTGGTCATCTTACTTTAAAAAAGTAATTAGTTACAGTTACAAATTACTTCTGCCAAAAAGTAATTGAGTTAGTAACTCAGTTACCACACTGTAAAAGTAATTAGTTACTCAGCAAAGTAACTGTGACGTTATTTTTTATGTTCTATAACGCTATTATGTTCTATAACATCTTTAACGTCAAAGATGTTTATATTAACTGATTGAAGAATAAAAACACTACATACAGTATTTTAGAACATTTGGTATTTATTTGAACTTAGATTGCAGCCTGCCATATCGTGCTTCATAAAGTTAGAGTTGCTTGCGGCAGACGTGGATAAAATCTTTTTTCCTGGGCATAGCGTGAATGATACATTCTTGCCTTTAACTTAAACGAGGGAGAAGTAGTGCCGGTACTTCCAGTTGGAGAACGCTACCTTTGAATTTCCCTGGCTCGTCGCCATCGTCGCTGTCCTGTGTGTTCAGAGGTAGTCATAGGTGGAAGTCAGAGCGTGCAGTGAGACAGCGTGAGCAGGGCATCCGCCCACCCAGCCAATCATCATCATCATCCCCACTCCTGCTCTCTCCAGGCAGCTGATGTAGCCAAAGCTTGACACCTCGCGCTTCATTCAACCAAATTGTAGTAACGCGCCACTTTACATTCTCAGTAACGATAACGGCGTTGCAACGAAGGGAAAAGTAATTAATTAGATTACTCCGTTACTGAAAAAATAATGCCGTTAGTAACGCTGTTATACTTAAACGCCGTTACTCCCAACACTGGTTGTCTTCATGTCGTAACCTTATCTTCTCTCTGCTCTCCTTCCACACAGACATGCTTCAGATTTACTGAGGGACCACCCTGGGACACTTTCACAAAGTGGAGTCCTTCCTTGGCGAGGGTGGCTGCCATAACCTGCAGACCAACAAGGAAGAAGCAATCAAAATGAACAAGAACAGTCCAGAAATTGTTTGTCAAGCCAGACTTGAGATTTCAGTCTTAAAGCGGCTGCGATGTCTCGACCCAGACACCTGTTACATAGTCAGGTGGAATGGGTTCTTTTTTGACAGAGACAGGATTTGTCTTAATTTTGACCTGCTGGACCAAAGTCTTCATGTGTTTTTGTCAGACAGAAATAACTTTAACATGATAGAGCTGAGGCCGGTTATTGAGCAGCTGGCCATCCCTGTCCCACCTGAGGTTAATAGACCTTGTGCATGCGGATCTCAAACCCGATAATGTAATGATTGTTGACCGCAATCAACAACTGCTTGAAGTCAGGCTAATTGACTTTGGCCTGGTTGCAGCTAAGCCTGGTGCCTGCGTATAGACCATTTGGTACAGGGCAGATGCTGCTCCTCCCCTCGCACAGCTGTCCACAGGATGCTCCCTGTAATCCGGCAACATGGACTACGACATGTTGGTTTCATTTTTGAAACAAAAAGGCAGCCAGCACACAACGTACTGGACCGTGGGTTGGGACTGGTTATCATTTCGATAGAGATAATTGGCCAACAGTGTTGGACATTTAAATCCCCTGAGGCCTTCTCTCATGAAACGGGGTTCTATGCTCAGGAGACAAGGCAATTCAAACTCGACAACCTGGATGCCCTTATCCATTTGATGATGGAGGAAAGAGAGCAGACTCATCTGGTGGATCTCATAAAGAGGATGTTGCACCTTGATCCACATCTACATATAAAACCTCTGGAGATGCTGCAGCACCTGTTCTTCCACAGTTCCCCGCTGCTTCAGATGGAAGAGAAGACCAGCCGTCAACATCCACCCTCTTCCTCTCCAACCCCCCTTCTCTCTCTCTCTCTCTCTCTCTCTGTTATTTAGTTAAATATATCTGTGTGTCCTCAGGTGTTCTCACTCCATATGAAACGTGTCCTGACATTATGACTGAATTATGATTTATATATAAAAAGTTAAGGTTTCCTCCGCGTTGCTTGTCTACTCGTCTACTATCTAAATAAATATTATTTAGAATTAAATATATCTGTGTGTGCTTATTCATACCCTCCCATATGGGATCAAACATATTTTTATCTAGTATGTCTTTATTTTTTTTAATATAAAAAAATCATCTCTGACATCCTGATGATTGGTTGAAGTTCTCCACTCATTTTATTCTCAATATGTGAAGAAAAAATAGAGATTTAATAGTAATTTCTCAAGTGTATTCATTGCACTATATTTCTGTAGCTGTATTTCTTCAGCTGCTAAATGCTTCATGTTGCTAACTTGCAGGTAGCTGCTAGTGTACAGTTGGTTTATTATTTTACTGTACCTGGAAGCTGTGTTTAGTTGGAATTGATGCTAATGAGAGAGAGTAAAGCTGCGATCCGTAAAACCAAAACAATCAGCTGAAAGATGCTAAAACGCCCCATGAGTAACTATTACCTGTGGGTTCATCAATACAAGCAACCTCTCTCTCTCTCTCTCACACACACACACACACACACACACACACACACACACACACACACACACACACACACACACACCAAGTAGTCACTTCATACATTGTTGTATACATGAAAAAGGACTGAAACTGATAATAGCAGCTTCATGTTCCAGCTGCCCAAACACACACACACACACACACACACACACACACACACACACACACACACACACACACACACACACACACACACACACACAGGCACACACACACACACACACACACGCATAGAAGACACACACTTGGATGGGGATAAGTAAGATAAATAAGATATGATAGACGATATAAACCCTCAGGTTCCCATCACTGTGCACTTGTCATTTGAACTCATCAACACTCCATTAGTATTCCAACGCTGTCTTTCACTTATTTAAAATAAATCCTCACAGGTTTGTGTTTGAGAGGGGGCTGGCTCAGACATGAACATTACCTGCAGCCATGTGTGTGTGTGTTTGTATTTAGGTTCATGACAGCGAGCCTATCCCTGTATTTCAGAGTGACACTTGGATAGGTTTGGTTGGCCCGTGTAAAGACCTGAGCTAACTTCGCACAGGATGCTTACTGATTAGTTTCACAACACGTTTCATAACAGCGATGGCATTTTGATTAGAGAAGGAAAGACACATTTGTGAGCAATAAATAGGTCATAAACAACCAAATAAAGAATTCAAGTAAGCAATAAAAACAATATGCTGATCAATTAAGCCAAAACAGAAGACTTACTGTGTTATATGTGTGTGTCTCACATCTGTTTACATTGTGTGTGGCCCCCCACTCATTACATCAAACAGTGAAAACATGCTGCAGTAATGAGAACGCTCTGTTAGCACAGTAAATAAACCTTGAGCCGCTCTTATACACTTCACTTCTGCTGTCACATAACGTCACAGGGCAAAAATGTCACGACTATAGCCACACTACCTGCAACAAAAACTGCTATGACTTAGATGGAGTATGATTTCTGGCAAGTGCATATTTGCTTGTAATGGGCTGAGGTGGGTTGCCGTGGGCATGTCTATACCTGCTGAATGTAACCGCTGTGAAACAATCAGGAAATAACTTTATTTCGCTGATTTACAGCTTTATCGAGGCCGGCACTTGCTCTCTGTTGTTGTTACTGTATGTCTCTCTACCAAAGCGTTCTCTCTCTCTCTCTCTCTCTCTCTCTCTCTCTCTCTCTCTCCCTCACTCTCTCTCTCTCTAATCATCAGACACAAATCAAATTAAACTTCTTCGTGTCATTATATTTTGCGGCGTAAATTGCGAGTCAGACTCAGATTTAGAAGCTGGTACATGAAATAAACAAAGAACACAAACACAGATAGATTATCAGAGTTTAGTCCGTGAATCCACCTGGATAGTCTCTGCTTCAGAAACATTTCAGGCTGTCTGTGGAGGTTTGACTGATCTGAGTGTCTGATTGGCTTGCGGGATGTGACGTGAGGCTCCGGTTTCCCAAAAGTTGAATCTGGCTCAACTTCTCTACCGGACGCCGGGCGACATTTTTTGCGGCAACCCCTGCGTTGCAGGCTGCCTGTGCGGAAACGCACGACCCCCACTGAAATGAATTGAAAAAATGTCGCCGGCGTCCGGTTTCCCTGTTCCTGTCTGAATGCACACTAAGTCCCCATGTTAAAATGTCCAACTTCACAGCAGAAATAAACATGTTTACAGCCTGGTACAAAAAACTGTTTTGGTCTCTATAGCTAATTTCCCCGTTCATGACAACTGTACTGAATCAAATTATATTAAAGTTATGCAGAATTTACAGCATGGCTGCTTTGATTGACAGGTAGGTGCTGTCACAGATGGCTTGTTTCAGCACCCAGGCGTCATTTGGCCCGCCTCAGGTCTGCCGATAATGCACGTCTTTGCCTATATTTAGGTTAGCCACAAGGCAGAAGAGGCAGTACAGCCAAGCGCAAGTGCAGCATATTTTGAGCTTCAGAACAGCTCATCAGAATCCTGTGGGTGATGTCACCCATACAGTATGCCGTCCATTCTTTATACTGTCAGTGGTAGAAAGTAGTTCCAATGAAAATGTTCTGTGAGGTCCTGACCTTTGTTTCTGGAACACTCTGGTGGTTTCAGAATACATTTTCAACACTGTGATCACAACAAACATAATTCCATTGTACGCTGCCTTATTAGGTTTGGTAGCAGAAATCTCATAACCTTTGCATGTTGTGAGAAAATAGTCCATGCTTTTCTTTGTAGGAAATTACCCTTTAAATCAACATTTAATGCCCAAGCTTAATTTTACACGTTTGGAAAAAAGTTTATGTTTTACTTAATCACCTGGAGCCTGTAAACGTGTACTTTATGGCTCATTTAAAAGTAATTTGTCAGCACAGTTAAATCAGAGCTAGTGTTTTTGGTGCATATTATACTTCACCTAGATTTAAGTGTTTACACTGAGAAACATTACCTTTCACTAAATCACTGCATAAAGCTCAAGATGTGAATCATCAGTGGTTTCCCCACAGAGGCAGTCCTTACATGGATCGTCTTACCACTGCGAGTGCTTTGCTTTCAAACTGAGTACTTGAAGGTGAACACTGAGTATGTAACATTAGACCTGGTCACATTCTTTGGTCGCGTCGACTTCGACTTCCTGCTTCTGCTTCATCATTCAGATTGACTGAGTAATGATGCTAGCAGTTGAAGTCTGGTCTAGACCAGTCTGTTCTGGCCTTGTGTGCTATGGCCCCCCTTGGCTTACATAACCATCCACAACTGCGTTCAATAGAAGTCGATCTTCAAACGAACAACAGACTACAGACTCATAGACAACAAGTAAAGACATGTGGAAGGCAGATTGCCAAACAGAGAAGAAAGTAAGAAAGGTCAAGAGAGTGTATTCTGGGATATTAGCAGGGGGGGCCCATAATGGAGGTTTTTAAAAATCACATTTGATGCTTGGATGCTGCTCAGTTTGAGTTATTAGAGTTATAAGAGTAGAGACCAGTGGTCCGTTCACTGGCCACAGTTGAAACCACAAGTTTTGTGAAATGTATTGTGCGTATCGTTACTTCACTTGGATGTTTGATGGCTGGAGAGGTGCCAGTTCATCTTCTCTGCACTTGAGCGAAGCACTGAACCTCTAACTGTTTGGGTCGCTTCACTTTTTGTCTTATGACTTCTAAACTTGTCTGGACTTGTCTGCTTCCTTTAGCCCCTCACAAATAGATCATCTTGTTGATAGTACTACAGGCTCATTACGAACAACTCTCGACTCTATTGCACCCCTGTAAAAGAAGATAATTAAACAAAGGAGGTTTGCACCATGGTATAGCCAGCGGACTTGCAAATTACAGCAAGAGGCACGTAAATCTGAACACAAATGGCGTGCCACTAAACTGGAAGAATCTCGTTTAGTCTGGCAAGATAATCTTAAAACATACAGGAAGGCTCTCCGTAATGCCAGAACTGCCTACTACTCTTCATTAATAGAGGAAAATAAGAACAACCCCAGGTTTCTCTTCAGCACTGTAGCCAGGCTACCAGAGAGCCACAGCTCTACTGAGCCATCTATTCCTTTAGGTCTAACTAGTAATGACTTCATGAGCTTCTTTAATGATAAAATTATAACTATTAGAGACAAAATTCATCACCTCTTGCCCTCAACAGGCACTGATCTGCAGTCTTACACAGCAAGTTTGGAAACAGCTGTAAAACCTGATATATATTTAGACTGTTTTTCTCCTATCGACCCTCATCATATAACTTCTTCATCTAAGCTGTCAACCTGTCTCTTAGATCCCATCCCAACCAGGCTGCTCAAGGATGTTTTACCTCTAGTTAGCCCTTCTTTATTGGATATGATTAATCTGTCTTTATTATCAGGATATGTACCACTGTCCTTTAAAGTAGCTGTAATTAAACCTCTTCTTAAAAAGCCCACTCTAGATCCAGAGGTTTTAGCCAATTACAGACCGATATCAAACCTTCCCTTTCTCTCTAAGATACTTGAGAAAGCTGTAGCCAATCAACTGTGTGACTTTCTCTATAAGAACAGTTCATTTGAGGATTTTCAGTCAGGATTTAGAGTGCATCATAGCACAGAGACCGCACTAGTCAAAGTTACAAACGACCTCCTAATGGCATCAGACAAATGACTCATCTCTGTACTTGTCCTGTTAGATCTTAGTGCCGCATTTGACACCATTGACCATCAAATTCTTTTACAGAGACTGGAACATCAAATTGGCATCAAAGGAACCGCCCTAAGCTGGTTTAAGTCGTATTTCTTAGATCGATCTCAGTTTTTTCACGTCAATAATGAATCCTCCATTCCATGCATACCAAAGTTTGTCACGGAGTTCCACAAGGTTCTGTACTAGGACCACTTCTATTCAGTTTATATATGCTTCCTTTAGGGAACATTATTAGGAATCACTCCATTAATTTTCATTGTTATGCTGACGACACCCAATTATATTTATCGATCAAGCCTGATGAAACCAATCAGTTAACTAAATTCCAAGCATGCCTTAAGGATGTAAAAAGCTGGATGACCTACAATTTTCTGATGTTAAATTCAGACAAAACTGAAGTTCTTAGTTACTTTAGATGGGATCACCCTGGCCTCCAGCTCCACCGTAAAGAATCTTGGAGTTGTTTTTAATCAGGGTATTGTGCTTTAAAACAAATTTCGAGGACTGCTTTCTTCCACTTATGTAACGTTGCCAAAATCAGATGCATTGTATCTCAAGCGGATGCAGAAAAACTAGTCCACACATTTGTTACTTCTAGGCTGGACTACTGTAACTCTTTGTTATCAGGCTGCTCCAATAAGTCTCTTAGGACTTTGCAGCTAATTCAGAATGCTGCTGCACGTGTTCTGACAGGAACCAAGATCAGAGATCACATCTCTCCCATTTTGCCTTCCTTGCACTGGCTACCTGTTAAATCAAGAATAGAATTTAAAATTCTTCTCCTTACATACAAAGCTCTTCATGGTCAGGTACCATCATATCTAAAAGAGCTCATAGTACCTTACTACCCCTCTAGAACACTGCGCTCTCAGAATGCTGGGTTCCTTGTGGTTCCTATAGTTTCCAAAAGTAGACTGGGAGCCAGAGCTTTCAGCTATCAAGCTCCTCTTCGATGGAACAAACTACCATTTTGGGTTCTGGAGGTAGACACGGTCAACACTTTTAAGAGTAGACTTAAGACTTTCCTTTTTGATAGAGCTTATAGTTAGGGCTGGCTCAGATCATCCCTTAGTTTTGCTGCTATAGGACTAGACTGCCGGGGGACTTTATCTAACTAAGGAATTTATCTAACTGAAAAGAAAAATCCATTCTTTTTGTTATGAAGTGTGAAATCTAACAACCACAGTGCATTGTGCTGCATCACCAGTCACAAATAAATCAAGGTTTAGTGTTTTACATGTGATATGTTTTGTAAAAAAAAAAATATGTTGGAGAGCATACATTGTACAACAGATGTTTTTAATGTGCACTCAGCTGTAAAAAAAAAAAAAAAAAAAAAACACTATCACATTATCTTTCCATCTGGCTTTTACAGTCTTTGGTCCCTGTTTGTCACGCTGGGAACTTGCTCCACTGCACAGTATCCCACACCGACATTAAAAAAAAAAAAACGGTCTGCTGGAAGCTATGACTCAACCCCAAACATCAAATGTTGTGTTCCCGATGTGTTATGGAGACATCATCTGTCAATCCACGTGTCAACACAAACTCTGCAAGTCCTTATTACCACAAGATACACAATTACTATTAGCACTCATGATCGGGTGTTAAGTGAATTCAAGTATAATATGTTTACAAAGAAACATTCTGATGATTGATGCTTTCATTTCCTCATGTTGTATTAGATATGATTATGGGGTATATCAAGAGTAATTTATAGGTTGATAACATGTGAGACACTAAGCTGCCTTTTCTTTGATAAATCTTTCATTCACACAAGAACTGATGTGAGCTTATCCAAATCATATTCCAAGTTAAGGCACAGTGATATACTACTACTACTACAACTACTACTACTAATAATAATTATTATATAGCACCTTTCAAAACACAGTTACAAAGTGCTTTACAATAAAACATTTTTACAAAAAAAAACACAATTAAAACTAAAAAGTGATGTCTCTGTATAGTTTTAATATCATATCATATCATATCATATTTAATATTGATTTAATTATGTTTTAAACTTGTTACTTTTAGTTGTCTACAAATGAATTCCTCAGGTGAAAAGTATTAACATTTATTGATAAATTAAAACAAAACTTATGAAAGATGTCCAAAATGTCATGTTTTCATAAGGTAAAAAAATCATGGGACAAAAACAACAACTAACTAACCCATTTCAGTAACATACATAGATATTTACACTGATGTTCACATTTTTTAAATTCCATTTTTATGAACATGCAGTTTTCAAGTTCTTCAGCAAGAACAGTCAAAGATTTATAAGCTAAAAATCTGTGCATCTGTAATTTAAAAAATACATTTCTGATCAATTTTAGAAGAGTTATTAAACTTTTGAAAAACACCACTGTATTACACAGGCTCCATGTGGGATTTGTCAGCCTCATAAAAAACACATTTGTAGCTCACATGCATTACACTATCATGATCTGACCTTACACTGTCGGTGCAGTGAGGTCAGGGACAGAACATGTGGATTACCTCAGGGTTAAGTGTTGTTATGTAGCTTGGATGCGAGGAATTAAACAGTTAAATCCACACTCTCTGGTCAGTGATCCTGAATAGTAGGAAAGTATGAATGATAAAAAAAAAAGTATAAAAACACAATGGCCATCTGTTATGTTCTCCATGTCTGTAACAATTGCTTTGATTCATGCTGCATCACAGTCATCCACCTTTGACAGGAAAAATAAGCTTGCACATTCTGTCCGTGCTTCTCTAAACACAGTCCTGGAAATCTGAATGTGTCTGTCATCACAGCAGAGGTGGGGCATGGCCAGCAGCCATTTGGCACCTCACCAGAGTTAGATTGACAGTGACACGGCACAGTGATTAAAAAGGTGAAGGCGATGTGTTAAAGAGCACCAGTGTGTACATTACGTTACTCAGCATGGTACCTCTGAATTTTGATTAGGATTAGGCCGGAGTACAAACTCTGGTTAAGGCTAAATTCTAAACAGACTGGATAGTGGTTAGTTAGTTGTTTGGTTTGGATGTCACTGTGGTAGATAAAACATGACAAAGTGCCCTCTGTGGTGGCCGGTCCAGTGGAGCCACATGATGGCTACCCTTATGCCAGCCTCCATTGCTCTCCTATGGTGTGGATGTAAGATTTTGAGTGTCAGGTTTGGATGTTCAGCTTGTATCAGACATTTCAAACCAGCCCCCTGGTGAAAAACCTTAAGAGCTGTCAGTCTATTCGCAACCCCAACACACGATGAGAGGGATTAATTGTGAATTCCTTTCCTTTAAACCACTCAACAAAACTGTCAAGTGGATGTGATGCTGGAAAAACTGAGAGAGAGGATAAGTCACAAAAGAGAGAACAAGGGGAGGGTTATCGTACATGTGCATCTGTTCAATGACATCACTGGCGAAGCCTGTTTGAATGGAGCGCCGATGTCTGTCTGCAGACAGAATTATATTCCAGGAACAGAAGATCACAGGGATTTCATTCTTCGTCTGTTGGCTGCAAATTCTGCTTGACCACATAAACTGACTTTGGTCATTTGATAGACCAGAAACATCAATAACCTCAGGGACTGATGGAGGACAGTGTGTTAGACTAATATGTCTCTATCTGTAGAGAGCAGGAAAATATATTGGTGTTGTTAAAGGGAAATGAAAAATAGTGACTAATTGGCGATGAGAGAGAAAGTCACAGATTAACTCAGCCTCTGTGTCTGTATGAGACTGGTGATTTAGTTTAAGCAAAAGAACATTAATGAAAAACAAAAAGAGAATTGTGCTGTGATGAGAGGAAAAACTCCCTCGCTGCAAGTTATTTCAGGCTGAGTAAGGGCGGTTGAACATTCTGTGGATAAGATAAAGTGGAACTTCCTCAGTCTGGTCTGTGTCAGGGAAAAAGTCAGATGTGTCAAGCAGCACACTCCTTTGTCTTGAGTTGAGCTGAATCTTTAATCAAACAATTATTATATGTGATGTATACAGTGTTGCCAGTAACTGGTTACATGTAATTAGGATTATTTAACTATATTGCAAAAATAAGTAACTATAATCAGCCCTTACATTTGAAAAAATATGCAATTAGACTATAGTTACATGGTCAAGGATGACTTTTTTCATAATTGAGTTTGTTCATGTTAAAGACCAAAGTTAGTCATGGAGTTCCTCAAAGTTCTGTGCTTAGACCACTTCTTTTCACTTTATATGTGCTTCCTTTAGGCAACATTATTCACTTTATGCCGATGATACCCAATTATATTTATTGATCAAGTCAGATGAGACCAGTCAGTTTGCCAAACCTCAAGCATGCATAAGGACATACAAACATGGATGACCTGCAATTTTCTGATGTTAAACTCAGACAAAACTGAAGCTCTTGTAATTTGACCCCAACGACTCAGAAACTCTCTTTCTAAAGATATAGTTACACTAGATGGGATCACCTTGGCCTCCAGCTCCACCTTAAAGAATCTTGGAGTTATTTTTGATCTGGATTTGTCCTTTAATGTCCACATAAAACAAATTTCAAGGTCTGCCAACAATCAGGTGCATCCTGTCTCAAACAGATGCAGAAAAACCTGTCCATCCATTTATTAGTTTTAAATTGGATTATTGTAAATACATGTTATCAGGCTGCTCCAATAAGTCCCTTTGGTCTCTGCAGTATATATGTATATGTATTGAAAATGTTTAGATATTTTGACATTATTATAGTAGTAACAATATCAAACTATAGTTATAACAACAAAAAAACCTTTATTATAACATGAAAAGTTTTAACAAGTATTATTAGTTATTAAGTTATCATGTTTACAACATGACAAAAATAACAAGATAAGTAGTATACTGTCATAAAGTGTGTTGTTATAACATGAATACAATATCATTTTAAGAAGAAGAAAAAGAAAAATTGCGTTTTGTTTTGACAAGAAACATTTCTTGTTATAACATGATATGTTTATATGTTGTAATAATGTGAAAATATCTTGTTAGAATGTGAGAAAGAAATGAAAAACCATAAAAAAATAAACTTTTCACATTATAATGTCTTGCTGATTTTTATTTTTCTGGCATTACAGCAATACGCCTCTGTACTATTAACCCTTTGAGAGGGCGATGGCATAAATCTTATGTTGTTTCATTTTGTAATGCATTTGAGATCAGAGGTGCTGCACACATGCACATACAGCCTCCAACCAAAGGCATCATGGGATTCCCAGTGGATGGCTGACAACTATGATAACAAAAACAATGTTTTCAACATCTGACTAACTGTAAATGAACAGGATATGCAAAATGAATTTGATTCGTATTGAAAATGTTTCGGAATGTTTAAAGAGAAAAAAACTTTGTGGAACACTGTGTGTATATGCATATCCTGCACATGGGTGTTTGAACATTTACCATTGGCCGAACAGTATATTTCCATCATTTGTGGGTCACTTATTTCAGCAGCGATTATTCTCCTGCCTAAACTGCGCCGTGGGCTTCTAAAAACAAACTCTGTGCCAAAAAAGAAGACAAAGGAGGCTGTACGAGAAGGTTGGATTTCATTGACTATGAGTGAATGGAAGTAGACATGATTCTGGAATTGATCTCTCTTTGCTTTCCCCCAGCACATCTCTACACCGCTGACTCACAGCAAAATAATGGTCACACACTGGACCATGTGTGGTTCAGATAAACACCGGCACGAATGAATGCACCAGTGCTTGTACACACACACAGAGGAAGGCAGGGAGGTGTTTAGTGATTTTTACAAGCTCTTTTGACTGTTCTTTTCCATTAAAAGATCGTATCATAACTGAAACTGGCTGTGGAACTGAAGAGGAAGGTGTTTTCCCACTTCTTTCTCAGTGTAAAAGTGGACAATTGTGTATTTGAGAGGCAGAGAGCGTCAATCGATGCCTTGATTTTGCAAATTGTTGCTTTACTTGAAGTCTGAGTTGGAAAGGAAATCCTGCACAACAGTCCAGCATTTTTGTATCATCATCGTGAACTTTCTTGACAGTCTTGCTGTTGTGTAACCCAACATGAGACAAGTTCTTGTGTAACAATAACCTTAAAATCATTAGAAATAATATAGACTGTGGGTTTGATATCAAAGTTGTGTAAGTCCAGATTAACTGAATGCTCTGAATGGATAAAAACAATTAAAAAAACCCAAAACAAAACATGTAAAGAAGGAACAAAAAACTGCACTGGTTTATGTTTTGTGTTAGTGTGTGTGTATGTGCAGTGTGGAAAGTTGTGTGGACTGTCTGGAAAATAATTTGTTGATATCTTTTTGCACATTCTGTGTGACATATTGGGTTTGTGATTACAGGGGTGTTATAATACTTTAAGGAAGGAGTTGAGACTCCTTCTGAGTGGGAGACAGATATTTGGCTGTAGCTTGGGGCTGGAAAGTTAAAAGGCATGGGGGTGGGAAGAACAAGTCTGAGTCCGGGGCCTGGGGACGTAATTAAAGCTTAAAATGATCCTGAGTGGGATTTTAAAGTGGGCAGGTACAGAGCCTATAGTGGAGTTTAAGTTTCTCAGACTGGTTCTGTATTAAATTATTCAACAGTTCTGTATTTGTAGAGAGAGTTCTTGCTGAAGGAGGTTGCACACAAAATGCATTTAGAACAATCACAAAGTGATTAGTTTCTTTATATACAATAAGGCATGTTTTAGATTCAGAGGATGCAAATGTGCATATAAATAAAAAACACAACTGGATGTGGAACCTTACTGAAAAAAAAAAGAGTCTATAGCTATGTTATCAGCACTATGAGCTAAATGCTAACATCAGCATGCAAATATAACAATGCTAAAGCGCTGATGTTATTCATACCATTTTAACCAAGCGGCAACCTTTGTGGAATGGAATGGAATCTGAAATGGAGCTGAAGTGCAAAAAAAATGCAATTCCTCAAGTGGCCACTTGAGGCTGGCTACAGAACATTTCAACCTCCATAAGTCCCCATGTTAAAATGTCCAACTTCACAGCAGAAATAAACATGTTTACAGCCTGGTACAAAACAGTTTTGGTCTCTATAGCTAATTTCCCCGTTCATGACAACTGTACTGAGGGTGAATTTTTATACAACTCACCTGTTCAAATTATATTAAGGCTTAAAGTTATGCAGAATTAACAGTGTGCCTGCTTTGATTGACAGGTAGGTGCCGTTACAGATGGCTTATTAGAGCACCCAGGCCTACGTTAAGTCGACCAATGATCCACGTGTGTGCCCATTTTTAGATTAGCCTGCAGGAAGCGGAAGAGGCAGGACAGCCAACATAGGAGCGGCCAGTGGCGGTGTTTCGGAAACCTATGGGTGACATCACTCCATTCTTTGTACTGTCATTGATTTCAACCCTCTTAGCTATAATGCTAACATTATAACACAACACGTATTAGACAAGTTCAAATCTTGACATGATTGTGGTGCTAAGTGAAAAGTCAGATCAACACAGTGATTACTGTTCATCCTGAAGGGGCCTCGATGTTCTTCTAGAGACACAACTGAAAACCACAAACATCAACCTCATGGTGGTGTCAGACACAATGACATGTTGTACTTTACTGATTTTTTTATCTTAGTTCACCTGCAAGCTAACTGAGTTTTGCAGCTACATGACTTCTGTGTAGTTAAGGCAATTTACTTGGTTAAAATAAATCAAAGATCGTAATCATGTTTGTCACCTTCACTCTCCAACTGATCCATTTCACTCACCCACTGCCTGCAGAAACTGACATTTCTGAATAAATCATATGTTTATTTTAACACCACAATTAAAGATTTGCTTTGGCAGCCTAGTGTGGGGTAGTGGTGATGGTTTTGGTGTGTGTGTGTGTGTGTGTGTGTGATGGCCTCATGAGTTGATTCTTCCACTGCTTACATCACACTTTGACCTTTATACTGTTTATGGATATTTACAAAAGAGTGTAAACGCTGAGCCGTAGGAAGTTACAGAGCGCTTTGAACTAGGTGCGATTAAACTATTCTGTGGTCTGTACGAGGTCCTCGTGCCTAAACACAGGCCCATTTCATGGAAAACACTTCTGACTATGACTTTGGATATTGTAAACAGACCAAACCCTCTGGTGCCTAAACAAACACTCATACACAACATACATGATTTTAGCCTGCGCTCGGTTAATGTATTGTACAGATTCCCATGTCACAAAGTTTTACAGGGAGACAGTATTGTTTGGTTTGCGTCCTATATGGTTGTTTATGGGGCTATAAATCTCTCTGTGTGTATCTTTTATCAAGTAAATAAAACACAATCAATCTCTCTGCAGGCTGTAAGCACAGGAAGTGGATATAAGGTATCTGTTTTTGACATGAGTGCATGCCCTCTCACATACTCTGGGTCGAACTCTGACCTGTCCAAAGTCTGTCATGTCATAAAAAACACTTTCAGATGGTTTATGTAACATGAGCCCATCAATAGAACATTAGCATATTAGAGATGCGAGGACAACTTCATCCTCAAACAGTGGAAAAAAACAGCTGAATGCACAGCAATCAGTGGAGGTATAGCTTATTGCTGTGTGCAATGTATAATGCAAAGCTCATGCTTTTATCAGGTTTGACAGCTAGAGCGCTGCAGAGTTTCAAGTGTATTTTAAAAGGATGCAGTTAAGTGATTAAAGTGTTTCAACAAAGTGGAATTTTAGCAGTCAGAGAAAAAGTTATTCCCGTGTGGAATGACGCACGGCAGACATGCCCTTTCCTTTTCCTGTGTACGCTCTTTGTTAGCCAGCATGTGTTGGCCACAGAGTTCAATGTTGTCTGTGAAGATTATGGTACAAATTAACAACTTTCTTTGAATGAGGACTGTTTGCCTGATCAACTTTCAAGTTACCTTACAAAAAGCTTGTTGTATTCTAAAAATGAATGTTTGACTCCCACCACGCCCAGAAACATTTGTTTTGTATAATCGTATGAGTAAACAGCTTTTTAACAAATGTGTTACAGGTTTACTAAGCTCCATTCAAATAAATTAAGCAATGTGATACTCTTTTGTGCCATTATCTTGCAATCAGCGCTAGAATTGTTTTTGTTTTGTGCATTTCTGTCTGCAAATTAAAGCCAACCGAGAATCTGTGAAGAATATTTATTGATTACAAGCTGTTAAATCCATCCATCCATCTATCCATCCATTTTATTCCGCTTATCCAGGGGTTGAGTTGGCAGCAGGTTTAGCAGGGTGCTCCAGACGTCCTTCTCCACAGCGACACATTCCAGCTCCTCCTGAGGGATCCTGAGGCATTCCCAGGCCAGATGGTCTATGTAGTCTCTCCAGAGTTCTGGGTCTGCTCTGGGGTCTCCTACCAGCTGGATGGGATCCTAATCAGATGTCCAAACCAGCTCAGCTGACTCCTTTTGACACGAAGGAGCAGCAGCTCTACTCTGAGCTCCCTTCAAATGTCCAAGCACCCCAACCTATCTTCAAGGATGAGCCCAACTACCATACAAAGGAAGCTCATGTTGGCCACAATCACATTCTTTCAGTTACTACCCAAAGCTAGAGGTAGATAGAATGGAAAATTAAGAGCTTTGCCTTCGGACTCAGCTCCCTCTTCCCCACAACAGTCCAGCACAACATCTGCAATACTGTTGTCACCGCACCAATCCGTCAGTCCATGTAACGCTACTTTTACTAATCACTCGTGAGCAAGACCCCAAGATACTCGAATTCATAACTCACTCCCAACTCAGAGGGAGTATTCTACCGTTTTCCGGCAGAGAATCATCCATCCATTTTCAGCCAATTATCCGGGTCTGGATTGCGTTGGCAGCAGGTTAAACAAAAAACGCCGGCACATCCTTCTCCCTCTCCCTAGCCCTGTCCTCCAGTTCCTCCCAGGGGATCATGGAGTGTTCCTTGGCCAGATGGGATATGTAATCCCTCCAGTGAGTTCTGGATGTTGGAGAATCAGATCATCGTGCCAACATGAAGTTTAAACACGAATTACGGTCTTGTAGCCTGTGGTAACTCTATTCTTTCATTTTTCTCTATCACTTCCCGTTAGTAAGAGATCAGGACTTCCCGGTGCAAAGCCTGTGAGGAGGACTACTATCCAACTTGGCTCTTAAAAAAATAAAGAAACTGATTACAAGAGCCACATATCAGAAATAAGAATGCATTAGTCATTAGTCAAATCACTCATTAATCATCCCAATTATCAAATCAATCATCAGTACTTTGTGTGTGTGTGTGTGTGTGTGTGTGTGTGTGTGTGTGTGTGTGTGCGTGCGCACATGTACATTTGAATGCCCTCTCCAGAGAGCTGTCAGGGCTGCAGTGATATTCTCCATGTCCGGAATGGAGGACAGATTGCGCTTTATGGATGGAAAAATAATCACTACGTTCACACGTGTGTGCAACTTTACATTTATGTGCACACACGTGCAGAGGTCAGTAAGCGGCCCGTGCTGAATCGTGTGATAAAGATGGTGAAATAGAATGAAATCATGAACCTTGAGGAGGTTTTGATGTCTCCCAGATGATCGCTGCTCAGCGGAGTAAAACACAGGTTAATGCCGGTGAAGACATCGTTGAATGGTTGTTATATATTTGTAGTTTTTTTTCGCCATTGAAATATATTTGGACTGATTGAATCAAATATGCTGTACGCCTGAGTCAGTCAGTCAGTCAGTCAGTCAGCGAACCACATACAAATACGCCTTTGTAACTTGCTCTGTAACTTCCACATTTTCTGCAAATGATGCAATTGGCTCCATTACTGTGTGGGGTCTTTATATAAACAGTCCATAAGGTCATACTGTTTACAGTTGTTTATGTGAAGTATATTACACCATAGGTTGTTGACTAAGTGAAACAGGTTTGTTCTTTAAACACGGTTCAGTTGATGAGATGCTGGTAACAATTTGCATTTGTGTACGTAAATAGACGGACTTATGGAAGTTATTTGACCACATCTGTTACATGAAAGTGAACACTCACGCTTTTTCATTATCCATCAGGTTATCTGTTCGGGATAATAAATAATGAATAATAAATAAAGCATCATGAGAAGATTCACTGGCAAAGTCATGCTTAAAATAAAGATGATCATTGAAGATTCTGAAAGTTCATTTTGTGGTGAACTGCAGAGAAAAACACTAATGGTTTTAGAGTACAACGAATCACACAGACTGTGATTGTTTTCCAAATTGTATAAAGATTTTTAACATTTACTTGCGAGGAGTCCATCAGAAATGTAGTTATTTGTTTCGTCTCAAAGTTTAGTTTAGTTTATAATTATTATGCTGTAATACATTCGAGAGATGAAGTTTGTAAAACTTGCCGGCATGTCTGTTTGCTTGCAAGAGATGATCAAAGTCACTCGATCATTTTCGTGGTGTGCTTGCCTTTTCTTTGTCTGCTGGGTTTGATTTGACACAAATAAACAGATGCTGATTAAAGTGCACTTGCGTCTCTGGAGCCTTCAAATCTTTGCATGTTTGTTTTCAGACTATTCAGGTGTAAAATTGAACAGATGATCAGTCACATTTGGAAAATGCTATTTGGCAGCCTATGGTCTTTTAATACAGACTTCATTTATGGATCTGTCATTAAAGTATTGAAATCTTCATCAAGAAGCAAACACTCGTTCATCTCATTCTCCTCATTGTGCAACAAATTTATGACTTTTTCAAAATTGCCTGTTTATGTGTTTATTGACAGTTGTCATTATAATGTAGCTCGGGTGTTCTCATGTGATTCCATAATAAAACAGACTCTTCAGTCATACCTGTGAAGTTTGCCTCCATGGTGTAATTGAAATAAGCATCTAAAACAAAGAGAACATAAATCAAAGGAGTTTGGTTAAGACAGAGCCTGTAATCAGCTTTATATTTTGTCTCTGAGCATGTACCCAGCCTTTAATTCAGGCTGTGTATAGGAAGCTAGAAAAATGAAAGGTCCATTTGCTTTTGTGTATTAGTTTGAGCTCATATGACTAACAAACTTGATCCGTCTCTGCAAGTCCACCGAGGCTCACAAAGTTTTTGTTCGCAAAAGCCAAAGAGTTGAACATTTTTCCAGTGAAACCATCCATCACTGAAACACTCAGAGTGCATGTGCAGCACGTTTCTTCCTCAAG
This sequence comes from Argyrosomus regius, assembly GCA_946959425.1. NCBI lineage: Eukaryota > Metazoa > Chordata > Actinopteri > Sciaenidae > Argyrosomus > Argyrosomus regius. Next base: position 23,844,175 of record OX336896.1, on the reverse strand, counting down.
CAGGTTGGCACATGCAAGAAGGACTTCATCGGGGCGTATCTAACGGTTGTGTGTTTGTTTTTTAAGGTTTTCATCTGTCAGCTGCAGGATCCTGCTGTAACACACTGAGATCATCATCATCTCCACCCCAAGGAAACTTGAACGGCTCTATTCCAAACACACACACACACACACACACACACACACACACACACACACACACACACACACACACAAGAATGTCACTATAAGGGGAGAGTCATTTGGCAAGTGCATACCTGCGCTCTCCCCATCTGAAAATGGAAAAAAGAGTAAACCGAGGAATGTGTGAGAGATTGTTCAACACAGGTGACACTGACTGAGGTTCCACTTGTCGGACCTGATTGATGTGTCCATATTGAGCATTTAAAAGGATTTTCCAACAGAGGATTTTCCCCCAAAGGTTTTTTCCTCACTCATAAAAACAACGGTCAACAGTCCATTCGCTGATGATTAATTTAGTGAGACGTTTTTGTCCATGATCTTTCCAACAGAAAATGAATAATTTGGGTCTTGATCCAAAGACTTTTGTCCATCCTCAGAGCCCTCCATCTCAAAGAGGCCAAACAATCATATTCAACTTAATTTTCTTCTGTTGCTCATCAAGTCTTTTGGTCAAATGACTACCAGGACGCTGTGATCCTTCCAAGTATACTCAACAATTATTACCCCGTATTTGACCTTCAAAAAAGTTCATGAAATTATTTTTTAGACATTTTTCTTTTAATTCAACGTTTAAAAACATTGTCTTACAGGACTTACCACATCAGATATATATATTGTTTTCCAAGTTGCTACAAGTAACAGTAATACTCATAGATTATGCTGACATTTTGGCACGTCTTGAATACTCTATGTGTTGGTATTAGTGTTGCCTTTAGCTATGGGGTTTGACAAATGTACAGTGTTAATTGATTAGAAAAAGCTTAACGTTTGTTGAAGTTGCACATCTTTTCCACTTGTTGCTGCCAGTGATTTTTTTTCCCCTCTCAAGCTTTTGAATCAGGAAAACTTCTGTGCGATTTTGTTCCTTTCAGTTGGGGTGTTTGAGTTTGTCGTTGCCATTCTTTAAATTGACCATTCTCTGCCTGACATTTTAGAGAATCATCACCATTTTTTTCTTACTTTCTACCCATCATTCATACTTCCTTCACTCCAGCATTTGCGTTGTGTTTCTGATAAATAATTTAAATATTTCATACCAAAAAAATAAAAAAATAAAGTTTGAGTCTGAGTTAGACCCTAAAGTGGTTCTTCATGGTGATGCCATAGGTTTTTTCAGTTCTGCAAGGAAACTTTTACTACCAGTTGCTGCAAAGGGTCAACGTAAAGAAACAGTAATCAGTTTTCCAAAGAACATTTAAAAGGATAAAAAAGATTATTAAACATAAAAATGTTCTTCAAAGAATCAAAAATGCTGCAATGATGACTTAAAGACCTTTTTTTGCATTCAGTTCTCCAAAGAACCTTAAAGAGTGCAGAGCACTTATCATGAACCAGTTTTTCAGAGAATACACTGTAAGATGATGTAAAGACCATGCCTCACTGTCATATTTGTTACTATATCAGTGTGCAGTGATTATTGTTATTTCTATGACTTTTTGCAGTTCTTTTGAACAGCCTCGCCTCACTCTGTCCCTGTCTAGGAAGAAGGAGAAGTTATGGTGGTCAGACAATGGCAAAAGGCCCAAGAGCCAGTGTTTAGTTTGTCTGTTCTGTAGAAATAAAAGGCTCATTCTAATGTAACAAAAACATTAATACAACATTCTGATTTTCAGATGATTGTACACGAATGAAAACATAGTTATGCATATTATATTCCATTTCTGCCAAATTCTGTAAATAGAGTCTCTTAATCTTTAATAACAACTCACAACTGTACAGTGTACATTTGAAATGCAGGTAGCTGTGATTTATAAATATTGATTTATTTACTGAATTATTCACAGTGATGTGTTAAATTAGTAAATTATTTTAATTCATTCATTCATTCATTAATTCATTAAATAATAAAAATATGCCTGTTCATTAATTATCATTTATCATTAATCAATTAATAAAATCATTCCACACAACTCGTTTCATAAACAAAACAGTGCTGTCTAAAACAGGAGCTCTGAAGTGAAACTCCGATACAGAGTGAGTGAATGGAATGGAAGCGATCGAGTCGCTGAATCATTCCTTATTCGTCATGTGTGGGGCTGCAGAGACCTCTCACAGATGCATGAGTCAGACATCCCTGGGTTTCTACATGGTCATTATCCTGTCCAGAGCCCTGCTGACAAATGAAAATGGCTTGTGCAGATGGTAAAAAAAAAAAAAATAACCCCCCTGATACTGTAATGGCAACTTTTATTTATTCAGACTTAGGCTATTACATAAGATATATGACATGGCATACATCTGTAGGCACGGCTGAGTGGGTTCGTGCTTTAATGCTGTTTCGATTATTTATATTTCAGTGTTAATCATTTTGAAATGGTTATTTCACGTGAATTATTTGACAGCTAATGATGAACAATGTCTGTCAAACTCCTGTGTAACAAGATTATGGTCTAGTGCAGGGTGTGTTTGCCTTCCTTGATATAGCCGAGCAGAAGAATCAACTATCAAAATAAAGGAAACACCTGGAAAAATATAGAACACAAACTATAAAAGCTGATGGGGAGCAGTTTCCTCTAATGTCTGCTCAATGCCCCAGGACAGAGGTTCTCCAAGTTTTAATGACTGCGTGCCAAAGTACCTAACTGTTATGATGAATATATGATTGAGGGCCACACAGGAAAAGCCTTGTCATAGGATTGACATTGGTCTAATGAAGAGTTTTTTTCCCCTGAAACCTCCTTTTCTCCTCAACCATACAGCATTCTTTCCTTGCTTGCTTTTCCATCTCTCTTCCACATGAAACTACTAAAATCGCTAACTTTAACTAGCAGCACTCGCGTTGATGACGTCATTCCAGAGACATTTGTCTCACTTTTATGTAGTACACTGTGTACAATATATTGCCTGGGGTAGTGCACTCATTTCATGACATTGCAAAATTTTACTGCTTTTTCTTCTTCTTCGGAATTGCAACCAGATGGAGCAACGTTTGACAGTTAAATAATTGTAACAAAACACACCAAACACACAAACATATGCACAACTTCCATTTGTACATTGCGGTATTCACCACAACCGCTTCAACTCCGGCAGCTTCCTCTGCCACCATTTTCACAAGATCGGTGGTCCTTCCCCTTCCTCTACGTAGCCAAAATGGCATCCAGTGAGAGAAAGTGTCCAACGGTCCACACTCAAACTTTTTGACCGTTATGAGTTCACCATCTGGGCACTGACAGTACACTGGGTTTTGCCATAAGTGACAGTATGAAGAAACTTGTAATTGTAATGTAATCAAAATAGCAAATAAATATTTAATAAATTAAATATCAAAATATGCAAATTGAAACACAACGTGTGGCCCTTCTATAGAGCTTTTAAATGTTCCTTCCTTGAAACCACCTCCCTGTCACAATACTTGAAATATATATCAGAACAGGGCTGTTTCTTGCTATATGCAGACTATGCGGATGCATAGGGCCTCACAGCCACCAGCCCCCCCACAACATAACTATTATTCTTATTGTTGGTTTTCATTGTTGCCACGTTAAAATAGATGCTGCTGGTTTCATGGATTTTTATTCAAGGTAATAGCTTTTGCTGATTTCTGTGGACTTGTGGTTATACGTACCAGATCAGGGGTTGCAGTGTTACATGTGAATGTTTCTTACTACCTGAAACATCAGTATTAAAATGTAACAGACTGTTGCATCGTCACAGATCATCTGAAAAGGAATCTCTCCCTCATAGTTTGACAAAACAGGGGGCCCAAAATAGCATCTTGCATAGGGCTCCCAAACAGCTAGAAACGGCCCTGTATCAGAAAAACATATCAGAAACTGCAGGAACTGGAATAAAAGTCGGGCGGGAACAGTGTTTGAAAATCTATTCAAAGGTTTTTTGGGAAATTGTTTACAGCTGATTTACTCTTGTTCATGAAATGAATAGAATTAATTTAGCTTGAACGCACCTCATATCGCCTTCAGTGTCAGCCTCTAAAACGCCCACTCCAAAACACTGCGACAGCAACAGACATGAACGGGCGAATGCTGTAAGGTCAAAGTGTTTCTGGGAAGTATTCCAGACAGCTCTGTGTCTCCTCCTTCTCACAGAGCCAGATTGTTGTTTTTTTTCCTCATCTGTTCAGTCTGTATCAAAGAAGCCGACAGAAACAATATTCTGATTGGACATTATTCTGTTACTCAGAGGGGGGGGGGTTGCGAGGCAGCAAGGAGGGGTCGCAAGATGATTTTCAGAAATTTCTTTTAGAAACAGCCTAATTAAGCCATAATTGTAACAAAACAGTAAAAAAGTAGTTAAATTTAAAATAAAAGCATTTTGATTTTCTTTGTCCCTTCTGACCCTTCTGATCTGGGGATAGTGAGGGTCACAAATCACTGGTACCATTGTTTTGGGGGTCGCGGGCTAAAAAGTTTGGGAACCCCTGTTTTATACTGTCTATGGAACAACAATTTTTGTTACACAGCAAGTTGCCCTCGTGTCCCTTGTGAAGTTTTAAATGAATAATTATCAGTCCCGATGTGATTGGTTGCACTGATGGAACATAATTTCTATAACAGAGTGGAGCAGGATGGTGATGCAGCTCTACAGTTGGAAAGTGAGTTTTAAAAAGTGGGTTGTCTGAACGGGTTTTAAAGCATATGTCTTGATCTTTCATATGTCGGGCCTCCACTCTACCAGTGGATCTTATCTTATCTTATCTTATCTTGTCTTATCTTGTCTTGTCTTGTCTAAATAATCTGTAAAATAAAATAAAATAAATGTCAAAATATCATGAGAAATAATTAAAAGAATGAATAAATAACTAAATATAAAATAACAATGATGATGCCACAAGAAAAGGGCACACAATAGGACCCAGCAGAGATTACAGTGTGTATTGTTTGTTTCTTTGTCCTCAAAGGGTAATTGGACGATTGCTTTTCTCTTGAGTATTTTTGTGAATTCAAGAAGAGGGAGAACAGGTTTTATGAAGCATAAAAACTGTGCGGTTTAACGCTAAAACGGATCAGCACGGTGTAGAGACACGCGATCACCTGAACAGAAGCCTAATCTCTGTAACTGTGGTGTAATAGTGCTTTCTTGCTTTTTCTTGCCACTTCCTTGACACAAGGAAAATACAGAGAGTGTTTGCTCTTATAGGACCAGCAGCTGATTTTTTATCAGCAAAATTGTGAACGTTTCATTGAATTACCCCCAAATCTCTAGAGATATACAGATTTCCCAAGAAGAAGCCCTGGACAGTCAGGTAAGAAACTAACATGTTCCATAATAACCAAAGCCTTATTAATCGCAATCACTTTCACTCAAACTAAAGAGATTAATTCTTTTCAGGGGTAATTTGGTAATTAATTCAGACAAAACTTTCTGCTGCTTTCAATGAACAGTCATGTACAGGTGTAACTATTTTACCACTGGTTGAAATTGAAAAAGTTGAGGTACTTGTACTTGCACCCATTTCTCCTGAAAAAAACATTTAACGGTTCCTGCTTCTCAAATGGTCTCACTAGTTGAAATCAAACAATTCATAGATTAATGACAGAAATAATCGGCAGTATATTCCATAATAATAATTCAGTAATCAGTATTTATGATGTAATGATATAACACTCACATTTCCTGCATTGTACTTTTGATACTTTAAGTAAATTTCCTGGTTATACATACAACCTTTTACTTACATTAAGTAACATTTTAAATGCAGGGATTTTATTTGTATTGAAGTATTTTTAAAGTGAGGTATTCATAGTTGTATTATGGTAAATTATCTAAATACTTCCTCCACCACTGATATAAGAGTCCATGCCTGCAGTCAACTGAGTTTATTTGTCAGACCTGAAACCTACATTCAGCTTGCAGTTACATTTGCACAGATTGTACTAAACAAACCTTCAGGCTAAAAACCTGGAGAAAATAACCTGAAAGCATGATACCTACTGTATATGAAACCCATTTTCTCCAGGTGTTTATTTGCACTTTTACATCATATGAATGAAAGTTATAAATGATCCACACTAATGATCTAACAAGAGAGGACACACATTCTTCTGATGCAAGCATTGTTGTATATTAATGCTTCCTCCTCCCAGTTTTTGTTATGAAGCTTGAAGCCGCCTGAAAAGACAAAGAGAGAAGAAGACTAGTGCAGAAGAACAAGATGCCAAACATTTAAAACCATGATGCTATTTAAATGGTACCATTGCATTATCTGACTGAGATTCTGCAATTTTATAAAGCTTTCAGTAAACATATTCAGCATCTTGCTTAAAGGCCCCATATGTATCAAGGAATAAACCGACATAAGGGTTAAAACGTTCGTCTCCACAGTGACAATAAGACACATGTAGCCCAAGGAATGGGCTTGTATGGCTTAGTCAAGCAGATGGATACATGTTTCAATAGACTGAAAAAAAGTAGTTTGTGAAATGTTTGTAGGGCTTCTATGAAACATGGCAGTGATTACTGGCTGTGAAACTGTGAAAGTAAAGAATTAAAGAAAAACTGTATCTTGTAGATGATATGTTGAACCTTGTCATTTCTCTCTTTTATGTTTTAGGAACCATGGCTTTACATGGTATTTGTGGAATATTTGTAGTCCTCAGTGTTGGTCTGATTTCCTTCACACCAAGTTGTGATGGAGGAAACATTCTGGTATTTCCAGTAGATGGCAGCCACTGGATCAATATGAAGATCCTGCTGGAAGAACTTCATGCCAAGGGACACAACCTCACTGTGATAAGGGCCTCCAACAGCTGGTACATCGCAGAAAAGTCTCCTCTGTACACTTCCATTACCTTCAAAATGGAAGTAGGTTTTGAGGAATTTTTTGATGTGTTCCTGCAGGAGCATATGAGGGTATGTCATTTTGGATTATATATTGGGCTCCATGTGGGTCTTTTAGTCATTCATGTCTCAAGATCAATCAATTTTTCACCCCTTTTTTTCATAATATTTTTTTGCAGGCACAGATCGAGGGGGCTTCAGCACTTACTTTCTTCAAACTTACCAAGGATTTCCTTTCTATGATTTCTACAGCCCATTCATTGATGTGTGAAGTCCTCATTGAAATGCTTGATGATGAAAAGATGATCAAAAGCTTACTGGATTCCAAATATGATCTTGTTCTCACTGACCCAGCTATAGCACCAGGGGCTCTGCTGGCCAAGTATCTCAAACTGCCCATGGTCCTCAACGTTCGCTGGATCACCAGTGGAGAAGGCCACTTTGCGATAGCCCCCTCACCACTCTCTTACATCCCAGTGCCAGGATCGGGCTTAACGGACAAAATGAACTTCATCCAGAGGGTCAAGAACATACTTTTCTACAGCATTATAGTTTTCCAGCAGAAATTCCTGGTGGGGCCAGGGTATGACGCTATCTGTGAGAAATATATTGAGGGTGGATGTGACGTTTTCTCGATTCTTCAGGAAGCAGACATTTGGCTGTTTAGGTCAGATTTTGTGTTTGAATTCCCTCGGCCCACAATGCCAAATGTCGTCTATATAGGAGGGTTCCAGTGTAAGCCAGCCCAACCTTTGCCAGCAGACCTGGAAGATTTTGTCCAGAGTGCTGGGGAGCATGGAGTGATCGTCATGACTCTGGGAACTTTGGTTAATGCTTTGCCCAAAGATGTTGCAGATGGAATCGCCAGCGTCTTTGCCGAGATGCCTCAGAAGGTAACACATCCTCAGTTTTTTACTTTTGCACTCACATGAAATGTTAAAAGACTGAATTGTACGGTTTAAAGCATGTTACAGATTCATGCAGCAAGGAATCCATCACTAAATACATCAAATTAAAAGCTTTATTAAAGTTTAAACAGACAGGGAAATTGATCAAAGTGTATAATGAAGAAATCAGTCCTACAAAGCTCACATCAAATTAAAAAGAGGATTCCTAACCCTGACAGACTTAGTCCATAATGATTGGGTATTAAAATGGAGGGAAATAAACATTAAGTAAATTCACGATTCTTTTCATTTCCTTGTCAGGTAATATGGAGGCACAAAGGAGAGCGTCCATCTACTTTGGGCAACAACACCCTGTTAGTGGACTGGATGCCACAGAAGGACCTTCTGGGCCACCCACAGACCAAAGTCTTTGTAGCTCATGGAGGAACCAATGGAGTCCAGGAAGCAATTTACCATGGAGTCCCTGTGCTTGGCATACCCTTGTTCTTTGACCAGTATGATAACCTTCTACGTCTGCAGGAGAGAGGAGCTGGGAAGATCATTGAGCTAGGTGATGTCAACAGACACAGTTTTGAGCAAGGTATTAACGAAGTGCTCCATCAAGACAGCTACAGACAGAACATGCAAAGACTGTCACGTTTGCACAGAGACCAGCCAATGGCACCCATGGATCAGGCCATCTTCTGGGTGGAATATGTGATGCGCCATAAGGGGGCTCCTCACCTGCGTACAGAGGCCTATAAGATGCCCTGGTACTCATACTACTGTTTAGACGTCCTGCTACTATTGCTGACTGCAGCAACTGTACTGCTGTTCTCTACTGTGGCCATTTTCAGGTTCCTATGCTGCAGAAGTAGAAGAAAGACCAAAACCAAACAACACCGATTCACCTCAATTCATTTTAATTAGATATATACTACAGTGAGATTAGAATGAGCACTGTATTCAGAGAAAAACATACATCTGAAGGTATCTCATTTGTATATCTTTATCATCTATGAAGTAACATGACAGTCAATGCAGTCAATGGATTTAGACACATTAAACACTCATATAGTTTAAGTAATGTATACTTTTTGCTTTCTGCAGTTTAATCAATCAATCAAGTTTATTTGTCACATGTAATCATATAAAGTACAATGACAGTGAAATGGGCCCAGTATCAGGCCCTCCATGATGTGGACACCAAGGTACTTGAAACTATCCGCCCTCTACACTATAGACCAATTGATATTAAGCAAGGTGTAGATCTTCCTTGCTTCTTCTCAAAGACCACTATCAGCTCCTCAGTCTTGCTGATAAATGTTGGCATTGCCAAACAGCTTTTCTTTGCTGTTGACTCTAGCACACCAAAGCTAATTCCCCAAGTGTTCAGTGGAGTAGAAGTCAGAACTGCTGGCAGGACATTCTAATCTCTCCACTCCCAAATTCTGGAGGTAGTCTGATAAACCCCGCTCTGTAGGGGCGAGCATTGTCATCTTGGTCCCAGACTGTGGAGATATGGGATTGCCACTGGTTGCATAATTTTTTCTTGATATCTCCCTGCATTGAGATTGCCTCCAATGATGACAAGCCTAATTTTTCCAGTGAGGGACATGTTGCCCCACACCATCATACAGCCTCCACCAAAAGATGTTACTCTATCGGTGCAGCAATCAGCAAAGTGTTCTCTGCATCTTCTCAACATGTTGACCCTATGATCCAAGTGCCGTAGGCAGAATCTGGACTCATCGCTGAACATAACGCTTCTCCACATGTTCAGGTGGCAGGCTGTTGTGGCTGTGTATGGTTCTTCCACACTTTACTGAGGCTCCTGTTTGTTAAATGAATAAATTGATAAATTGCCAATATGTCTTGTTTCTTCAGACTTCAATCATACAATCCACCAAATAACACCAAACAAGAGTCAACAGGAAAGAAAAAGCTGTTTGGCATTGGCAGGGAAGATTTGATCAATTTTTCATGGGTGCAAACCCACATACTCAGCTCTGCTGCTCACCCAACAAATGCATGTTCCTTACAAATGTGGCATCATTGAAAAGGGAAATAAACAGGCTTTCCATTGGTATAAGATTTATTGCCAAGAAGCATAGTTACAACAAAGAATAATCTACCAAGCATACATTTCCTTACTTTTTGTGTGTAGTTTAGTTACTGGAATGACTGACAGCTTCTAAGCTTTGCCTAAAACATGTTCACTGACCTCAGTGACTGCAATAAACCATCCTTTTTATCTCGACTGAACTCTTACATTTTATCACAGTGACACTGATTACATAACAGTTAAACACTACCAGGTCACGCAGTGCATCACAATATGAAAAGCTTTTTAATCTATTAAATTGAATTAATCACTTATCATGAATTTAGAGCTGAAATGATTAGTCGATTAATTGACTAGTTGTGTCGGTGATCATCAGACAATTTAACCACAACTCTTTTGATAACTGATTCATCACTTTAATTGCTCTCATTTTCCCTGAAAAAACATTTAACGGTTCCTGCTTCTCAAATGGTCTCCCTAATTAAAGAATTCATAGATTAATGACGGAAACAATCAGCAGATGACTCCCATAATAAAAATTCAGTAATCAGTATTTATGATATAATGATATAACACTCACACGGTCTTTTCTTTTCTGCATTTTACTTTTAATACTTTGAGTACATTTCCTGATTATATGTTAACCCCTTTACTTACAGTAAATTACATTTTAAATGTAGGAATTTTACTTGTAATGGAGTATTTTCACAGTGAGGTATTGGTACTTTTACTATGAAATGATCTCAATACTTCCTCCACCACTGATATGAGAGTCCATGCCTCCGGTCAACTGAGTTTCTTTGTCAGACCTGCAACCTACATTCAGCTTGCAGTTACATTTGCACAGATTGTAGTAAACACACCTTCAGGCTAAAAACCTGGAGAAAATAACCTGCTGAAAGCATGACACCTACTGTATATGAAATCCATTTTCTCCAGGTGTTTATTTGGACTTTTACATCATATGAATGAAAGTTATAAATGATCCACACTAATGATCTAATGAGAGAGGTCACAGGTTCTTCTGATGGAAACATTGTTTGCACATTCACAAAACTACACAAACAACATTATTAAATGAAGTAATGAACTGAAATAATTTCAAAGTTCAAATCGTGACATGACAAAGAAGAAATAATCATTTTGTTTATTTGCTTATGAATATATTTACTATGGCTTCATGTGACATGTGTGGCAGGTAAATCATTTACCTGAAAGGAACGATCATCTCTGACACTGAAGTTTGAACTCACACATGTAAAGAATCCTTTATGGGCTGTCTGCAGAAAAGTAGGATTACTGTTGACACTCTGAGCTTAGGTAAGTGAATTTTATGTTGTGGTTGGCAGTGTTTGTGTCAGTGATGGTGTGGCAGTGTCTTTGGTCTCAGTCTCAGGTCTCAGTCTCATCTAGTCTTGGAATTGACCACATTTTAACTCGTTTTGGTCTCAAGCAAGATCACAACAGTGGGGATATTGCCTATGTGTCCCTTTAATTACTTGTAGTATGTACACTTCAGACAGAGCTGAGAAACGTTATAGAGAGAGAGAGCAAACACCTGTGTGGACACAGAAAAACAAAGAAAGGAAAGGAGTGTTCAGCTCGTGGCTTAACCACGAGACCACAACAACTCATCAAACTCTTCTATATGTATTTGTGAAGGAGATCATTAAAAAAAATCAAGAAAAGAAAGTGAAATAATTCTTTTTGGGGCTGAGAACTGTGTTTAAAAAAGCAAGGTAAGTGCATTTAAGTCATTTATGAGTAAACAGTAAACTAATTAAGAAGACTCAAAATGGTGAAATAAGAATTAGTCCACTAGAAATAGAAATACACTGCAGTGTATGATGTTAAAGATACAAATAAATGCCTGGAGAAAATGAGTTTCATATACATGTCATGCTTTCAGCAGGTCATTTTTTCCAGGTTTTTAACCTGGAGGTTTGTTCACTATAATCTGTGCCAAAGATAACTGCTGAAAGCTGAATGTAGGTTGCAGGTCTCACAGATAAACTCAGTTGACCGGAGACATGGACTCTCATACTTTACTAATGCTTCATGTGACATACACAATTAATTATCAAAATAAAAACAATGTCAAGTGATCATTACAATATATTAATTTATTAAATGCTCAGTGTGTAACCTTTTGGTTGATCTACTGGCAGAAGTGGAATATAACATCCACAACTATGTTTTCAATCAAATATAATCACCTTAATAAAACATTTGTTTTATTTTTATTATCTTATAATTAGCTTTTTATATCTAGATAAGGAGTGTGTCTTATGTGTCATTTCTCTCCTTTATGTTTTAGGAACCATGGCTTTACATGGTATTTGTGGAATATTTGTAGTCCTCAGTGTTGGTCTGATTTCCTTCACACCAAGTTCTGATGGAGGAAACATTCTGGTATTTCCAGTAGATGGCAGCCACTGGATCAATATGAAGATCTTGCTGGAAGAACTTCACGCCAAGGGACACAACCTCACTGTGATAAGGGCCTCCAACAGCTGGTACATCGCAGAAAAGTCTCCTCTCTACACATCCATTACCATCGAAATGGATTTAGGTTTTGAGGAATTTTTTGATGTGTTCCTGCAGGATAATATGAGGGTATGTCATTTTGGATTATATATTGGGCTCCATGTGCGTCTTTTAGTCATTTATGTCTCAAGATCAATCAATTTTTAAGCCCTTTTTTTCATAATATTTTTTCGCAGGCACAGATCGAGGGGGCTTCAGCACTTACGTTCTTCAAACTCACCAAGGATTTCCTTTCTATGATTTCTACAGCCCATTCAGTGTGGTGTGAAGTCCTCATTAAAATGCTTGATGACGAAAAGATGATCAAAAGCTTATTGGACTCCAAATATGATCTTGTTCTCACAGACCCAGCTATAGCACCAGGGGCTGTACTGGCCAAGTATCTCAAACTGCCCATGGTCCTCAACGTTCGCTGGATCACCAGTGGAGAAGGCCATTTAGCGCTAGCCCCCTCACCACTCTCTTACATCCCAGTGCCAGGATCGGGCTTAACGGACAAAATGAACTTCATCCAGAGGGTCAAGAACATACTTTTCTACAGCATTATAGTTTTCCAGCAGAAATTCCTGGTGGGGCCAGGGTATGACGCTATCTGTGAGAAATATATTGAAGGTGGATGTGACATTTTCTCGATTCTTCAGGAAGCAGACATTTGGCTGTTTAGGTCAGATTTTGTGTTTGAATTCCCTCGGCCCACAATGCCAAATGTCGTCTATATAGGAGGGTTCCAGTGTAAGCCAGCCCAACCTTTGCCAGCAGACCTGGAAGATTTTGTCCAGAGTGCTGGGGAGCATGGAGTGATCGTCATGACTCTGGGAACTTTGGTTAATGCTTTGCCCAAAGATGTTGCAGATGGAATCGCCAGCGTCTTTGCCAAGATGCCTCAGAAGGTAACACATCCTCAGTTTTTTGCTTTTGCACTCACATGAAATGTTAAAAGACTGAATTGTATGGTTTAAAGCATGTTACAGATTCATGCAGCAAGGAATCCATCACTAAATACATCAAATTAAAAGCTTTATTAAAGTTTAAACAGACAGGGAAATTGATCAAAGTGTATAATGAAGAAATCAGTCCTCCAAAGCTCACATCAAATTAAAAAGAGGATTCCTAACCCTGTGATAGATTTAGTCCATAATGATTCTTTTCATTTCCTTGTCAGGTAATATGGAGGCACAAAGGAGAGCGTCCATCTACTTTGGGCAACAACACCCTGTTAGTGGACTGGATGCCACAGAAGGACCTTCTGGGCCACCCACAGACCAAAGTCTTTGTAGCTCATGGAGGAACCAATGGAGTCCAGGAAGCAATTTACCATGGAGTCCCTGTGCTTGGCATACCCTTGTTCTTTGACCAGTATGATAACCTTCTACGTCTGCAGGAGAGAGGAGCTGGGAAGATCATTAAGCTAGGTGATGTCAACAGACACAGTTTTGAGCAAGGTATTAACGAAGTGCTCCATCAAGACAGCTACAGACAGAACATGCAAAGACTGTCACGTTTGCACAGAGACCAGCCAATGGCACCCATGGATCAGGCCATCTTCTGGGTGGAATATGTGATGCGCCATAAGGGGGCTCCTCACCTGCGTACAGAGGCCTATAAAATGCCCTGGTACTCATACTACTGTTTAGATGTCCTGCTACTATTGCTGACTGCAGCAACTGTACTGCTGTTCTCTACTGTGGCCATTTTCAGGTTCCTATGCTGCAGAAGTAGAAGAAAGACCAAAACCAAACAACACTGATTCACAGCAGTTAATTTTATTTAGACATATGTTACAGTGAGATTAGAATGAGCACTGTTTTCAGAGAAAAACATACATCTGAAGGTATCTCATTTGTATATCTTTATCATCTATGAAGTAAAATGATGGTCAATGCAGTCAATTGATTTAGACATATTAAACACTTGTATAATTAAAGTAACGTATACTTTTTTGCTTTCTGCAATTTAATCAATCAATCAAGTTTATTTGTCACATGTAATCATATAAAGTACAATGACAGTGAAATGTAGTCCAACCAATCTGTACATTAGCATAGTACAATAGTTTGAATTAAATATATGTATGTGATTCTTTAAGCCTCATTCTTGCACACTGAAAAACATTTTTTGGCCACTTATGCATTTCAATTACACAGAACATTTCTATCCATTTGAATTACATGGTTTTAATATAAATTAACTAACAAACTTCATGTGAAGCAAGTAATAAGATTCATGTAATAGTACTAATAAACTCAAAATGACTGCATTCATTTTCACTGTTGGGTTTGGGCAAACAAATTGACTTTATTAAAACTGAATGTATAAACCTGGCTACTAGTACACTACTGTGTAGTGGAATCACATTGCGTTTATTAGTAGTATTACATAAATCGTATTACTTGCTTCACATTAAGTTTATTAGTTCATTTTTATTAAAGCTATGTAATTCAAATGGATGGAAATTTCTGTCATGCATTTTGGCCAAAATGCATGACAGAAAATGCAGGCTAAATGTCTTTCACGGTATAGCACTGCTCATGGTATGTAGCCGAACTAACCACTTGTTGCAAGGACTTGCGTTCTGTTGCATTATGTTTCTAAACCATGCAATGATATTCTTGATGGTGCATGAGTAGAAATTCTTCAGTATTTGAGAAGATAATGGAATTTCATCTACTGTATAGGAAACCCATTTTCTCCAGGTGTTTATTTGGACTTTTACATGATATGAATGAAAGTTATAAATGATCCACACTAATGACCTAATGAGAGAGGTCACAGGTTCTTCTGATGGAAACATTGTTTGCACATTCACAAAACTACACAAACAACTTTATTAAATGAAGTAATGAACTGAAATAATTTCAAAGTTCAAATCGTGACATGACAAAGAAGAAATAATCATTTTGTTTATTTGCTTATGAATATATTTACTATGGCTTCATGTGACATGTGTGGCAGGTAAATCATTTACCTGAAAGGAACGATCATCTCTGACACTGAAGTTTGAACTCACACGTAAAGAATCCTTTATGGGCTGTCTGCAGAAAAGTAGGATTACTGTTGACACTCTGGTAGGTAGGTAAGTGAATTTTATGTTGTGGCAGGCAGTGTTTGTGTCAGTGGTGGTGTGGCAGTGTCTTTGGTCTCAGTCTCAGGTCTCAGTCTCATCTAGTCTTGGAATTGACCACATTTTAACTTGTTTTGGTCTCGAGCAAGATCACAACAGTGGGGATGTTGCCTATGTGTCCCATAAAAGATTAGTTCATATTGAACGAATCGTTCACGATCGACACATCACTAGTGGTCGGTTAGGGTCATTAAAAAGCCGTCGAGGTGACGTCTTGGTGAGGACGTCCTGGAAATGACGTCTAAAACATCGCCTATTTGGCCGTGATTTAGCCTAGTCTGGAACGTCACCGAATGACGTCAACACCACGTTAACCGGACGTCATTTGGCTTGCTGGGAGAGAAACTATACTGTGTTATGTCCTTGGCATAGTGGAATTATGTGTGTATGTGAGGAGTGACATTGTTGGAAAGAACTGTTGTTGCACTCAGCATGTAGAAAGAAGGTGGTGCAGTTCTCTGTTAGGGTTAAGCAAGCAGCAACTTACATGGCTGCAAAATGAAGCCAAAGTGGCAGTGCCAAACACTGCAGTTCCTCAAACGGCCACTTGAGGCTGGCTACAAAATAAATCAATTTCCATAAGACTCCATGTTAAAATGTCCAACTTCACAGCAGAAACAAACATGTTCACAACCTGGTATTAAAACAGTTTTGGTCCCTACAGCCAATTTCCCTGTTCATGACAACTGTAGTGAAGTTTAATTTACTTTATAGAGCTCCCCTCACCATGCATATCACCGCTCTCTCTGCAGGAAAACAGTAGCATAACCAGCATGTATGGGGGGCCTTTAGCGTCTTTGTTTGTTATTCCTGCCAACCAGTGCCACTTCTCCATTCACCAGGTCCCTGATGGACTTGATTCTCAAGTAATAATGAAACCAATCTTCTGTTTTATGTTTGCAAAAATGTTGCAAATAAGTTTTTTATTTCTAGTTGAAGGACACATCATGGACATGTGCAAGTCATTGGGTTAAAAGTGTAATCTGCCAAAGTCTTAAAATTCAAAGTTGCGATAAGAGTCAAGGTATATATAATATTTAAGAACCAAGTTGAGTTGGGGTCAGGGGTTAGGGCCTTTTTGCATTCTCAGCTGTCCAGAGTTGATTAGATACATCTGAAACCCTCTAATGGAAAAAAAACAAAAAAAGAGAAGACAGTGTTTTCTTGGAGATGCCTGTAGTATTTGTGTGAGAAACAGTACAAGTTGATTTCAATATCATGAATGTATGTGTCACTATGAGGAAACCGTGGAGGTGAATTATGCCCTGCTTTTGATATATTTATATCAATCCATATACGGTACATCATCTTCTAAACTAAAATCAAGGGCAGTGAGAGGCCCAACCTCAACGATGACTAAAGAAAATCCTATAATTTCAGAACATAGATCATATTAAAACCATTCACTTTTCTAAACAGTCCAGAAACAAAAGGCTTGAAAGCAAATCTTTCTTTGATTTATATATTTAGATAGGAGTGGGCTTGCCTTAGTTAATCTAACTACAATCAAAATTACATTTGATGATACACTGCTTGAGAATCCTCAGTTTAGCGATTTACTGGAAATCTGTGAAAAAAGTGAGGTGATTTATGATGTCTGGGACCACAAGAATAACATTTAAAAGAAAAACACAGATGAAGAAATAAAGCTGGAGGAGAGACGAGTTATGTCTGTGTGGGTTTGCATGTGTGTGCAGGTGTTGGCATGTGTGTACTGCGTACTCACACTTGTGCTTTGGAAATGGTAAATACTAAGCTTGTTGCTTGATACTTGCATAGTCCTTGCTTTAGTGGGGCACCACTTTATTTCACAACAATGTTATGTAGGGATGTGATTAGGGAACCTACTGGAAGTGTAGTCCCACTTTCATATTAAGCTATTATTTTGACAAATCTTTGAAACATACTGAGCATATACAGCAGATGGAAAGGCAGATTAGGATGCAGAAGTAGTTTTAAGAGCGTCTTTGGACATTGTGATTCTTTTTTTCCCACAGGAACTTATCACCATTGTGATCCGTTGTACCCAGCATGAGTTCAAGCTGACCACAGCTGCTATTCTATGCCAGTCAGGAAATTACAAAGTTTTAACAGGCACCTTTCAACCCTAAAGAGATACTCAGTGGATTTTCCATGCCACATTGCTGTAATGACAAATTTAAAATGACCTAACACAGAGCGTTGAAAAAAAGGTTGAATGAGCTACAAATACTACAGAATGGAGGAATAAAATGGAAGAATTGATGCCATTGTTTCTTGTGTGTAAATCACATTTTAACGATGTGGTAGAACAATCCAAACAAATAAATGCAAGTCAGTCCGTTAAACAAATACAACTCCAATTTGAATTGGTCTAATAACCAGTGACGGGAATAACGGTGCTATAAATAACGGCGTTAGTAACGGCATTACTTTTTTCAGTAACGAGTAATCTAATTGATTACTCTTCCCATCATTATAACGCTGTTATCGTTACTGCCAAAAAATGCGGCGCGTTGCTATGATTGAAGGCAGCTGTTTTTCATCAGACCAAATAGATCTCTAAAAGTAGCCTTCTTTAAATGGAAGTATAGTATAGTATATATCATAAATAATTGAACACGCACATGTATTTTAAGTTCCGTCAAAGAGGGGTGGAGGTGGGGTCCAAATTCTTTGACACATTTGAGCATTTAAAAATTACTTGAAAGTATTTAGTTACTTTTATAATTTGTAACTCAGTAACTACTTTAGTTACTTTCAGGGAGAAGTAACTAGTAACTGTAACTAGTTACTTTTTTTAGAGTAACTTGCCCAACACTGCTAATAACATACTCAAGTAGATATAAACAGGCTTATTTGTCTTTTTGTGTTAATGTGTCCTGGCAGATGGACTGTATTGTCTTTATCATCTCAGAATAAATGCTCTTAATGTCGAGGACAAAGCTGAAAGTCAACATTTATTGCAATCCTACTTCCTGCTGAATAGGGTCAGGTACCTTAACATCTGCTGTAAGAGCAGACAACATGCATACATAAAGCAGGTGCTGTGCATGTCTCCTCACTGGTATCAGCAACTTGAGCAAGGCCTTCCTCCCTTTGTGTCCTCTTATCCTTCCCTGGATCTGTTTTCAGCTCTGGAGCTTTTCCTGTCCTTCTCCCACCCTGCCTCCCTCCCTGGTTTTGCAACCTCTGTTTCCTTGGAAAATCCTTCCTCTGATCGTTGTTGGTATAGGATGATGTCACTGTGCATGTTCTGTGTTAGAGACTAGTCAAGGCTGGGCTGTAAGCACACGGGAAAGCAGATCCCTTCATATGACTGAGTGCAAAACTTTGAGTATGGGTACACCTTCACCAATGCGTAGATTGTGCACAATGAAAAACAAAAAAATAATAAGTCAACACCAACTAACCTTCTCTGATCACGTTGCCATTACCTGGTCGTGCTGCTTCACAGTTCAGAACATAAGAAAAATCAGGCCTTACCTAACTCAACATGCTACCCAACTCCTGATACAGGCTGTGGTCATCTTGCAACTAGATTACTGACAGGCCTCCCAGCCTGCACATTGAAGCCTTTTTAAATGATCCAGATTCGGCGGCGTGCCTGTTCTAACCCAAAATGTTACTCCGCTGCTCATCGAGCTCCACTGGCTACCTGCAGCAGCCCACATGACTACAAAGTAGTCTCCGGTTCTGCACCAACCTACTTGAATGCTCTTGAACAGGCATATGTTACCTCCTGTTCATGGCACACCGCCAATGAACGACGTCTGGCTCTGCCACCCGTACACCCAAAGCAATTGAAACCTTTGTCATCTGTTGTTCCCTGTTGGTGGAACGTCCTACCAGTTCCTACTGCCAAATGACAAAAGAAGGACAAAGACAATGCAGTGAAAGGTAAAAAAAAACGTCTGTTTGCATTTCATTGATTTGGAGAATGAAATGTACTGTCTGTTATACTGCACATGTGTATATTCTATAACTAGAAACAGGAATTGCAGGGGATATTTGACCTAGCTAGCCTTCATTTGCCTGGATTCTGCATGAAAACACACCACTGGCCTAGAGTGACACATTCATTTATTGACCTCACTCTAATGAGCTCTATTGAAAATATTTTTTGACTGGGATGTCAAGAGGCTCCATTATTTGACTTGGCAGCCTGTGTTACTACAAATCTAGAGATCAATTAAATGGAAAAGAGAAAAAAGTTCATAAATTAGCTGATACTACACAAACATTAGACGTTTGTGCTGAAATCTATCAAAAATCTGCTCCGTGTTTTTCTCTCAAGGCTTAAATTTGTTTGTATGCACACGGTAAATGTTATTTCTACAAAGTCATACCGCTCCAGACCTCTTCTCTTCAAGCAACAAGCATGCACTTGCAGTTTCATGTACCCCTTTCTCATCACTCAACACACCACCCACACACAAATTTAGCCCCTTTGGCTTGTGTTCCCAAAGGGCATCTGCAAGGCATGACATCATTCTCTCCACAGACACACAGATCACATTAATCGCTCTCTCTAAGGAGGAACTACGGGGCAGAAGCAAAAATGAACCTTCAACTGAATCCACACAGCAAATCGACTTCTGCTTCCACTGGGCATTTGCACATGTTGCTGTCTGTTGACTCTTGAATTCATTCTTTAGTGATGTGAAATTCAGACAGACACACAGACAGACAGACACACAGGCCACACTATCTGCTCTCTGGAATCTGTTGGTTTGTCTTACACGGTGGTACCTGCAGTGTTGACTGACGTCTTTATATTTCTTCTTATGTAATTGTGAAATATAATATTGAAAAATCCAAATATTAAGACAACGGTTGCAGAACATAGACTATGTTGACTGACATGAAACTTTATATGGACATGAAATGTCTGCGGACAGAGGCCATGCAATAATAATACTACTTTTTATTCACTGTAGCCCCCCCTAGACAAAATTCAGTTGAAAAGTGAATGGATTTTTATCATTCCCATTATTATGTAAGTTCCCCAATTCCCCATTTGATTTTACAACAAGACACCACAGTTTGAGCATATGTTTGTCTACATTTTGGCAAATTAAAATGTACAGTCCAGAGGTGTACAGGATGTACAGGACAGAGCTTAAAGGCAGTATGTATTATAGCCCCACTTCATGTTTGAAAATCCATGTCATTCTGAGTTGAACAGGTTTTATGTACAGTTCCTCATATTATTGTTGACTTACACAGTGTTTTATTCTACATTTATTTATAAGGGGTCACCATCACCGATGCTACATAATTTGACTTGAATGTAAATGTTAATATTTATGTTGTCTGAATATGATTGACATGATCATGAAGTAGTGAAGGACTACTTAGCTAATCAATATGATGTATCACTTTACCTGAGGGACACATTCTAAGTTATTATTATACTTAAATCCTTCTCATATTATTGTATCTCTGTATCCTCCTGTATCCGTTGTCTTGTCCCTCTCACATCTCCCTCTTGCATTTTGATTTAACTATCATGTAATAACTAATTGATTAAAAAAAAACTTGACAAGTGGAAGTGGCACATTTGGAGTGCTTTGGAAATGCTTCTCTATCGCAGTTCATCGATCATGAAGTGAATCCTGGATGGCACTTAGCTCGTCTCTGCAGAGACGAAATTTTAGATTCATAGCTCTGGTCAGCTGGTTTTAATTCACAGTTGGAGGACAGACAGCAGAGAGTCTGGCACTGAGCTTGGTGCGGAAGAGTGTACTAAGCCTTTGGGTCAAATCCTGGGATGAGATACAATGCAGTTTCAGTATGGTCCAAAATTTGGGGGAAGAAGTAGTAATGCAGGAACTACTTGTCCCTTAATATATCTCACAGTAGGTCAGTAAGAATAGTGATAATATTTGTTTTATTGTTTCATTTATTTTCATTACACACTATTCAAAAATACATTTAGACACATTTACTTTGAATGATCACATACACCAAAACACAGAAACAATTAATCAAACAGCAACCTTAGTGAAAGAAGCATTGATAAAGGATCAATTGATGCCATATTATGATTCAGATTTATAATTTCTGTCAAAAAAATTATATTTTAGAAAATAGTATATGTGACATACAGTAAATGTGAAAGACGTATGCATGCAAAGCAGTCGAACCGTACCTGACTCAGAATTGTCAGGAGAATCGGATTCATTGAAGAACAACCCCATTTCCAAAAAAAGTTGGCAATCTGCCTAAAATGTCAATAAAAACAAGATGTGACCCATTCAAAGCCCATATTAATTGAAAACAGCAGAACACTTTTGGAAAATGATATGATCATTTTGATTTTGATGGCAGAACGACATTTCAGAAAAGTTGGTCATGGTCATATTTATCACTTTGTGCATCACATCATCTTTTTACAACACTCATCTGGGAACTGAGCAAACTTTGCTGTGATCTTGAAAGTGAAATATTTTTCCCATTTATGCTTGATGTAACAGTTCAAGATCTCCTTTGTTGTATCTGAATCTGTTCATGATATTATGAACTGTGGACAATGAAATCCACAGATTCACTGCAGTTTCACGTTGAGAAACATAATTCTTAAATTGTTGCAATATTTGCCAGAGCAGCTTTTCACAGAGTGGTGAACCCCTCCTCATCTTTACTTCACAAAGCCTCAGCCTCTCTAAGATGCTCTTTTTAGACCAGTCACGTTACTAACCTGTCGCCAATTCACCTCATTCATTGTGAGATGTTCCATTGGGTGTTTTCTTTCAGCATTTCACAGCTTTTCTGATCTTTTATTGCCCTGTCCCAACTTTGTTCAAACGAGTTGCTGACATCATGCTATAGTTCTTAGAGGTTGACACAAGAGGTTGGCATCAGTGGCCCAGAGACTGTGGGCTAGAGTGAGGTGGTGGCACAGTTCTCTGAGGTAGCAGGGTTATAGAGGGCTTTGTGAGTTAGGAGAAAGAATCCTTTGTGGGACAGGGAGCCAGTAGAGATTCTGGAAGATGGACGATCGGTTCAACGGAATGGGCTGGGTGAGCAGAGATGTGCCATATAAAATGTTGTTGCAGTAGTCTATTCTGGATGTGGGGGTGGAAATAGAATGGAGTTATTGATGGTATAAGGCAGAAGTTGTGAGTGAAGGATTTTGGGCCAATGATGATCATGTCTGATTTTAGTTTGAGGAAGTTGACTTACATCCATGATTTGTTTTCGGTGAGGCAGTTGTTCAAGTTTGAATAAGTTGCAGCTGTGATGGATTTAGTTGAGTGTAGAGCTGGACATCATCGGCATAGCAGTGGAAGTGGAGACCATGACGGCATCTGATTTTACTCCTTGTTAACATTTAGAGGAACATTTAAAGGATGAGCAGAAGAGGACCAAGTACCAAACCCTGGGGGACACCTTGGAATAGAGAGTGGAAGAAGTTAATGTTTAGCGAGTATTAAAGGTAAGGGAGATGGATGGTGTGATTGATGGTATTGAAAGCTGCAATGAGGTCCAGGAGGATGAGATATTAAGGTGACAAAAGCCTAAGGAGAGGAGAAGATAGTTGGTGACTTTAAAGAGGGCTGTTTCTCTGCTATGCTGTGCTGTGCTGTGCTGTGCTGTGCTGTGCTGTGCTGTGCTGTGAATGGAAACCATTGAAATGGTTCAAACAGGCCATTAGAAATGAGGTGGTCTTTGAGTTGGGAGGCAACATGATCCAGTATTTTTGACAGAAATGGAAGATTAGAGATTTGTAATGGTATCCAAATGGAGACCCAGCTTTTTGAGGATGAGGGTGACAGAAAGGGGGTGGTAGCAGTCAGTTTGAGTTTGAGTGTTTTAGGGACTGAGCTGGAACTGGAGGAGGAGTTAATGATTTCTGTGATGAGTGAGGAGGTAGGTGGGAGACAGTCCTAAATAAGATGTGAGGTGCTACAGATGGTATCACTTTTAGTTTGAAAAAAATAAAGAAAAGAGTGGCACTCAATTGTGAAGGAGCCGGAGGGGTTGTTGCTTGGTTTGAGAAGTTTGCTAACTGTGGAAAAGAGAGCCTTTGGGTTGGTTGAGCCAGAGTGTATGAGATGTGTGTCGTAAGAAGGCCGTGGTGAGAGCTTTGCATAGCTCAGGGAGCTGAGTGTGTGAATGAGACAGCTTCGACTTTGATGGGAGCCATCCGGTCAAGACGGGAGGAAAGTTAGGAGAGATTATCAGACAGCGAGGGAGGGAAGGCAGACATTTCGCTAACATGAGTAGAAGAGAGCAAGAAAGAGCTGAGGGGAAAGTGGATTTGAGGTTTCTGAACAAAATTTAGTGTTTATCTTATCAATGTGCAATAGTGCGATGGACAGAGATGTTGAGGTTATGGCTGGAGAGTTGATGTACTGTGACAGCGGAGGGAGCAGACCAGATCCAGTACATGACCACAGCTGTGGGTGGGAAAGTTGATATGTTATATGATGTGGAATTATTGTAGCACTTCCAAGAATTCTCTGGCAGATTTACAGACTGTATCATCAATGTGGAAATTGAAATTAGCCAGTTCAGAAAAGTCAGACAGAAAAGAAGGATTTGGCTTGGGGAGGGCGGTGGATAATGGCAGTGACCAGTAGGACCAGACAGTAAGTAGGGTCAGAGACGGAGGGGCAGCCAAGATGTGTCAGCACCCGCTATCTTCCTTATTTAATTTCTTCTTTCCAAAGAAATAAAATAAGAACTGAAATCATTGTCTTTAAATTTGCGCATGTGCTAAACATGACGTAAATTTTCAAATTAAAAGTTTGGGTTTTTGTTGGGTGGTGGACCGTTAAAATTAAACTACAAAAGCATTACAGAGGAAAACAATCTTTGCCATATGGAGCAGCCAATATTCATTTTCCAACAAATATGGGCTTAATTATACTGCAAAATGAATGTTTAATTATGAAGACATATTTCTATGGGCTGGGCCTGGCAAAGTGAGCGTGGCATCATTCCTTCCTGTATTACGATGGCATAAATCTGTAGAGGACTTTGAGTTCAAACTTGGCCAACCGTAGTTTCTGGAACATGTGAAAATCCAAATCATATCCATGATCTTGGAATGAATGTTTTTGTGACGTTCATCCAACAGTTTTATTTTTTCAATGACTAATGGCAGAGAGAAACAATGGGGCTATTCTGTCAACCTCACAGTATATTCATCGAGGGGGCCTGCATTTCAACACTTAGGCTCCTGATTAGTATTAGGACACTGCTCATGTGATGTTGTATTATTCAAAACATGTTGGGTTGTTTCTGGAGCATCAGACAAAGACTAACCCAATGTTTAGTTAATATTTATTTCTGATACGGTTGTCAGCCCTTGGCTTTAAGTGGGCTGTCAACCAGGTGGTTTTTGGACTCATTACATAGTTATGATAAATAGTTCCTCGGCTCTGAACAGTTGCCAGGCAACCAGCGTAGAATCCTGGAAGTTGCTGGCTATTGCTGGAGCTTCTGGAATCAGTGCTGACTGACTGTAATACTACTGCCTGATTCTGGATCAAATTATCAACCCAGCATTGTAGATGAGTTGTGTCTTAAAGCAGATTTTGCATTTTCATAACAACAACAATAATAGTAACTTATTTGTATAGCACTTATCTAAACAAGGTTACAAGTGCTTGACAAAATACACAAGAATAAAACACCGCGTAACGCTGTTTGACTGTGTAACATGTGTCTCATTTGAGACAGAGAAATTGTGAAATATCATGTTTAATTTATTGTCACATTATTGTTTTCTGTTGGAGAACACACATAATGTGTGTCAGGTTTGTCCTCATTCTACATGATTATGAGAGATCTATATCATTTCAATTTATTTCAGCTGTACCAATTTATCACTTGCATGCAGTTTAACAACACAACATTGAGTAGAAAATGAATTTTATAACACTTATAATGGAATTAACGTCTGCCATTATCCAATCCTAGACTATTTTTCAGATACTTTACTGAAAACCCTATTTAAACCTACTCCATCGTGGCTGCTGCTGTGGTCCTGCACGCATCCACTACATATATTATTACTATCATTATTGTTACCATATCTCCATTACAGTTTATAGTTAGTTCATGATTTACTGCTGCTGTGCATCTGTGTCTTTCTATCTCTCTATCTCTCTCTCTATTTATCTATAGAGAGAGATACATCTATCTGCCCCTCCCTATCTTTAACTCAACCGGTCGTGCTGGATGACTGTCTACCAGTGAGCTTGGGTCTGCTCGAGGTTTCTGTCTGTTAAAAGGAAGTTTTTCCTCACCATCGTCGACAAGCGCTTGCTCATGGTGGAACTGTTGGGTCTGGTCTAGACCTGCTCTGTATGAAAAGTGTCATGAGATAACTTATGTTATGATATGCCACTATATAAATAAAATTGAATTGAATTGAATTGAATTGAATAGATACTCGTCTGTATGATGATTATTATCTACATCAATGCTGTAGAAGTTAAACTGTAGAAATCCAGCCTTGCAAGAGGTGTGGTGAAGATTTAAGTCTAATGTTTGGTTAAAAAAAGGGATAATGCCGTGTGTTATTGATTGATACAACGTTATTTATTATTATCTACCATCTATTATGCCCATCTACATGTTGACATGTTGCTTACATGCATCTTTCACTGACGAAGTATTAAAGCTAAAAATTGTTGACCAAGAAGCAGCAAGTTCTTTTTCATCATTACATGTGTTAGCATGGTTGTTTTTTATGCTGTATGTACAGTATATCTGCAATTCAAAGAAATGTTACTGTTACTGCTATTCTAATTCTACTACTAGTAGTATTATACAGCTACTACTAGAAAATGGTGATTTGCATCCAAAAGGGGCGATGTGCAATTTTCTTATTATGAAGAAGAGAAAAAATTCCAAACATTCATCTGGAGTCTCTGTGCTGGGTTTGAGTAATAGTTCAACCGTAAAGAAATGAGGCACAGTCGTATCCCTTCACTTCCAAATTCTTGGACGTGTGCTTCTGGTGTACAACATAGCGTAGTTGTGTCATTGTCAAAACTAATTAGCCATATAAGTGTAACCCTGTGGTCCAGGGCTGCAACCTCATCAGGCGAGCTTCTATGCGCCTGTGCTGCATGACCACACCTCAGCTAACCTCTGCAAACTCTACTCCCCTCTACTCCCCTGAACAAGCTGCTACAGATCATTTTAATGATGTTGCAACAGAGCTACATTGCACATCGAGAACTATTTCATAATAATATTTTTTAGCTCAGAGTCATGTTTGTTTTCTTCTCAGGACACCATTCACCCTTTGATCAGGAGATGGAAAAAACAGATGTACAGCTCATCATGATATGATTTAGATCTTGCCCCAGGCCCTCATTTAATGGATCCTAATTTGTGAGACCACAAAATCAAGAAAACCCATCTAAAGAAGTTGTGGACTATTATAATCTGTTTTAAGCTTTGGTTTAGGATGGATATGGAAATAAAACTTTAGTTCATAGAAATGTGGCTTACCTGTAAAAAACACAACATTATGCAAATTTTAGATTAACTAATTTCCCACTGTTGTATGATATTTGTCTTATTATTACAGATTGATTAATTTGGACATGCTGAAGAAAGCTTATGTCATATTTATGTACTGATATTCTGCAGTAGTATTGTGTGTTGGCAGAAGATGGCAGAAGGCATGAAAAGCAAATAAAGGTATATCATTTTTCTGAAGTCACTATACACATTTTATTCATGCATTTGCCACTGCTTTTAAGTCAAAACAACATTATGAATGTGAAGCCTGATTGTACAAGGACATACACAAGTCAAGATAACATTCAACAGCATGAAACATTTTGTTTTATGAGTAAAAAAAGAAGCCGTATAAACTTAAAGGAATGACTGGAAACTGTATGAAAATTCATTGTATTTTTTAATTACCATGTGATAATTTACAGAGGTACAGTACAGCATCTAATGGTAGCAAAACACTATTTGACACTGTATTTGTTGAAATGCATTCATCATACTGAATGCGAGCACCATAAAAAGCATTAAAAAATCTTCCCAAGCCATCTGTTCACAAAACGACATGATTAATTAAAAAAAAGCATACGTTTTAAAAAAAACTCTCTCAGTGGTAGAATATATCTCTCCTTACACACTATCTACCCCGCGGCAAAGGTTCATGTTTCCCTTTCACACCGAAGGGTATTTAATTCTCATTGCATTGCTATTGAACATCATGCCTATCACATACAGTATGGTCCAGATGGTGTAGTAAAAAATTATTCTTATTGGGGGTTTGTACAAAGAAATATTTAGATTGATTCGATCTTTCCCTATTGGTCCACAGTTTGTCAATCCTCCAGCGCTCGACCAGCAGCACCGGAGAGGCATTCAGTCTCTGCGGTGAGCCCAAAGGTGTTGCCTCCCTCTTTGATTCACTCCCTTGGCTTGTGGTGACGCCTGACCAGCCTTTGTCTCCTCCTCATTCCAGCTGTAAAAGAAAAGGAGTTAACAGAGGGAATGAAGGTGTAACTGAATACAAAGACAAAGAAAACATGTCAATGGGGAAAGATACGAGACGTGAAGAA
The DNA here is from genome assembly GCA_946959425.1 of Argyrosomus regius. Lineage (NCBI taxonomy): Eukaryota > Metazoa > Chordata > Actinopteri > Sciaenidae > Argyrosomus > Argyrosomus regius. The sequence goes on along the minus strand of OX336896.1, from coordinate 23,816,098 downwards.
TAGGTGGAAGCTCTTAAAGGTAGATAATGGAAAGGAAAAATATTGAAAGAGCGAAAGGAAAGATTTGATAGCTGACTTCTTTGATGTGCATTTTCCAGCAATCATTATGTAGTTTTGGCAAGTTTGATCTAACATTGGTGTTGATGAATGCAGTGTTGTAGTCAAGACCAACTAAACTGAAACCAAGTCAAGACCAACTAAACCGAAACCAAGTCAAGACCAAGACCAAGGTATTGTAAGACTGAGTCAAGACCAAGACCAGACAGTATGTAGCATACTTAGGTAGCTAATATTCACAAAAACTCTTTGGGTGAAGTGTGGTTGTTACATTGAGTCATCTCATTAAGCTTCTTGATGACTCTTGAAGTCTTGAAGTATTTATGAACTGCTGTGTGTTCTTTTGGACGCTGTTTTTGCAGTTTTTTTTAACTCTTTGCGGTTTAGGAAACTTTACTCATATTCCAGAAGATTTGGCTGAGGTGTCCTTCCAGACAGTTAACAAATAAATCAATGCACAGCAATTAAGTGACGCACCCACAGTTGTTGTCTTGATTGTTTTTGAACTAAAAGCCAGAGTCCTCTTTGTCTGAGACCGAGACGTTTTTTAAAAAGTGGATCTGTCTCAAGATCAAGACCAATTACAAGTACCTCAACACTAGATGAGTGCTTCATCAACTAACTAAGCTCTTACCTGGAGCTTTCCTGGCTGCAGCAAATCTACCTCCCTCTGCAAAATGAAGAGACAACACACAGTTATCACTGCATTTGGGCATGCAAATCAAGGTACTACGCAGATCTGCAGTTATGAGCATTCACCTTTAATGATTTTGGTAATTCTCTCTGATTCCTCCTCGATCAGGTTTGGGTTGCTGTGGATGGTGGTGATCTTAGAGAAGTCTGGGCCTGAACATTCAAAACAAACCATTAGATCCAAAATGCAGAACAATTTGTGCCTCACATACAAAATCATCTATGAGGTTACACCAGTTTTAAAAATGCATCACATTCTCGTTTCCACCGTGAAGTAACCATTTATCTTGCTTAAGTAAAGACAGATTGTAAGAATGATTATTTCAAGGTGGAAAGGACACAAACATATAAAAGAAACCTGTTTGATATGAAGAGTTTGTGTATGGAAACCCTACCCTCAATGACAAACGGTTCGTTCGCCGTGCTGTATCTGGATCCACCTTCAGACGGGCAGCGGAGAAGGGTGTTGAAAGTCATTTAACGACTTAGCAACTGTACTGACTGACAGACAGACAGACTGACAGGTACATACACCCGGTAAAACACCTCCTCCGCCACCGCTGACACAAAATCGAGCACAGATGTGCAGTATTCATGAACACACAACACACACTTGCACACAAATAAACAGGGTGTGAAGTAGAGGTGTGCAGGTGGCTCCGAAAAAGAGAGTAAATTCTTTTTCTTAGCCAACAAACTAAGCTGCAAAGCACCAGGGAAACAGTTATACCACCCAAAAATGTAAAAAAAAAAAATTATAGTTTAGACACTGCTCACACAGACACATCACAGCTGTATTAGGCAGAGAGCGAGTAATAATGGGATTCCTGTCTGAGAGACAAGAACACTGACAGAGAGAGGAGATCAGATGCACAAGTGATGAGATGGGCACACATTTAAATCATGGCACACCATAGGAAGTAGAAGCACATGTACACTTTATCTTCATGTAGCTATGTGTGCCTGACCAGTGGATGTACTGAAAAAAATCAGCCTCCTTCCTTCATAGCATCATTACTGAGCCCATAAACCAGAATGAGCTTGAGAAGATCTGGATGGTGGCTGGCCAAAATATGTCATATACTGTACAATCCTACCCAACAGAACATTCAACAGTGTTTTCTCCGTGTAAAACATATCTGGCTGTCCATTACAGCAGCAGATGAACATTACAGCAGCAAGGAAGCAACAATATTGTTAGGTTCATTGGCTGTTTTTCTGTCGCTAATTCATGACTCTGACAACAATGAAAATATAGATATGTAGGATTGTTCAGAATAAGAAAACAGAGCATTAAGTGTAACCATATCTTTGTGTCCACAATGATTTCAAATGTTAGGGGTTACATTATTGCGTAATTGATTGTACTCTCACTTGAAACATACTTACAATACAGTAATCCTAAATTTGCAGCTTTACATATGTGTCAGTTTGGTGTAGTGGATTTCTTGTGTTGTTTTAATCATGTCAGATGTAGATGCTTAGTTTTACAAGCCAATACTGAATGCTGAACAAGATGTCAAGGAACAGAAAAAACAGATCAAGCAGCAACAGAAACCCTGGCTTACACCAAACACAGTAGGACAGGATGTAAACCGTCTGGGTTTTTAGTTCATCTTTGAACCACCAGTGATAAGCCAAACTGCTAGCCTTAAAGATATAGCTGGAAACCAACAGCAGTAGCCAAAACAACCAAGTCACTGTGTGAGTCACTATCATGATGATCATTTAACAAGGGTAGGTATAAAAAACTGTTTTGATTTCTTAATACAACAATCTAAAATATCATCAATAAATGATAAATAATAAAAATAAAAGTTGCCTTTAAGGCTAAAATGGTGCACACCATGACTTAACTGACAATCACTAAGGTTAATGTAATGTGAAATGAAATTCACATTAGATGATGATGGACTGTGGATGCGTTTGTTAGAAGAGCTGTTAGAAAATGCATGAAAGTTCTTAGATCTACACTATCACGCTCTCCAAGGGTTCAGAGAAACTGACCTGTCTGTTCATCTGCACCGAGAGCTCCACCTGCAATAATTAAAATGTGTTGCATCAGGTTGCGTTCAGATCTATGTTGATATGTTGTCTCATTCCAGACTTTATCTCATAACTTATCATTTGCAATCCAAATTTGTACTTGAAATGTTCAGGAGCTTACCTTCAATAACTCTTGTAACCTTGGTAATGGAAGGCTGTCTATCAATGACCCTGGTCACTTTTGTGGTGGAAGGATCCCCCGCAATGACCCTGGTCACTTTTGTGGTGGAAGGATCCCCCGCAATGACCCTGGTTACTTTTGTGGAGGAAGAATCCCCCCCAATGACCCTGGTTACTTTTGTGGAGGAAGGCTCTACGTCGATGACCCTGGTCACCTTGGTGATCACCGGCTCCCCCTGGATGACGAACTCAGTTACTCTTGGCTCTGTCTCAATGACTCTTGTTACCTTGGTGATGATTGGCTCAACCTTTGATACATCGGGGACTGTAGAGAGTGAGATGTAACATGAGTATCCATTAAGAACACTCCCAGATTCTCTCTATTATGAGTGAAGAAGGAGGCTGGAGGGACATTATGTGAAGTTATCAAAGAATGCAGAACAAACAGAGGCTGATAGATAAAGCGTATTAGATTACATCAGTGAAAAAACAAAGGCTTTAATAAGTAATCCTCCATGATCCAGTGAGCTGCTCTTAATAGACACATTCATTTGAATAATTTGAAGCATCAAATTACAGACATATTCATAAACATTTACAAGTTTTGGTATTGAAATAATTTTCTCTACTGATTTGAAAATGACACAAAAGGAGAAAATGTGACATGTTCCATAAATCTTTAACGCATTTTCTCTCCAGTCAATGATTTTCCATCTGGAGCCAGATAGTTCTAAAAAGCCGACAAAATTTCTTTTGAATCAGCTTCAGCGGATACTTTAGCCAGGGACATTCTCTCACTTCTTTTATGTATTCTGCTTCTGAGCACTTATTCTATTTTAATGTGACAGTATTTATATGTGCTATAAAGAGATGAAAGCTGGCAGATGTATATTTGTATCAGATCTTTGGCCTGAGGTCTCTTGATACGAAGCCTAGTCTGGTAATCAGAGCCAGACTTATGTCAAAGAAAGTCATTAAGAGATTTTGGTAATTCATGCTTAAAACTGTGGCTGCTCTGCTTTGTGAGAATTTACTACTTCAAGGATATGCTGTACAAGACCTGGATGATAGATCATGGTATATTATCCTCTTTGATTAAAGAGGATAATATAGTAATGTGACGTGTATGTGCATGTATGTGTAAGAAGTGAGAGTGTATATCCTAACCCATAGTTTTACAAGCACAGTTTATCATTCATATGTGTCAATGCCAGTGTCATTTGAATTTAAAAACCTGCAGCTACCTTCTGTATCATTATTGTCTCCCCCTTTCTGTCCCTTTTGGCCTTTAAACTTGTTTGATTAAAGACAGAGGGCCTCGAACATGTAAATAGACATCTCAAAAGCTTTATCCAGTATAACATTTGAATTTCCACACATTTATGGCATAAAATTGTAACCCCTAAAAATGAAATCATCTGGAGGTCCAGACCTTTAGCTCTATAGTCCATGTAATATGCCTAATTACCTTTGAAGAGCCCGACTTCATCTCCCCTATGTTACCCAATACATCAAGGCATGCTCCCATCTGTGTGGAAGTACACTGGACTCAGCCCAACTGGGTGAACAACATCCAAGAGTCCTCTGACAGCCTAATTACCTCATCCCTAAAGAAGCTGATTAAATATGGCAAAAGGTTCAAGTGGACTTTAGCAATAGAGGGGATAGAGGATAGAGTAAGAGTGGATAATCAGAGGAACAAAGGAGAGAACCATGCATGGAAGAATGACATGCATGAAATATGCACGTGGCTGCAGGTTGGATTTCACTTGAAGAACAGATGCTTATATTTGAACATAGAACATGAATTACTTTCAAAGGCAATCATGAGTTTTATAATCACCACTAATGTTAAATATATATGACCAAGACAGATTCAAAATTTGTCTTACCTGTTTTGATGTAATGTGTGGTCGTGATGGTCCTCTCTGTGAAGTAAACGGGAAATGGTGAATGTAAAAACGTGCTTTTCTGGTATACCGACCACTCAAAGTACTTTTGTACATTTGTCACGTTCACCCATTCACACACACACATTCATACACTCATATCCAAAGCACATACACACACACTGACAGCACAGCCATACTAGATAACTACCTGAGCCACAGCTGCCAGAAGCACAGAAATAAGAAGTAGTTTTAAGTTGACACATATGCAGTAATATCAGTGGCACTAATGATACTTACTGAGGAAAGTCAGCGGGATCTCAGCATAAGAATATCCAGAAACAAACTAAAGAACAGAAAGCATAATAGAATATAAGGCATAAGATAAACAAAATGATATAAAAGGTCTCTTTAATGTATGCATACTCTTAGTCTTCCTTTACCTTTATCTGGATGTACTTAATCAGTTTCTTCAGGAGGACCAGGAGGTCCTGGCGGCCCACAGGAAGGTCTGTAAGTAATATGCATCATCAGAAGAACATAATGCATCACAGCACACACTGCACATAGAATGAATGTATAATAACTTAGGGTGTTCTCACCTGCGGGATAGAGGACGTTCTTCACCACATGGATCACACCATTTGTTGCCATCAGGTCACTGTCTGGCACATCCACAGAGTTAACATTGATAGAGTTGTTTACCTGAGGAAAACAAACAAAAACAGCACATGCATATTTATTTTTATATAATAATATACATGTTCTTATTTTGTGAGTCAGCTACTGCCTAAAAAAACCTTACAGAGACATTTATTGTGTAAGACACTGACACTTTAACACCTTTAAAAAATATCAGAGGTTTTGAGGTAAGGTGATACTTATGGGAATCCCAGGCAGTGTGCCTCTGCATTGGAAGTGTGATCTGGGAATTCCATTCATGATTAATTTCCTGCAATTTAATTGTCTCCGTGGAGGTGACTGCAGGTGGACATGCTAAGTTAAGAAAGTGATAGGTTTCTCTACCGCCTCTGTTTCCTTTCTCACCCACTCACCCTCTAAACTGAGCCACAGAATTCATCTCCAGCTTTTAAAAACCTAACCACACGTTTCCATGAATCACTGTCCCCTGTATCGCTCACTCGCCTGTTGGTGAGTTATGTGAAACAAGCTCTCATGTGTCCATTAAGGAAGGCCTGCAGGCCTTGGCTGATAACCTGATATCACACTAGAACACAGAGGCAGGTCCAAATTTGAGGTAATGGGTGAAATGATGATAAAGCCGACATGAAGACTGATGAGCCAGAGCAAAGCGAGACAGGTGGATGGCCTCAGAATGGCTGACTGGGGAGTGGTGGGTGAATTCCAAGAGTGGGCGTTGATGGAAATGACAGGAAGCCAGGTTTTATTACTTCTGGCCTTTCTCCAGAGATATCATTCTTTGAAGCAATAGATTAACGCTGGCTCTTTGACACAATTGTTTTTAACGAGAATGTGGTGAAAGGTTGGTCTTAAGTCTCACAATGGAAGCTCTGAGAAAAGGAAAAAAAAAACGTGTTAATGTTCAGGTATTTAAAATTTGGTTACATAATGCAAATTTCTCTTTAAAGTAGATCAGCCCTTGAATATCGTCTCTTCTGCTTCTTTTCTTTTGTGATTGGTGATTTCCTACATTTGTCAGAAAGTCTTTTTTCAGTCAAAACAAATCTAGCTGCCAGGCAAATTAGTTCATGCGATGTAATCATTGTTGTGTAAGCACAACGTTCTTCATTTGTTGGATTTTATGTGCTGATGCATCAGTTGGTGCACAAATAGTAGAAAGATTCAGCAATTGAGGAATTCTTTCTTTGATTCTGAGGACACAAACACACACTCAAATGATGGCTGATTGTACATACAGACATGACTTGCAGATTGTTGCCCTGAAGGGTTTTGAGCAGATTGGTAACGCCTCCCTCTAATCCTCCATTGATGAAGATGCCATTACTGAAGTGGTACAACAGAATCATCCTCAAAGCATTCAGATCACCTGTCCGTGACAACAGAAAACATGATTTTCACACTGTATGCAACACCTATCTTTTCTCTCCTCCTCGCTGCATTATATAACTTTAAATGTTGCATGAAAAGACTCAGTGCACCTTTAAGCAGTTCAAAGTCCTCTTTACTGAGGCCATCAAAGGCTTCATCAGTTGGTGCAAAGATGGTGTAGGAGCCTTCCTGCTTCAGAAGATCAGTCAGTCCTGCAATCTCCATCAGCGACAGGAAAATCCTACATTTAAAAGTAAAGTGAAAGAAAGGAAATTAGAAAGTGCACACAATAAACTATGTATTGAAATGAAGCCTACTTAAGAGCAATGTGCAGGTTGAATTGTACACTTTTGTTTATGGACGTGATGACATAATGTTCAGTGACATGACGTAAAGGGTTCCCTGGCTCTGTTGGAGGTAGCAGTCTTTTTAAACTTTTTGATGTCAATTGCAGTTTTTCATCAGGGTGAAGTATCATTTCAGACGCCACAAACCATGAAACCAGGAAAAGAACAGCTCTAATGACACGATGACTCCTGTGCCATGAGGAGACCAGATAACATGTCACATTTGGACCATAAAGCGGTCATGTGTTGCTCATTTCAGACAGGAGGATTATACTTTTGACATTGTGATATGATGGAATTCAGGCTGGGATTTATGGCAGTCTTGTGTGGTCCCATTGAGTCACACATCTGCTTTCCCAGTTATTCATCATCAGCCTCTACTGACGCCAATATCTGTTTTAGACTCAGAAAGTGTGAAATGTGCAAGGTCTGTGACAGAGAGGCTGTTTGCCTCCTTCCTTCCAAGTGTTTCCTGTTGTCTCCCTTCACCATGTGTGTCTGCCTCTATCTGTATGGGTTAGGGTGTGTGTGTGTGTGTGTGTGTGTGTGTGTGTGTTGCTGGGCATGGCTTCCAGTCTCCCTCTCACCTGCCTGATCACCTCGACAGCTGTGTCTCATCATCAAATCAACCTCTGTATAAAAAGAGCTGCTCAACCTCTGGGACTCTGTCAGATGTTCAGTCTCCCTCATGTTAACAATGCTACAGCCAACTTTGAGAATCTGTGCTGTGAATCGTGTGTAACCTTGAGCTCCTTGTGCTTCAGGAAAATCCTCCGACTCGTCTCTGCACCTGCACCTTCTGGAAACCACACTATCTCCTTCGTGGCTAAAATAAAGTGTTTGAATTGGATTCTGATCGCTGGTTTGTGGCCAGGCATAGCATTTTATTTTAGTGTGAAGACAGTAATGTTATTCCTTTCCTCATATTACCCTTTTATTGTACTTAAATCTTGCTTAAAACGTATGTGATGTAATGAATCTCCATTGTGAGGTGGGTAAAGCAAAGTATACAGCAAAAATAATAAATATATAAAACATAAAATAATAAGTCATTCTTACTTGAACCGTCCGTCAGCAATCAGCGACTCATGCATTGTTTTCTCTGCAGGTTTGATGAGGGACCTCATAACATGGAGCGCGCCATTGCTTCCCTCTTTACTGCCACGCAGCATGCATGCATTTTCTATGCACACAGCCTAACAAAGGAAGAACATTGAGAGAGCAGGGTTACAGGTCTAAAAGTCACTGTACAAATCTGGAAACTATTGAGCTCTGGGGAGGGATACTGTCACTCTCTCCCTTTTGATTGCAATCAATCAAAAGGAAGAATTTCTGTGTGGAAATTAAAGCAGCTGTTTCTAATATCTCAAGCACTAGAGCAGAAACACACTTCATCTGCCAAGAGGACTAATTAGCTGTTTTATTGGATTTGTTTACAGTTGAAAGACTACAAAACCATGTTAACAATTGGTTGGGGGCCCCGCTAATGGCTTTCAGATTTCCACCATGGAAGCCGACGCTCTTCATTGTCTTTCCATTACTTTGCGTTTATCTCTTTTTCCTTCCTGACTCTCTGTTTGACTCTCTGATGCAACAAAAATACACACACAAACAAACACATTATTCTCACAGTGCGGTAAATGAAGACTCTGAGCAGTTTGCCAGCCAGTGTTTCCAGCATCTGACCATTGTAGAGCTCACTCAGTGTAACCTTCAGCTTCAAGATGTGGTTTTCCAAAATGAACCTCAGTAGGCTCTGGTCTGTTGACATCACTTCGTCTGACAAACACAGAGAAAAGTCACAGGTATAAAATGACTTCTTTTGCATTTGCTCAGACAAAATTTTCTAAATCAAGTCAAGTCCCACAAGAACTTGTTTGGAGATCAACTCACTAGTGAAGGCAGTGTTGACAGGAGCAAGGAGTGTGTACTCTGTCTTTGGACCCATGGCAGCGGCTAAGCCCAGTTCGGACACCATGTCGTTGAAAGTGCTCTGGGACTCTCCCAACAGATCCTTTGTTTCCTTAGCTGATATGAACCACATAAATGAGATATGTTGACAAACGATTTAGTCTAATCATTTGTATAAATGTTCGTATTTGCTGGGGGAGACGTTACAAAGATTAAAACGCAAGATGTGTTTTACCTGAGTCAGGAATGAGCACCTGGTCGATGAGGTGGATGACACCATTGGTGGTGACAAGGTCCTTCTTCAGCACCATCTTGATGCCATTGACTGTCAGACTGTCGCCATCACAGCCGATCTCTATGGTGCTGCCCTCTGCGGTCTCATACACTGTGCCAGCCATGATTGCCTCTGAACACTGGACGCTGTTCAACAGGTGGTAGTTCATCAGAGCTGAGGAGGTGGGTCGAAGTGTTCAAGAGATAAAGGGAGGGAAAAAGAAAAAAGTTGATTAGATTGGACACTTTCATCAACTTTGTGGGGTCCCTGGAGTTATTTTTGTAATTTGGTTATACAATCCAAGATTTACTTTTGCAATCATTACTCAGTATACAGGCACATTTACACATGACTATTCTTTCAGTTCTTTTATAAATATTTACACACTCTCTCAGCGTTAACATATGGGATTACACCTCTGACTGAGTTCAACTGTCAATCTAAGCAAGCAAAACTAGCCCACAAAAGAATTATAATGACAGCATGAAAAACCATTCCAAAAATTTAAATGTAATCAGTGTTACACTGTGGGCCAGTTTACTCTGTGGCCCAAACCTTCCCTTGTAGAAACAAGGCACAAGGCTCCATATCTTTACTTTGGAGGTTGATCTAACATGGTTGGTCAGCAAAGCCTGTTTTCCAAATGCCAGAGAATTTATCTAACATTGTGTTCCCAGAGGAAGCCACTCGAATTGGATTCATGCTAATAGAGATTCCTGGCAGGCCAGTGACTCAGCAAATAAGCAGATAAGCAGCCACTGTGGAGACATGATCCTACATCCATTATGTGGTTTGTGGACATGCTTCTGTGTTTGAGTGTGTATCTACTCCTCACCAATCAGAGTCTACAGCTATGTTAGTGGATGTGTGTTGCTGTTGTTTGGACACAGTGGTTCTTTGAGCTAAAAAGTAATGTTACCATTGCTAACATGCTCACAGTGACAATGTCAATGCATTGATGCTAAGCAAGTATAACATTAACCATGAGCAAGGTAACATTAACAAAAAGTACAACTGAGGCTGATGGGAATAAAAGCTGTGACTTTTCAGTTTCACAAGGAAGAGAATCATGCACGTCTGCAGAAAGTTTTGTGTGGCTTTTGTGTGGCTAGGGCAGCTAGGGAAGTCAATGGGATATTTCAGTCTGGAACAAAGTGGTGAACTGACCATCTGACCAGCTCACATTGCCATCCTAGACCGCTCCTATTTTAACCAGCATGGCTAAAGATTACTGTAAGTGCTCTAAACCTCTGCACACTAAAATCAATCAAAAGATGGTATGCTAGTAGTGTACAATGTACCTTTAACGACATCCTTGTCTTCCATGATACCCTCCAGGTAGCCTGGGCTCAGTTTGTCAAAGGCTTCATTAGTAGGAGCAAACAGAGTGTAGTGGCCAGGCTGGTCCAGCTTGTCCATCATACCAGAAGCCAGCGCAACAGTCTGGGGGAAAGACAGGGTGTCTCATATGTAACATTTCTCATAGTGATTCTTACTAAACTGGATCAGACATCTTGCTACAAACATTGAGTTTCCAACTGGTACAATTGGAATTATATACATTTGACGTTATGACATTTGAATTACAATCAGTTTAAATCATTCCACATCAAGCACATTAGTCAAATGTAATGATAGCTTCATAACCCAGAGATCAGATTAGAGTGCATTATACATACACTGAATGAGGAGAGCTCCTCATTGACATCCAGGACTTCTTTGATGGTGTTGCCAACAGCACTGATGACCCGATCAATGACATGCACCACACCGTTTGTGGCCACCTGGTTACCATGGATGATCCTGGCACAGTTCACAGTCACGATCTTCACAGAAAAGAACATTTATATTAAGCAAAGACCATCACTGGGGTCAGAAGTCTTTTATAGACAGAATTCAATCATTCATGCAATCACATGTGTAAACTGACCCCATTTGAGTAGTGGTTGATGTAGAGCCCCAGGTCATTGTACATTGAAGTAAGAGACATGTCGTTCTTCAGGTCTTTGGTCAGAAGACGGCGGTTCACCATGTGGAAGTGAAGAGCATTGAATAGCTCGATGTTTACGTTGCTCACCAGTGCAGACCGTATAATCTGGAGAAATCAAACATTAGTTAAAGGGCGGCATGTGTGTGAGTAATTATTATTTTCATTTATAGAAAGAAAAAGTTCTAAACCTTCAGTCTACTTACAGGCTCCAGCTGATCCCAGGCTTCATTGCTTGGTGCAAACATGGTGAAAGAGCCTTTGCCTTCAATTTCCTCTCTCAGCTTTGACATGTCAGCGTATTGCTGTGTGGTCGTAGCCTTTACGAGCCCCAGCGTACCATACACATGGTCAATGGGAGCCACTAGAGGGGAAAGCAGAGAAATTCTTGAAGAAACAGACTGGTGTTGTAGTACCAATTAACTGGCATTTTGAATTTACTCTGAACCCACCCCTACTGTACAAGGGACAATACTGTAATATCAGAGCAGATAGGGGCAGTGGTGAGAGTCACCTACCTGCAGGACATCCTTTCATGCCGTCCAGCTTCATGTACCCAGGACAGCACTCATAAAGGATCATGCTTCACACACACACAAAAACACAGTAGATTAGCTGATCATGAAAAACATAAATTAATGATTTATGACAGAATGTACACATACAATACAATTCGTATGGTGTCAGAGACTTGTACATTATAATAATTTGGTGTCTTTACAACAGCAAAAAGCTGAAAAATAAAACATAGATGATGCGAATGTGAATGTAATGCAAGTTGAGAAAACAAAAGAAGCTTGCCAGATCGGATCTGGATGATGACCATCTCATTAACGGTGAAGACGTTTGAGACAGGAGAGCGAGGCTCCACAAAAATGTGATCTTACTTACCAAATAACAAATCCATAATTGGGCAAAGCACATTTGAAAGTCAGAGCAAAAGAAGCGAGAGTGTAAGTAAATATATGTTTTTAAAAAAGCAAGCAAGTCAAGGAGAATAAAAAAAGACCCTGCAGGCCAATCACAAAGCTGGACTGGACTCAAAGAAAGACTAGCACATATGAGATACTTTCTTCAAGAGATGCAGCCAACATCATTTCCAATATGTCATGGATAAACCAAGTAAATTAAAAACAGATCAGTAAGCAAGCCCCTGGCTTAACGTTCTCAAACTATTCTATCTCCCTTCAAAATGATTGCTGAATAAAATATGTAAAGCAGTATTTCTCCAGGCTGTCACATGAGTCAGATCCAACAGCAGAGTGTCAGAAACATTATGTAGACTCACAACTACCTCATTCCTTAGGAAACCAGAGCTTTACAGTATATGCTTTATATTCATCTAGATACTGTATGCATGTTAACATGAAAACCAGACAGGGGTGTCTGCTGCCCCCGGCAGCTTTCTCTTGGTCAGTAATCTAATTCTCAAGGCAGTCTCCAAGAAAAAGAAAAAAAAAATCTTGATATACAGTCGACTTCTTGTGCCCATGTAATAGATTTAGTAGTTGGGATGGAAGAAACAGCTTATGGACATTTGTAAAAACAGCTCAAAGAAGTAGAAACATCCTGGCAGGAAGCTGAGAGGACCTGCACAGCTGCATGTTCCTCAGTCAGTTATACAGTATGTTCAAGTTGCAATGTTATGAATGAGGTGTGACAAGACTGACAGAGTGAGCCACAAGTCAATATTCTGTAAAATTTTGGTTTAATAGAGGAAAAAAATTCAAGTAAAGGTTTATTGAACCAGACGGTAACCAAAGCAAAAGATTTGATTTGGGACTCGTCCTAAGCTAACTTAGGTCTTCCAAGATGTAAACAAACTATCAGTGAGTTAACATTGGAGGCAAAACAATGATCCATCAGAGAAACAGCCACAAAGTTCCTGAATGCTGGAATGAGTTGAATTGGGGTTAAACCCCGGCACACTTCATAGGTTCCAGTTGGAGCCTTCAGTGTGTTTGCTAAAGAGGTTTGCCTCGAGAGGTTTGAAGGTCTTCCTGCTTTCTGTTTCCCTGTGGAAACACTGCCTCTATATGAACTCTGTGCTTTCCCTACACGACTCACGTCCAAAACAAATAACAGTTTGCCTTCCTTTCAGAACAGTAGTGATACATTATGCAGGAAGAAATGACTCCCATAGCCCACTTCAAACACGCACATACACACACACACACATCTCCCTTCAACTCCCTAAAATGACTCACATGTTTTGGCAAATGCTCTGTAATCCTCTTTATTTGTGTACTGGAAATGTGTGTGTTGTGAACTGCTATTTTTCTATGTCGCCTACAGTGTGAATCGTTTTCTGCTTTGACACTAATTGTTCTAATGTACATTATTATATTTATAATTCTTAAATATCCACGCACAGCTGGCTGTCAGGAAGGTATGAAGTCATTGCTCTCTGGCTGCTCACTGACAGGATAATGGATGTAGTAAAGACCAGAGACAGAACTAGCCAGCGCGCTGCAACTAAGCCTCTGGCAGTGTCACTGCATGAACCAGCTCAATGTGGCTTCCAGATGAGCAGACATGGCATGAACACACACACACACACACACACACACACACACACACACACACACATACATACTGTACTCGCATCGAAACACTAGGTGGGGTTGTCTGGGATCAGATGAAAACATTACAGTTTTTTTCTGTTACGTAATCAACAAAGTGTTTTGTAAATTCAGTGCCAGTGGCTTCCTGAATTCTTTATTTTAATACACAGGAATGGTCTTAATGGACTGTAAATTAAGATTTTATGATTTCTCTGGCATTATTATGGTTGAACTACAAATAAACAGGGTTTTAAGCACTTGTCCTCGGCTCCCTGCGTTTTGTGTCTATCACTTACAGCACACCACTTTGAAGGAAATTGCTTCCACCTGAACCTTCCGGCAAACATCACCTCAGGAGATCATTGTGGAAATGAAGGCATTAAGAAATCCGCATATCATTTAGAGCAGATAATTAAAAGAACACAGTGCAGCACAGAACGGCACTTTCTTAAAGATCCAGGTATTACCTCCTCACTGCTGCACCCTCAAAGCTTGTTTAAACATTTGCTTGTTCACCAGCTGGCAGTGAAACTGCTGCACTGTAGACTAAAACACCCTTTCCCTAATCTCTCATCAACACCAAACCCAGCTCAGACATAACCACAGCCGGGTGGATTTGCTTCACTGCTGCTGTACAATGCCCTCACTGTGACCACAGGCAGAGGCAAAGCTTTCACCTTCCTTAGTTCAATCACATCTTTAACTTAATAAACTTCTTTAAACCTGTTTTAGGCACAGAGTGACTGAAAAGATGAACAATTTAATGGGATTGGTAAAAGGAGACGTGTCTTCATCGTACTTCAACAGTCCAGAAGTCAAAAACAATGAAAATTGCTACTTTGGAAACCCTCATTACCTTCCTGCTATGTACCTTCATGTTACATTATCTTGTCTCCATGTAATGTAATCTCAGTATGAGCCACTGCTGTAACAGGTTGGGAGAAAATGACTTACTTCTGGACTCAATCAGTCTTTTGTCTATTTTCTTATCTCTTTATTTCCAGGCTCATCACAGCAGCAGGTGTTACAGCTGTAGGACAAAATGTGTGTGTATGCGTGTGTGTGAATGTGTTTTCTTGTATGTGCATGTGTGTATGTTAGAAACTAAGTGAGGGAGAGTGTGTGTTTTTCCCCATCTCTCACTATGCTTTAGTTGCCTGCATTCAGCTCCAGTCGAGCCTTACACTCCATCAACACATCAGCAGCTATATTTCATATTTCTATTTCAATATCTACTCATTTACTACTATCACGTGTCCTGCAGTCCAAAAATGAATTCTACTCTTTTGCTGGAACCCCAACATATCGGCTTATTAACATCTTAATATAACCCAAAGTGAAACAGTTTTTTATAGTTTATCACTGAGTTCTGAAACAGCTATCACTCCCACCATGGGACAGAAAAGTCTTCACGTAAACCAGCAACATCAAAGTCTTCTTAGAAGAACAAATGAAGAACCCATCACCCAAACTAGAGCTGCAATATATCCTCTATCTCATCCAGCTGCACACAAACATTAAAAGCATATAGACAGATTTGTTCCTGAGCATCTTAAAGGTATCCGATGGAAGGTGGGGCATCAATCACTCATTGTTGACAGCATCAACAGGCCTACAGCAGAGAGAAGCCCCGGGCCCCCAGGATACAAAGCATGCCTAGACTTGAGAGGAGGGGGTTAGACAAAGAGGACAAAGAAAGATACTGTATATAGTATACAAACTGCATATGTGGGAAATTGGGAGCGTGAAATCCAGTTGGAAAGGAAACACACATTGTGTGTTGTGCTGAAGCTCTATGAAAAACAGGAATGATATACCGCAGTGTGGGCATTGCTTTATTTCCAAATCCTTAAAAAGACGTCTTTAAAATGTCTGTATCTTTGTGAAGGTTCAGAGAAGTGAAGTGAGACAGCTACATGTTCAGGTGACTGGAGGTGGAATGACCCTGAGGGTCCAAACAGTGCTGACCTCTGCTGTTTGAACCATAAAGAGGGGACCAGGTGAGTAGGTCAGTGCAGAAACAGACACTACAAATAGCAGATGTCAGTCTGGTGTGTAAGCTGGGAGTGGTTTACACTTGGGCCAAAGCAGTTTGGACTCTCTAAAGCCAAAAAAAAAAAAAAAAACATGTATTAATTTGATCCATTCAATCTTTTGCGAAAGACTTACGCCTTCTTGCCGCAGATGGAGCCTTTGTACCAGTTCCTGCATGTGCTGAAGTACTTCTTGTTAGTCCCCAGGACCTGCTGCAGAGCGCACACATTGGGTCTGCAAGAGGAGGGAGGAGGTGAGGAAGGGGAACATTAACAACAAAAAAAAAGGAGCAGGGGTATGGAGGAAGGGTAGGTGAGGTGGGAAGATGTGGGAGTGAATGAGGGTGGAAGAAGAGGGAGGGGAGACGGACAGGTAAGGTGAGGAAAGGAGAAAGGTGAGATGAGTAGATATGAGAGGGGGGAGGTATGACACAGGGAGGGGTGCATACAGGTAAAAAACAAACATCATGTATTCATGCTGCTGCTTCTTAACAATGAATACTTTCACTGTGTTTGAAGCTTTTGGTTTAAAGTTTTATTTTGTCTAATCATGATTTCTTATAAAAGCGAATTTCAGAAACTTAAAAAAGAATCAATTTCAAACACAGACTTGGTCTCATTATTTGCAGTAGAGGAATGACTAAAAGTGAGAGACACTATTGAATTTTCCATTATGGCTTAAATCAATATTTTCATCAATGTTCCTGACCTGCTTCTCAAATCATGTTCGAGTTCTCTGTGTGATTTTAAACCACCTTTAAACAAACACAAATCTAAAATCAGACACATCTCAGTCTGCTTGTTACTAACCATGCAAATAAATGTTCTGCAGACAAATTAACACAGGCTGATCATGATTCATAAAATCACTGACACTCAGACAAAGAACAATCACAGCATTCCTTAAATTTTGCATATCACCTCTTCTCTACTCCCCCCCTCCAACATATCCCCTATATCCCATCTCCTTACCCTTCCTTCCTGGCCCGTATGCGACTGTGGCTGACTATCTTGTCATAAGCTGAAGAATCCACACTCCCAAGAGAGCAGAGTGCCACCAGCACTAAGGTCACCACTAGCAGCTGATGCATCCTGGGCAGTTATCAGTCCTCTGTACTGCAAGGGTACCAACACACACTCCTCTTGTCTTTAAAACACACACACAAACACACACCCTCACCCCCCAAAAAATACACAGGAGATATGGGAGTGTGAGTGAGAGATGGAGCTTTTATACCAACAAGTCTCTCTCTCTCTCTCCCTAGCACATACCCACCCACTCTCTTTTTTACTCCCCCACTGTCTATACCATTATGTCCTGCTCTCACCCACACACACCCTTCTCTCCAGTCAAAATCCTCCCTCCAGCTCTGACTCGAGCATGAGCTTATTCTTTCTCCCTCCCTCGTGTTGTTTCACATTTCTCATGACTTTCTTTACCACCATCACATCCCAGAGCACCGAGGACACCCCACGACTCCAACTTTGCATTGCTCTGCTCTTTAAAAGGGGGGTTTTCCTCCAACTGTGGATTATCTTTTAAAAACATTAGCATATAACACATTGGGAGTTCCCCTCACAATTAAAAGAAGCACAAAAAGAGTAACTGCATGAAATTAATCAGTTAAAGTTATATTTATAGTTATAATGACTAATAAAAAGACACATTCACATTCACATTGACACCTAAGCAGACACACAGAGGCAGTAACACACCTCTAAAACGTGTCCTTGGGGCATTTGGCAGCCAAATATGGGAGTTGAATTGACAGAATTGTTTTAAACAGGCTTCAAATGAGATTGTAAATCAAACTCAAAGAGCCACGGCAATGAATCTGTGTGTATGACAGGTTCACGCTTTGCTTGACAGAAGCCTGACTGTATTTTTATCGTCCATCCCCTGGAACACCACTCTCCTCCTCATTACATTTACGACGTGGATTCATCATTTCCACCAGCCTTTTCCTCCCCTGGAACTCCTGTGCGTGCTCGTCTTTTCTCTTTTACTCTCCCTGCTGTCACTTTCATCGCTCATCAGCTCAACCCTCCCCTGGTCCCAACTTCTCCCTGCAGCTGTCTCTGTCTCCCGTGTTGAAGCCAGATCTGATATTGAGCTTCAGAGGATTTAACGTGAAACCTCTTGTCATGTACGGTCTTGACTTGTGAACAGGCATGCTTCTACAACTGTAGACATGCAGGTCAGCACCCTGATGAACTCAATCTTCACCCCACAAATGTGACAGAGTGGATTAAGTAGAGTTAAATGTACAGTAGAATAAATACATATAATGAGATTATATAAGAGATTTTTTTGTTCAAAAATAACACACACGTGCAAAACAATGAAAGCAGATTGAAGTGAAACCACATTTATTAACAGCAGATCACAGACTTACTCACTGTTTCTGAACTCACATGAACTCTCTTATCCCAGGAAGGACTGCAGCACGCAGGAGGCTGAGCCATTTCCAGCAGGGCCTCCTCCCTTCAGAGAAAACTTCCTGTCTATGATGCTATCTGAACATTTAAGAAAAAAGGACACACTTATTCAGCCTGTAATTTAGTGTAATTTAAACTTTACCGGCCTTTTTATTCCCCTCCCCACCTGCACGCACACACACACACACACACACACAGACAGACTCATGAACAGATGCACATGATGGATTATTACTTTGATTACAGTTAACAGTCCAACGCCCGATTTCTCTGGGATATAAGTCATGTTCCTGGCCACAGGACTGTAAAACAGTCCCCTCAAGGCTGAAGGTGGTTATTGTGCATCTCCAACCAAGCAGAGATATTGGCAGAGATGAACCAGAACTCAGGAGCTCCAAGCCTCCTTCTCCTGACCTAATCCTATAATGATATCTCCCTCTAGTGGCAAGGACTTGTCAGTACAGTCATGTGTGAGGTCTCTGCAACCTAGATCACACACAGTTTTTAAAAATGTTTTAAAAGTTTTATTTGATCATTTTGCATATACCAGTGGTCCAGGTTTGATTCCAGCCCTTGCTGCCCTTTGCTGCATGTCTTGTGTCCTGTCTTCTAAAGGTATAAATGCCCAAAGAATAATTAAAAAACACAAAGTCACACATCAATATTAACTCAAATGTAGCATTACATAATACCGATAATAGGAATAAGATTGGAGTATTTAAAATGTGTCAGTGTGTGCATGTTTGAGCACTTTCTATTCATGTGTCTCTGCATGTGTGACAGCCTGGTTTAGTGAAAGATCCATCACAAACCCAGGGGCATTTCAGCAGGGCCTTTTGATCACGCATGGAGCTCGGTTTCATCATCTGGTGAATGTTTCATCTCTTTTTCGCTTGTTCTGTCACTCTTTTTGCTGATAGAAATTAAAGGCCACTGAGAGGTATAAATAGAAAAGTGTCAGAAAGCAGTTCAGACAAAAAAAAAAGAAGTCCACTTGGAGGGAGAACATACAGGGCAGGTGATGCAATTTTGAAGCAAAAAGTCTTTTTCCAGAAACACAAAGTAACTAAATTGTTATCAGCACGCTGACATGCTCAAAGGAGCAAACCAAAGTAAATGAGTCACAGAGTGAGAAAGGAAACGACTGTAATGTAATTACTCTAGTTGTCTCAAACAAATTAATTATCTATTAATCGGCTCCAGATTGTACTGAAGTCAGTTGCCAGGCATTTATCGGGATCTAGGGGAAGAAACCACATCATGCCACTCCTTATACCTTTTGGGATCGTTCTGTTGACTTTCAATGCTTGTCAAGGCTCTCTCCATGTTATATGTTATATATCTGACCTTTTAGTCGCGTGTGAGCCAGTCTAGTCTGAGCTCCTCGGGCAGAGGGCTTCTGTCTGTTTCTAAGGTGTGGCTGAAGACTAGAGATGACAGAGCATTTGCAGTCAGGGCCCCCAAAAGCTTTGCAACAATCAGCCTGAGGAAATCAGGTCTGCAGAAAACACACAACACTGGCTGTCCTGTTTGTTATTTGCATACATATTATTTTTTATAATAACAATATTTATAAAGATCATCATCATTATTATTACTTAGTAATTCGACAAGCACTCAGACCAGCCTCTAAAGCAAAGTGCTGGCAGATAAATGACACATTTACGATTTCCTCTGACTGACTGTTAGAAATAATGAAAGCAGCGGTTGTTAATGGACAGATTGTTTTTGCCTTGAGGAGGAAAAAACTTCCTGAAAGGATTTGTGAAGGATTCTAACTCCATTAATGCACTCTGTAAATGGCACTCTCTTCCGGGATTCAAACCTTTTAACAGACTTTCATTCAAAACAACAAGACGGACGTTAAAGCTCAATACAGCAGTTACCCATCTGTCTTTTAAAGTTTGTGTTAAAATACTGTATGTTAATGTGACTGAAGAGAGGGCTTAATCAATAACTCGATTATCCTGGTCTGACAGAGCGTTCACTAAGCTGATGTTGTGCTCATGGAGGGTTAAAAAAAGCAGTTCCGATAACCTTGGGCCTCATTCTTCTTCAGACTTATCTAGCAGCAGTGCGCCACCCCTTAATTTAAATGTATGTGTTTTTAAATTGGAGCCTCGAGAGCCGAGTGAACCTTATTGACATGAATTTTTTTAATGAGTTAAGTAGAAACATGGCACCATGTTGTTATGCTTTCATGTCTTTGAAACTAATTCTTAGAGAACATAAACATGTCCTCGATAATCAAATCCACCAAAATGACAAAGAAAATAAAAACCTTTTAACCAAATCAATTCTTGTTTTTTGGAGATTTCTTTTGAACGCCTCGAAGCTTTTCTTCACAATCGATAAGCCTTTATGAACGACTACAAAGGACTCAGAAAACATCATCATTGTCAAACAAACTATCAAAAGTAAAAAGAAAAGTGTTGGCAGCAAAAAAAACTTCAAACTGTGTTGATCCGTCCTGACAGCTTCACAGAGTTGAATTGAACAAAAGAAATAATAAAGAGTATATTCAGTTTATTTTGGATCTGTTTTAATTTCTATAACATCATTCATTTAAACTAACATGACATCTATAGTTACCAGTTAAAAACAGGAAATCTGTTCAAAATAACTCGTTTATTTTCTGCAGGAGTGATAAAACATGAATAATATGTTGCTTTAAATCCACAGGCTGCGTCCATGTTGTATATCATCATTGTTTGATTGACAGTTGGCCACACTCTACCTTACATAGTCATAAACTGTCATGTTATGTGTAGCAGTATCCTCTTCAGAATGATGAAAATCACAATCCCAGGTTTTTGCATAGAAAAACATTTACAGAATTGTTGTTGCACGATCAGAGCTTGACACATCATCCTCGAGACACCGCACGCCAGTGTAAAGTGTGTAAAGTGCAGGAACAGACGGAGTAAGGCAGAAAAATTGGGTCTAAAACACAACATATCTATTGCTCCAGTGAGATAAGGATGGGAAGAGTTAAGCAGTGCAGAGATAAACAGGAGAGGGAAAGAGGTAGAGAGAGATCGATGAAGGAGAGAGCATGGTGAATAGTGGGAAACAGGCAGGGGGCAGAGAAGAGGTTAAAAAAAAGAAAATGATCAGGTTCAGGAAATAATTACTTTCCCAATTATCTGTAGGGATGCGATAAGATGAAATCACTTTATCCTAAAATCTAAATCCTTGCACTGCTCACACAGAGATCCGTTTACCTTTGCTGCATCTCCACTACTAATTTAACAGCATTAAAACACATGAACCGAAGGCCTCCCTGAGTCTCCAGAGATCAAACTTGATCATCAGTTTAGTCCTAACTGGAAAAGTTAGGCTCTGCAAAACAAATGCCCTCACTTGAAGCTCACATTGATTGTCAGTCTCTTTGTCTTCAGTCCAGCTTTACTTGGCCTGTGGTTTTATTCATATACTGTCACATCTCATGCTTCTTCTCTGAATGACCCTGACTAACATCCATCAGCTACTGAGTCAGAGCAGGGTAAAATCTCTCTGTCCTTCTCCGTTTCTCTTTTTCCACCTTCATCCAAGCTGTTTTCATTCAGGACCTCGTTTGCTGCAGCTTCATCTTTATTTTCTGTCTCCAGGAGTCTTTTCTCATCCTTACCTTTTCTGGTATGCTCTTTGTCCTGCCCCTCTTCATCCGAGCCCCCAGACTCCCCTGCTTCCTCTGACAAAGAGTACATCTCTCTGGAAAGCTCTCCTCCACCCGATCCTTCCCCACCGCTGCTCCAGTGGCGTTTCTGGAACAAGCCAAAGTCAGTGATATCTTTAGGCACATTTCTCTTCTGGCTTGACTTGTTGCTGGAGCTCTCATCAGACACTGGGGACAAGAGTCCGTTAGGCAGGCCGTTGGAGGCTTCAGGTGGCCTGGGTGAAGCTGTAGAACTGCCCTGCTTGAGGATGGATGCGATGATCTTGAATCGGTTGAATTTGCTTTTGACTTGGCTGCTCTGGGGGCAGGCAGAACCCTCGAGAGAGGAGTTGGAGTAAACAAGGCTGGAGTCCACTGAGCTGCTGCTGGCCTTTGCCCCCTGTAGAGCAGGCTTCCCAGTCTTCATCATACCCATCACCTCATAACGAAAACTCGAGATATCTTGTTTCAGCTCCTGGCAGAGAAAAAAGTAAAAAGTGAGCTCCCCTGGTAAATAAATAAATGCTTTTTATTTAATCATGAGTCCTAGTTGTGGGTATCTGCAGAACACTCTGCAGAGTATCGATTCCATTTAAACTCAGTCAATACTAAGTGGATAAAGTGGAATTAATAAAATAATGATGCAGCACCTTCTTTTTCTCTCAGAGCATACAAGAACATTTTAATAGCTGACAAATAATTGACAATTTGTCTCAACAAGCCAGAAGTCAATACTGCTAACAATAATCCTTTTTTTATGTCAGTAAAATGTCATTTATATGTTGCTGACCATATAACATTTGTTTTGGCCACTTGAGGGTAGCAGAAATAAGCCGTGAACACGATACTTTATCACTTAAGTATGTGGCAAACCTGTTAGCAAGCAGTATTTGCACATCCAGCAGTTACAAAGGAACATTCATTTTGAGTTGTTTGTGTCCACCTGATGAATTTAAGGCTCTCCTTTTAGCTCCGCTTTTAGTCTCTACCGATTCCTGAGGCCCTTTTAGCTGCTAAATGTTCCACTATGTAACTTTGTCTGCCATTTGGGTTTTTAGAGCTTTTCTATGAAAAACAGCTGCCTGCAGTGCCCGAACCACGCTATGAGAGTGGTGAGAGAGAACCAGAACAGCAAAGTTGTGGGCTGGAGAACCTAAACAATGAGCTCTGACTGTGTGTTTGTCACTGAGAGCTATTCTGATCAAATATATCTAGTCACATGATTCATTGGTAAGAATTAGAAATATTCATTCTAGTTGCTTTAAATCTTTCTCTTTGCTCTGTAGGAGCTATGCATGCGTACCTTAAAGTTCTCTTCCGTCAGACCTTCCTCTGTCTTGGCATCTCTGATCATGGCGGCCACGTAACGTTTCACCAAGTTTCTCAGTACCTCCTGCATCATAGATAAAAAAAACATTTGAACACAATAAAAGCTTCTAATATTGAACGAGTGGTGTTTTACATTACAATGCAAAAAGATTCAAAATATCGCAAAAACGCACACAAAGAGACATTTCAAGCCACATGTCCTGTGACAATAACCACCTGCAGATACGGACCAATATAAAATCCTCAACAGAGAAATGATGATCATCCTGCTGACTGTAATTATGAGGCTTATTGTATGAGAAAAAACAGAAAAGCTTGCTGTTGACAGATTGAAAAGGAACGTGTTGAAAGGCAGTCAGAGAGCAGGATGTGTGATCTGTCACTTACTCACACACATGCAGACACACACAAACTGTACTTTCTCATACTCAAAAACTCTTTCAAATGGTTAAAGGAACAATATGTCACTTTGCTCATAACAGTGATATCCAGTGGTTAAAAACTGGTACTGCAGTCCAAGAGAGGGAGAAAAATAAGATATTACTTTCTGATTGTTTTACAGCGGTTACGTTCACTACAATAAACAATCATATAGACAGTAGGAGAAACATCGCACACAGTTTTGGCAACTTTTGAGAAAAGAATCGGCAAATTTAGAAATAAAAGTGACCTGGTCAGTCTATTACTCATTTCCTCCAGGAAACCAGCCTCCTTCTCTGGCAGTAAGAGCTGAGCAGGTCCTGCTGTTTACCGATGATGATTATGTGACAGGATTTCGATACTTGAACTCGGTGTCTTTTTAGCTGCCCACAACTGTGTTGTAGAGTCTTTAGAAACTTTATCATGTTTCCTTAATCTCTGATGACGCAGCATGGTCATTTTATGATTTAACGCAGTAAATATCTGACATATTGTTCCTTTAACTTTGTGGGGTCCAACATTTGGGTCTGCACAAAGTTGCTGGACCCCACGCTGTGAGTGGGCTCCTTGTATTCAGCCCCCACGGATATACAGAAACAAGCGCACACACACACACAGAGGACAATCTCAGCTTGCTTTTAAAGAGACTACATTTACCTGATACTGATGGTTTATCCTCACGTTCTCTGCTGCTCGCCTCTGCACAGACATCAGATGCCAGAGAGGTTAAGTTACAGCAAGAGTGGGAGATAAGAAAAAAAGTATATTTAGTTTTTCTTCACAGTAGCACAAATTTGTTTGAAACTTTTCTGTCTTTGTCTTACTCTGTGCAGCCCCTGAGTGCTGCAGCCATTTTCTCAGTTAACTGATTCATAATTTTCTGTTTTATCTCACCAGAACTCTTGCTTTAACAATGACTGAAATGATGAATAGAATACAGTCAATTTGTCTTCCAATCGACTGATCATACAGCTCTAATACTCTATTATAATGGTGGCTTTTAAGAAAAGTAATTGCTGTCTGTTTGACAAACCAATCAGCCTGACACACAGGCACTTGGATTATGCATATGCTGTAGTAATTTTAGTGCTATAGTCTCCCCACCAGACTTTTTCTCATCAAACAACATCAAACTCTTTTCTTTCTATCCCTGTGAAACTCATATAACATGTGTTTAAGCCTTTGACACCAGACTTACTCCAAGAGTTCCAAAGGTTTCAGGTTGCTTGGATCTTGTCCTCTTGCACACTTGCCTCTTGATCCAGCACATGAGATACCAGAATGATTTGGGGCTGGGGATGATGTTGAATGGGGCTGGCAGAGTGCCTCCTTCCTCAAAGTAACTCATCCACAGCTTTGTCCTGGCAAACTTCCACTCAATGTCTGCATGATCCTGAAACCAATATTAGGGCACATGAAACAAACTGGCAACACAAGCATTGCTGTATCTATTTTACATACTGGTTTGTTTTTTTGTTTGATCTGTTCTCACAGCAATGTGCTGGTAGGAGTTGTTCATCATGGCTATAAGCATGTTGAGGAGCACCACCAGTGAGATGATGTTGTAGGTGCCGAACATGGTGGCACCGACAAACTCAGTGAACTGATGGTCTGCATCCACATTGGTGACATAAAGGCTGATCAGACCAAAGATTGACCAGAAGAGAGACTGCAGGGTCTCAAACAACCTGCAACAGAAACGCACAGTATGTGTTACTCAGATAAATAGTACTGCAATTGTTGGTGAATATTTTATCAATTGAAGGACTGGAGAAAGTTATTTAGGTTTATGAAATTCAACTAAAACATCAGTCTCTCGCTTAGCAACTGAAACTTGAGAGATCTCACACATTTTGCAAAGCAGTAGCAACAACATACACGGACACACAACTCTTTCTTTCTTTGCCACTCAGTTTCACAACATCACACGTCTATCCCACACTCACAAGCACAAGTTTGGATTCATGTGAACTCACGTGGAGAAAGCGTTATTCTGCTCCACACAGCGGATGCCTTTGCATTTGCCCTTCTCATCTGAAGCTTTGGTCTCATAGTAAAAGTAAAGCTGGTTCAGGCCGTTAGCAAAGGCCAGTAAGACCTGCAGAAGGAGAGGAGTTAAGTAAAGTGGATGTAATTAATGAATTAATGATGTGTTTTTCCCCCCCTAATTTTTACTGTACTTCTCCCACGTGTGCAAACATTTGAACATTTACCAGACAGTAGATGAAGAGGAACTTCAGGATGTCCAGCAGCATCCTCCCAAGAGAGATCTGCAGCGGCCCCAGGTGAGAGTTGGCTGTGAACAGCGAGATGAGGCGAAGGGAACTGAAAATGTTGGCGATGGCAAACACTGCTTCAGCTACTAGTGTTGGATGCCACATCTCCCACTGGTTTCTGGGTTTACTACCACTGTACTGAACACGACAAAGGAAAGAACACAGGAACATTACATTACATTCTACTGTATAATTACAGTAAAATAAAAAAATCTACTAGATAACTAGTTACCTTAGTGTAGGCTACAATCTTGAGGGAGATGGTGGCCAGGTATAGAGAGTTCATCACAAAGTCCATCAGATTCCACCAGTCGTGGACATAGTCTTGGAAACCGCCATCCCACATTTGTTTGATTTCTGCCCAGATGAATCCTAGAAATACAGAGATTGTCTGATCATATCCACAATAAGCTCGTTTTTGATTGGCTGGCAGGTGTCAGTTAAAATAGTACAGAGTTATTTCAGGCGTCAGGGATTGTGCAAATAAAAGTAAGTGGGAGTTGGAGCACTTGGATGGACATGAAACTCCTCTCACCAGAACAAAAGATCAGACATTGCATGATGAAATATCTGGTTATTTTATAAACAAGACTAAGACACTGCTAACATGTTGATGTGCAACAGGTATAGTGATCACTATGGTCATTATTATTTTGTACATCAACTACAAACTCCCTCAGCCCTCGCCCCTTTCACTCACCGAGTACCCAGGGCAGAATCATCCATTCCACAGTGGTTGGTGCAGGACCCTGCCTGTCCTGCCTGTCCTGCTCTGTGGTGACAATATGCTGGGAGGCGAGGAGCAACAGGAATAGAAAGGTCAGGTAGGATGCTGTGTGGCAGATGAACTTGATGAAGGGCTTGCGGATGAAGAGGCCGTAGCGACTCTTAGGAGCAATGAGGTAGCAGAGCGCAAACGCAGGGTAGAGGAGGCCGATGAAGACGCAGGTGAAAAACTTCCCCGCCCATTGGCGCCGTCTCCACCCGGGGAACTCATCATACCACCGTGACGCCAAGAGCTGCTGGCAGTTTGGCTGAGCTACAAACTTTAACGAATAAGAGAAGGGAGGAGAGAATTATTATGTGATCTACAGAGATAAAAATGACTCAAATGAACTTCAAGATAAGACATGATTGCGGCATTTAAGAATTCTGGAAGAGAGCATCCTCAGCCTGAGGCTGTTTAGTAGTTTTACACAGAACATAATGCCCCAGTGACCGCAAGCCAGAATTAGCACCTGCAGCAAGTTGCAGTTTAGAGCATACAAACGTAGGAGTAGGATGTGTCGGCGGTGTCAGAATTTGAAGGGTAATCATCGACACACACGTGAATTTAAGAACAAAATCAGGTAACGGCTGTCTTGACAGAAAAAAACAAAATGGGAACATTACATGCTGTCAAGAGACGAAAGGATTGTGTTTTTAAGATGACTGCACTGCATTTCTGGTTGATTTTCCTGAGAGCTCTCAATATGAACTGAGAATTTTCGACAGGATTGAACATTAATCCACATGTTGGAAATATTTGCTTTATTTGACGTTTTGTGTTTCTGTGGGATCAATATATTACTTAAAATGAACATTTTGACAGAAGTAATGTTATCTTCACTCCATAACAGATACAGATGCATTAAGACTGCAGCTGTGCTGTGGGACTGCCTCAGCCAAACAGACTGAAGCATCAGCAGCATATGGAGATAATCCAGAGGTGTCGGGGATACATCAAAAAAACAAAACAAACTCTGTATGTACAAATAAGTTGAGCACATTCACAGGAGTGCATGCACATTCAGACGCACTCAAGCAGACACACACAGTGTTGTAAAATGTCACGTTGAGCCTCTGTGTCAGAGTTAAAGTGTCGACCGGCACCATTAGGTGCCAATTCACCAACTCTGCAGCCTCGTTACCATGGGAACCAGAGATCCCTATCTGTGTTGGGGTCTGAAAAAGAATGGCTCGTATTTCCATACTTCAACCAGCGACACAAAACTTGAGAATGCAGAGAGGGAATATTGGAGGGGGTGAATATCACGGATGAGTTGAGAAGAAGAGGAATTCTGCTTCTTTTTGAAAATGTGTGTGTGTGTGTGTGAGAGAGAGAGAGAGAGGGAGGGAGAGAAAGAGAGAGAGAGAGAGAGCAAGATAATAGGGATGATCAATGGCAGATACAAGTGGTCAAAATGAGTTTCCTCCACCGGACATCCGGAGGGAGCTTGGATTAAAGCTGCTGCTCCATCACATCAAAAGGAGCCAGCTGAGGTGGTTCAGGCATCTGATTAAGATGCCCCCTGGGCACCTCCCAATTGGAGGTGTTCCGGGCATGTCCAACTGTAAGGAGACCACGGGGAAGACCCAGAACTCGCTGGAGGGACTACATAGCCCATCTAGCCTGGGAAGGCCTAGGGGTTCCCCCAGGAGGAGCTGGAATGTGTTACTGGGGATAGGATCTCTGAAATGCCCTGCTAAACCTGCTGCCACCGCAACCCGACTCCAGATAAGCAGAAGGAAATGGATGGATGGATGGATGGATGGATGGATGGATGGATGGATGAATGGGTGGATGAATGGATGAATGGCTGAATGGATGATTAATGATACAGCTTCCACTCTTTATATCACCATTATATCAACATATTCTGATGATGGAAGAATAAAGAGGAAAGAAAAAGCCTTCTGTAAAACTACTCTGAGGGTGAAACTTATCATAGACAAAATAGCTAACCTCATTAAGATGCAGACGAAGGTCTGAAGTAGACCCGTGGGTGCAGGCCAAGTCTTGTAATAAAGTATTCAAGCCCAGAAAATAATAAAACAAAGAAAACAGCCAGTGTTCTTCTGCATCAGCGATAGATTGAATTGTTCTGAAAGCTATTTGTCACAGGTGTTTGGAAGTAAGTGCTCCATCCACAAACAAAAGAGTAGGTGCTTGGTTTGCATCTTTCACTGTTTGTCAGAACATTATTCCTAATTAATGAGAGAAAACAAGAGGTACTTGAGCTGCGTGATGGCTCGCCTTAATCAGCATGATATATTAAACTCAGACAGTGGTGGTAATGAGGTCAGAAATTAAGCTAATTAACCTTTAATTAGGAAACGTTTCCATGCTCACGTCTTAGCAGTTGAGATGTATTTCATAAGAAGTTTTTATTTCATTATTTTGTTTGGACTTTTTCAATTTACTGAAAGACAGAACAAATAGTTTAAATGTGTCTGAAGTCAAATGTTTTTATCAAGCAGCAGGTAAAGTCCACTGTCATCTTTTAGAGATGTAGTGTGGGATGAGTAAAAATATTATAGTACCTTCTCAGACATCCATCCTCCTCATATATTTGCCTCAGTGGCAGCTGAGACAGGATAATTTGTGCTGCTGTTGTAGCCCAGAATCCCAAAGACTTTATTTCCTGCGTGCTATACACAGCTGCTTTCTTATACTTTCCTCTTCCTATTCCTTTTTACCATCCAAACATGCCAAAAACCTGAGGTATCTAAACCTCTCTTCATCTGTCACCATCACTTCCAAAACTCAGCTGTAGTAAAATGTCATGTTTGCCTTGGGAAGCTTATTCGCACAATTCAAACAGTATCCCTCCTGATTTCATGTCCGGTTGGTAAAGTGTCTCTCCTTCTTTCCTCTCTTCACTGTCGACTGTCCAAAGGTGCCGGGAAGCACTTATTGTGTGAAGGGACAAGTGAGGGTGAAACGTCTGCTGAAAGTCTTCTCCACTTTCACAGATGTGCACTGACAAGCACACAGCTCACAGGTGAAATACAGGTTGTTATGAAGTCCATGGATTTTTAAGAGCATACACTGATGATCTCAAGGATGTTTTTGCAGGGTAGTTTGTTTTTGATCATCATCTACACAATCTGGACTCTCACGTGGAGAGGGTATCTGTGTGATTTCAAGATTTGTTTTTTAATCAATGGTATTATATTAATTGTAACATCACATGTAGGTGTTAATCAGAATCAACCTGCAAAGCTGAAGCCTACAAACACACTTAAACCTCTCCACTATGTGAACTTTCAGATGACAAATAGGATTTCTGAATCAGCCCACACACTGACGATCACGCTGTCACCTTTAATGCATGTGAAGTAGCCTCACGCTGATAAAAACGGGGTGCTCGCTCTGGCAAACAGCACAAAAGTGGCAGCTGGTGCTGAAAATGTCCACTTTCAAAACGTGTCTCAGAGCGCAAACTACAGTAACAGATGACATAAAGCGCTGCATGAGATCCAACTGGTCATTTGAGTTTTCTACAAACTGCGCTGACAGCGAGTGGAGTGGATCTCTTGTGAGACTCGAGAAAAAAAATCACTTGACGGCTGAACACTGCTCGACATGAGACTGAACTGTGAAGACAGATATCTGTCGCAGTCAACTGCTGAAACAATCGAGTGCTAATGGTCCTTCACCACATAACACATATTCCTGTTGGTGCAATTTCATCTCCATTTAATGGAGACATTGGGACGTCTTGAAACACTGAATTGCAGTTTTTATGAGCTATCACAAGGGGGCAACGTCAAACTACAGCGTGTAAAATGTGTAGGTTGCCTCGGAGAGTGTTGAATATTAAAGAGAGAGAGTTTCTGATCACAGTGTGAATCTTCATTGTGCTCACCTATATTTTTGCAAGTCTATCAGTACAATTGAGATTAATCCACAGTTGAAACCCTCAGGGAGGTAAAAGGGATGATCACAACTCTAATGCGTATGTATTATTGATTATGTTTATCTGATTTGGCCTCCCGCTGCAACAAAGCGCAGACTGCTCTGTTATAGCTGAGCTCTTTAGACGGGAGGCCTGTGGAGATTTCTCTTCAGACCGTTATAAATTGCCTTCCTCAACCCCGGGAGCTCAGCGGCAACAAAGCCGAAAAACACACACAGATACAAGGATAAATGCAAAAACCGTAAAATGAGTAATTGTGAACACACACTGAGCACATAAGAGGGTTAAAAGGAGAACTGTCCTTCAGATGGTTCAGTTGAGGGTCAAAAACACACTCCTCATGACTCACTGCAACACTCACCAACAGCCAGAACTCTAAAAAAAAAAAATCACACTTTCAGGCTGAATGTCATGCCAATTATAAGAGCCCGAGTGTTTGTCGGAAAGAGATGAGTGGTGATCACACCGCAGACAACATGCCCTGAACGCAGTTACTGCCTCTGTGAAAACAGTCAACTGAGCCTTCCTGGTCCACCTGAGTGTCCACTTAATTCTTGATGCCTCACAGGAGGCAAAACCCTGTCTGGCTTAAAGATCATCTGTCACAGGTATGGAGAAATGACTATAAATACATCTGCACTGAGTGTGTGTTGCAAATTTACTCTGTATGAGTCTATGGTCAATATTTTTATTGCCTTCCTTTCCCTGAATCAATGAACATTTACTAAAGCATGTCAGAAAAATCCCACAAAATGCTGCACCTTCTGGCACAGTGCTGGCACAGCCTCCTGTTACTGTTAATGGAATATTTACTTGTGTGGTTGTATTTATATCAAATCCAGTTTCACACAGCTCACATTAGCAGGACTGCTATAGTCTCTCCTCACGCTACATATATAAATCCAGCAGCTACATAACTGCATCACTAGATATTAACTTAACTACAGTTACTCAGAAACTCAGCTGCTCGTCTGTTGACGAGGACCAGAAAGAGAACACATATCACACCAATTTTAAAGTGTCTGCATTAGCTGCCCGTGTGCCTCAGAATGGATTTTAAGATTATTTTACTGGTTTATAAATCTCTTCATGGTCTTAGTCCCACCTATTTATCGGATTTGCTTTTAACCTATGAACCCTCAAGGACCCTCAGGTCTTCTGGCAGTGTCCTTTTAATCACATTCAAAGTCAGAACGAAAACCCACAGTGAGGTGTCATTTTCTCCCTGTGGTCCACGTCTGTGGAACAGCCTCCCTGAAGACCTGAGGGCAGCAGAGAATGTTCATATTTTCAGAGCAAACTTAAGACTTATCTTTTTAAACTGGCCTTTACTTGAACTATATTTATAAATTGTCTGTTTATATATTTTAATATGTATCATTTTCACTATTACTTATTTAGTTTGTTAGTTGTCTATTTATATATCTTAACCTTTATTTTTTGCTTTTTACTCTCATTCTATTTGCCTATTAGTCTATCTATTTATACACTTTCATGGGTTTTATTTAATTATTTAATTATTTTTCATATTTAGTCTCCTATATTATTCATATTGTTTATTTATTTCATTTCATTACCTGCCTCTGATGTTTCCTCACAGCAAGATGATGAGATAACGCTTCCTCAGTTTATGTTGTGCTTTTGTTTATAATGGGGTGGAGTGGAGTGTTGGGGGAGTTATTGTGTATGAAAAGTGCTCTACAAATAAAGTCTGATTGATTAATTGATTGATATTCTGAAAAAAAAAAAAATCAAATCATCTCTATCTAAAACATCCAAGTGGAAAGAATTTCAACATGTAGTCAGATTATTAGTTCCCAGTGGAAATCAACTTATTTCAAGTTTTGCTTTTTTTTCTCAAAAATGAGTCTTGGAGGTTTGAGATTTAATCCTCTGAGGGCCGATCATTCACCCATGACTGCAAAAGCAAATGATAGGACAACTGACAGCAGGGTTAGAATATGGCAAACTGCTTCATTGGAATGAAAAAAATGTAACTTTTTGTTTTTTGGAAGAAAATACTTGATAACTCATTTGGGGATACGGGAGGTTAAAATGTTTTTGTTGCAAATAAAAAATGTTACAGACTCAATTACAGTATTAAATTACTTCATAAACTACACAACAGCACTCTAAAATAATATCTGGTAACACACACACACTGCTACAGAACAAGACTTTCCAGCAGAATAACTTTACCTTGAAATGACTGAACCACTCTACATTTATTATTTGCAAAGGGCAGCTGGGTGGACTGTTCCACACATTGCAAGTCAGAGACCTCCATCAAAGTCTCAGTGTGATCGAAGGCTGTTATTGATGGAGGAGGACAATGTTGGGACATCTCCTGGTTAATTAAAACAGTCCAGTGGAGAGGAGGTGGTTGGAGGAACAGTTGCAGCAGAGGCAGCAGGAGGGGGCGTTTGTTCACAGTGTGTGCGACAGTGAAGACAGAGAGGTTGGGTAAGCTGATAGAGGACTGTCCATCATCGTGTCCACCTGTGAACTTGCATTGCTCCCAATTGTCCTTTTGTGACTCAACATGTTCGTCTGCCAACCTGCGTCTCGACAGCTGGATGGATGACGGAGGTAACAACAGCTTCATAAATCTAGACGCCCCCAAAAGTGTATCTGCTGTGACAAGCAGGCAGAGCTCCCAGCAGAAGACAGCTGAATGAATTATAAGTCGCTCCTGGGAGTAATGTGTCTACTTCCTCATCATTTTGCTTCATCTTTATATTCAGTGGAACAATTCTGCAGCGTAATATCTATTTAACCCCCTTCATGTTCCCTGAGGAAGCTTTCAGCCATCCCATAACTTAGAAATGCTAACAGAACCAGGCCTCCCGGAAAAACATAGCTCATGCATTGATTATATGATTTTCTGGTAACCCTTCAGTTTTTACCCACAGCACTGAGCTTTAACACACTCATATCTCCAGTCCATGTAAATAATTATAAAGTGATTATAGAAATGCTTAGTCATTTTACAACATAGTCAGTATGGATGAATTATCTGAAACATATCTTTCCTCCTCAATTATAATATACATATATTTTAGAGGCGCTCTCTGTTAGCTGTGAAGGTTTATATAGCAGCAACATGTTTAATGATATATTTAATGGGAATTAAAATGTACCATTTAATTAGCTTTTTTTCCCCCCACACTAATTGTTCCTGTCTCTACCCACTGAGAAAACGCTCATGACACAACGGAAACATAAAGCATGAAATGAGTGGACTGTAAAGGGAATATTACTGTGGAGTTATCAGCTTTGAACCAACAAGTTCTGCATTAAACATTACACAACACAGAGCACAGAGTGTCTAAGTTTAACTGGATGCACTGCATGTAGAGATTCCAGCAACGACTTACTTGACTTGAACACCATTTTGTGTGGCTCTCTATATGTTAAGGCATTCTGAATTTAGAGCAACAGTTATATTAACGTGGATGGAAGTCTTCCCTTGCAGCTGCTTTGGTAATGGATTTCAGGCTTTGCCTATCTGTAATCTGTGCGAGCTGCCAAGTTAAAAACAGATAAAATCCAATCCAAAGCAGCGCCTGGCGCCCTGATGCTAATCTGACATCATTACGCCGCGTCATATCGGCTTGCTGTGACACCCGTGAGAAGACTTGGTGGAGCAAAAACTCCAGGCTTGTCTGACTTTCCCAGGTAACATATAGCGAATGTTGCCTGGGGCATTGTGGATTGAAATCTAACAACAAGCTATACAGTAGGTGAAAGACAGAAGGGAAATAAAAACACAGGTGGAGGACCAAAGGAAAAAAAAAAACAATATCTTTTATATTACACAATTCAAAAAGCTAAAACTGTGATATTGCAGTCATATATGACTCACACAGCTCTGCCTAGGTGTGTGTGTGTGTGTGTGTGTGTGTGTGATATTCCCTTCCCATTACTGCAGCCTCCAAAATAGAACGTTTTATTTCTGTGTCCTTGTTTTGTCCTTCAAAGACAATGTGTTTAAACTGTGATATAATGATGAGTTGAGTATCAAATTAACTACAGATTTATATTATTATTAATTAGTTGAATAACTTGAAAATGAAAGCGTGGCTGATAAATGATGTATTAACATCATGCGCTAATAATATGCGTCACGCTCACCTCTTTCTGGTGGTACTTGATAGCCAGTTTGAGTCTTGCCAGGTCGTTGTTGCCCTCCTCCTCCAACAGGTTGATGTCGTCTCTGTAGTTGAGGATCATCTCCAGCTCTC
The DNA here is from genome assembly GCA_946959425.1 of Argyrosomus regius. Taxonomy (NCBI): domain Eukaryota; kingdom Metazoa; phylum Chordata; class Actinopteri; family Sciaenidae; genus Argyrosomus; species Argyrosomus regius. The sequence continues at coordinate 23,781,098 of OX336896.1, read as the reverse complement.
TGGAGCTTCTGGTCTGGTCCAGGAGGTCCTTGGCAAATTGTTTACACTGCTGAGAGAGCTCCTCATACTCTGATTTGAATTCGTTCTCCACCTTGAAGAGAGTGTATGCAGAATACAGATACTAAGAGTCCTGCAAGAACATTGCAGCTGAAATGTAAGCCAATTTATTAGGGAAAATATATATTAGGGAGACTTATGTGGCATGACATATGAGATATATTTTTATTTGGATATAATGAAAACATCTGACGTCTGACAGCTCATTTTATTTTCTAGGTAGCTTTTAAATAATGAACTTTGGGTGGCGGTGGTGGAATATTTAATCTGAAAATGAACTGGAGGCACGGATCCAGCTTTTGTAATTATTTCCGTGAAACTGACCCTGGTCTATTTGTGACATTTACCGAGGCCAATTTATATTAATTCTTGGATAATAAATGGACTGGGGCACAAAGAGGTTAATCCATGAAACGTTCAGTTAATATTGTAGTCCTTTAAACTCAAATCCCATCTTTTAGCTCCTCATCTTATTAGCTCGCTCTCTCGTCCTCACCTTGCTGAGCTCCTGCAGCTCCCAGCTGAGCCTGAAGGCGGTGAGGAAGGGGTCCTCGCTGGAGAGCGCAATCAGGGAGGGACTCGACAGCGCTTTGTAGATGTTGAGGCGTGAGCGCGAGTGCCGCAGGCTGTCCACGTCTGAACTGGACACGCACTCCACACAGTTACAGCGCACCTGCAACATCAAACAGGGAGAGATGCATTTTAATGAGGCTTCCCCGTGTTTAGCCAGAGATCACGTTTTCAGTATACAGTAGCCATCATGTCTACTAAGAACTGTCATGCCTGTGTACATGATTCAGATGTTAGAGGACCAATCAGTGAGTTTTTCTATATGCTAAATGATTTATATTTGATGTAGCGTATCTTAATTTGAACAATAACTTAAACTTTTCTTGAACTTTGAACATTTTCACCAGTGTATAATGTCAAAACGGCACACAAGACTGCTGACATTTTGAAGATGAGTTCTCAAGCTGATAATAACACCAAAATATACTGTAGATAGAATGTATATCACCATTTAGAGATATATTCACGGTTTACCCACCTCATGTGGCTGCGGCATAGACACGCCTTTCTGCACCAGCAGCTTGATAATTTCATAGTTGTTGGTGTGTGCAGCGAGGATGATGGGAGTGATGTCAGGGGTGAAGTCAGAGAACTGCTTATCCAATAAGATAGGAGGAACCTTTCAGAGGAGAGGAGAGAATAAAAGCTTTAATCGCTTCAACACTGAATGAAGCTCTGAGAGCAGTGCGATTGGCCTTGGACGTCTGTGATCTATTGACATTTTCCCTTTGTCAGGTTTAACTGACATGCTCAGTGCACAGTGGAGGTAATTGGTTTGGTTAAACACAAAGCCTGAAAGATCTCCTGTTCACCCAAGAGTCAGTTCAAAGGTCTTTACAATGAGGTTAAATGCAATGAGTGGGATTAAAATCAGCCATCAGACATTTTGGCAGTTGCAGTGAAAGCTGTTCAAGACATCATGCCCTTGGCCAAAGCCACTAGACAAGATGCCATCCATATCAAGACCGCAGTAAAGGGTATAGGCCACAGTGTAGCAAAAAGCATCAGTATGCCACATATTTCAGAGGGAATCATTATGCTCAGCGAGAAACTCATTCCACCTATCCCTCTTATCGCCCACTCCAGCTAAGCCCCATTGCTATTCCCATGTCATTCTGTGGGAATACACGCCGGCGGGCTGCAGAGGAGTAAGCTGGCCCTTTTCACTTCTTTTAATTGAAGCCCTATTATCTGATTCTGTGCCGAGGAAGAAAGGGGGGAGAGGCAGAAGCTAGGGGAATGGTTAGAGGATAAACATGCAGTAGGTAAGGACCAATTCAGAAACTTGATGCAGAGAGGACAGATGGGAATGAGACGCTCGAGTTCTAGAGAGAGAGTTTTACAAAGACAAATGTTAAAGACATGGGCAGCTTAACAGAGCAGCTCTTCTGTAACTACACAAGCAGGGAAACTGAGATGAGGATTTGAAATTTGAAGGTCACTTCAGATATACTGTACAAGTTTTAACAGAACCAATGAGAATGCAACATACAGGTTGTGGGTGGAGCTTGTTGTCCGGGCAGTAAAGTCAGGCTTTGTATTTGCTGTCCAAGACCATGCTGGTGACAGTACATTCCTTGCCCATGGCAGAAATTACAGTGACCGTGAATTCATCACCCGCTTCAAACTTTACCTCGAATTTTCTTCACGCTTGTGACTACAAACAAAACGCGTTCTTCCACTCGTCTTGTCCATTTCAACAAACTAGTGTAATAAATCTAATTTGAGGGATTGGGGGCATCTATTTTCAGAATTGGAATATAATATTCATAAGTATGATTTCATGCATGTATAATCACCTGAATATAAGAATGTTTTTTTTTTGTTACTTTAAAATGAGTTTTATATCTACAGTGGGAACGGGTCCTCTTCCATGGAGGCCGCCATGTTAAAATGCCATGTTTCTACAGTAGCCCAGAACAGACAAACTAAATACTGACTGGACAGTGACTTTCTCTTTTACACTAGAAAGGTGAGGGTGGTGTGAGGAGATTACAATGCAGTGATTACACCACTGGATGCAACTAGATCTGACACACTGGACCTTTAAATACATGGTTAAATATTGCTCATAAATTGGACTGTTTGCTATACTGCTAGTTAGTTTAGCAGGACTCATTTATACAGTGATTTTTTTCCCCTATTATTAATTTATGTACTATTTCTGTCCCATATCAAACTCAAGATCCAAGATGTTGGAGCATCAAAACAGATTTTTCAAATATAGGAAACGAGTACATATGAAGGGGTGAATGAGGTTCAGTTAAGTCTGGCTTTCTCACCAGCTACTGCAGCCTTCACTAGAGTATAGTCACTGCAGTTTGGTTTTTATCTCTGTGTTACAGTCCTACACGTCTTTTTCTTTTTCCTAAATTACCTTTTCCCACGGCATAATCATTTTTATATTGTAAACTAAATAGTTTTAATGTGGTATTAATTTAATTTCAAACAGTAATTAGGCCTACTGCATCTTGGCTCTGTAGGGCAGAACTCACATAGCCTACGCATAACATTTGTACTTCATTAATACATACTCAGGGTTTGTGCTGACCTAAACTCTCTGTAGCAAAATTGACTGTATTATACCGACAATATGCTGATGATCTCTCAGAGAAGTTTTCTCATCTGATTTACTGATGTACAAATAATTTTTGGCAGGAGGCTTTTCAATGGCAGCTTTCTACATGAGAAAACATAAGTGACAGTAAAACACAGTGACATGCTGACAAGTGAGGTGTCGGTCACATTTACACGATTTCAACACAGATGCATTTTTGCCTCCCATTCACTTCCATTTCCTGTGAGTAATAGAGGCGAAGTACAATCTTGGCTTCGGGGCAAAACAAATGCGCATCTCTGCTTTGCGTAGTGTTGAACATTGGCGAAGTTTGTGGTTGACCCCTGAATTGGACTACAGTCCTGCACTGCCCACGGTTCGTCTTGGCAGGTGATGGTCACTCACCTGCATTCACTTAAGTATGACTGTAGCCTGATGGCATGTTCGCATTTTTTCGTGTGATGAGATTACATGCAAAGACAAATAGACCTATATTTGTGTCCAATCACACTTGGTGAATTTGGTGACTGATTCAGAGCCATTTAGCAGCGTGAGGAGAGCTCAGAGTTTATTTTTTTAAACTTTTGGGATTAAAAATTGGATCTTCACTCTCGCTTCTCAACATGTCAGCAGCAGCAAATCACAGAGGTGCTGACCTCCAATTATAGCTGTGTGAGCACCCAGAGCTCCAGAGCAACTACTTTATACCTATACAGACACCAGACAAGAAAAGAGACAGGTTGGAGAAAAGGAAGTTGGACTACCTGACAAATGCTGAAAATATGTCTGTTACTTGATTCCAGTAATCAATAATACTTTACTATGAACCAAGTCTGCATTGATTAATCCAAATTCGACAGAAAACAAGCCTTTTAAAAGCTGTTTGCGTGTTGTCTGACAAAGTATGAATTCAGACTTTTTACAAATTGCCATCATGATGTTATTTTTCATTTCATCATTTTGATCTATTTATTGTAATTACACAGCAAAATCTTAAATTATGGACTAATACCACTATAGTAAAACAGATTAAAGCTCTGTCTTGTGGGGGTGTCGTTTAGCTCAGTTGGTAGAGCATCCGCCCCATGTACAAAGGCTCAGTCCTTGCTGCGGCAGCTTTCCTGCATGTCATTCCCCATCTGTCTCTCTCCCCACATTTCCTGTCACTCTTACAAATATCTTTAAAAAAAAAAAAAAAAAAGCTCTGTCTTGTGGTATGTAGAGGAATCTGCAAAATATCTATTAAGTGAAATAAATTAATTTAAAGCAAAAAAAAAAAAAGAATATGAAAATACTACAAAAATGTCAATGAACTTAACTATAATATTGCTGAAATATAATTCAAAATAAATTTGTAATATATTTTGTTTCAATGTAAGCCTATCACATTAGTCACATTAATGTAGGCATACATCATTCATGATTAGTTACAAACTAAACTGTGACGGCGAAATAGTGAACAGAGGTAAAATGAAGGATTTAAAATCACAACAATTGTGGCTGCAAACAGAAACTATTAGAAATTGATGTGTGGATCAGGAGGAGAATATTTCAACAAGCCAGTGAACAGTGAACCGATCACAAGTAGGCCACGCCAGTGAGGTGTCCACAGCACCTGTTAGGCAGGCAAACGGCGCAAAGCAGTGAGGAGATATAACTTGTGTTACCTTGTGTGAGTTGTGAGGAACTGTTCCAGTGCTAACCATTGGTACAGTCTCTCTGACAATAAATAATCTTATGAGGCATAAGTCATAACAGTGGGACTTACGGACGCCTAATATTTGCTGAAGTGGTAAATGGTGTAAAAAGTTTGAGAACCACTGCAATAGTGGTTGAAACATTGAATTAAATACCTTGAATGCAAACCTGACTGTGGAACAACAGACCAGCTCTTTACTCTTGTGGGAGTGCAGGGGGGATTATGGGAGTCTGACTATCCAGTCTACATGTGCTTTGTGGATTTTGGAAAGGCCTACAACCTTGTCCCCTGGGGGTTCCTTTCAGGGTTAGAGTATGGGGTCCCGGGGCTGTTAAGCCATTTGGTCCTTGTATGACCAAAGTGAGAGTTGTGTCTCTATTCTCAGCACAAACTTAAATATGTTCTCAGTGGGTGTTGGACTCTGCCAAGGTTGCCCCTTGTCCGGATTCTGTTTGTGACATTCATGGAAGGGAACTCAAGGCGCAGCCGGGGCGAGGATGATGTCCAATTTGCGAACTTCAGGACTGCATCCATGGAATGCTGCCTCCAGGTTGGGAGTGAGCTGCTGCCCCAAGTTCAAGTATCTCGTGTCTTGTCACATGTAATGGGAAAATGGAGCGTGAGATGTTGGTGCAGCATCTGCAGTACTGTGGATGCTGTACCGAATTGTTGTGGGGAAGAGGGAGCTGAGCCGGAAGGCAAAGCTCTTGATTTCCTACTTCATCTACATTCCAACCCTCACCTATGGTCATTAGCTTTGGGTAGTGACCGAAAGAATGAGATCATGGATACAAGCAGCCGAAATGAGCTTCCTCCGCTGGATGACTGGGCTCAGGCTCAGAGATAGGGTGAGGAGCTCGGACATTCGGAGGGAGCTCAAAGTAGAGCCGCTGCTCCTCTTTGGTGGTGTTCTGGGCATGTCCAACTGGGAGGAGACACAGGGGCAGACCCAGAACCTGCTGGAGGACTACATAACCCATCTAGTCTGGGAATACTTCGGGATCCCCCAGACGGAGATGGAATGCCTTGCTCGTTGCCTTGCTGGTTGCCTTGCTCGGACATCTGGAGGGAGCGGGAAGTAGAACCGCTGCTGACACTTTGCGTTAAAAGAAGCCTCTGATTAGGATGCCCCCTGGGTGCCTTCCTTTTGAGGTGTTTTCCGGGCACGTCCAACTGGGAGGTGACAAGGTAGTCTAGCTGGAATTTCACATAACAAGTGAAAACTTTGACCTGCTGGTGGCACTAGATGAGGAGCAAGGGGATCACCAAAGTCATTCAGATTCATCCTCTCAATAACATGAATATTTGTACGAAATTTCATGGTAACCCAGCCGATAGTTATTTCAGATGTTTCAGTCTGAACTAAAGTAGTGGACTGACTAATGAACCGACATGCCATCCATAGAACCATACTGATCGCATGGCTAAGAAGACACTGGTCATTTTGCTGGATGGTTGGTGTTGCCAAAATAAACCATCTTGGATCATACATCACGATCCAAGATGGTTTGCTTTGGCAATTTTTATATTTTTCAAAGCTCAATAGATAGATTTGATTTGATTCTGAAAAAATGGCTAAAATACAGATGTGAATGCACATCACATCGAAGACAAGTTCTGCTATGTACTGAGTCGTTTTGAAAAATTTCACTTAGTCTGAGTAAAAATAGAAATAGTAGCATTAACTGCAAAGTCATTTTATCATATGGACACTAATTCCTTATATACTTTACTCTGAGAGCAGTCACAATGAAGAAGCAACTCCAAGTGTGGCACAGAGCCACGTCTGAGAGTCGTCATATTTCGCAGAGGAGGATGATCTAATAAGCTATATACTCTGTTCTCCATGTGGGAGGAGGAGGGACATCAAATAATCTACATCAAACGCCCTTGGCCTGTGCCCAAGCACAGAGCAAGCGGAGTGCAGGCTGGTATATGTGTAGATATGATAATTGTGGTGAAATGAAACAAATTTAGAGCCCACTTGTCCTCATCATGCATATGTGTTAGTCATATTAGGATGAGGCATCCACGATAAGCATATTGATTAAAAATGCAACACTAACATCAGTGTGATGTTTTCACTGTGCTCCCTTTTTCCAGCCTCCCCGCTGGTTCTCACCTGTCATCCTACAACATCACAAACACTGTTGAGGTAAAGCTCGGCACAAAGAGCAGGTTTGCTTTTGAATGACACTGCAGAAACGAAGCTCGAATCTTTGTGGATAACACAGAGCATGATGGAAGTAAGTAATACTTCCATCATGCTCTGTGTTTAATGCAGCAACAAGGGGGGATCCCCTTATGTAACTATCTTTATGTGCATATGATATGCATATTGCACGCAAACCCAGAAAAACAAAAACAACAAAACACAGCAGTGCCCCACGGCCCTTTTAATTGAGAGACACTGTGAGCTCCGGTATTTGTGCCTCCCACAGATGCATATCTGTACTCAGAGGATAATGCACGAAGCTGTTTAAAATGCTGATATCCAACACGCTGAAAACACATAATCCACAACACTTGCGAGATTAGTACAAACACAACGCTGCAACATAGAAAGACAAACACACACAATTCTAGCCAAGCATAAAATGAATCTCCTTATTAATAAATCTCAGAGAAGACACTGGCAACAGATAGCCCCAGACAGCCTTTTAATGTAATCAATGAGCTTCTCGTGGGTAAATTTGGTAGCGCTGGAATGATCTATTTTCACGACCTACTCTGTGTGACGGGAAGAGGCACTATGTTATGATGGCATTAAGGTAAAGAGGAAATGTGGGAGCTGATAGATGTCACGGCTGAGGGGTTTGGACTGGAAATGCATGGTCTCTGTACCACAGCACCCTCCACATTCATTTTACAAACAGGCCTGAGCCATCTCTTGTTCGTGTGCTCTCTTTTGTTCTCTTTCTTCCTTTTTCTTTCATTCTGCCCTTTTTTTCACAATGTTACTTTATTTTATGAAAGCCAAAGATTCAACAAAACACGAATAGTAATACAGTCTTCCATTTACTTCATGGAGACAAACAAACATCTGTTTCTTTGTGGTTTATGCTGCTGATGGGGAGGAAAGAGGAGGACGCCATGTGAGGCGTGTATGAGTGTGTGTGCTCCAGCTCATGTGTGGCAGGAAGAAGTAAAAGAAAACACTCCTTGAGTGGAGAGCAATCAGTGCGATGGCACCAATCTGAAATTAATTGGACTGTATTTGTTTTTGATGGCAGTGATTAAATCTCTAAACAGGAAGACTAATCGGGTAGAAGATGGGATTTGTTTACGAGCAGCAGTAATACATTCTCAAACTAATCTGAATACTCCAATTTGAAATAAAAAAGTATACTACACTCTTACTTTGGATTTTGTTTCCTCTCAGTGCAGCCATGCATGAACAGATCTGTTAGACCTGTTCCTTCTCCAAAAGTCTTATGAAGACAGCTTTTTGAAGTGTCAGCTTTTGCTCTTGCCAACAATGCTGGGTCAATTATTTTAGATGGTATAAAAAGCTCCAGGCAACTGCATACAGCTACACAGTGAGTACCAGTATTTAACTGGCTGACACCGCACTCTGCCATTCATTAAGATTCACAGTTCCTCGATGAACAGTTCTCTGGGGTTTGAGACAAAGCTGGGAGCTTTTCTTAATCATTTAGTCAAATAAATGACTGTTTTCACAACGGCTCATGTGCAGCGCATTAGTGCATTTGTACAATGTCATATTCTGTTGGATAAAAGACCTCTTATTATGCCTCCTACAAACAAAACCTCAAACTGAAATGAGATAAAACAAAGTGAATTTTATCAACTACAAAAACAATGATGCAATTTGGTTCCCAGAAAAATAACAAAGGCATTTCTTTCAGAGAGATAAACATCAATACTCCTAGTTTCTCCATTCCCCCAGCCTCATCTGCAGCTCACTGTCTGTGCTGCGACACACTCCTGCCTCATGAAAAAGCACTTTTAATTTAAACCTCTTCCATTCCTATCACTCCCCTCCTCACCTGCATGCCACCGCTAGGCTTCTTGTGATTTAGCAGCAGCTCCACGGCTCCCACCACTTCCTTGCGGATCGCGTGCAGCAGGGCATCTCCGACGTAGACGTTGAAGCTCAGCAACAGTTCAATGATTTCCAGGTTCTCGTTCTCAATGGCAATCAGCAGAGCTGTGCGGCCGAGTGGGTCGATGCAGTTGATGTTGATCTTGAAGTAGATCTCTGCCTCCTGACAAAATAAGGTTGTGGTTGAAAGTCAGGGCTTTGTTTAAGGAGATACTCTGGGACTTGGTTTAAAACAACATCATTGATTAGAAGGGAAATTACTCATTGAGACGGAATACACATGGATTTTTGACAGGAAATGCAAACTCTTCACACCTTTGAGATCTGACAGAGCAGCTCAAAGTCTATAGGCTTTGTTTGCAGCACTGATGACCACAGTCTAGTAACCTACCTATGGGACCTGAAATCCTGTACAGTAATTAGCTGTTGCTAATTTGAAAGAAGCAAACGGTTTTGGACGGTGCTCGGACATCGTTTGACTGTATCTGTTTTCCGTTTGTGTGGAAAACATATTGGAAGTGTGTATGGGCAACAGTAAGAAAATATCCATCTAAGTTTCAACCCTCAGCTATGGTCATGAGATTTGAGTAGTGAAGCAGTCGAAATAAACTTCCTCCGCCGGGTGGCCGGGCTCAGCCTTAACGTTGAGGGTGAGCAGCTCGGACATCCAGAGGGAGCTCGAAGTAGAGCCACTGCTCCTCTCTGGAGGTGTTCTGGGCATGTCCAACTGGGAGGAGATACAGGGGCAGACCCAGAACCGGCTGGAGGAGGACTACATTGACCATCGAGGAGGAGCTGGAATGCATTGCTGGAGGGAGGAAATCTAGAATGCCCTGCTAAACCTGCTGCCACCACGACCCAACCCCGGATAAGCAGAGCATGGATGGATGGATGGATGGATGAATGGATGGAGCAGAGGATATCATACATGTCTAAAGCCCTTTAGTAGCAACCAACTTTAAACATCACAATGTGTTTACAGGTCTGAGAGAATATTACTATACATGTGAAATAATTTCTATAAAGCCTTTTGTGCTTCCAAAGGGAACTGTTCGAAACCTGATCATTTTTTTGTGTTTTGTTAGTCAGCATCAGTCGTACCTGAAGACTACAAATGAAAATCTGGGGGCGCGTTACCAAACCTTTGTGGTCCCCTGCTTCAGCTCAAAGTTATGTTAGTTGTGTATGTTAGCTACTAGGATCAGGACAACAGATAGCAAAATCTATTCTGATGTTTTTTTTAATTGTCATGAGTGAAATTTAAGCAGCAAAATTGAGTTAAGATTGAGATTTGCTCTCTAGAAAATAAATGAAGAGCAGCTTTTCTCAGTTATTTTAGTCGCTGTTTTTTCCTCTTTTTTTCTTGCCATAGTTGTACATTGTGTTGCATTGCTGCAAAGCTATTTTTGTTTTGTTTTTCTTTTTTTATATCATTTTTGGCATCCCAGGTACTGTGGAACTAACAAACAGCTCGTCTCAAGCAATATTTTGTGCCCCAGGTGTTATTGGAAACTGAAGGACTATCATAGCAGTACATGCTACCCGTAAATCTTCTAATCTTTTCTAAATCAATCCAATTAGATTAAGGCTTCAATTTCCATCCATTCATCCATCCATAATTTAGAGTTTCACTGGCCGTATGCATGAATACATTTACCAATCAAATTATCAATTCTTCCCTGCATTTAAACACACACACATACCTCCAAAGCCTGTTTGACACTGCCGTAGTCTCCCTTCTCCACAGCTCCAAGGTAGGCTTTCTCCAAAGGCGACAGCTCCGACTCGGCCCTCACAATTCTCAGCGGGATACGGTCCCGGTATGAGGAGCTGTCAGTCCGCCGATAGTATAGTTGTGACATCTCCCCGGGCTTCAGCTTACCAGCACTCTGTTAACACTGCTACAGCTGCTGCCAGGCTGGGGGAGTTCACACTAGAGGGGACAGGAACAAAGGTGTTATAGGAAGAAGACTCTTTGACTTTCACAAGTAAGAAAAGATGAGAAGAGGAGACAGGAACAGAGGTGAGAGATTCAGAGAGAGAGAGATGAAGCAAGAAGTTAATCTCAAAGAATGCTCACAACTTGACTGAAAAAGGTCTGGACTTTGAAGGACCTTAATAAAGTTTACAACTTTATAAATGAAATATAAATCTACAAAAAACACGTTTATGTTTACAAATAGCTCCCATAGAAACTATTCTTATTTGCAAGTGACATGTAATTCAGATAAGTCCCAAAAACTGTAATTCACACATTTATGTCACTATGTCACACAGGATGCATTTCTTGCAGTGAGACACATCTTTTCTTGACTTCGGAGTATTTTGTGCATCGCTTTTAATCCTCAAGTGTCTCACATATCTCAGCATCAGCAAACATCTCATGTCACTGCATTGTTTTCTGCCCAAGCAGCAACCTCCATGGCTGTGAAATGCCAAAAACTGCAGTTCCTTGAACGTCAACTTGAAGCTGGCTACAGAATGAGTCAATCTTTACAGCCTGGTACAAAAAACAGTTTTGGTCTCTATAGCTAATTTCCCCGTTCATGACAACCAATGAAAAAATGGCGGTATAAACACATGACTGACGTTACCCATAGGTTTCTGAAGCATCATTTTGGTGGCGTTGGCTGCCATATCAGCTGTACTGCCTCTGCTAATCAAAATATTGTCAAAGATGTGGATCATCGGTGCACCGGAGGCAGGCTGAATGATGCCTGGGTGCTCGAACAAGCCATCTGTAATGGCACCTACTTGTCAGTCAAAGCGGTCATGCTGTTAATTCTTCATAACTTTAAGTCTTAATATAATTTGAACAGGTGAGTTGTATAAAAATCACCCTCAGTACAGTTGTCATGAACGGGTAAATTAGCTATAGAGACCAAAACTGTTTTTTGTACCAGGCTGTTGGACCCGTTGGACATTTTAATACAGGCGCTTGAAGGTTGAAATGTTCTGTAGCCAGCCTCAAGTGGCCGCTCCAGGAATTACAGTTTTTGGCACTTCCGCATTGGCTTCATTTCCCAGACACGGAGGTTGCTGCTTGATGACAACTAAGGCTGATTTTTTATAGCACTCACCTGCTCAAATTATATTTAATTATGCTATGCTATTTAAAGTTATGCATAATTAACAGCGTGGCTGCTTTGATTGACAGGTGTGTGCCATTACAGGTGGCTTGTTTAAGCACCCAGGTTTCATTCAGCCCACCTCAGCTCCACCCACGACCCTCCTCTTTAGATTGGCTGACAGGTGACAGAGGCCGGACTGCCAAGATGGCAGTAGAGCCACCACTGAACTTCACAACGGCTCTTCAGAAACCTATTGGTGACATCACGGATACAACATCCATGTTTTATGTCAGGTCAATTTTATCTTCACAAGAAAAATATAGCAACATTTAGCAGTAATTGCTCTGGCTCAACCTGTTTCACCATCATGATACACGACATCAGGCTTGAAGCGCTGCAGCTTAAATGGCAGGATGTTTAATCCTTGACTTACTAATAGCTTTAGTGTCATTAGCAATGCTTGCTAATTGATCAACAGCAGCTAACTTAGTGGTTGCAACAAAATGACAGCAACTCTGGCTGTGCAGCTTCACAGAAACAAGCCTTCACAGTGACACTGTACAGTGATTTCCTCCTAACAAGGCAATGGTCAAGATCACTAGATTCTCTGGAATCTGGTCTATAAATACACTGTAAAAAAAATAGAGGACGAGGGAATGGTGTTGACAGTTACATGAAAACGAGCACTAGTAAAATGTTTCTGTGGCGAGTTCATCCGAAAAATGTGGTAACACTTTCTTTATTTGGATGTGGATCTCCTCAGTCTAAGTAACCATAATAATGACCTCATTCTAACATCACTATCAGAAATTGGAAGTTGGCTGCATCCACTGAACGGACAAAGAGCAGCACAAAAGAAGTGAATATAAACACAAAGGATAATTCCTTTTAGAGGATTTAAAGGGGCAAGAGATGGAGCAGGTGAACAATAAAACATTAAAGATAAAGCAGAAAAGGTTACATGCGACTAAATATGGTCTAAAAATAAGACATGATTTGACACCCCCCCATGACAACTCATTAGTGCTCTACACGTCTCTATTCAATGAATAATGAGCTGGTTTGACTCAGGGCAGCCCAATTAGTTTGGAAGAACATGAACGGTACTTTCTTTAATAAATATGTGTAAAACTGTGTGTGATTTGCCCAAAGCACTGTATCCTAAAATAACACATTTAAAGGAATAGTTCTACATTTTAGGAAATACGCTGAGATGATCTCTGAAGCAGTAATGAATTAATGAGGTTATGAAGCTGGGGCCAGAATATTTCATCGTTACAGCAGGGGTTAGTTTATCTTAGCTTAGCTTAGTTTAGCACAAAGACATAACATCTATAATCTGGCTTTGTCATAAAGTAATAAAATCCACCTACCAACAGCTCTTAAGCTTTCAAAGTTTAGTTTGTACAAAAAAACAAAGTGTAAAAAACATCATGTTGTGATTTTACGCTTGGTAACTTCCTCCCCGGCAACCTCACAATGATGACAAGACAAGTTAACTACTGTATGTACTTAACCACTTGTAATATTACAATGGGATGTTAAACAAACACAGTATAACATATTAATTACTAAGCTTTACAAGTTCTGGTAGCTGGATTTTGTTATCTTTGCAGAGAACCGGATTAGATGTTTCCTCCTGTTTTTTGTGCTAAGCTAAGCGAACCAGCTGCTGGTGGTATATTCACTGTAAAGACAGACATGTCCAACTGCTCCTTTAACTCCGATACATTGCAAGTTGATGCAGTTTCATCTTCAAGTTTGAGCAGTATTTTTCAGAGGTAGGTGGCAAGCAACAATGTGATTCTTCAGGTTTTGAACTAGCAACCCTAATGTAATGTACCCACAGCCTGATGTGCTGCAGAAGCAGGAATTTAAGATGGCTGCAGTGCAAGTAAGTAACACCAAAGTTGAGGATATCAGAGAAAGTAATTCACTGTCACTGTTTCTAAGCAGCATTTCACATTGTGTCACCTGTCATCTCATCTTACAGCCAAGGTGCCACTTTACTGGTGCAGACATGCCCTCGTTGTCCTCTGATTTCTCTCCATGAAATAAAAGAACTTCAAAATCATCATGAAAAAAGAAAGATTGGCTCCATTGAGACCTTTTTTCATACTTGACAGCCCTTTTGGTAGAAGGTTTTCACACCCCATTTGAGATCCTGGGTGTTAGTTTAATATGTCTATGGCTCTTTGTGGAGCAATTTCATTTCAAAAATGTGTTGAGATAGGAGAGTAAAAAATCATGGAGAAAAAGTCTGTGCCCTGCAGTAAGTCTGGATATTGGTGCCAGTACAGAAGCTAATTTTTTGGAACTGACACCAAAATGAGTATTGACATGTCTTTAACAACATAAGGCCACTTAAACAACAGATTTTAACATCTTTTCATCAAAAAGCATCAAATTATTTATCAACAGTCTATTTCACATTTATCTGTGAGATCACATATGGGTGATGTCACCTCAGCTCACATGTCATGGGTACACTTATTAGGCCTTTTCCAGGTAATAAAAACATAGCAGCTTAATTGTTGATTGTGAACTTTGGACAAAACAAAAAACAGCAGCTATAAAGTAAGACACCAAAAAGAACCACCAGCACAAGAAGATTTGTGGATGGTGTTCTGATATCTGTGTGTGCTATTATTGAAACACACACACACACACACACACACACACTCACACACATACATGCACATGCAGCCTTCTGTGCAGAGGGCTCTTTTTTTCTAGTAATCACAGTTTCTTGGAATCAATATTTAGAAATAGAAAATCTGAGCTGTTTTGTTGCACAGACCTCGGGAGCAGCGTCAGAGACAGGTTGAGCAAAAATATCTTTCATATTCTGAAAGTTGTATTGATTACACAGCACACACTACATAGATGAGCTTTCCAATGGAGCATGCAGCCCATTTAGAGAGGCCTGTCCTGTGTTTACAGTGACAGAAAAACAATCATAAAATTGTCAGCATTCACTAATTAACGACAACAGGTCTGTGCAAACTGGCACAGTGCGTGTGACATTTGCAGTGAATGGCGCCTGCACACACTCACAGGTGAGACATTTGACATTTTTATTTCTGTGTTTGTGTGAGAGAAAGGTTCCAGGGAATAGCACACACAGAGAGAAAATAAAAATGGGTTGTGAAAATAAGACAAGACTCCTCAGCTGGGGACCCTGAAGGTGCCCAGTTCCATTTTTTTTTATCTGTAGTCTCCTCCTGTCTAGCGTGAAAAGCCTTTCCTAGCAGAAATGTGAATTTTCAGGTACATTGGAGCAAATAACTAACCTGTGGGACGTTGGGCATTGGAACTTCGCTCATGGAGATCAATGTTCCTCCTCTGGAAAATATTCCAAGACCACATATAGACTATTAAAACAGATGCGTAAAGCTTTAAAAAATCACCTCAACTTCTTGAATTTCTCATCCCCCAAATGAAACCTGCAGTGTGGATCTGCGTGGAGACCCCGCTTCTTAATGTGTTGCTTCCTTGTGATGCCAGTCCGTCTTTCTCTTGCTTTTTAGTCTAGTCTGCATTCTCCTTTCTCATGTTTGAAGACTTGACAGTACTCCCACTGTACATCCACATTTCGGTCCGTTTTGATCACGACTTCCATTCGCTCTAATTTGGAAACGAAAAAAAAAAAAAACGCAGACCGGCGCACACCGCAGTCAGTTCACCGCGCAACAAATCCAGGAGACAAAAATAAGCAACAGCGAAGTTTCCTCGGTGGATTACACCTGGTTTAGAAACGCGTCCAATTTCCTTCAGGGTGTATTTTCACCGATGCACAATCGACTTATCCACCTGTTGGGACTGATTGAGCAAGAAAAAAATAACACACACACACAGCGCCTCCAGAAATAAACGTAGAGCAGCCAGATGCCTGGCAGGAGGTCTGCGGAGCGCTGCTGCAGACTGGTCGTGCGCACTTGGAGACGCATTGAACACGAGGGGTAAAAAAAAACATCTAAACAAGCAACTCAGCCAGACATTCAGCCTCTATTCAAACAAGTGAACATCACACTTCTACAATTACATAATTGCAGTTTCTCATTGAGTGTAGTTGTCTCAGGAGTAAGAAGATAGATAAGAGTTTTGGTGCAGATTATTCTGAGAGCATCATAAACAATTTGAGCTCTTTGACTGCATTTGCAAACAGTAAAATTTTGTTCTAATGATTTTTAATGAAAGACGTTTAAAACAGATTCTGCATTCAACTCAGAGGTTATGTAAAAACATCCAAAACATGATAATCCAGTAAAAAGAAAAAACACAGCAATACAGTGCAGGATATTTACAAGTCCACTAATAACTACACTGATTTTTGTCATGAAAATACTGAACATTTCTTTAATACTGAAAAATAATACTGTAAATGATACAGCAGATATACTGTCAACTCGTTTAGCTTCTAAAATCGACAACAACCTTTTAAAAGTTAAACATTTAAGAATTTCTCAAAGTTTTACAACCTGAAACAACAGCTTTAATTCTCAGTTTCAAGCAGACCAAACTGAAATGACTGATGCCATGATGGGATAAGATGATGTCACATGACAATTCTCTTTCTCTCTCAAAGGAAACTGTATGTGTTTATATCCATAACTTTTCATATAGATATTATATATCAAGCTTTTCCCACTCACATTCTTCCGACAGCTTATCAACCCACTGATCGTAGTTCAAACACAATCGCCCTCTCTCCCAGCCTCTCTCTCTCTCTGTTTGGCTGACTTATAGGCCCTGTAGACGCTGTAAATTCTTCCTAATAGTGTGTAATGGTGTTGAATGTCCTCTGACATGTTTATAGTCTCCAGGCCAGACTCATTCCTCACGTCTGTCTGTCTGTGCGCATGTTTGTGTGTTGAGTTTATGTTGGCAGAAGTTGCATTTAAATTACAGGTCCAGTCACAGTGAAATGTCACAGCAGACATACTTCTGGATGTGGAGAGCCTTACATTAGTCAGTGCTTGCTTGTGTCAGGATGGAGGACACAGAGACATTTGTTTGCACCGATTGGACAGAAGATAGATTTAAATGAATCCATCATTTTCAAAAACACATTCACATTCAGAGCTGCAGGATATCTACTTTAGAATGACTGGCTGTGACTGTGTTGCATCTTATCTACTATATTTAATGCATGTGTTCATTTTTTGTATGATGCATGCTGATAAATACAGGAGACTTTAAACACATACTAATTTAGTCATGATAGAAAGAAATGAAACAACCTCTCTGTCATTCTTTGCACTTTTGGCTGCCTCTTCAGGCATTTCTTAATTCAAAATAATTTACAGCTCCATGTCCCTGGTGCTGCTAATTTCTTTGATGTACTCTATAGAGTCAAATTAAATGGCTGTACTCGTGGGATAACAGGGTTCCAAAACTCGGCCTGAATCCCACATAGAGACTTCTCTCGGGTACAGCAACTTTCTGAATCAGCTTTATTGGCTTATTTAAGTATATTTACACATAAGAGGGATTCGCTCTGGCTATGTGTTACTCTCAAAGTCAGTTTCAGGAAGACAGATCGAAATAAACACAGCTAAAAACAAGGACAGAAAAGCTGAACATACATTTGTACATTTAACTATAATGTTAAATTTAAAATACAGTTAGGTTCAGAAATATTTGGACAGTGACACAATTTTCAGAAGCTGGCACTGCATGCCACCACAATGGATTTGAAATAAAGCAACCGTGATGAAAATTAAAGTACAGAGTTTCAGCTTTAATTCAAGGGGAAAGATTTTTATACACAGTCTCCTTATTTCAGGGGCTTCAATGTAATTGGACAAATTAACATAATCATAAATAAAATGTTCAGTTTTAGTTCTTTGTTGAAAATCCTTTGCAGGCAATAACCGCTTGAAGTCTAGAGCCCATGGACATCACCAAATGCTGGGTTTCCTCCTTTGTGAAGCTTTGCCAGGCCTTTATTGCAGCTTGTCTTCAGTTGGTGTTTGTTTGTGGGTCATTCTACCTTAGGTTCTGTCTTCAGCACTTGAAATGCATGCTCGATCAGGTTGAGATCAGGTGATTGACTTGGTCAGTGCAGAATTTCCCACTTCTTTGCCTTAAAAAACTCCTTAAAAATGTTTTGGATCATAGTCCATCTGTAAATTGAAGCACCGTCCAATCGACTCTGCTGAATTTGGCTGAATCTGAGCTGACAGTATGTCCCTATACAGTACACTTCAGAATTCATCCGGCTGCTACTGTCTTCTGTCACATCATCAATTGGAAGCCACGCATGCCCATGACACACACTGCCTCCACCATGATTTACAGATGATGTGGTATGCTTTGGATCATGAGCTGTTCCAAACCTTCTACATTCTTTTTTCTTCCCATCATTCTGGTACAGGTTGACGTAACTGTATATGCACATATAAATCTATATTAAAAGCAACAATGAACAACAACATACAACATCTATATACAAGTCAAGTGTTTCTGAAAATGAATAGTACAATAGTGCAAAGACTGCTGGAATAAAAACTGAATGGGTAATGTAATAGATTTCTTTATATACATGAACTAAGTCTATATGTACAGTGTATACATATATATAGTGTGCTTGGATTTATATTTAACAATGATGATTATATTTGCATGTTCAAAAAAGTGTGTATTTAAACTATTAAGTATATAATTTGTAAACATGATGAATATTTAATAATTACAGGAGTATTACACTGGGATTGTTTCTGACACTGTACACAATATATATCATGATAACAAAGAACATTCCTCTAACAGGGTCAATAACTACATTAGTTAATCAAGTCAAACTGATTTAGAAAGACACACACGCACACAGACATGCAAAGCAGCAGATTGACTATGACAGGAAGGTTAGTGATGTCTCTGAATATTCTGTACCAGTGAATCAAACACATGTTAATCAATAGTCAATTAAGGTGAGCTACTATATCAGCAACCGTCTGCCGGTTCTTTTCTTCGCGTACGCTGACGAGCAAGTTTTCAAACCTAAACAGAAGAAGAAGAAATTAGATCCAGGGGCAGAGCACATTTAAATAATCTCCTTTGCACTGCAGAGCACAGCGTGTGGGGTTGACAGGTCAGAGTGGCAACACAGTGATATGGAGGTAGGGGACTCCTTTTCTACTTTTAATTAACACTTTCCTGATGATGGTGAATTCTACATATCAGAAATAAAGTCTTACATAAAGTGTGTAAAATACTTGTTAATGAAAAATATTACAGCATATTTCAGAGAGAGAACACAAAGACGGTGTTATTGTTCTGCTTGTTGATAAGACTTCCCAAACTGTTCTGCCGCTGCAGCACATTTGGGGCTTTTGAGTTCAGTTCTCTCAGTGCTGCGCTGTACGCATTAACTTTTCACACAGTAAAAATATTTTTTTAGATGCCCATTTATGAACAACCAGAGAGCGGCCCCATAGTTAAGAGTGTTTCTCCAGTTACAAAGCAAACAGGCTCTCCGTCTGTGAAATGTAGCATGCCCACTTTTCCAATATGAACATCCAGTTGGCAGTGATATCTCCCTTTGCAGCCTCCCCTCTGTCCGCGTGTCTTCCCCCTTTTTGTTGTCCCTATCTCTCCACACACTCTTTCACATGGCCGCAGGTTGAACTCACTTTTGTCAAAAGCTTGACAAAGAGTTGGACGGCTCTCTGTTACAGAGGTATGTGTGTGTCTGCGTGTGTGTGTGAGTGTGTGTGTCTGCTCCCTGAAATCTAAACTTGTGCTCCAGAGTTTCTCTTTTATCTCCATGGAAACGCAGCACCGTCCTCATCCTGTCCCACGCTTCTGAGAATAATCAGTCACCCTTTCATGAAGTTACGGCATAAAATCAGTTTTTTTTGTTTGTTTGTTTGAAAAGGCAGCGCTCCTGTCAACAACGTGATTATAAAAGTTGCAGGTTTTCATACTTCCTTTTTTTCTTCTGGGCACATCCGTGGGAGTCGAGCATTATTTTGTATCCGTGGCTCTGAGGGTTTCCTGAGGTTAGTGCAGCCATCTCAGCTGTTTAAATCCCCATTACTCTCATGCTCTGTGAGATGCTACTGGGTAATTAAAATTGATCTGTCTCTGTCCTCTCTGGAGATGCACTGAGGCTGAGACTGCCACCCCGACACACAGTTCATATCAGTAAGCAGAAATGAACACAAAGAGGGAGAACATTACCTCAGCAATGAACAGTGAAGGGCAATTTACGTTTATATATCTGTGTTTTATTTCCTATTATGTCCTTTTAAAGACAGCATTATCAGAAGAAACAACTTTGCATCATTCGTGTTCACAGACTGGAGTCACCTCCGATAAATAAACTGAATTTCCTTTGCCAGATGTCTTTGGTAGGAAACATAGTTTGACATAAGATACCAGCGTGGTAGTCTTCTGGCCTTTTCACTGTACTGGGTTCACTGCCGCTGGGTTCAGTGCACTATGTGGCCAAAGTTCAATCTGGTTGAACTTTGGGTGCAAGTGTGCTGGAGGTACACTGAACTCAGTGCAGCAAAAAACTGTTGTGGGATGGTACAAACCATTGAAAATAATCGGTTTCATAGCAGAGTGCTGCCGTTGTTGCACCGCGTCTAAAAGAACCATTAGGTTGCAAAACAACTGTTTGAGGTTTGGCAATTATTGTGGTTTCAATGGAAAAGTGTTAAAGTTACTGTTGACTCTTTTTCATATTTTGCCACCTCTCTGTCACATTCACTAAGGTGCCTCAAGATGAACATAAAAGCGTTAATAATGGTTTTGTGGCAGATGTTGACAGTGAGCATTTTGCAGGTAAGTTATGTTGATAACATGGCCAGCATTACATAAATTGAATCCTTTATCTTGCATTTGTCAGGCTTCCTGTTATGTCTGACATTTATTCTTGGATATAATTATAGTATGGTGAGAACAAATTCCAGTGACTCTTCAAAGCAGCTTGTTGTGTATTGCTGTCTTTCACAGGAGATCTGTTGTATGAGTGATGCCAAGGACGGGTAAACAGCTCTTCCTAGGAAACCTCAGTTCACAACAGCAGAAGTGGCTCATGCTGCTCAGCTATCATTCCCCAGACCCCAGAGAGTATAAACAGATTGTCTCAGAGTACACACATGTCCTCTGTAAGTACATCCTGAAGCTCTGGGCTACTGTGCTGACCCTTATGAAAGAGCAGCTTTTACTCAGCTGAGTGATCTGTCAAGGACGAGGCAGTTATCTGCAGTTATCTTCGGCTTATACAACAATGAACGGTGCATTTTTTACCCTTACTTGTATGAGCACAAAATGTTTCCACAGCGCTGTATGAGCTTTTTATGATTTGTTTTTAATAATGCTTTTCAGGGACCACCAATGAAGACTTTTATCTGAGCAATTAAACTATGCTAGACGAATGTTAATGTTGCCCATTCAAAGAAATGTGTTGTCTCTGAATCCTTTAAAGGCAACGAACAATGAACATTTCATTCCAGCCGGCTGCTCTTTTTGGCTTTCGCAGTAACCATGCTGTTATCATAAGGACTCAAATGAAAGTGATTGGCCACAACAATATAATACATACATGCCCACTTTCCCCTTTATCTGTCACTCTCAGCCGAACCTTTGATAGAGTGGAATGGCCTGCTGCTAAATTGAACGGCCCGTCTGCTTTGAAAGCTACTTTGCAAAAGAAAAGGCACTTTATGTGTGCATTGATTAAACTTCCATTTGCAAAAGCAAATCAGTTTTTAAGCTTTTCCCAGCTGACAGTGAAACAACTTAAAGGATGGTGAAAAATGAAAGGGCGGCCTTTACTCTAAACTAATGTTTTGGTATACCTTCACACACTGAAGTGCGACGGAGTGCAACATTCCACTTGGACGAGACAGAGCAGCAGGACAGAACCGAGTATGAGAAACTGATATACGATAGCTTGAATGTTTATTATATTTTACTAAGAGCTTTAGAAGTCCAGTGCACACCTACAGTATGTATCAAAAAACACTTTTTAATGAAATAAAAAGAAACTTTAACCATTGTGAGGAAAGTAGACATGCTTTATTACTATTATGGGATGGCTCTACTTCTCATTGAAAGCCAGTTCTGCGTCCTGCAGCAACTCAAAAATGAGTTACTAATAACATAAGAGCAAGCGCATAACAAGACCGCCAAAGAAAAACAGCAAACATCATTTCAGCAAATGCCCTAGAGCAATGCCCTATAAAGAGCATATATACGTATATATACCAAACAAGAAAGTAAGGTCAGGTTATTACAGAGCAGCACATTCTGTGTAGGGAGGTCGGTGCACATGGTCAAATCAAGTATTTTTAATCTTTTAATGTGCACAACTTGTACTGTAAACACTGCCTAGCACCAATTAAAGTGCAGAGGTCCAATCTCCAACATGAGTCTAAATTAAGTTCCCTCGAAAACGCTGCACTTAAAAAACTGGTTTGCTCCATCAGTTGCTCAGTGTTTGTACTTTAAATGGTGGACTGAGCAAATAATTCAGGCAGCAATGAAGCGCTGGTACTTTTACTCCACCGCTGTGTGCTCAGTTCAGTATTCAAACACATCTGATTACTCATCATGGCTGTTAGTACAAGAAAGTAAGAGTAAATGAGAAGCAGTAAATTTTAAAAATGGTTGCACAGGCCAAGACATCCTGACTTCTAATCCTTGGGTTGATACCAAAATGGTAAAGTCTACAACTGCCGTCAAATTGACAGTGTTGTCCCAGTAAATGTTTACACCAAGACAGACTGTGTCACTAAGGTCATTTTGTTAGACACTCTCCAGAGTCATCAACATATTTTTCCAACTCCAAAACTGTCAGAATTCATGTTATGTACAGCATCATTGGCACAATCCACTGCTGAAAAAGCTTTATGCCAATGTTTGGGTGACTGTGAAAATCAAGAATTGACATCAAATTTATTTCTCACAGATCTCTGCTCATGTCCTGAGCTTTTGTGCGGGCTGCTTTCATATCTAACACCCGCAGCATCAGCATTCAACTGATTCACAGTGGCAGGCTTTGTGACCATGAGGGCAATGTAATCATTCCAACTGTGTGATAGGTATCGATCAAACATCTCAAACAGAATTCGTTGTTGCAATTCAGAATTTTAAGTTAGGCGATTTTAAGCTTTGACAGCGACATTTCAGACAGACACTACAGATGTAACAAGACAATGAGATCGGTGTGCAGTCTCTAATTAGAGAAGTATTGACAAGTTACTTGCTGGAATTTATCGTTCATAACATTGAACAGATCCTCCTGTTTTGCAGCCTGCTGAGTACAAACCAAGGTACTTTTTCCTGTCTCACTTTTAATTTGAAGTTTTGTCTGATACTGTAATCAATACTAATTTGTACTAAGTGAACAGTCCATGCAGGGTCTTGCCTAAGGATAATTTGAATAGATACATGGCTACTGACACACACATTAGCTTCTGCTGGTATCAAATCCCCATTAGACCTAATTTAATGAGCTTCCCTGCTTCTTCTTTTAAGTCATCAGTTTCTAGTGGTTGGTCTATCATCTGTGTCCCCACAAGGGAATAGCCACTGAAGAACCACTACACAATGTACCACAAAGAAACTGAAGGGTAGTTAATGAAGCTTCATGTATAAGGAACCAAGCAGCTTCAAACACACTTGAATCAAGCCTGTTCGAGCGATGCATTTGTAAAGAGTAGCTGTCTTATGAAAAACGTTGAAATACTTGAGGAGCATAAAATTTCTTTAACTCATTTATTCACACCATTAAATAAAAACGTCTGCATAGTTAGCTCACGCAAAAATGGGCCAGTCACACGTGCAGATTGTTACGTAACTTGTGCAGTTTGACTTCAGGGACTAAGGATCATTATGAAATTAACATTAGCCAGAAGAAGAGAAGAGGTGCAGATACTGACCCAGAGACGGGTGAGACAACTGCATAATTATACATTTTGAGTGAAGTAAACCTTACTCCATCCACTCACGACTTGACTATGTCATGCCTTCACCATCCTTAGAGGTGGGTATACCCAGTGCAGACTGAAGAATAAATAGGTGTACCTTGTCTACCTGCATACACTCTGCACTACACCACTGGTGCTGTATAAAGTCTACATTCTCTGACATGCAACCAAACGGCAACCTCTGCAGCGGTGAAGAAAAAAACAAAAACTGCAGTTCCTCAAATGACCACTTGAGGCTGGCTACAGAACAAATCAATCTACATAAGCCACCATATTAAAATGTTCAACTATAGCTAATTTCCCCGTTCATGACAACTGTACTGAGGGTGAATTTTTATAGAACTCACCTGTTCAAATTATATTAAGGCTTAAGGTTATGAGTAATTAACAGCATGGCAGCTTTGATTGACAGGTGGGTGCCGTTACAGATGGCTTGTTTGAGCATTCAGTGTCATTCAGCTGGCCTCTGCTCCACCAACGACGAAGTTAGAGCCACCACATACACGGCTCTTCAGAAACCTATAGGTGACGTCATGAATACGACATCCATATTTATACTGTCTATTCATGTGACTTAGTGGCCAAAATACTTGTTTGTATGATCCAAAAACTGCACCAGATTACCCCGGAACCCCACTGGGAGCGTTTCAGAAGCACTTAGCCCACCAGACTTTGTGGAAAATACACCATGCAAACTGCCAGTTTGCACGTATTTTATTTTGAAAATCGACCGGATTCTCTATGCTGTTTCTGTGTCTGGCTTCCGGCCAGCTCGAGCTGCTCTGTGTAAATTGACGCAGGCTGCTTGTGGTGTCCATCCAAAATAGAACAGCGCCGCATTCCTCGCGGAGCCGAGCTTCTAAACTGGACTGTGGCGGTGGCGCAGACGGAACACGGCACATCCGTGCCCGGTGCAATTTGGGGGTTATGCATATGTGGCTTCTCCTTCACATCATGTTTTGATGTTATTTTGGTGAAATAACACACGGCTGCAGATGTGCTTTTAAAGATTTTTTTTACAATAATAAAGCAGACTTTTTGAAAATCAGAGCACCACTTGGGGTCTGAATGATTTTACAAGTGGCCATCATTCTAAAAAACATCTTGTACCTTCAGAAGAACTACTGCATGCTGACAATTAGGAGACGTTGTAAAATTAGTATCAGAAAGACAAAACTCAAAATTTAAGCTGCACAAGCACAATGAAGAAATCACTTGCAGAGTGTAAAATGTGTTGGGCATCTGTGCAATAATGATGTACATGTTGTTTGAAAACATATAAACCAATTGTTCTGTGTGTGATTTGTCAGCATGTGTTCAGAGAGAATGTAAAAATGAGGGGAGAAATAACTGGCACAACTCCTGTTGCTAAGGCTACTGTTGTCCCTCGAGATGCAGCTTACTGTGTCAGTGTACGCGTCGCTGTGAGGGTGTGTCTCTGTGTGTACGCTCTCAGCATCTGTGTGTGCACATCTGAATTCATGACAGATTCTCTCACTTCAGTGAATTAGTGTGTGAGCCTCTGTGGCCCCAAGGGACCTGGTGGAGGGCCAGGTGATGCCCTGGCAGACCCCTCTCCATTAAGGGGGAAGACCAGATGAGTCTACATGCCTTTTTTTGAAATCAATGCCACTGAATGATTTCCTGGTGCCTCTCAGACAACAAAACAGAGATGACAAAGAGTTAAGTGTTGACATGACTGAAGTGAGAATGAAAAGATGGTTTCAAGTAAAACGCTCGGTGTGAGTCTCTCTTTCTCTTTTTACCACCTTTACACCACCTTTTTATGAGCAGTTGCTTTGTGCAACTTGTCACCTTCCTCCAACTTACACTACAACTATTGATTATTTTGATTGCCCTCTTTCCACCTTTCTTTCAGCCTGCCAGTTCAGATTTTAAGACAAGATATCAGTCTATTTTTTAACCTCCTTCATTTTCCAGTCACTGGACACTGATTTACTCCAAATCCCAGACCATGACGACCAAACAAAGCAGCAGTGTAGCCCAGGTGATTAAACTGAACTGTGTTGTCGTAGTGCCTTATTTTCATCTGAATTGGTAGGCTGCATGCCAGACTATCCGTCAGACATTCATCTGTTGTGTTAGGCTGAAAATGAAGTCAAGTGTAGTTCCCCGGACACGCATTCACTGAAAACGTTTTTGAATGTTTGAGCATTTCAAGCTGCTTATTCTTACACTCTCTGCACATGCAAAATGGTTAAGGTCGGGCAGCATAAATTATTGGTTACGGTTCAGGAAAGATCATCATCATGGTTACAGTGCATACAACAGAAAACCAATGATTGTAACACAACACAATGCTGTGAAGTTGGACATTTTAACATGGGGACTTATGGAGGTTAAAATGTTCTGTAGCCAGCCTCAAGTGTCCGCTCGAGGAATTGCAGTTTTTAGCACTTCCACATTGGCTTCATTTCCCAGCCACAGAGGTTACAGCTTGATTATACCACGCTTACAATGACAACTTTGTTTAGCTTCTTAGCAACAGAACATTGGCTAATTAACTGTAAACATTAGCATTTGCACAAATTGGAAACACACAATTTTGACCTGATGATAGTGCAGGATGAAAAGTTAAGGAGGATATCTTTATCAAGTTTGGAAATCCATACAATAGTTGTTAAAGGACCAGTGTGTAGGATTTAGTGGCATCTACTGATCAGGTTGGAGATTGCAAGCAACTGAATACACCTTGCGTCATTGTCACCTTCCAAGCATGGACGAGAACATACTGTGGCAACATAACACAGAAAATACAGAAGGCTCTCTCAAGGCTGGACCAAGGAGCCGAAAAAGGAAAGAAGGCATCAAGCTCATTGAATCATTTCAGAAAAAGAAAGTCTGTTTAACAAAATGACATTTCCACCCTTTTTTTTTTAATCTGAATTTTGCAGTTTAATATTAATTAGTTTCATATGTTTAATATCAAATTCCTACATAACATTTTCCAAAACAGGTGTAGGATAACATGTAAGGATCATATTTTGTTATTTTGCTCACATCAGGTCTTTCCTAGCACTGCTTTTCTGCATCAATCTAAAAAACATGATCTATCAAAGTCCTTTTCATGCTGGAGTCAGCAGCCACTGCTAAATGGGAGGGACTGAGCACGGAGAAAATGAGGACATAAATCAGTTTGTTGAAATTACTCAGTCCTTTAGCTGCTCTTTATTACATTTTAGAACAAAAATGTAATTAATGGTGTTTACACCAAATCTTGGAGCTGCCCTTGCTGGAGGTGTTTTGACAGATCTCTGTCTGCCTGACTGGCTTAAACACACATTCAGGCTCCGGCTTGCTCTTAAACTATTCTTACAGTGTATCAAAGGTTTTGGACTGTACCTGTGAGCTGGGTGTTAAAGAACAGCCTGGCAAAATAATGAATCCTCGGTTACTTTGACTTTGACTTGTTGCTCTTTTGAGATGCAGTTCCTTCTGTTTTTGCAAACACAGTGTCAGTGCAGTCGCTGCCAAAATGTTGCCTTAGTTGATGTTGGAAAGAGCTAATGCTGCACATGGTTAGCCAGGAGCTTATGAAAGCAAAAACATTGCCTTCATTGCAGATGTATATAGACATTGCTTTGACTTCTAGTCCTTCTGATATTCTCAACTTTTCCAAACTTTCCAAGTAGGGAGATATTTAGACAATAATTTGCTGTCAACCCACAGATAGTCATTTGAATCATGAAGGTTTTACTTGTTCAAATATAAATGCATTTGTATAACTCATGTCTGCCACAGATAAAATTTGACTCGACACGACTCTGCTTCCTTGCCGTGCTATCCACCTCCTGAACCTCCACCATAAAGTTAGCTAATTGGATAATATTTTGGCAGCACTGCCAAAAAGTGTTTCAAATATATTAAGAACACCAATGGGCAGTAGAGAAGTGGCTCCACCATTACTTGGCACAGTGGTGCTGATGCTAATCTGAATCTGGGGAAGATTCCTTTGAACCACATTTGTAAATACGATGCATCGACTCGTGCGGGTTCAACAAGGACACATTTTGTTGTTGTTTGTGGATGATGCCGGCACTCCTCTCTGAGGCATAATACATTAAAGAGCTGACTTGAAAAGAATTAATGTGGTGAAGGTCAAATGCATTAAGTTTACACTGACAGTGCTCCCATTCATTGGTACTGCTGCTACAGAGTTAGTTAATAAAACCATTCACAGTCAGCTACAATCATGTACTGTAAGACATCTAGTCATCTCAGACAACGGTAAAGGAAAGACTTGAGCTTGTTTTTTAGTGTTGATGTGTTCACACATTCTTCACG
The DNA here is from genome assembly GCA_946959425.1 of Argyrosomus regius. NCBI lineage: Eukaryota > Metazoa > Chordata > Actinopteri > Sciaenidae > Argyrosomus > Argyrosomus regius. Next base: position 23,752,825 of record OX336896.1, on the reverse strand, counting down.
TCATTTTTGCAGAGTATTAGTGTGACTGAGGGTAGCACAGTTTCCGGCTTCCTCCCACAGTCCAAAGACACTTGGTGACTCTAAATTGTCAGTAGGTGTGAATGTGAGTGTGAGTGTCTCTACAGTATGTGCCCTGTGATGAACTGGTGACTTGTCCAGGGTGTACCCCACCTCTCGCCCAAAGTCAGCTGGGATAGGCTCCAGCCCCACCGTGACCCTGATGAGGATAAGAGGTTACAGATAATGGATGGATGGATGGTGTGACTCACAGGAAGTAGGCTATAGGCTGTTGGTTCTATTGGGCCTTCTATTTCAGTCAGTATTGTCCTCTCGTTCCACTATCTACATGTTACTGTTTTCAAAGTCCCTCCTGCTACATGAAATAACAACCTTCAAACTACATGCTGAAAATGGCAAGTTACCCTAACCCTGACATGGTCACTAATGGTATGAACATAGAAAAGGTGCTGCATCCTGGGCTAGAGGCGATTGTGATTGGTTTAAAAAAAATTTTTTTAAAGGTTTTCCCCCTAAACCAGAATGATAAACGGAGCTAGACCTTTCTTCAGCACTGGCACGATGGAAAAAAAAGTGTAAAAATCTGTCTATGTGAGGCTAGCAAAGTACTGATTTCTTTAGTAGGATCAATAAACATTGTAGTCTCCCTCCTCTGTTTTACACAAAAATCTAACTTCTTCTTCTTTGTCTTGTTCCATCTGCTTGAAAACTGCTGCCGTACTTAAGTTTTATCGTCACCCTCTGTCAAAGAAAGGAGATGTCACTGCCGTGAAGAAAGACTGTCAGCTGACGTGGCGATACCACACCAATTTGCATCAACAAATCAAACTTAATCAAATCAATGAAAAGGCCATGCAACAAAGGAGGAGGGAGACGAAGCCTCAGCAAGAGTCTGGGTCAGAAGCTATTATTTATTTTCTGTCCCTCTTCTTCTTCTTCTTCTTCATCTTCTTCTTCCACTTATAATAATAATAATAATAATAATAATAATAATATTATTAATATTATTATTATTATTATTATTATTATTATTATTATTATACTGTGCATGCCTTATCAGAAACCTAACCTGTTTGAGACCCAGTGTTTGTTCCCTCAGCTTTATCTGCTTCAGCTTTAACAATACATGAAGCTGCTCTGGTGCTCTAGAGTAATTTAATTGTGGATATAATTGTGATCTGTCCATCATGCACCCCGCCCCGCAACCCCCACCACCACCACCACACTCACATTAACTTTAAGCTATCTCCAGTCATGCTTGTACTAATGCCTTGGGAGGCTCGCGGTAATTATCCTTATCGACCTCAGCAGAGGTATCAGAGTCGTGGGTTATCAGACGAGGATCCAATCACAATGCAAATAAAGGTAAGTTGAGCACACTGATGGAAGTCATGTTTCATGTTTTATTCCTCCTCTTTTTTGCCTCAGGTGAAGAAAAAAACACACATAGCTAAATCCAATTATTGAGTGCATTGATTGTGTTCTTCCCTAATAGGCTATTAGGCAGAGGCACAGGAAAAGGCAGGTAGTGTGTACCTCAAAAATAATAGCCTGTTCTGAGGAAGTGGTGAATATGTTTGTGGAGTAACACATCACTGACATGGGCTTTGCCATCTAATCAAAATAACATTGTGTATCCTCCAGCGCTTCACCGAACCTCCACCTTTGATTATCATTCAACATTTGAGCCAGGTTGTTATAAAAATTAGGATTATACTGGGGTCCAGATGTTTTTAATTCATATAATGTGTGTGTATCCTGTTTTTTGCATGTCTCGTGTGAATTCCCCTTTTCTTCTTTGTTTTGCTGAGGCTGGCAGGGTGAGATAAAGTTCAACTATAAATTAAGTTGAAGTAGTGCACAATAGTACAAGGGTTGGAGACAGGTTAGGGAGGTATCCTTTGGGCAAAGGAACATCCAGTTGGTTACTGATCAGAGAACTAAAAAAGATGTTATGACGTTATTTGTATCAATGGGGAGGTGTCCGAGACAGCCCATTAGAGAGTGTATAAGAACCAACTGTTAGAGCTCCACAGGGAGCCTTTTTCACCGTAACCCCTTTTGTGTGTTGCACTGTTAAACGCTCCTTCTTGTACAAGAATAATAAATTCAACTTAAACTTTGATGCTTCGAATCCAGTCTTCCTTATTGAAGGGTCACTCTTGAAAAATTCCCGTAACACAGGTGTGTAATTATACCTGTCACATGCGATCAATCACACACACCGTGTGTGCGTGATACAGTAAATCAAGCCTTTACATCGACCAACAAGCAACAAAAAAGCATAAATGAGACCACCCACACCAAACACACAACGCACCAAGAAATCAAATGCACATGAATGAGAAACTCCAGTTACACGACCACCTGCTGTGTTCGTGCTCCTCTGTCCTCATCTGTATGGACGGGGGGTAAGAGCAAGAAGATACAGTAAATGACTGAAGGCGAGAGGATACATGCGTGTCCACCTATCAAGGATGGCAAGAGTGCTCGAGGCGGGCTATATATAGACGATAATGTTGTATGATAGAACCATGAGATAAAAAAACACCTCTAGGCTACAAAATAAAGTGCATGGACATTTCAACATATAGCAGAGCAACATCACACCACCAGGTTTTGGGTCACTTGGGTACTGCATCAAATCATCATCCTTCATTTTATTGGATTGTTGTGTTTGTACTGTACGAACTGCCGGCTTTAACCCAGTTGTGACTTCACCTCTCACATCTGCTGGCCATCTTTTTTTGTGTCTTGTTTGCCTGTTTGTGTTTTCATGAGGTTTCCCTACATCCTCCAGCCTCCTCCCACAGCAAAAGAAGGGCGGAGAGCGGCTGCAGACTTCTCTTGAATAGGTCTGACGGGACAAATCCGAATGATGAATTTCCCAGACGGGAGCAATAAAGTACCGCTGCATTTAGATTACAGGGGTTGACACTGTGGCATCAGGGTACTGAAACACTTGTACTTACAGTAGCAGTTTAGTGTTATGAGGTTTCCTCTCACCGTAATGAATTATTCAGCAAAGAGTCCCAGGCTATGAGTAAATGAAAACAGCTTTGAAGCTGCAGGTCTGCACTGAAGGAGCAGGTCGGACAATAAATGGCCAACCAATTAGTAAAAATCAATCACTGTCCGCCACTGTGTGTGTCTGTGAATGTGTCCACTTTGATACTGCTTTTACTGTACAGTGAAGGAGTAGGGCATCATTTTAATTCCTCACATTCACACGTGACCTCTGAACACAGGAATCCGACTCTGCCCTTACTACTAATGATTCAACCTTTCTCACCTCTTCATTCATTTCCAGGTGGAACATCACATGTGCACTTGGGATGCAGTGACTAATCAATTTCACTATAAACCATAGTTTAAAATAACAAGTTTCTGTAACCATCAAGGCACAGCTACACAGAGTGTTTCTGTCACCTACAATCAATGAACACAATTACAATTACTGAAGCAGCAGTGAGCACGAATTTGCACCATTTACAAATTTAACGATCACCAAAATGGCATGAAATCCCCTCTAGGGCATAACGCCTGCATACGACATGTTCTCAATTTCCTTCTTTCATTTTCAGTTTTCATTTCTTGCAGTGTTGTGAAATAAATAAATCTAGTCTAAGTCTAATTCTATTCATGAAAGCACAATTTTCCCTCAGACTATAATCGTGCCATCAAAATGCACCACCGCATTGTAATTAAACTCACTGTAAAATTCTCTTTTTCACTTATCATTGTTATGAAGACTTTCCCTCCTGAATCAAGGTTGAGCAGCACAGAGTACCAGCTGACAAACTGAGCATGGCCTGCAGGTTTTACTCCTTCCACTCACACCCCTTCCATTAGAAAAGCCATGCTTCTCTGCTGATTCAGTGAGAGTTTAGCTATCATCAACATAACCACGCAACTGGGCTCCTTAGTTTCAGCTTGCCTGGTTTTACTGTGTAATTACTGTAGCTGGTTACAATACGACAGCGAAATGTTCAAAAAAGTGTAATCTAGCACCTTGGGAGGAGAGTGCTTTCTAAAGCCTCTCAAAGGACACCATCACCATGGAAATGACCAGTCTCTGAAAATAACAGAAATTATCAGTGTACTGTAATTATAGGTGCAGAAGCATGCACACTATTATTTGTGTGCCACTGTTTTGTCTTTAGAAGAGCTCTACACGTATGAGTGACGAGTCAAAGAAAATGACATGAGCTGTGGATATGTATTTATGATGATGAATCACAAAGTGCTTCACAAGATTAGATACAAGAGAAAAACAAGACATAATGTCCTATTATTTGATTCTTGCATAGCTTGTTCTGTTAGTGCAACATTAATTATGCACGTATCCCCTCATTAATCATCAAGCATTGTATACTTCTGGCTTACGTCATCTCTGTGGCTATTAGGGGTCTCCTTTCTGCTTCAGTTGCCGAGGAAACGATCACCAGACAATAGCAGCACTATTCATGTGTACTTGCTTCCAAATGTATGGAACCTGAAATACATCGTAAGGGATTAAGGGTAATCAGAGGAGGACAACTTGCCTTTATTAAGGATGAAACTGAAATGAAATAATGCAGATAAAATGCTACAATTATTCTGCTCTCATTGGAAGTCAGTGCACAGCCGCCTCGAGGCTAAATATTGGTTTCCATTTGAGGGCTTTTGAAACAATTTTAACAAATTGCCTTTCTGTGGTTACCTGATAACACATCGTGGCAGTGTTTAAATGTACGGGTGTGCTGCAGCTCTGAGATTGCATGTAGAAAATAGTTCTGGTGTTAAAAGGTATATTGTCTCTCATGTCTTTCAGTGATTATCATTTAAGAGTCGGTCACAGTGTTCACTTTATGGTTTCTGTGGCTGCAGCTCGCAGTTTGTACAGCTTATTTTCTTTCTTCTGCTTGTTCCAAATCCTGATGGCTGCTTCCACACACTGAAACATATAATTCTTTCCCTGCAGAGGTAATAGCTCACAGTTTGTTAATACAGACTTATTAATTAACGTTGTGTGGCATTAGAAAGTAGCAGAATAGAGATTTATTCCTTAACCTAAAGGCAAAATGTGCACGTACAGTATGTATTTAAAAGCAAACTGACCACAGACTGGTTATCTTTCTCATACCTGCAGGTACAAAATGACTTTTCTTTACATGATATCAGGTGGTTATCTGTCCTGTCCAGTTCATCATCATGACATGAAATGTGAAGGGAATGATGGTGATGGGAAAATGGGCAATTAAGATGTGACAGTGATTTGATTATTGTTCACAGAAGCTGAACTGGAACTTGCAGCGGTGTCACACCAAGCGGCAGGTTAATGGACTTTGCCTGCAGGAATCAAGTGAACGGGTGAAGAGGGGATGTATGAAAGAGACTGTGAAAAGACAGCAGCTGAGTGAGGTCAGACTAAAATGTCTTCAAGGCTTTTAATTCTTCATCTCGAAGAGGGAAAGAGAACTCTTAAGCCCCTCGGGTCTTAGCCTCTGAATGTCATAGCATTTAAACATCCACACACTTACTGCTCAGGCCACATCTCCTGTCTTTATCTACTGCAAGATGCAGTGTGTAACAGAGAAAACTACTAGAAAGAGGAGATACAGCCTAGTAAATAAAGATCTGTTGCTCATTGTTAGACCACATTTTTATTTCTATCTTTCTTCATATGCATTATTTCACCTCATTTGCCACATTAGCATGTGGTGCAGTTCTTGTTATCTCAGAGGACTGAAGGTGTTAAGAGTGCTTGCTGTGCTCACTGAACCATATGGGACCTGGTCAAGTTAAGAAGACAGCAGAGGAGCATAATGGACTTCAGCATAATATGTTTAAGAATATCACAATAATCACCCCGCGTTTACAAGAAGTATGTATCTTACTTGTACTAAAAGACGAAAGATTATCGTCAGCTGTAAGATGGAGACAGAGAGAGAAGCAATCAGCTGAGAGACTGCTGTGCTTGTCTGATTTAATTAAAATGACCTCATACATGAAAAAGGTGATTTTGCTCTAAGTAGGACATGGCACCGAGAAACTCCATTTAGAGACATGCATGTGCATTTATGTGTCATGTCAGAGTTCTGTTTCAGTTTCAGTTCATACTGTAGAAAAATAGACAAAGAAAGGGAGAGAGAGAGAGGGGAAAGCTCACAGCTTTGTTAGACCCATTTAGGCTGAAAGCTTTTTCATGCAAGGGATTGAATGAAACACCAGGGAATGTGTGCTAAACACAACAAACAACCGCAGCACAAAAGGACACAGAAAAGCCGCATTTGGAGGCACATGTGTTTATCATACAAATAGTATTTTTAAATTCTTTTATAGCGCATTTATCACACCATAAAAATGAACAGTGTGGAGCTGTTTGACTGGAGCTTCCCCCCTTTTTTTTTTTTGAATGAACACAACTGAGCAATCAATTGAGAAATCAGAGAAAACATGACCCTGCTTAATCTCGGCCAGGAATCAAAATTGCCTCCAGTCATTAAGCAGACACGTCTGAATCACACTGGAGTTTGACAGCACAGAATTAGAGAGCAGAGGAGCAGCTTAAACTGAATCCTGAATCCACAGCTAAAAACAACTGTAAAGTATCCATCATAAAATTTCATCCTTGCTATGATGTTACACTACAAATCCAAAATGTTCCCCGTAAGCATAACTGAAAGATTAAATGTGTGTAAATAGCTGCTTATTAAAATAGAATGCTTTACTTCAGAATCATATAAAGGAGCTGTTATGGAGCGTGCTTTACAAGGGGCAGAATAATGAAGAGGTAGTTCACATGCTGGAGGAGCTCATGGCATATGAGACACTCTGCAGGCTCACTGCAGCATTTTATGTGACACCGTCAAGTGTTTATCCTCAGCGTGTTTGACTCGCCATATTCAAACGCTGAACACTAACAATGGGCACACTCGGGATCAGATGTGTGAAACGAGTGTGTCGACTCACCCATTGTTTATGATTATCTGCCAACAATGCAGGCTGATACATGGATTTCTGCATTAGGGGTTCATGAATAAACAGAATGTTCCTTTTTAGTTGCCATATTCATTTATTCATTCACGTTCTCTACTATTGTACATGTCTCTTTGACCACATCTGTTTCCATGATCATTATGTCTTGTTATCGACATTTCACTTACCGAGCCTGGTTGCTGATTTCTCTCAGGCACTAAAGTTTCCCTGTGTGGCTAATGGCACAGCGACATTAGCTGGCTCTCGTGGAGTCTCTAATTGTCAAGGCCATGTTTCCGAGCAGCTTTAAATTCACTTTGTGTGTCAGCACAGACACACTATGACTCTATGGCGCGCCAATCTCCAATGAATCACTGTCAGTGTTTTACAACAAGCTTCAGGTTTAATGCTTGTCGGCATTAAATCTTAACAACTTGACATCTACATTTGTGAGAACATCCATCTTCATGCAACTTTGCAAAAACTAATCCTAAACAAAGTTCTACGAGTAGAGATGCTAATATTTCATAAAAATAAAAACAATTGATGGTAAAGCTTCTACCACGGTGGTTATAGTGTAACTTACAGTCCTCTCTCAGAATAGATAATCAATAGGTCAGCTGATGGAAGAATACAGTGGAGGGAAGAGGATTGCAGAGTCACTACAGGACCTTGACCCCTTTAAGATTCAGCCAGAGTTTCATCTTGAGTGATTTAATAAGTTGGCCTTGCTGTCTTCCTCACCTCTCCCCTCTTAAACAGCACAAACTGCTATCAATTCACACGCAGTCATTTATCCAGAGATCCTGGCCAAAGTGTCATCCATCATATTGTCATTGTCATTTCTTTCTTTCTTTTTTCTTTTTTTTTAATTTCTACTAACATTTAATCAATACAGGAACCCTCTCATTTATCATCCTCAGGCACTCATGTGACTGCCCAGAGGCTTTTGATAAAGTCGTCACTGTTTCCTTGCAGCAGCCTAAGATGTTTTCTATTTCATACAATGATAAAAGCATGCATAAAAAAAAACCCCTAAATGTTCACTTTGTATCTGTTTTGTTCATTTTGTATCCCATTCTCTTGGAAAATGTTACTTGTACTGTTAGAAAAACATTAAATAATCATCAAATGATCAAATTAAAAGTAATGTAAACTTATGTAAGATTTGGTCTTTTTGAGATTTGTCACCCCAAGAGTGCAATCCACTTATACGCTGTGGTAAATATGAACAGCTGTACACGTGTATTTGATGATTACATTACATGTGCCAAAAATCCAGCAAGGTCGACAACACAAGACATAGCAGCCAGCTAATATTACTTACTAGTCCGACAGCAGTCAGCCCAGCTCTGCGTCTGTGTTTCAGCCTTTTATTTCACCAAGCTCTCACAAGGTCTGGGCAGTAAAGTAAAATAGACTCTGTAAATCACAGAGAGCTGATGGAGGAGAGGAGCAAGTCAGCATAGCATCAAATTGATTCTGTGATTTTAAGGTAGAAAAGTTACATAATGTAAGTTACATAATTAAGCAACCTATTATGATTTTGTGTAAGTGGGTTAGCACAGTTGTCATTTGCTTTGCTATATTTATGAATTAATAATTTATTTGGTATTCCAAACATTAAAAACAGTCGAAATGAGACCAGGGAACAAATGTTTGATAATATAATCATAGAGTGTGAGTGCTTTAAAAAACAAACAAAAAATATTACAAATATTAACGCTACAAGAGCCATACAGGGTGGTGATTTAGATACGTGCATGAAACTAAGTATCTTCAGACAGCATGGCATATAGAAATCTGCAGCTCTCTATAATAGACACAGGATTCAGTGGGACTTTGCAGCAGAGTGAGATATCTGCCTGTGAACTTAAGAGAGACTTATAATATTCAAAGTTCTGTCTTTTCATGCACCAGAGAGAGCAGCTGGTGTTATATGGTTAAACCATGAAAGAAAGGACTTAATAGAAGGAGATGAAAAGATAAAACCGCAGTGTAGGAAAATCTCAAAGATGGTACGCTCATGGATCTGCTCTTTGAAAAAGGCTAAATGAGGGTCTAAGCTACTGGCTGGACACACTTGATTCCCCCTCCTGTGTTTTCTAACATCATTATTGCATTACAGATGACTGGCTGCATGTAACTTGAGCCCAACCACTTAGAAAACATCCCTTGGTTTTAAAGAATAAAAACCTCCTGAGGAAGTAATGCCTTGAATTAGATTTGCTCTCCATCCAGCCGCAGAATATTTTAACTCAACACCACTGCGGCCCATTGTTCGAGACAGCAGGAAATCAATGTCACCATTAAGTTTTTACAAGAGATCATTAAGATTTTGTGTGTCTTTGTTTACTAGTCTGTGTGTGTGTGTGTGTGTGTGTGTGTGTGTGCGTCAGTGCATTAGTATTGAGATATTCCATAAAACATCTTTCCACTTGCACTAATCACATTGTGCTGCTCCACTGTCTGTTTCTCATGAACAGATACAGTGCAGCGGAAACCACAAACAACTGTCCAATCAGAAGATGTGTTTTATATTCCTCAGATTTTACAACTTTACTTCTCTGACACATAACACTTTAACATCAGCCCCTATGGCTATATTTGCTTTAGAAAATAGCCGTCATTTTCAATATACAGGGGATAAAAACCACACTGAGCTGAGCCAGTCTGACAGTACATGCAGTATGTTGTCAGGAGAGGTGTCGAGCTGCCACTGGATTTAATTGGTTTACTGGCTGTAAAAATGAAAATGACCTTCTGCTGTCTGTGAGAATAAACTTACTGTAGTAAGAGTTCAGGGATAAACTCTGTGTAAGAAAAGTCTTCATTTTTAATGAATTACATAGAAGCACGTACAGTTTTGATTCCATTTTGACCTTTCACTTTTTACCAAGTGAGCACTCTTATTAAACAAGCAATGCAATGTCTCTGAGTGTACTGTCTCCTCTCAGTCAATGAATCGAATCTCTATGAGGCTGTTGACATGCTGTTGTTTAACAGGTACAATGTTAACATGTTCATCATCTTAGTTTAGTGTGATAGGATGTTTGCTAATTAGCACAAAACAAAAGGCACAACTAATCTGCAAACTCAATGGCTGGGAAATGAAGCCAATGCACAAGTGCTAAAAACTGTAAATCTTCGAGAGGCCACTTGAGGTTGGCTGCAGAACATTTCAACCTCCATAAGTCCCCATGTTAAAATGTCCAACTTCACAGCAGAAATAAACATGTTTACAGCCTGGTACAAAAAACAGTTTTGGTCTCTATAGCTATTCTATAATTTTTATAGAACTCACCTGTTCAAATGATATTAAGGCTTAAAGTATGCAGAATTAACGCTCTGATTAACAGGTAGGTACTGTCACAGATGGCTTGTTTGAGCTCTCAGGCATCACTCAGTCCACTTCAGGTCCACTGATGATCCACGTCTTTGCTGAAAGGCAGGACATTCAACATGGCAGCGGCCAGTGCCGCATATTTGGAAACCTAAGGGTGACATCACTCATGCTCCGTCCATTTGTTATAGTGTCATTGGGTACAACTGAGATGGATGGGAATGTTATTGCAGGGATTTGGTCATGAAGTGAAGTACAAAACAAGCAAATTTTCGCATTCCTAGTCATCAAGTCATTAAAGTCTGTACAAACAGTTCTATCCAACAGTTGTTGATAGGTGAGATATTTAAGTCAGACTTCAAGTGGTGAACCGACCCAACAGGCAGACTGGCACAGCCATCAGCTAGCTTGGCTGAGAAGTCTTATTTTTCCATTTAAAGTTAAAAATTGTTTTTCACTCCTCTGCCAATGACTTAACAGATGTATGATAAATGATGAAAGAACCAACTGCTGGAAAGACGTTGGAGGTTGTGTATATTCTATGTCGATAAATACGGACGTCAGGTCTCAAGTCACAAGTGGGGGCACAAGTTTGGGGTAAAAAGGGAGAGGAGGACGGCAGATAATCAGGCACATGAGAAAACTTCATCATCCATTTGAAAATAAGCACTGTATTATGAGAGTACGGCTGCACAAGGCACAGCAGCTAAATGAAGCAGTGGGTATAATATCCAACAGTGACAGTACATTTGTAATGTCATGTAAATATTTGCGTTGAACTCTTGCATTTCACTGTGTGTGAAAATCTGTTAGAACTCCTACTGTGGCATCACATTATAAGGTGACCTTTAATAAAGTCTTTTTTATTAAAGCTCAACTGAGCTCAATGGATGACTGATGTTATTTGGTGTTTTATTCGAGAGGGAATAGAGTTTTTGAAATGTCCCGTGCTGATAAATATTCAGCCGGTGACATTTCAGAGCTAATGCCAGGCACCCAAAAATCTATCATGTTGTGCAGCTGACTTCAAATAACCAAATGAAAATATTTTTCACTTTAAAGGTGAATGGTGAAATGTATATTTGCCAATATGGAATATTCTGGAAACAGGTGCACATTATAGAGGAACAATACCATCAGTCTTACAGGAGGAAAGGTTTGATTTATTTCACACAGAGCTGTATTATTGTGAAAAGCGGAGTGCGGAGATGTGAACTGTATTAATCATATTTATCTATGAAGTCCCTCAGGTGAAGAATGAAACTAAGAAGCCGACAGTGTCGCCTTCTGTTGTGTGCCACGACTTGACCACATCAATTACCGCATAATTCACTCGGATATGCTGCTTGAATCTTTACTCTGCTTTTTTTTTCTGCGTAAATTTCATACTGCTGTGTTGCCATTGCTGATAACGATTCCACGGTTATTATGACAGTCTCATTATCATTATTAATGCAAATGGAAATAGCCAGCAGACTGGATAGGTTCTAGGGCACACATGCTCTAAATCTCACCTCGGCAGAGTCAGTGTGCTGAGAGATGAACATTACTTTCAAACAAACCCACCAAACTCTGAATGTAGTGTAGTCTTTTCAGTTCAGATATGAGAAACATTGAAAAATCACTGGGTGTTATTGTTTTATAACATCTTTTCAGGCAGTAAGCTGAAAAAAAGCGTGAATTTTATACATTTTGTTGGGGGCAATAGGCTGGCTGTGCACACGTGTCTGTGTATATATGTGTGTGATATGGAGTTCAAACAGATGGGTATGCATGTAATGATCCCAGATACGGTGGTTCACCACACTCTGGAGTGCCATTACTTTTGACACGAAGGGCAAGATGGGGAAACCTGGAGCTTCTGCACCTTTATATAGTCAAAAAATATTATGTAAAGTAACATCATGTCACTTTTCCACCATGAAATAACGTATTTGCATTCACACCCCATCAATGTGGTTAGCTCCTAAAACTGATGAGCAGTTGGCACCTTGCATGGCAGCCAATGCCAACAGTGTATGAATGTGTGTGAATGGGTGAATGAGATATGTAGTGTAAAAGTGCTTTGAGTGGTCAGAAGACTAGAAAGATGCTATATAAGTACATTCCATTTACCATTTACCATTTACCATTTGTAATCAGGTGAATGGTCATGATGGTCTGTCAGTCTTACTCTGCGTCCTGTGCGTCTGTTCTTGTACTATGTAACTTTATGTTCTGGGTACAGTTGCGCGCAAGAAATATGAAGAACATGTTACAACACTGAGCCACACACCACCAACTATGGCACTGATTTTGGTGGAGCTGGATCACATCATATGGAAAAAAATGTTTTCTGGTTTTCCTTCTGATGTTTTCATCAGAGTTTCCTGATGGACAGTAAAGTAAACAGCTAATAATTCAAAGAGCAGCAAAACATATATATATTGCATTTCATTCAAGTATAATGGTTCTATTAAAGATTTGTCACTGGAATTATTATATTGTGCATTACTGATAGCCAGTACAACCGTAGAAATGGGGTGATATGTAAATGATGGTGATGCATATGAAGAGGTGGAAGAAGGTGGTGCGTATTTACTGATGGTAGATCACATAAAAATAAGAATTGCCATGTTTTTAATTTTTAGAATGACTTTTATATTTACAGACACCATGAATACACGAATACTACATGATGTTGTCATGTTTTTTTGTTTGGTTTTTTTTGTTTGTTTTTTTATAATATAAGGTATTACAATACAAAGTATTATGTTTCTACAGGAGCCCAGAGCAGACAAACTAAATACTGGCTGTAGACAGGGCCTTTTGTGTTTTTTGCAGTCGCCATATTCAATGCTTAATGTGATGAATTAGCAAAATTATTTTTCACTTCTCTCACTTCCTCTCCTATTATCTGTCATCTCCTGTGGAGGCCACTGAATACAAGAAAAAAAATAAAAAAATCATCCTCAGACAGTGAGCCAAAACTTGTCTCCATGGTTACCGGGCGTGCTGCCAATAATGTCAATAGCTATCTTACAGTAATTGTATGATCCTCCATTTATGTTCGTGTCTGCCTCCAACCAGTATACAGTGGTAGGGGTGCACTGTGGTATCGACCAGCTCTAACCTCTCTATAGTGTACCCATGCATGTCGGCTGGATGATAACTTATTATTTTGTGGAGAGTCTCATGAAGGGAGTCTGTCCATGAGAAGGATTAAGGATGGTAAATGAGCTTTGTTCACAATCTATACCTTCCTCTGCCTCTCTATATCTACATTATCTACTGCAATATCCATTAATGTCTGCTCCAACCCATATGCACACACACACATGCACACACACACACACACACACACACACACACACACACACACACACACACACACACACACTCCATGATCTCTGGTTTCTCTCAAGTGCTTGTTAGTCTTCCCACAGGGCACACGACATATAGAAACACATTATATCAGAGGGCTCATTATGTTTGCACCATCAGAGCTTTTTGTGTACTAAAACACTCAGGCTCTGTGCCGATGTGAACAAAACCTGCCTGACAAAAGCCAAGCCTTAAGGCACTGGAAATTTCTTAGGCTTTTGTAAGTTGTAACAGAAACTGACTCTTTTGAAGAATCAAAACATGTCTAGACAGAAATATGTTAAACAGACAGAGAAGAATTGTGAAAATATGTAGAACAGTAAATTAAAATAATCAACAAACAAGCACCATACACTACCACTGTGCTGAATATACAGCTTGACAGACAGGTGCATACTGTAAGCCACTTAGCCTAACAAACGGAAACCTGCAGATTATGTGACCGACTGGCTGTAACAGAAGCACGGAGACAGCATTTTTTAATCTCTACAAACACAACTCTTGTGACTCATCGTTCCAGACCTGACGGCTAAAACTAGATCACCACAATTTCCCATTGAGAATAAAACACCTCTTGTCTTTTACTGCGTGATAAAGTTAATAACCTAATCCAATATTGATCTAACAAGTTTAGCACAGCCTGCCTGCATATCACTACTAAAGCAGAATGGGATGAATTTGTCATCATTAAGCCCACATTATTGTAATAACTAACTGCGGCTTTCAGTTCTTCAGTTCATTTCTGTAATAATTCAGCTGGGGGACCACAGGGCTAAGGTTTGGAGAATCATGGAATCATAAAAACTGCAGCTTTTGTGCAAGGTTACAGATGGAAATGCTGTTTTATGTTTTAGGAAACTGACAAACAGGACCAGTTTGATTTCTAATTTAATTTTAGGTAGCTTGTTGCTAATGAAGAAAATGAATCATTGGACAGAAATGTGGGATTTGGCACTTCCACAGCAGAGCTGGGATCAGGAGTAATATATTTTCAGGTGTGTGAGGGCTTTGCATCATGACCAGCAAATTGCCTATTTGCCTTCACTGGAGTGCATTCAAAGGAAAAGATCCTGCCACGAAAGCTTCTCCCGAGAGGAAACTGATATCCTTGCGGGATGAGCAGAAAAAAAAACAATTAAATTAGTTTAGGGGGTGATAGGATAACACATTTGTTTACTGAGTTACTCTGCTCCTGGGAGAACAGTTGCCCAGAGTAAGAAATGGTTCGTTTATATTAGAGCCAAACAAATGCAGTGGTGAACCGCAGTGACAGCTTTGCTACAGGAATAGCACATCTGCCATAAGTCTCATAACAACTGCAGGGTGCTGGCACCTTCACTACTGTCACTGCAATATGTGCAACATTGTGCATAACAATAGTTCTACCATTGACATTCATCCGTACAGCTATGTTGCCTTAAAATATGCAAACATACAGTCTCATCAACACCAGAGCTGGTAAGCTTTTGAATAGGATCTGGTTAGACACGTGTTAAAGTTGTGAAAGCTAGGCAGCTGCTCATCAAGACTCACCACCAGGCACACATTGTAGACTGTGAGATTGTCCACAAAAAACATGTGCGCATTCAACTGAAACGCCGCTTTTCGTAATGCGAAACACCGCCATCGACGATGTGCTGTGCAAACCTAATGCTCAATTGTTTCTGAGAGATCACATATTGCCCTGGGGACCAGGCGTTTGAAGTTCCATAACCCCTCTGTGTGTATATGTCTGCAGAAGTGTGTATTGAGAGAGCCACATCCTGAGTCAGACTTCCATCACTTCAGTATAGCCCCTGCAGTTACCCGGGCCAGTCATCCATTAAGCCACTGATTGCTGAAGGAGGCCCTGGGTACATGCTGTGCCGACACCCTGGTGCCAAAAACAGCAGGCTGATCTCCACCAGCTTCACAGCCTGTGAACTGTTTTTCACTCACTCTCTTACTAATGTGGTTAAATTTCAGCACAAGTATCTTACTATTCTTTTCCTGCATTAGATCACGTCTTAGTATGCACCCAGGGGACGCACAAAACAAGTGAAAAGCATGAAAACTACCTGACATTTAACTACAGGCATGACTGTTTAAAGGAACTTTTGTTGTGCAGAACAAATCACATCTAAACTTGAACCCTTCAGGTAAGTTTCTGTGTGATCTGTATGTGATTTGTGTCATCTGTGGAAATAGTAGCTAACACTTCAATGGTATGTAAAACAGCTGAATGTCTGCCCACCAGTAACATCAGTGCTTTGCTCCTGCCATGTTACTGTTATATTGCATATATCATGTACATATTATTGTCAGGATAATAAGGCTGACCTTTATCTTCTGGTGTTCTCAGAAAAACTCATCTTTATGCAACATCCTCCTCTTCTGCTGAATCACATCTGCACCTCCGAAATCCTCCAAAAGGAAACAAAACAGAACTCATGAAAATTTCACTTTTTATAGATACATGGTTCTAACAGGACATGAAGGTTTTAGAGAAGATGATACTATCCAACAGTGAATAGAGAAGTTAAGATTAGCTTAACAACTACAGCTGTAAAATGCAACATGCACATTAGTGCAGCAGTAATATTAATCTAAAAACATCATATCACAGACGGGGGTGATTTTTCTTTGCATGAGTGATGCATATACAGTATTTTGATTATAATACTTACTTACTTTTCCTTAAAGGTCCAGTGTGTAGGATTTAGGGGGCTCAATTGGGCTCGATTGGAATATGACAGAAATGGAATATAATATTGATAAGTATGTTTTCATTAATGTATAATCACCGGAAAATAAGAATCATTATGTTTTTGTTACTTAGAATAAGTCTTTTATATCTCTATGGAGACCGCCATGTTTCCATGTTTCCATGTTTCTACAGTAGCCCAGAATAGACAAATCAAAGGCTAGCTGTGCATAGGGCTTTCGCATGTTCCACACATTTTACAGCCACCGTAGTTTCTCCTTCATTCTAGAATGGAGAGAGTGAGGCGATAGTGAAGTTTGCAACCACCTGAATACCGCCCTTTCTTTAAAACGTGTAGGAGAACCGTGGAACTTGCGAAAAACACAAAAGGCCCTATCTCAAGCTATTGCTTGGTTTGTCCATTCCAATGACAGAATAAAAACTGGACAGTGCATGAGTGACGTCACTGAAGCTCAAAATATACAGCTGGCCACCGCCATGCTGTTCTGCCTCCTGGCTAAGACGTGGATCATTGGCGTACCTAATGACGCATGGGAGCTTAAATAAGCCATCTGTAATGGCACCCACTTGTCAAGCAAAGCAGCCACACTGTTAATTCTGCATAACTTTAAGCCAGGGGTGTCCAAAGTACGGCCCGGGGGCCAATCACGGCCCGCAGTCAGATTTCATGCGGCCCTAAGCTTCATTTTTATAATTTAATATTTATGGACTGCTAGGATTGTCAGATACTGTATGGCTGGAAGATTTGGCTTTTTTGGTTGACATAATGAAGCATTTGAACCTCTATGGACATAACTGCTGCTGTTATGTAACACAAAATATTACTTTCTGAATGATTTTGTTAAAGACAAGAGCAAAAGTGATACGTTTTAAACTTAAATGTTAACAGACTTTGCATTACTCATAATAAATCATGTTTAGAATGAACATGAGGTCAAGATTTGTATCAACTTCATGTAAGTTTAACGTATTCCATACAATTTATTCCTATTTATTCTGTTATCTGACTCCAGAGGTGAAAGAAAGGAAGAACTGGTTTTTAGATTTCACGCCTGATTGGCTTACATTTGGTGACATTGTCATTTAAAAAAAAGATGAAAAAAGAAGACAATGAAAACATTAGTTACATTAGTGCATTTGTATGTTAGTATTGGCCCCCAGGCATCTTCACATTGTCAAATCTGGCCCTCTTGCCTGCTTTAAGTCTTAATATAATTATATTTAAAATAAATATCTAAATATTGGCAAAGACGTGAATCATATGTGGACCTGAGGCAGGCTGAATGATGCTTGGGTGCTCAAACAAGCCAAGCCTGTAATGGCATCCACCTGTCAATCAAAGTGACCACATTGTTAGTTATGCATAACTTTAAGCCTTAATATAATTTCAACAAGTGAGTTCTATAGAAATTCACCCTCAGTACAGTTGTCATGAACGGGGAAATTAGCTATAGAGAAAACTGTTTTTTGTACCAGGCTGTAAACATGTTTATTTCTGCTGTGAAGTTGGACATTTTAACATGGGGACTTTAGGTGCTTTGTGTGATTTAAAATAATTATTTGAATCCAATGTTTTGATGTGCACTTTGCACTACTGTCCGGCACACTTGACACAGCTTCAACTCTGTTTCATTCATTCATGTTATCTGGAACAAAGGAGCTCCGCTTTCAAATGTTCTAGTTCTGTCTGTTGAATCAAAATTCACTGTAGCACTCGAACTGTCATTCACAATGCTGAATTTACAGCAAAGTATACCATGTTGGAAGATAGGGCTTCATTTCAAGCTTTCCTCAGCTGAAAAATCTGCAGCTCTGCCACTCGTCACAGTACCTACTGTCAAGTATTACGTTCGATGACAGGCTCTGATAAGTCGCTTCTCCTGTCTAACCATTAGGTGTATGGGTGTCTTACAGGAACTTATTAACTTTATATGTCAGACACTATGAATGTACAGTGAATTGCCTTGGCTGCATTGGTGCAGAAACATGGCATCACAGCACAATAGAGGGCAACAGGAAATAATAAATAGCAATCAAAATATATAATAAGATGCATGCATTACATATACAATACATTCAGCATTCAATGTGCATTCAAGCAACAATTGTAATAAGGCAGCAGCAGTTCAACAGCCAGGAGTACATGGCGGTCAACTGAACAGAACTGACATCCCTGAAATTAATTATGAGCATGACAGCAACGTGGAAATAATTTCTCAAGCTAATGCGTGGCAGAAAAACAGGTGCCTATACGGTTGTGAGTGTGTGTGAATGTGAGTCTATTGGAGTGTGTGAGACAGGACACTGGCCATCTGCTGGCTAGAGACGGGTTGGTGTTTATATGGCAGTGGATGGAGACATTAGTGCCAGACAGATTAGAGCTAAACACAGCTATTTAACCAGAAGATGTCGTCACCAGTCCACCTGACAGCAGACATGTGAGCCACACTTAATGTCTCTGTAGGCCTATACCCAGTGAGTGAGCCGATACATGTTTAATGCATGTTTTGGAAACATTTTATTGCTATGTATAATTCTAATTTGTCAAATTTTATGACTATGACACAGTTTTGAATGCATATTGCATCCATTTTTACATCCGACATGTAGTAAATGCACATTTACCTGCTTGAACACATTTCTGTATGTATTTTCTTCAAAGTTTCAAAGTTAATTTCTTCATAGGTGAGGATAAATGATTTTGCATGTTTGCTTTGTAAATACAAAGTAGACAGGAATGCACCACTGACAGAATGGACACCGTATGTGTCCATAGGTTTCTGAAGCTCAAAATTTCTCGTGCTGGCTGCCGCCTTGTTGTTATTCCAGCTTTTTCCAACAGCTAATCTAAAATATCTAAATATTGGCAAAGACGTGAATCATATGTGGACCTGAGGCAGGCTGAATGATGCTTGGGTGCTCAAACAAGCCAAGCCTGTAATGGCATCCACCTGTCAATCAAAGTGACCACATTGTTAGTTATGCATAACTTTAAGCCTTAATATAATTTCAACAGGTGAGTTCTATAAAAATTCACCCTCAGTACAGTTGTCATGAACGGGGAAATTAGCTATAGAGACCAAAACTGTTTTTTGTACCAGGCTGTAAACATGTTTATTTCTGCTGTGAAGTTGGACATTTTAACATGGGGACTTATGGAGATCAACTTATTCTGTAACCAGCCTCTAGTGGCCACTCAAGGTATTACAGTTTTCAGTTTTTGGCACTTCTGCATTGGCTTCATTTCCCAGACACTGAGGTCACCGCTTGGAATGCACACACATTCTGAATATGTACTTCTCTTTACAGTCAGTATGAGTTACTAACTGCAAGATATGTGTGAAACCAACAGGATTTTGTCACTATACAACACTGTATACCTGTCCACTTCTTGTGTTGTATTTTTTATGTGAAGACCATTCTTCAAGTTTTTCATCCAAGCTAAAGTAATTGTCAGGCATGCCATTTGATCTTACATTGGAGCTTACATAATAATATGCATTAAATGTGCGTGCTGCAGGTTCATTAAGTCAATCTGTTTTCTTGCAGTATCCAAACTAAGAATACACTACACCAAAAATTTTAAATGGGCACAATGTGTCAGGCATTAAAACTAGATTTCTTTCCTGTTTTCTGGTTCGTTTTGGTGCTGTTTTTTTTGCTAATTGCAGGCCCTACCCAACCCCTCTAGCTCAATTCATCAGCAAGATCATGTATGGATGACTGAAGTGCCCTGGCAAGTTGAAAGAGGGAGATTTATTATAAAAGGGAAGCTGTTAATCATTCTATTTTCACTTTGAAATGCCACTGACATCCTGCAGAGGAGACTGCCCTTTGCTTCTACTTCTGAAGTTAGTCGTGGAATTAAAAGTTTTATTTTGCAGAGCATATTATATATGTTATATCTGTGGCTGTTTAAACCATGCAGAACAAAACACAAAACTTAAAAAGTTCCTTGCAGCATGACAAATAATATCCACTAAGCAGGTTAGTATTGATTCAAGGCGAGCCCTCTCAAATGAATCTGCTTCAATGAGTCAGATAAGGACAAAAACGCTGGTGGTGCACGCATTGCGACTCCTATTGATTTTCTTCATTTAACATGAACAGAATGATCTTCTGTGTAGGCGACATTTTGAAGCCTTTGGGCTTATGGACACCTTTCAACCCCCCCCCCCAACCCTAGCCTCAAAAATACCTTGTTACAGATGCAAGTCATGCACATCCCAGACTGATTGTGGTACAGTGTTTTCTGGCACTGATTTTCCTCCTCTAAATATAGTTGACTGTGAATGTGTGTATGTGTGTGTGTGCACATGTGATGGCAGAAGAAAGGGATTCAGCGGTAATCATAGACACTCTAATTAGTGCTTTAGGCCTCATCTTCTGTAGTGTAGGCAGCTGAGGTGCAAATAGATGCACTGCTCATGGTTACACACACACACACACACATAGACGTATCTAAGCACATATTTTTTTTTGAGGATTAACTGTGAGGGGTGGGCAGCTGCAGAAAAGACTAGTACTGGAGGGGTTTCTAGCTTAAAGGGTTGGTAATGATAATGATCAAATTGTGGGCTTCCACTGCTTCTCCAAACCTCTGAGAGCTGTCTGCCACATATAATAGTCTTATTTGTATCGATTCTACGATTGTCAGTGCTTTTGATTGCCCTTTGGAGAATTCGAGGAGGAGCAGGAAGCCACCAGTAAAGCCACCTTAATGCCATTGTGCTTGACTGCGATGGGAGGCAGCTTTAGCTGTCAGGAGCGTATTCGATTCCAATATTTGAGGAAGAACAAGGGTGACAGAGAAGACGGCGAATGACAAATGGGATGCAGGATTGTGAAGATGAGTGGAGACAGGAGAGGAGAGTGGAGCTACACACATCAGTGAGGAAACTTTCAAATAAGAGACATGACAAATAGGAAGGAGAAGGAGAAGGAAAGGGAAGATGGTGTGGAATAAAGCAAGTCAAAAAACTTCCAATATAAGATTCATAAGTGTTCAGCTTTGCATGCAAACACACAATGTTTGTAACTTGTCTTATATGATTATGGACATTTTTTGCACAATTAAATGAACAAATACCACATGTACAGAATACTGTATGGTACATTGTGCTACTAAACAGCTGTACTGTCTTCTCATGATAGTGTCTTTTTGGTATTATGATATCTCATGATGATATAATATTTAATGTAATTATCCTGCCACAGGAGAAATGCTGTTTACTGTCCAAACACACACAACACACATGCACAGTCTGATAAAATTTTGACCCTGACGGGCTCTTATAATTTCCTTGCAAACTAGAAACTTGAATAGCAATATATATATTTATCTAAATATAACATAATTTTCCATAAAACGTACTGCAATCAAGCTGAAATCGAGGCTGATGCTAAGTATCTGTCTGACCTTTCTGCACATTCACCACCTTTCACGATGCCTGACTGCTGCCTCCTTCTTTCCTCTCGCCTAACACTTATCTTCAGTTTACGCTGCACGTGCTTCACGTTGTTCTCCATCAATCTTCTCATTACTTTTATGTATCCACGCGTTCCTTCCACACCGGCCAGGAGCTTCCTAGCAACATCCAATCCATCCTGAATGAAGCATGTAATTAAAACGGATGCTTGTCTGCCCTTGGCTGTTGCCCTTAAATGTGCTTCTAGCTTGACATCACATTGACAGACCCTTTAGCTGCCTGCTACATGCGCACCAGTCTGACGGTAGGAATGATATATAAATATGCACTGTGCATGAGAAGTATGCTGAAGATATAGATTTTATACAGAGGGGAAATTGCCTGCCATCAAGAGAAATACTTTACATCACTGATGTAAAATGGCATTTCAACAGAAATATGTAAAAAGTTATTTTCTCCATTTGATTTTCATCCTCCGTGCATAAATGATTCTGTCATGCATCATTAAATTTTGGTAACTGTGCTTGTGTTTTAATATATATATATATATATATATAGTATATATAATGTATCTGTGGGCTCTCACTTTTTAGTTTGGCTCACTGGAGCACCATGATAATGACTTGTCTCCTGAAGCATCTAGGGAATGCATTAACAACAGGAAGGTTAAATAGATCTATCAATAATATTAATAGTGGTAAGAGACCGTGGAGCAGTGTGGTATATTCACTGTTGACAAATATCGTGCCTTGTACTGCACAATGTTCCCCTGAGTAATATGTAAAACATATTTTAGAAAAGCTGCATTGCTTATCATGCCCTCTGCATGTTAACACAGCCCGGCAAACGTATTCCTGCATTGAAATTTAATTACACTTCAGTACACTGTGGATTATGTAGAGTAAACAAACAGATGAGTGACACCGAGCGGTTGTCTCAGAGGGTCTATTTGCAATAGTTTTCACAGATTCATGTTTTCTGATAAATTTATCAAACACAGTTGCCTGTTCTGTATGAGCATTGACTGAAAGTCTACCCCTGATCATCAGTGCTGTCATCAGAGCCATACATACAGTACATAGCGTTTTTGTGTTCAGTTTGTAACTTTTAGGTTGATCTATTGCCAGAAATGGAATATAACATACATCACTACAGTATGTTTCCAGTATCATATAATCACCTTAACCTTAACTAAAATCGCCTTTTATATCTACATATGGAGCGGGTCCTCCACCATCTATATATCTGAACTTTACATCCTGTACATTTTCTGCTTTATATCTGTGTAACCACCATGAGTGGTCCAATACTTCATCTTTACAGTAGTTACTAAAATATTTAATCACATGTAAGGGTCTACAATTGCAGTATGGAAAAGCTGTTTGTGCATCTGTTACATATCCTTGATATAAAACATTAATTTCTTGTACTAGTACATACTTTGGCAGTATTAAAGTTGGTGTTTGGACCTTATTAGTGAGGCAAAAAGCCAAACAAGCTCTGAGCATTAACTTCACTTTTAGCAGCACTTATGTCAGGTGTTAAATTTGTTTGTATCAACTTAATGCATTTGGTTGATTTAATGCTCAGTGACTCAATGCACACATTAAAAACAAAGTGGCTGTAACTCATGCTTTATTTAGAGCAATCAACAAACCCTTAAAGTCAGGCTAACTGACTTTGGCCTGGCCCGTCCAGTAGCTGTAGCTAAGTCTAGTGCCTGCGTATAGGCTCTCATAAAGAGGATGTTGCGCCTGCGTACAGGCTCTCATATAGAGGATGTTGCGCCTGCGTACAGGCCCTCATAAAGAGGATGTTGCGCCTGCGTACAGGCTCTCATAAAGAGGATGTTGCGCCTGCGTACAGGCTCTCATAAAGAGGATGTTGCGCCTGCGTACAGGCTCTCATAAAGAGGATGTTGCGCCTGCGTACAGGCCCTCATAAAGAGGATGTTGCGCCTGCGTACAGGCTCTCATAAAGAGGATGTTGCACCTTGATCCAGATCTATGTATAAAACCTCTGGAGATGTTGCAGCACCCATTCTTCCACTACGTCACAAGTTCCTCTGCAGACCCCTCTGTCAATACAACAACAGACAATAGACCAGCTGACGTGGAGGACCGACAACACAGAAGACATTGGAGGACCAGCCTGTGGAAAACAGTGGCTATGGACAGACAGAATGGAGATTATTCAGGAGGATGAAGAACACCCTGCAAGGCTGCTTCAGATGGAAGAGAAGACCAGCCGTCAACATCCACTCTCTTCCTCTCTAACCTCCCCCATCTCTCTCTCTCTCTCTCTCTCTCTCTCTCTCTCTCTCTCTCTCTCTCTCTCTCTCTCTCTCTCTCTCTCTCTCTCTGTCTGAACCCAACCAGTCGCAGCAGATAGCTGTGCACCATGAGCCTGCCAGAGGTTTCTGCCTCCTAAAGTGAAGTTTTTCCTCGCCACTGTCACCAAGTGCTTGCTCATGGTGGGAATTAAATCATTTTATAAGGAGTGCAATTTAGAACGGCTCCATGTACTGGGAACATGAAAAGTGTCCTGAGATTACGTCCCTATTATGATTTGGCACTATATGAAAGTTAAGAGGTTTCCTCCGGGTGGCTCCGGTTTGTCTACTATCTAAATGAATGTTATTTAGAAATAAATACACCTGTGTGTCTTCAGCTTTTCTCACAGACTAACAGCTGAGCTGTGACACTGTTGTATCACTGCAGTTGATGTTCATACCTGTATGTCAGAAGATAATCTCTTACAGTGCTTATTCATAACCTCCCATATGGGATCAAACATATTTTTATTTAGTATGTCTTTATTTATTTAAAATAAAAATTAAAAAAATCATCCTGACATCCTGATGAAGTTCCACTCATTTTAAACCCTTCATACTTTTAGTCAGATTTTGTTCATATAAAAACAACAACACAAACTGCTCAAAATTCCATCAGATTAGATTCATTTTACTTCTGTTTATATTCAGTTTGCAGATGAATTGAGGGCCTATTATTTTTGTTCATCCACAAAGACATCACAAATATAACACTGGATATCAGAAGGTGGGATTCCTCTTCAATGTTATTTAGATCATTGGTTCTCAATATGTGAAGAAAAAATAGAAAGCACCCTGCTTTCAATAATAGGTTGGGGGTTCCTTCAAGGCAGTACGTATGAACTACCTGTGTCTGCAGCAGCATGCTTTGCTTGGTCTATCTAAAGGAAAACTGAGGGACCAAATTTCTATTATAAAACAATTCAAGCCGGCAATATGCTGCTTATCGACCGGGTCTTGTTCTTATTTTCTGGCAGTATCAGCAGTCAGTGTGGAGATTGGTGAGGTCTACATGGCTCGTAGAGATCCAAAACATGCGGGAATATAAAAGCCCTGAATCAAAAACAGCATACATAAATCAAAAAAACTTGGAACTCAGAGGGCTTGGTGAGGGGGTGTTGCAGCAACAAAATGTCCTACATATAAATAGAGAACGGTATGTGTTTGTAAGTCAAGAGTTTGCCAACGGTGGTTGTAGAATTTCATTCACTCACCCATGATACTCATGTTAACTTTTTTTTTACAGGATCACCATGATGTCTATGCCTTTTTCCAGAGGGTGACAGTACATGATTAAGTCAATATTTCTGTTGATCCAGTGAACAGTAACACAAATGGATCATCAGTGACCTTTTCTATCAGTGAAAAGCTGACACACACAAGCGCATGTATTATGCATGTGCTGTACACCTAAATGTGCATGTGTGTGTGTGTGTGTGTGTGTGTGTGTGTGTGTGTGTGGGCACATGCTTGCATAAGCAGCAGTATTAGCATTGATTACTGTTCTTCTGCAGGTAATTGGCATTTTCTATCTCTACACACGGGACCTGCTTTTGGTATGTTAATAAGCTCTTTCAGTGGAGGCCGCTCGATGCGCTGAATGCAGTCATTGTATTTTGCATTCTGAATACACTCTCAGGTCTCTTCCAAGAGGATGATGGACAATCGTCAGATTTTTGTTGTATTCTTTCTACTTCAAAAGCAAATATTTCTGCTTTATCACAATGATGCATTCAGACAGTTTATGAAAAGTCTGTTTATGTATAGAATCCCTTCCTGGTTGTGTCGTTCTCTTTACGATCAAGGAGGATAATATGAGACTGTTGCTGGACTAAGTCGCTGTTTTAATACCACATTCCTTTTTTTTTTCATACGCCACCATAAAAGTTGTCACCGCATATTCCTCTACATTTGTACATCTTTCTGGGGAAGACCCACAACTGAAGTCACAGAAGTGTGTGCCTGAGTGTGTGCACTGTAACTCTGAGTCATCATAATAAGTCTTCTCCAATTCTCTTTGCTGGTTGTCATTCACCTGCCTACACTGCATTCTCTCTTTTTGCCTCTCTCTCTCTCGCTCTTGCTCTCGGTTTATGGCACAGCCCAAAGAGCTGAACTCACATGCACAGTATCACTTATTGAAATCTGAAAAAGTGTGATCATATTGTTTTGTTAATTTAATTTGCAAATTTTCTGAATGTAACAAAAAAATGTACACTTTAAGGTTCACTTACACGTTTTCAGAGAATTTAACTGCATCTCATGGTCTTCTTCAGGCTCAGGTGTCATCACGTGATCTATGTGTCAATCACAATATCTTCCTTGAGCATTCTCTGGCTGGCCTCCAATGAATTTGACCTCTTCCAGTCAGTGCTGTGACTCTTGCTAGATGTTCTAACAGCCCAGCCACACAAAGGAGGCCCACTGAGATGCTCTTGATGGTGCCTGTGGATTTAGCTGTGTCTGTCCAGGTCTTGGGATTTTACATCTCCTCCTTAAAACAATAAATGAAATATATGATGACTGTCTGTGTTTCCTCAATACTCATTCCTTATACTGTGAATAGTAAAAAAAAAACCCCAAAAAACCCTCCTATGTCCTTCCTTGACCTCGATGGAAAACACGAGGTCATGAGGATGGCAGCCAATGCCATCAGTGTATGACTGTGTGTGAATAGGTGAATGAGATAAGTAGTGTAAAAGCGCTTTGAGTGTTCGGAAGACTAGAAAGATGCTATATAAGTACAGTCCATTTACTATTTACTATTTACCATGCAAGAAATATGAACGTGGACAACTTGGTGAGAAATATGACTTTATTATCAAGGCCAGAATTGAATAATAAAGGAATATTGTCCACCTGTTACAAACGTGAAAGTGTTTGTCACATTGAGAATGATTGCTCACGCTCCTGTCCACTTACTACTTATGCAATTATAAACATATTAGCAAGTTATGGTGAAAGATGGATGCTGAGTGAGAAACAGTCACCTCCATGATGATCTGCAGGACACTGTCACAGTTGGAGAAGGTTTGACCATCACACTAAATGTGATATTCATGTTTTATATATTAATTTGAATGGACAGGGTATCTTAAGCTTTTCTAGTTATTAACATTTGTTTTCTATGTCTGGTTGTGAAGGACAAAACAGTGCGGTTTTGTTGCTGCCGCATGGAATTGTGGGACGGCATCATCTCCTTCCTTTCGTAAAGGATGGTCTGGTGTAGCCTATGCTGAAGGAGATAAGAAAGGAAGCATTGGAGCTCCTTTCCTTAACATTTAGAGAATTCTAACAGCTATCACGACTGCTACATTAATACTTCCAGTTCATTTCTCTCAGTCAGCTCTTTCCATAAAGTTCACACATGCCCATCCATCACCACTATTGAATGTGCAATCATTCAAAGGCGGAATAAAAAGTCAGTGGCCTGGTTCATGCTTTCTGTTTGGATTGATGAAAACAGTGAACAGCACGACGTGGCTGACCTTGATATTCAGGATTTTCACACTTTGACGAAACAGTGCTTCTGATGAAACTGCTACCGTGGCCATGCAGACAATCCAGTCATAATTACATAATTTGACACATTCACTGATTACTAGTTCAGCATTAATTAGGCTCATATTTGAGTCATGTTTGCCTTGTTGCACACAATTTCTGTAAACATAAACATGGTAAGTTTTTCAGCTGCAATGTAATTTTGCATTCTGCTGTATACAAATCATAGAAGATCACATTTTAGTGTCTTAACTCATTTGCTGCAAATCATGTGTACCTTAACAACAGAGTAACCTAAATATGTATGCTGTCAAAAAATGTGTAAAGTTCGTGACTTCATTAAAAAAGCTGATGTGAAAAAGGTAGAAAAGTTTTCCAGTCTACACCAAACAACATGCCTGTCACTTCGTTTAATATTCTGACAGCTCAAAAGGCTAACTTTCTGTTATGGAAAAATTAAAACGGTTATTCAAGGTGTACATGTGAGGGGAACGTCATTTTTATCACTCTGCTACATGCTGTGACTGTGACTTTCATTCATCTGTTTACAGCCTAATTTAATTGTACACAGTCCTTTATCCCCATTTGTAGTTCTTTCTCATATTTTTATAAAACATTTTTATCTCTACGGTCACTTTCTATTTTTTATATAGTTTTCTATAAAACATTTTTATTTCTACAGTCACTTTCTATTTTTTATATATGTTTTGTATAGATGTTGATGAGTTTAACTCCTCTGCACATTTTCTAACTTTTAGAGTTTAACTCCTCTGCACATTTTTAATTCCTCTGTAAATCCTGTGCAAATGTTTAATTTCTCTGCAAACCACCCAAGAAATCCTCGTGCGCCTCATGGACATGTGCGCCTTTTGTTGTCATTTACGGCAAACGTTAGTCGTTTCGTATGAATGCCTGACAGTTATTAGCACAAATGATACCTTTATTTTTTATATGATAATACACTATCTTCATCACTAATTAATTATTTTGTAATAATGCTGATATACTCGTGAAAAACATATACCGGCATGTATCGAAAATAGAGCAGGATAGATGACGTGTACGTAAGGGTCCTTCGGTCTTCCGGGTGTGCATAAACAGACAGCTAACGGAGTTACCGCGCTGTAAAAATGTGAGTTTCTGTCATTGTTTGTGTCATTTATCCATTAATTGATTATTTATTAATTAGCCAGCATCGAGGTGCTAATAACGTCCATGTCATGCTCTTCATTAGGTCTAAAGTAACGTTTAAAATCACCCTGACGTCGGACCCCCGGCTGCCGTACAAAGTGTGAGTACATTGACAACTCAGCATTCACAGCTGTGACGTTAACTACGTTTTTTAAACATTTATTTAACCTTTTATCTGGTTTGTCGGCGTTTCATACAGTTTAAGGAACCTGTGCTGACGTTTTTAACGTGAACTACGTAAAAATGTGTCAGTGAGAGAACATATGTTAGTGTACAGCTGGGATTCACATGCTGACACTGAATAACAATCATAATCATAACAAAGATGACAAACAGAAATATTCACAGGCATGGCATTGTAAAGTTACACTCAGAGAAAGACTTTTTCCGATGACAGTAACTAAATTATGGCTGTGACATCAGACTGGTGGTAAAAACGCAGACAGTAGATTAGTAGAGATTTATCCTCTGTGTATAGAAGCTGTGATTTCTAGGTGTGCACGGTGTGATCCACGTCTGCTCTGTTTTGTCACACTCAAGCACAGGCACGTTTTAAGACAAAAAGAAAATATAAAAACATCTTAAGTTTACATCTACTCCTTTTTCTTCACTGAAAAATCCTAAATCTATGAACATGCAGGTATGAAATGACAGTGCTTCTCAGTGCATGTGCTCTGTGGTTTTCAGATTTCCCCATCATGTTTGTGGAAGTTGCACACTCAGCTTCCAGACTAGTTATGACATCACAAAGTCATGTTTGTACCAATTACAGTAAAAGGAATGGACATATGGACATGGACAAAGAATTGCGTATGCATGACATCACCCGTATGTTTCTGAAGCGCTGTTTTAAAGCCCTAAATATGTAGCACTGGCCGCCGCCATGTTTGTAGTCCTGCCTCTTTCACCTCCCGGTTAATCTAAGGCAGGCCAAATGACGCCTGGGTGCTCAAATAAGCCATCTGTAATGGCACAAAGTGGCCATGTTGTTAATTCTGCATAAGCCTTAATGAATTCATCTGTTAATTTGAACAGATGAGTTCTATCTGTTTTTTATACCAGGCTGTAAACATGTTTATTTCTGCTGTGAAGTTGGACATTTTAATATGGGCGCTTATGGAGACTGAAATGTTCTGTAACCAGCCTCAGACGGCCACTTGGTGCTTTGTTTGTATGTACATGCCTTAAACTCAGAACGCAGAACAGTTTTTTCCGTTGAATATGAGTTTGAAAACTGCACAACATTGTTGCAGAAGACAACATGTTTTCCTCACATGTCCTTCATGTTGAGAGGGTGAGGTGATGGGGTTGCAGTCAGCAACTACACAGCTAAATTATACTACACACTCATTCTTTAAAAAGACACCACAGATTAATAGAGTAAAAAATGTCACTAATATATATTAAGATTGGGCTGTTTCCTTTCAAACAAAAGCAAAATATGTTTTATATTTTAGATGCATTTGCTTTGATGACAGCTTTGTACACTCTTGGCATTCTCTCAGTCAGCTTCATCAGGTCGACACCTGGAATGATTTTCCTTGTTCCTATATATGCTGAGCACTTGTCGGCTGCTTTTCCTTCACTCTGTGGTCCAACTCATCCTCAAACATCTGAGTTGGGTTTAGGTTGGGTGATTGTGGAGACCGGGTTATCTAATGTAGCACTTATCACTCTCTTCTTGGTCAAATAGCCTTTACATAGCCTGGTGGTGTGTTTTAGTCTTTAGTCTAATGTCCATTCTTTGTTTTTCTTGGCTCAAACAATTCTCTTCTTCTTCTTGGTCCTCCTCAGTTGTGGTTTCTTTGCAGCAATTCGACCATGAAGGTCTGATTTACACAGTCTCCCCTGAACAGATGATGTTGAGATGTGTCTGCTTGTTGCACTCTGTCAAGCATTTACAGTATGTGCACTCTAATCTGAGGTGCTGTCAATTGTTGATTTCTGAGTCTGGTAACTGTAATGAACTTCTCCTCTGCAGCAGAGGTAACTCTTGGTCTTCATATTGATTTTGTAGAGAATCTTGGATTTCTTTTTATTACTTTATAAATCAGAGAATAAAAAAGAAAAAAATCAGTTTTGTAGGAATACAAAATGTTTGTATGAATAAAATGTTCAATATATCAGCCTATGACAGATATAGGAACACACCCCTCTGTAAATCCATCAGAATATATAGACAGGGATAAAACTGGAGAGGGTTAGGGTATGTAACTTGGGGTATGTAATTTCCTGTACAGTGCAGGTTAATAGGGTAAAAAAGGGACGTTTTCTAAAATTGTATTTTTAAAGGGACATTATGTTAAGATTTGGTATTGGTTGCAATTTGACACCCCCAGTGTCAGAGTGCAGTACCACTTTCAGAAATATGGACACCTATGCACAAACATTTTTCATGATTACGTTACTTATGATCAAAAACTATTGAGTTGACATCTTTGCTGACAGCCAAACATCAACAAGGTCAACAACAGCAGACATAGCAGCCAGCTAATATTACTTACTAGTCCAACAGCAGTCAGCCCAGCTCGGCGTCTGTCTTTCAGCCACTAAAAGTCAGTCCCAGATTTACTCTTGTCTGACGGATTCTTGCTCAGTCACACACTTTTCTTAGCGTCCTCCGTCATCCCCTTACACCTCTTTGCCTCTCTCTGCCTCTCTCTGCCTTTAGTTATGTCTTTTGAAGCTGCTAAGCCCAGTTACATTGCCCCATTGCCCCATTACCCAGGTCTGGTTCTGTCATGTCACCAGTGCTGATCTCCATCAGCATTCCCCTCTATCCCAGACCTGAAAAAGTTCCTCCTCACGGCAGTCTAATACTCTGCTACAAGACGGCAACATTCCCCCACTGCTCTGAGTAACCAGTATGGTTAAGTTTACTAGTTAACAGCAGCTACAGTTCACAGCACTTTACTTTGCTGTCCATCGGGAAGCTCAAACATTTTTTTTCTACAAACTATGATCCAATTTCACCAAAATCAGGAAAATAGTTCACTGTACTCCTCCTAACCTAAGTTGCATACGCTGGGTGCAAAGCAGGAATGACAGAGGCGCCATTGAGTGACGCTGTTATTTTAGATTTTAATGAATGTGATTCAATTATGTAATTAATTTCTATTATGTTGCTTTAAATATGCAAATGATGCATTGTCTAATGTTTTTTTTTTGTTTGTTTTTACAGACACAAATAGACAATAGAAGTGTAGTTTAAAAAGAAACAACTAAAACTAACTAAATATGTATTTTGAGCGTTTTCTTTGGACTGCTCATAAAGAAGACTCAAAATCTCAAAAAGGACTGGAGCATGATAAGAGCTGTTTTGACATATAGTGTCTGACTTTAAGCAAATGCAAGTGAATACTGAGGGCTTGCAGAGGGAGTTGATCCTCTAATGAAGTCAGACATGGCCTCACTGCAGCTGTTAATGTCTTAACATGAAAAGAGACTGTAATAACAGTAAATGAGGCATGCTATTCAGTCTGGCAGAGGACTGAACTTAAGCACACCATCAGTGTATGCGGCTTATTTTTTTTATATCCAGCCACGTTCAAACAAGTTAGCACTCTCTGTCAGTTAGGACAGTAAATTGGTCTTGAGACTCTTGACAGGCTTTCACTCACACTCATATTGCTGAAGGCTCCTCTCTCTGACTCGCTGCTCTCCTGGCTGTCAATTGATTTTGTCCTGCACCACCTCAGCTCCTTCTACTGTATATTACCTTACTTGGCGATTGCACCTCTAACTTCCATGATTTATAATTATTCTTTCTTTAATGTCACATCTCAGCAAACTATGTGTGTTGGTTTCTGTTTTGTATAACCGGTCTCCACTTCCCACTGAATACTGCACTGTGGGAGTTCATTAGAGAAGATGCCATGAATGGTCTTACATCCTCTGATAGAAATGACCTTAACTGAAGTAATGTTTCTGGCAAACTCGTATGCAGCCTTTTATCCTCTTCTCCATGGAAGTCTAAATGAATGGTCAGCAACAGAATTAGCATTTCTGGAGCTGTTAAGCAGTGAAGGACTTGCTCTGTAACAGTAAAAGGTAATTCAGTCCAGGTGCTTGTCGTTCCAAGCTCAGGTCAATAGGCTGAGAGATGATATTTAATTATGTGGCATGTGAAGGTTGGATTTATGATGTGTTTCTAAAATCCTGTAATGAATTGTTTTATTACAGACTAAGTGTCCCAGACAGCACGCCGTTCACAGCAGTTTTGAAGTTTGCAGCTGAGGAGGTAAGCTTTCTGTTTGTGTTATACTGTAAATATGTACACATGTGTATGTAGTCACCAACAGTGAGTGAGACTCAGGGGAACTAACCAGAGTCAGTGTTTAATTATGTCCTCATGTGGGACTGCTCTGGCATGCGTGAAAATATGTTGTGAGATCTTTTATGAAGAGTGTCATCCTCTGTTTCCCAAGTCAGGCCCCTATGGACTGAGCTACTGCTGTCCCAATAGTGTGTATGTGTGTGTGTGTGTGTGTGTGTGTGTGTATATATATATATATATATACTTTGTTTATTTTTGAGTTTCTCTCATTGACCTTGGTTGGGCTCTAATTTCAATTTGGCCTGCAAAATGTACTAATTAGGCCAATCTGTTATCATAAATTATGCTTGACCTTTACTAAACTGAAATTATTTCTTGGTGCTGTAATGTTTACAGACACTGTATGTCTACACAGGCCACACATGACCCTATGATCCAAAGCCTCTTTTTTCTTTATCAGGCTTTGGATCTATTTTTTTTTCCATTGAATGTGCATAAACACGCAGCAGTGCTGTGTGAATGCCTACTAAGGACAGCCTGGAGTCGCTGAGGCTGATGTGCTGCTTTCACATTGTGTAATATGGTGTTCATTCCATTCAAAGCACTATACTGATGGAGGTCCATCTTCACATCTGACTTTATATGGTATTGGCTGCTCCATCAAGCCAACACAGATAGCCCGCTGAGTTGGGTAATGTTTATCATTTATTAAAAAAGGAAAATAGTTTGAAAGGAGGCTGTGTTACACAGAACCAGTGTGGGAATACTGTTTATCAAAGACTCACATGCCAAAGTGGTTTGAGAGATAAGTGTGATTAGATGGAGCCAAGTTTTACCTCAAATTAGCAGGGGTGTATTTTACGCCTCATCATAATGTGACTGATGTGTTGGACTGAGAGAAATCACATGATGAATATATAACGAACAGATTCAGACTCAGTAACAGGGTGGGTTCACCATAATTCTTCATAAACTACATTTTATCCACCAATTTTCTGCTACATGAAACAAAGATCATTCATTTCTGTTTAACTGTATTTCATGCTCGCTTCCTTGTGCTACCTGCCAGTAGTTTGGTGAGCAGCACTTTGCTAACCTTATCTCCCTGGCGACAGACTGCTCCCTCCATCCTTTCAGCGCAAATCTCAGCAGCCCACATCCTCTCCTGTCCAACCCTGAAGTAGGACATGTATTGTGACCATACTGAGTGATTTTCTTCCAGAAATTCAAGCGTGGCTATCTTTGCCTCAGGCTCTCACCTTACTGTTTGTATGAGTGTGTGTGTGTGTGTGTGTGGGTGTCTGAATTTGAGTGAAAACACAAGCCCATGTGTGTCTGTCGAGCGTGAAAGTGGGGAGACAAAAGACCGGGAACAAAACACGCGCAGCTTTTCTGTTCGCTTGTTTCTGAAGTCATCATAACTGCAGCTCCTGTTTTGAAGTTGTCACCTGACAGAGTCAGTGAATCTCAGCGCGCTGGCTCAGTGGATGAAGATTTCTTTTCTTGATGATTTATTCATGCCATGTCTTCAGGCCAAGTGGAATTGGGTTGCAGCATGTCGCTGATTATTTAACCAAAATATTGTAGCGCTGCTGAAATTTTTGAAATGTCAAACGGTAGCTTCAGTGAACTTCACTAATGGGAGTTTGAGTGTGATCATTTTTCTCTGCTTCATTTTCTTTTACAGTTCAAAGTGCCATCAGCAACCAGTGCAATTATAACAAATGGTGAGTTTGGAGGGGGGGGGGGGCGTCTTTCATCAGATGTTAGCTTGACAGCTATTCTCTCATTCTCACTCTCTTAGAATCCATGAGTTCTTACAGAGAAGATTTGAGGGCGCTCTGACGAAATTATGATGGATTATAGCTGATGAATGAAATACTGTCCAGTCAGATGGATCATTCTGAGTAGTGAAAGCTCAACCAGCAGACCTACACATTTCTAAATATTATCATGTTCCTTTTTGTCCATTTGTACTGTATTAAAACTGAAAATAATTTGCCGTGAAACACATGGCAACTGCCAGATCCAATTAAATCATTTGGTTGATTTTTAAGATATATTCAACCAGGAGGCAAATTATTGTTGCCTCAATATTTTGCCTGTTTTTAAATTGAGTTTGGAGAAAAGAACCAAAAATGTTCCCTAACTTGACTTTCAGGTTTCAGGTTTGTTTTTAAGTTAGTGTTAAAACTAACACTAACTTAAAAACAGACAGTGTTAAAGGGGAAGACTGTGTTGCACAATAAAGACAGCAGGGTAACACATCCCCACTCAGGACAGTATCAAAGTTTTGTACTACACCGGTGTTTCTCAATCTTTTTATACCATGTGCTACCTTAGAAAATATTCATCTCTCCAGGTACCACTATTGTGACATTTGGTAGAAAAGTGGTACACTTCTCTACCAAACATTTCCTGTTTGGAGCTGGGATTGCAGTCTTTTTGAAACGTTAATTGTACCTCCACTGATCTATCTCATATCACATTTTAGTTACTAATAACTAATCATAGATGTATGCATGCACTACGTGAGCAGCACCACTTAACACTTCAACAAAAAAAAACTATAGAAAGACAAATGAAACAGTAACACAAGAGAACACATCAAAAACAGTCTAATAAATGATACAGTAAAATATAAATTGAGAGACTGCATCTATATCTTCTATTTCTGTTTAGTACAGCATCACTAACACTCAAGTAAACCTATGTTGTAGTCCACGTGACTCCAAACCTTCAACACGACTGCCAATCTAGAACCAACAAATATCAAGAACAGGGACCAGATCTTATAGAAGACATGACTCATGTCGTCATGATGAATTTTTGAGTTGTGTGAGCACAAACAGCAGACACGCAGAGACTTTGTTCAATTCACTGTTATCAGGGATAATGTCTCTGTTATGTTCCACCAATACTCATTTATATGTTTAAAGTCCATACGCAATAAATCAATCCTCCATCCTGTTACAGACTGAGATATTATTCTCTTATTTGTAGCCATGTTGTCTCATCAAAGTCTCTGTTTGAAGCTTTGGACATAAATGCAGGTCTGCTGGTGTCACATTTAGAGAGTACTCTGTACCCGAGCCCCACGATGCCTTTTCGGTTGATGACCATTTAGAAAACTCTGTATCTGCAGATATCTAAAAAAGTCTTTTTGAACAATGTTATATTTCTTATATATTTGATCAAAGGAGAGTAATATGTCCTTTTCATATAAATGTCCAATAGTAACAATACCCATACAGGCGAAAGGGAGGACACTGTCCTTCTAGTCCTTCCAGTCTTCTCATATCCTGCCAGGCTTTAAAAGATGTGCTTATAAAGATATTATCACCAATAAAAGTCTTGATTTTCTTTTGTTCTGAAGTAAATTGCAAAGACTTTTCTTCTATACATTTATCATATGTGAGGTTCCTTTAATATAATCTCAAAGCTGGGACAGGAAGTATTATCTGTAACATTATACAACCACCACGTGGAATACATGTCAAATCTTTTTAGTCCACTTTCTGAGGTTTCAAAGGAGAAAACTGCTGTGTTTCCTTCACATGAAACTTTCAGAGGGTACAAACGGTACTCTGCTTCAAGTAATCTATGGACTTTTATTGATCTGTACTGGCTACCGGCAGAGCAGACGGAATAGCACACACACTGATGCCACTTAACTCAGCCTCCAAAATATAACTAACACACACTGGTCTATAATCGTCACAAAAGTTTTATTATCACATTAGAAATGACAAAGATAGCTAATTCGAGCCTTCACACTGCAGAAATTGTTATCATTACACCGTGATTCAGTTGAAAGGTTATTATCTGACTTCCAACGTGAAGTATTAATGCTAAAATTAAAACAATGGCCTATCAGGCGTATGAGCAGATGAATGTCTAAAATTAGCTGAGCCTGTGATATGTAAAAAAAAATATTCTGCTGGATTCATCCAGAATGTTTGTACCCACAGTTACAGTAATCACCATCGTTGTGGCTGTTAGTGGTAAAATTGTCAGCTCATTTGTTGTTTCCCAACAATTAAATCGTGCAGAGCCACATGATAACTGATGATTTTGTTTACCCTCTGCTCTGCACTGACAGGGTTGGGAGAAACGTTTAGAGAATGTTCACAAAGATGACATTTTTAGGGTGCTGCGGAAAAGTATTGCACACGAGTGTTTCCAAATAACACTGCGATGAGATCTGTTCTAGAATGGCTGAGATATGACAGCCATGTCAAACATGAGTTTTAGTTTTATCAGCAGAATTAAAGGCTCATCTGTCATTATTCCAGATGGAATTGCCTGCTGCAGAGGCACGCTTTCGTTTTTGTTGCCTAGTGCAACATCATTATGGATAAACTGGTGATATTGTGAATTATCTTTTTCCATTTCTGTGCTAGCCATTTGCATGACAATCTTTTCTGTTTACATTGTATTGTTTTCTTCTTTCATGCTCGCCTCGCAGACGGAATAGGAATCAACCCTGCCCAGACAGCAGGTGAGTTGTTGTTTTGAAAATCGACTAGAAGACATTCTAGTTCTTCTTCTACCTCCACAGAAAGCCACTCTGCGTCTTGTTTTGCTTGAAAGCTTAATCAACCTCTGGGCTTTATTTTAAGCACTTTCCCACTTGTCAATGCGCATTCATCAAAGCATTAATAATGAAGGCATTAATACAGAAGTTGAATAAATCATGTTTCATAATGCACTTTGGTAATGCGGGTGGTATAAAAGTCTGAAACCTTCATTTGTCAAAGCTCCCAGGAGCAGAAACTTCTGTGGGTGGTTCCACAAGTCAAGCAAAGAAATATGAAGCTTAATATGCAAAGTATTTGAGGTAATGTGACAAATGGGTCTGGCATCAAGCAGTTCTAGCTAATCAACATTATTTAAGTTAGGTTTGAAAAGTAAATTAGTATTCTAAAGTCAAGCAGGGACCAATGATGAACTGTAAAGGTGAGACATGCATGATAAATACATAAGACCTTACCAGTTTGACAACATATTGCAGATCAGTAATTTGCACAGATTCTGAGGGCAGTAGAGTTCTGACTTGTGTGCTGAGGCCACATGTCACCTTGCCTCTCATCTTTTCTCTCTCCGCCATGCGTCCACACTTATGATGCTGCCTTGGAAAGGAAGTTTTGAAAATCCTGATTTGAGGAGTAACTGCACCCACATGTGATGTAATGTTACCATACCACAATGCAAGCTTGCATCAGCATTGGGCATGCTCATAAAGCCACATTCATCTTTTATGTTTAATGTGGTCAGAAGTGGAACTAATTTAAATTTCAGCGGTCACTACATCAGTCCTTAATAACATAAAAGTGAATCATTAAATAATAATTAAAAACAGGAGTGGTTAAAGTGAAGTTAATAACTTAACTGACATTTCTTTATTGGAGCAGGCCTCGTACTTGTTTGCATGGAAACGGTGTTTACTGATTCTTGAATATAAAGCTC
Source organism: Argyrosomus regius (assembly GCA_946959425.1). NCBI lineage: Eukaryota > Metazoa > Chordata > Actinopteri > Sciaenidae > Argyrosomus > Argyrosomus regius. Next base: position 23,714,239 of record OX336896.1, on the reverse strand, counting down.
CCAGAGGCAGGAGTTTCATGTTTCATGAAATGAAATTAAAAAGTGACCTCTGACTGGAGGCGAACCAGATGAACCGAGCTGTTAAGTCAGAATTCACTTAACTTCCCACATTATTGCCTTTCTCTCTGTGTCAGCCTCTTCGGTGTTTCCCTGAGCTTAACGTGTAGCACACCTCTCAGTATATAAGTCATCATCTTAAACAAAGACGGGTATCGAATCACTGGGTTTTCTGCATAGAGCACGTTATGGTAATGTCATATTTGACCGAAGGCAAGAGTGGGTCTTTTCTGCTAAGAAAGGAAAGCGTGGTGGGCATTCACAACAGCTTTTTATCTGCGTAACATTCATGCTGTGTGCTGCCAAGAATAGCCTCAGTTCAGACACCTCTGTCAGACTGCCTTTTTTCATCCACTGCAGCCACTCTTCTACCTCGCGTTCACAGCTTTGAGCACACCACAGTGGAAATTGATCCGATGTCAGTCAGATGACAATCTTTCTCTTCACACGTCTTTATGAGGACGTCTTTCCTGTGGCAAATGAACAGTGACACTTACACTGATGATAGCAGGAGTGGGTTCTACATGATCTCAAATTAATGAATGGAATTGCTATCTGTGGTTCAATGATTACTATTATGGTACTATTATGAATTATTCAAATGAACTTGCTGTGTGTGTGTGTGTGCTCACTAAAATGTACCTGATGAATGAGAGGCTGTAGATGGACTCTAATTGGCTGAAAATGAGGCTTAAGGCAATGATTCTATCAGTCATCTCTCTCATTTTGAAACCCTTACAATGAAGCCAAACATCTTTGTAACCTCCCAACTTGTGCAGAACTTTGTAAACCAATCTATGAATTTTAATTAGAGATTTTCTTTTATCTTTATATATTCAAGCTAATCAGATAAAGTTATGCTAACAAAATCAAATGTATTCAGATGTTCTTATTCTGGGAGTAGAAATTGTATCCTCTGAGAAGAAAGCTCAAACTTCTCTCTCAGCTGTTGACTTGATGAGTTGTTTGCAGTATATCTGTTTTATTGACAGTGAAACCTCTTATTAAAGAGCACAGATTATAAACTGTGATCTTTTATACGCCGCTTTGTCCTGTCTGTGTTGCAGGGAACGTGTTTCTAAAACACGGCTCAGAGCTTCGTATCATTCCCAGAGACAGAGTGGGAGGACAAGGAGACTGATGCGGCTTTTCCTCATTGACGGCATAATGACTCAGAAGCATCGAACACTTGAGACCCAGGAAACACCTCGCTGCGTGTCATATTTATTTTCTGGCCCACATCTGACAGTGACTCACATGAGAATATATATATTTAAACTGGATTGATGACATGTGCATGCTCAGTGCTTCTTCATTCTCAGTCAAAGTGTTGTTTTCTTCTGTAAATGTAGTCGCATCACACGATTGGAGTGACATGAAGATTACCCAGAGGTAGTGAGTAATTAATATACACAAACACAGCAGCTGCATCATGGGAAATGATTCATTCAACAAACACCCGAGTCAACAAGTATAGCTTTTGTATCTTTTTAATGACAATAAACTATCGGTATGACTAACAACAACACATGCCTATTTTGCAGTGTTTGCTTTTGTCTTTATTAGCATTGTGGATATGTTAAAGTGAGAGGTGAGCCTTTTTTATAAAAAATATATATGTACAACAAGCTGTCAAGGACCATTGCTGTTTGATTAAGTGGCTGTGGATATGCAGGCAAACATATCCTCACCTGAACTTGCATCATGGATCTGTACTGAAGTTGCGTTGTGGACCAGCTCTTTCCATAACTATAAAAACATGTTTATATGTTATAATATTTCAGCTAATGTAAGGAAATGTGATTGTTCATCTGTCCAACACTTGCAGGCACATGGATCTTTGCTGCCCTCTGTCAGGTTCCATTTTAACATCAGTTTGTACTCAAACACCTCGCTTCTGTACATCGACCCATGCATTACAGTATGCCCCATCTCCACACAATAAACGTAGAAGGATCCCATTGAGTCATATCAACTTTTTAATATGCACCACTATCTTAATTAGCAGCAGAGGAGCAGGTGGTGAGAAAACATGGCAGCCATTCAAAAGGCTTAGGCTGAGATGCAGATGTCCCAGAATGTGTCACAATCGAGGCAACCAAAAAAAAAAAAAAAAGGTTTCCAACTGGGAAATAAATGTTTGATTGCAGCCGTTTGTTCTGAGTCTTTTGTTTTCTGTGGAACATGCCAGTAACTTGAAATATCCATGGATAGAGAATATACCTTCTTTTTAAGTTTCTAGATTATTCTCATCCAAAACAAAACTGAATCATGACAAATAGGTCGAGCAGTAGTTTCTTGAGTAATGTGCTTTATTGTTTGTCTGACTGATTAATGAGGGGAAGCAGTTTCCCTGCCACATTAATCATTATCATCCGAGAAGGTCTGAATCATTTGTTTGTGAATTGGTTCTCTTTCACCTCCCTGGAAAAACAAGAATGCAAAAAAATAAAATATGATGGAGAGAATAATGGAGCGTGCATGCTGTAATATACAAGAGAAAGCACATGGTTGTGTCTCACCATCCATTAGGATGCAGACTCGGTGCAGAGTGAGGGGTTTTGGGGGGGGGGTTACCTCTGAAATGGGAATAGTGCAGAGCAGATGAGTTACAGTCTTGGCCTTAAGCCATATGTGTACCTGGTTAAAACGGACGTTTTTCATCTTAAAAATCTTTGTGCTGTTCATTTTTCCTTAAGGCCAGCATAAATATTTGACATTTTAAACGCTGACTAAGTAGAAACGAGTAGATAACATGAATTCATTAAGAAGCAGGAAATCAGCTCACATCATATCCTCTGATTTTGAGCTCTTTTAGGCGTGAAATTAAAATTTCACACTTAAACACAAACGGGTGCTGCAGTTTAATCTCTGTGATCGTTGAGGTAGAAAGATGTTTTATGATCACAGTTCAGGTTGAGCTCCCAGTCCTGGGCCCTGCTGAGGATGAACAGGCTGAGCAGTTAGACCTGCCTGTGGCTCACAGTGTCGTCTGGATGAAGTCCAGACTGAGACTCGCGCAAGAGGAGAATTTCTTCTGATCCACCATCATATCGGCAGCAGCATCATTCCAAGCTTCAGCACGTCCATCATGGGAAACATCTTTGCAGTCGGTCTGCTGTCTGTTGGCTCCTCTGCGATCCTTATGGTTTGGCTGAGGGGGAGAGATTGATGAGGGAATGTTTGTGTAGCTGTGAGTTGATTGAACATTTGTGAGGATAAAAATAGGAAAAAATATGTTTTAGTCGATGGTCAGTAGGGTTGCGTTTGTCTACATAATCAGACACCAGTTTTTCCTCAAAGTGCAGCAGTGTGGGGGCCTCTTGCCCTTGCACTTGTGTGAATTTAGGCAGACACATGAAAAAGTATGAACTACAGAATCAACATACCAGAGCTGTGAAGTTACCGGGGTGTCATCCACTGGGCCACCTGTTGAAACACTTATGTGCCTTATGTCCTCAGGCAGGACGTTCCAGAGTTGAGGGGTCTTATTGGCAAAAGCATGGTCACCTTTAAATTTAAGCCTACCTGAGGACCTATCGATTCAAACTGGCTCATAAGGTGTCAACACATTTAAAGGTGATCAGTAAGTAATTCTAAAACAAACAGGAAGCCAGTGAGAGAAGCTGAAGTTGGTTTGATGCAATGTCGTCTCCAGTAAGTCAGCTGCTGCATTTTGGACCAGTTGGAGGCGAGAAAGTGACTTCTGTCTTATGTCAGAGAGAAGGAAGTTACAGTACTTAAAGCATGGATGACCTTTTCCAAATCAGGGTGTGAGAGGAAAGGTTTAATTCTGGAGATGGTTCTAAAAGGAAAGATGACTGAACAACTTTTTTTTATGTGTGTTTCAAAGCTGATATCTGAATCAAAATTTGCTCCTAAATTTGGGGCAGTGAACAATTTGAATGGACCTGGTGTGGTTAGGGGTACTGAACAGCATGGCTTTGGATTTTGAGTTGTTGAGTTGCAGGAAATTCTGCACCACCCGACAGTTCACATCATTAAGACAGTTTAGGCCTAAGCTTCTTAGGTCACCAGGTCTCTGTGGGGTATATCTGTGTGTCATCTGCGTAGCTATGAAACAAGACATTGTGGCGTTGAATAATATGGCCAAGTGGGAGCATGTAAATAGAAAACAAAATAGGACCTAAAATTGAACCTTGAGGTACACCACAGGTAATGTGAGCTGTAGAGGATAAGTAATTGCTTATGGTGACTGAGAAGGTTCTTTCTAAATGGTAAGAATAGTGCAGTGTCCTTGATGTCCACCCAGGTTTATCGATTTGTGGCTCTATTGAAATGGATTGTTTCAAGTTTGATATAATTTCAAGGAGATTTTGCACTGATATAAAAAAAACATAAAAGAAGTTTGTGGTTTATTAATAACATATAAAGAACATTACAGTACATTTGCTAATCCACTGTTACTGTAGTTAATTAAGACTATACAGAATTCACAAAGTTGTCACATTGATTGAGTTATTTTGCAATCAACTTACAAACAGCCCATGATCTGAGTTAGAGAATGGTTTCCAGCTATGTTAAAGATCAAACTGAGAGACAGACAACAGGATTCTGACATGAGAATGACAGAGTGGTATTGACTGATCACAGCGGGTATGTATAAAGCTGTGTATGTGTGTGTTTGTGTGTGTGTGTGCGCGCGTGCGTGTGCGCATGTGTCTGTGTGAGGAAAAGATAGAGGAAGCAAGGCTCACTTGCAATAAAATGGGTTTTCGCATGGACTCCTCCATCTTCTTTGTGCCCCCACTGCTTTATAAATGACATGTTGAGCGTGCTCTTTGGCCTCCCATTAAAGGGAGGCAATCTAAAATGAGATCTGGTGGTCCTTCACAGACACAGCCTGGATAAGACCAGCGCCACAGGTCAGTGAGCCAGATAAAGAAATAGGGAACCAGGGAATGGAAACAGCCCCCCTCTGACAGCACATCCAACTCATTTTCACTTCATTTTCTCACATCTGTCACTCAAAACATTTGCAGGTGTGTGCGTGTGCGCGCGCGTGTAGGTGTGTGTGTTTCCCAAATGAGCTGGAACCTAAATCACCACATGCACACAGCCAGGTGGTATCACACATCCAGGAAATTGATAAACGTACAAAAGCCATCTGAGGCTCCACATTAGGATTATTTAATTATATGAATGACCTAATCCTGCCCCCTTCTGTCTTGAAATTGGAATGGCAGCTGGAGGAAAACCCCCATGGAGGAGGCACATGCGTCGTTGGACTTCTCTGATTCATGTTTTTGCATCTCTTCCCTCTGCAGAACATCAACTCATTAATCACGGTAGAGTATAGATCTTTAGGCACGCAGCAGATTTGGACATGCTGCAATTTTCTCTAATTCAGCAGTGAGGAGGAAACACTCCATACATCTCTGCTAAGAGGAAGATTATAGATCTGAACAACTGCTATCCTTCAGGCTAAAGTGACGTAGATGATGTGGCTTTAAAGCACTGTTGCTCTTTCGAATGTTAGAATACACCCAACACATGTTTCATCTTGGTCAGAACATATTTTTTTATTCAAACATTATTCATTGTTCCCCATGTCCTGTCTTTTGAAGTTAAAGTTGCTTAATCATTGATACTTTCCTAGACATTTTTCTACTACTCACACTTCATATCCAAAAGGTGACTCATCAACCTACTATATGATGAGTTCAAGGAAAATATCTTCCCATTGCTGTTCGTCTGATATCCTATGTAAGTTCCATGTAAGCTGAATGTCACCTTTATGTGGAATGAATCAATCCTTTATGCATCTGAAGAGGCTCTTGTGTCCAGACTTCCTTTCTGTGAATCACCTCGTTCACCTTGATACAGCTCATGCTCTTCTCTGTAAGCCTGGATTCAAAAGTGCAAACCTTTCCACATTTATATCTCATCACACTTCTGTCTGCTTCTAGTCTGCTGCTCCAGCTGTGTGCTTTGATATAGGGTTATGTAACATTATGAACTTCAGTAAACAGCATTGACGTATTATGTGACAATAACTTTAACCAGTATGCAGCCTAAGCTTACTGCATTCTTCATATTAGAGTTAGAGGCATTATAATTCACTACAATCAGCTGAAATGATTGTGCTGCTGTGATGAATGTTACAGCATCTGTATGTTTTTTAGCTGCAAAAAAGGGAAGAAACTTTTAAAGCATTAGAAAGTCGCCTCACAAACAGTTTTTCTTCTTTGAGTTAAGTGGTCTCCTAAATCTGTTGAGACAGTCCTAAAGCTAATCTTTTATAATCCTCTCATTCTTTGTATCTCTTCTCTCCCTGCTCCAACTTTCTCTACCAATGTGTTTAAAGGGCTTGTGGGAGTATTAATAAAACCGCTTGGAGAGTGTATTTTAAGGACACAACAGCCATGGGCTGAGTTTAGCTTGTTTGGCTATATCCATGCAGCCTGGTCAAAACAGAAAGAGAAAAGTCTCAGTTAGTCTGCTTTTCCAGCAGCAGCTCATTTTGTCTCAGTGTTAGCTTACTGAGTGTGTGCACAGAGAAACAGCTCGACAACTGCTGGAGTGATTGGACATTCATGGTCCCCAGACAATGAATCTTACTGATCCCCTGACTGTTCTTCTAGAACAACCACGAGGCTGTCATTTTTGTTGACATCAGTGGTTATATTGAAGTCTAAGCAACTATTAGATGGATTGTCATAAATTGGATACACATTCATGTTTCCCTCAGGATGACTTATAAAAACTTTGGCTTGACTTTTCATGTAGTGCCACAATCAGTGGCTCAAATATCTGCAAACCTATAGTGACATTCCCAGCTATAGGCCTACTTTGTATTTTGTGCTAATTAGTCAATGTTGCAAAACTAAGATGATGGACATGTTAAACATTACACCTGATAAACATCAGTGTGGTAGAATTGCCATTGTTCAGTTTCTAGCTTCTTCCATCATCATCACCTTTGGTCTCTGCCATTATATCCATAGAAGCTGCAGTTACATTCCCCAGGTTGCCCAGCTCCGGTTCTGGCATGACACTAGTTCTGCTCCCCATCGGCATTCCACCGCACCCCAACCCTGCTGAAAACCTCCTCTTACCGGTGGTCCAAAAGGCCTGACTAACAAAATGCGCTAACATTAGCTAACAGCTGCTTTGCAAAGGTTTACTTTACTGTCCATCGGGAAACTCTGTAAATTAGAGAGTTGAGGAAAACATCAGAAGGAAAACCAGAAAACATTTTCTGCATAAAATACGATCCAGTTTGATGAAACTCAGTGAAATAGTTGTTGGTGTGTGATCTAGCACCATAAAGAGAAACATACTTTTCGTGGGTGATCATGCAAGAACAGACGCAAGAGTCGTACAGGGCTCAGAGTAAGAATGACAGACCATCATGACTATTCAACTGATTACAAGTCAGTGTAGCATCAACATGATTTAAAAATCAAAGTGAGTTATTTTATGCTAGAAATGTTGCATAATGTAAGAGTAATATTCAATCTGTGAAAACAGAACAATGTATTCTGCTGTTCCCACGGGAGTTCACTTAAGTCAGAAAACAACATGATGGTGTCATCAGGGTTATCTCAGCCTGGGTTTGAGAGTTTTTAACAGAACAGCTGTATTACAAAATGACAAACAGAAATGGGTACTTAGGAGGCAAGGAGGCTCTAATGAAAGACATTAATCAGCTGCATTATGGCGCTTACAGACACAATGCGATTTACCTTGCGCTCTGTGAAAGTGCACTGGCAGCGGGGTTTCAGAACGCAGTGCTGCTGCTGTTGTGTTGTGTATGAAAGGGCCATTCTGGGAATTGTAGGATTTAGCTTTTTTGCAGCTTGACCTGTACAGGAGAGTATAAAAGTCGGGATGTCTCAGCTTCTGCTGCTTCGATGTTTACCATTATTTTTTAAAATCTGTGTCTCATGAGTTCCCCCAACTTGTGTCTTGTTCTTTGTATTCTTTAATGTAGACTAATTAGATGTAGACAGGTTTGAGCTGTCAACATCAAATTATAACATACTTTTAGAGCACCTTTTAAGCAGTATTGCACAGTGTACACGTTTCATTCTAGAAGTCCTTCCCCATCTTTCACTTCTTGAGTCCATCCTCAAGTGGTACAACCTTCGCACAGGTGAGTCCATTTGTCGCACAGTGATCTCTAATGTAGCTGCTGATAAGATAAAAGCACTGAAGTTACTGCCCTAAGCAGTCTCCCTTCAATACCAGAGATCCCACTGGTGATATTAAAGGTGAGTGTGTGTGTGTGTGTGTGTGTGTTGTGTATGGGGGTGAGGTGGGTGTGTGAGGGGGTGGAAAGAACAGAGCATGACTAAAGGGAAAGGGTGTCTTACACACAGTTGTTAACCTTCAAACCAGCTGTACTTTTTGTTCTGTCTGCGCCTGTCTTTAACTAGTGACCCTTTCACACAGGTTTTGTGTATGATTTATCCCCGCAGGGTGGACAAAACACAGAGAGCAGAAAGAAAGATGCCTGTGATGTCAAAAGTCAGTTTGAAAATCCTCACTAAAGTTAACCTGCAGGTTGAACATGGATTTTTTTGTTTATCATTTGAGGTCTTTGGTGCATTTCTACAATATATATTTCTTAAAACTTTAATTTGCATACAGAGAAAAGGTAGTTACTCTCTGATTTTGTTTACCACCATTAGTCTTGAGCAAAAACTTGCCGTGTCATGGTCAGTGGAAATAAATCACTGCACTAGCACACCTGGCAGGCCCAGACATTAGTGAAGCAAATGTTCGGTTCTGATGCTGAAGCTTCTCATTGAGCTGCTGTGCATTTTGATATTACTACACCTGATAACCTTTAGCACTTGACTCTTGAGCTGACTCCTGGAATGCTGCTGCCGCTCTTCACCACCAGAGAGCAGTAGCCTATTAAAAAATAATAACACCTTTTCCTTGCCCTGAACATTTAGATGGAAATTATGGCTGCATTTATGTGATTGATCTGCCTTATTCAAATTCAGAGTTGTTGTTGTTGTTTTTTCTTTTCCTCACATTACTGAAATCCTTTGGTTACGCTGTAAAACAACAAATAATCTGCAAGATACTCTGATGGGGCTTATACAGCCTTAGTCGCATCTATAGTCTAAGTAATTGTGTAGTAAGCCTCTTCTTTTTTCCTCAGGAATATTTAATCTTAGAAACATAAACAGCTTAATTTGTTCTTCTCTGTGGGCCTTCTATTCTTATCTGTATTACGCACCAAAAGGTGTTTGTAAAAATAGAAAACAATTAAAGTGGAAAGCCTTGAAAATAAATCAAGAAGCATAGAATGTGTCATTGTCTTCTCTTCTCTTCTCTTCTCTTCTCTTCTCTTCTCTTCTCTTCTCTTCTCTTCTCTTCTCTTCTCCTTCAAGCTCACAGTAACAAAAAAGAATGCTGTAGAAGTACTGTAACAAAATGTTCGCCTCCAACAAGCCACAAGAGCTGACAACAACCATTGCAAATTGACACTGCCTGCAGGGCTGAGTGCTTTGTCTGATGTGTGATGGAGTGTGGCAGGCTTGTCCCTTATTAGACTCATCACCTCTGTGAAATCACATGAAATAGAGAGAATATGCTCTGTGAGGGGCATGTCACAAAGCCAACCAGCTGGAAGACGTTTCACACACAAGCTGTAAACAAGTCATTAATTCTCAACCCTCTTCTGAATTTAAGGTAAAAGTTCCACCGTTGAATATCGACCTGGAAAACACAGGATTTATTTAAGTACAGTTGCTTTTAGTCCTGGAAGAAATGAATGCAAGGTATTTTTCAAAAACCAGAAAGGAGCATTGAGCGTCTCTTTCCTCTCCAGTTTTCCGCGCAATTAATCAGGAAACAGATTCACAGATACAACAGATATTTACCCAATTCCTCTCTAATTCATAATGATAACCTTGTTCCTCTAAACTGAAAGGTAAAAGCCGTCAGGAGCATTGTCATCTGTAATGTAAATTAGTGTGTGAGACACAGGAACAAACTGGCAGTTTCACCAGACAGTAAACGTTTACCAGAACAGCACTTTGTGTAAACTCACACGGTCATTGTATTGATGATTACAGAGCAGCGTCTGCACTGAGATGTCTGTTTGGAGAAAAGGGTTCCTGGTGTGTCCTCTGAATGCCTGCTTTTTCATGACTGTAATATGGGAACAAAGACGGACCAGATGTGAATCTGTACGGTTCGTATGTCCTTGTGGGATGTGTGTGTGTGTGTGTGTGCAGTGAGGGGGGTTTCCCATTACACCGCTGACCCAGACAAAAAGTAATTGCAGGTTGGTTCAGCAGTGAGGTAAAATCAGTGGTTTTGCATGTCGAGCTGTTGCTTTTTATGCGTCGGTTTCCTCAAGAAGCAACAGGTTCTGAGCAGTTGTGGAGACAGTGAGGACAGAGTGGAGAGTGACAGGAGGAAGGCTCCTTTTATAGATGTTGAGTGTTGAAAGCTTGGCAGTAACAGCTGTGTGATGGATATGCAGGAGGAAGAGGTGGAAGAAGTATTCAGATCCTTCACTTAAGTAAAAGTTCTGATATTAAATGTTCAAATACAAATAAAGGTCCTGCATTCAAATTTGAACTTTATTTAAAATTCAGATTTATCAGCAAAATTCTGAAAAAATATAAAAAGTAAATACATACACACTGCAGAATTTCAGAGTCATTACTATACTGATTATTCATCTTACATTAATATGTAAACTGTATTTTAATGTTGTAGCTGGTCAAGTAGAAACTAATTATTACTACTTTATATGCTGAGGAGTTAAAATGCATCTTATTTTAGACTGATCAAATGTTTTCTGTGTGAAATATTAATGTGCAAAGTAATTTTTGAAAATGATTAAATGTACAGTGTGTAAGATTTAATGACATCTGCTGATGCAGATTGCAATTAACTCAACTGCTACCATTCCAAGTGTGTAGGAGAAGCTACAGTGGCCTTCATGTGCCAAAAGCGGGCTTCGTCACAACCCCACATCTGCTGAGGCTGTTGAGGTTCCTTTAGATACAGAAATTTAGAAACTGTATTTAGCTAGATATTCTGTAAAACTATAGGTCATAGCAAATGTCTTTGTTCCTTGTTACTTCTTTATGTTTTAAAAGATTGCTGCTCCCTTGTTCTTCCTTCTTCTTCTTCTACATCTTCTTTTTCTGCTACACGTTCTGTAGAGCCCTTTGACCGTTCTGGACAACTGTAACAAACATGGTGGTGCAAGATGGCGGACTCCATGTAAGAGGACCCACTCCATATGTAGATATAAAAGGCTCATTCTAAGATAATAAAAAATTAACAATTTGTTAGGTGATTATATATGACCTAAAATATAGCTATGCTTGTTATATTCCATTTCTGTCAGTAGATCCACCAAAAAGTTACACACTGAACCTTTAAAGTGAAAAGTTAAGAGTTAAAATGCCTTATTTCTGTCTGAAATATACGGTGAAGCAGAATTATAAAGTAACAAGTAACCCAAAATTTCTCTGTGCCTCAAATGTATTTGCTGTATGAATAAATTCACCAAATGTGTAATATTCATTGAGGTTATGGGTCATTCATTTAAAAAAAATGTGTCCAGGAGAGATGTTCCCCCAAAGCAATACAAGCAGCCTGATCAAGATGCAAAACATGGAGCTTCTCCTCGGACGCTGAACTGTGCTGGACTCAAACCCTGCTGGACAGCCGCCAAAGCATAAAGAGACAAATCAGAAGCATAAAATGCCCCCAGAAGAAAAACCAAGTATACTTCCACGCTCACACTCAGGCTCAGCTTTGTCACAGCATCACAGATTAAAAACTCCTACCTCTTGAATCTGGTGGGAGTCACAAAGGTGTGTGGGTGGTGAGAGTCTACAAACACATTTTTGTCAGTGCAGTGCAGTCACAGACTTTCACTGAGAATCTCTATTGTTAACTGTTATTTTGGGAATATTTGATAGTTACACCTCCTGATAACAAGACAAAACCATTTGACCAAACACTGCACAACCTGTTTCATACATTCACAGGACAAACAACAATAATCTTAATCCATTTTTATATTGACTATAAGTCTGACACAAACATGTGAAATTGATTTGGACTAATCTGCTCTGGTGTGCTCCTGCAGCTGAATAACAATGTGTACAACATTGGTCAATATTCATTTGGCTTTTAATGGTGAATGTGAGTCCAGCTCATCACAGACTGTCTATTCACATAAATTAGCTTTTATGACAATCAGGGAATGTTTCTATGGCACGCTCGCCAAGATGTTATGCAAATGCAACAATCTGATGGGTGCCTAACCCTCATAGTGTCTCATTACCTGACGGTTTTGAATCTTTCATCATCCCATATAGGCTCAAACCCCAGAATCTCCATGTGTGGCCTTATCACAGCCGAGCAGCTGCTGTTCAGAAGGAGCCCCATATCCCGCACTGTATGAATATGTCATAAATCCGAGGCTGGACTTTCCAAAAGTTTCAGTGTGCTTGGTGGGTGATAGAGACGGGCTGCAGGGATGAGCCAGAGTTTCAGTGCTAATTAGTCAGATGGGAACAGAACAAAAGTTTGTGAAAGAGACATCCAGGGAGTGAAAATAATGGGAATCATGTGTAAACAGGTCATCATCATTTATGTTTTCCTAGGGAAAATCATTTTGTGGGAAACAAACAGAGTTCCAGGTGAAAATGTTCACTAGTCTCTAATTTTGGATACATAATAATGATCTTTACATCCCTCCTTTGTTTCTCATCACTCCCTCTGTCTCCCATCAGACTTTAAGATTTCAATATAATCTGTCTAAATGTACTCGCCTCTCACAGCGCAGATGTACTGTGACACGCATGTATCTGAATGCTTTCTCTCATGTAAAGTCACAAGAGGAATGTTACAGCACATATAAAGAGTATGACGGCTGGGAAAGACGGGGTGCCATGTAATTTGAAATAACAAGGCACTAGAAGCCTCTAATCACCTGGTATTTTAAAGGTGGGTGGTAGTGAGTCAAGAACAAAAAGTCTTCACCAGCAGTGCTCCTAACATCTAGGCATATGTATGAGGATTTTAAAGAGTCAGGGCTGTCCGCTTTGTAAGAATAGAGTGTTTCAAACATTCATGTTTGATCAGTTTCCTTAAAAGTGCACCATGTTGCTGAGTAATTGCACAAAATGTTTGCAAGTAATGGCAGCCATGCTTTTTATCTAACTGCAACAGTTGCCGAAGCCGCTGCAGAGATCTTTCCACAAATTCTAAAACTCAAATAAATAAAAGAATTCAGCAAAAATGTTTAAATGGCAGAGAACTGATCACATCAAAAAGCCTGTTTGCAGAGCAGGGAGAGCAAAGCGGGTTTATTCTCTCATGACTTAGCCTTGGCAGATGTTCCAACATGCTGCACAGATTTTCAGTCTCAAGAAACAATTTGCAGCGTTTTTTGCTCTCAGACAGCTGAATGACTGTTTCACATCCCAGTGTTCCTGCGTATGGCAAAATTTGGATTTGATTTTGCTTTATGCGTTATAGTTTATTGATCTAAGACCAACAAGGACAGGTTAACTAGTCCTCCAGCCTGCTGGACAATGGCAGGTATTTTTTCTTGCTTGAAGGAAGGTCATCACATTTAACTGCATATTCTCCACACAATAAACTGAAAAATGAATAAATGGATGACTGCATATATGAATAACTGACCCAGTCTTTTACCTCTATGAAGGTATTCAAACTTAAGCTTTCTGCAGGAAGTGTGCAGTTAGAGCAAATGAGGAGGGACGTTATGGAGCCAGCCTCTTTATATATCTCTCATAAATATTTGAACCATACATTGAAGGTAACTGTTTCCACTTACGTATAGATTCCCCAACAAGAGCTTTATTTTCTGAAGGTCTAAATGAATAATCATAATAATTATAAATGAATGTTGGACTGATGTGCCAGTGCATAAATCATCTGTATTAGTGTGAAAGAAACAAATGGTTTCATTTGTTAAAAATGATTAACACAAGATTTATTTGTCTTTTGAAAAGTCTAATACAATTAGCGGAATGAATTTTCAGATATTGCATGGAAAATATTGACAATCTCTGCAGCCCTCTGGGTTAAAATCTTGACATTTCTCACAGTTTCATCAGAGCCTGTGTCCATAGATGACATGATTATGATCTGTGTAATACAGAGTGCTCATGAGCAACACTTCAATAGGCTGTTTTTCTTCGGGGCAATAATATCTGTAAAATCCTTTGTTCTGTCTCACAAAGAAAGAAGTCCTGACACAAGAAACTCACTAATTGCACCAAATATAACGAATCACATTTGTGTAACTCAGCTCATCTTCCAGTCCCCGCCTCCCCCTGTGACTGTCAGCTGATGTGCCCACTCGCTGTAAGGCTGAGGTAACAAACCCTCAAAATCCTCCAATATGTGGGGAGATGGGCGGCGGCGCTTTTACGCAGGCTCTCAAGTGTCTCAAGTTAAAACTCCTGCGCGCTATTCTCGCTGAGTATGTCGAGGCTCTGGACGGATAGATGCGCGGGAGCCACGGTGTAGACATCCAGCGGACTCCCAACACTTTGGGGATTTTTACCTCTTCGTTTTCCAACCTCACCTCGGCACAGTGACTGTTTTCGGATGGTTTTTTTAATCACATCCGTTTCCAAGATGTTCCACAGACTTCTCCTGTGCTTTTCACTAACAGGTCTTGTTTTCGCGCAGCCTGACAGCACTGGATTATTTTACGCACTCAGATCCGAACTGTCAGAAGATGCAATCTTGGTGGCCAACAACGGAATACGCGTGCCTTTCGGGAGATCGGTCTTCATCGATCCCATCAATGATTTGGTGATTCAGACGCAGCCGGGAGACCGATGCAGCATCACCGTCCTGGATAATGACCCGCTCTCACAGAGACCGGGGCACCTCTCTCCCAAAAAGTTTCCGTGTGATTTCGGTCCCAACGATGTGACATACTCCCACTACGGGTCCAGAAGCCCGGCTAAAGACAGAGTGAGGCTGCAGCTCAGGTATGATGCGCAAACCGAAACCGTTATCATCCCGTTTATGATGGAGGTTGAAGTAGTTTTTACGCAGCTAGAGTTACTCACCAAAAACATGCCACTCACTGTCGATAATCTGAAAGGGACCAGTAACCCTATTGATAAGAAGATTTT
Source organism: Argyrosomus regius (assembly GCA_946959425.1). Taxonomy (NCBI): domain Eukaryota; kingdom Metazoa; phylum Chordata; class Actinopteri; family Sciaenidae; genus Argyrosomus; species Argyrosomus regius. The sequence continues at coordinate 23,699,045 of OX336896.1, read as the reverse complement.
AGAGTTTACTTATGACAGAGACTCTCATAAATGTGAGGTGACAGCCCTGTCCAGCGGCAGCGCGCTGCCTAGATACGGAAGACTCCTTGATGGGGGGAAACTTTCCAAAATGATGGACTGTGATGAATTCACGCAGGCTGACATCCGCTATGAGCACACGTTTGAGCGCAAGTCTCCCAACAGGGACTATATTCCCATGGTGGTGGAGCTGCATGATAAGGAAGGCAACCTGGTGAAACAGGAGTATTTCCATCTTATGATTCGCATCAAAGAGGGGGAAGAAAACACTCCCCCCAAACCAAGCTTTGTGTCCATGATGATGATGGAGATCAGCCAGTTTGTCATGACTGCTCTCACCCCTGACATGCTCGCTGCTGAAGATGCAGAGTCAGACGCAGATGAGCTTATTTTCAACATCACATCTCCCTTATCATACGAGGAGGGCTACATAGTCAGCACTGATGACAGAAACCTCCCCATCACGTCTTTCTACCAGAGAGACCTGCGTGATCTGAAAATAGCTTACAAGCCCCCCTCCCTGGATTCTGACACTGAGAGGATTTTCCAGCTTGAGTTTGAGGTGGTAGACACAGATGGGGCCGTCTCAGACCCCTTCGCTTTTATGATAGTGGTGAAGCCGATGAACTCTTTGGCCCCTGTTGTGACACGTAACACGGGTCAGCTACTGTATGAGGGCCAGTCTCGGCCCCTCTTCAGCGCCCACAACTTGGAGATCAGCGATGAAGACAACCTGGACAGTGTCACCATCACAGTGGTGGATGGGCTGCGCCACGGTGACCTCATGGTTCTGGGCTCTCATAGGAAATTCTTCACACCTGCTGACCTTACAACAGGGGTTGTTGTGTACATGCATGACGGGAGCGACACATACAGTGACAACATTGTCTTCAAGATGTCAGATGGAAAAAATGAAGTAGAATTTCTTTTTCCTATCACTATCGTTCCCACTGATGACGAGCCGCCGATTATAAATGCCAACACTGGCCTGGTGCTGTTCAAAAACCAGATGATGCCGATATCTCCCCTCATGCTCAGCGCTGCCGACATTGACTCTGAGGACTCAACTATTAAATTCACCATTGTACCTCCCTTTTCTAACATTGGCACAGTGTTCCTGAGGCAGTCTGATGCCCCAGAGGACCCCTCCTCCTGGAAGTTTAACGCCGAGGATGAAGTGTATGAGAAGGAAGTGACAGAGTGGCTTCAGAAAGATATCACTGATGGGAAGCTGTTTTACAAGCACACAGGCCCTCACAACACAGAGACCATCATGGATCAGTTTGTGTTCACAGCTCAGGATGACAATGATCCTCCTAATGAGTCAGGAGAGAACGTATTTATAATCCGGGTTTTACCCATAGATGACGTACCTCCCGAGCTGTTCCCTGGCACCACCCTGCAGTTGACTGTTCAGGAGTACAAGCTCACTCACTTTAGCAAAGAAGTTCTGCGCTACACTGATTTGGACTCTGAGGACCGTGACCTCAAATACACAGTCATTCAGCCTCCGACAGATACAGATGAAAATAACCCAGTTGTGTTCGGTTCTTTGGTTCTGACAGACAGCCCAGACACCGAAGTCACTGAGTTCACACAGGCTCAGATTAACCATCATAAGATCTCCTACGGCCCCCCGGATGTTGAACTCGGCATTACAGCCCACGTCGTGCAGTTTCGGTACACTGTTGAAGACACAGCTGGGAACAGTGTCGAAGGGGCTTTCACTATCTACCTCCAGCCTGTCAACAACAAACCCCCACAGATTACAAACACTGGCTTTACTGTGTCAGAACGTGGCATGCACATCATCAGTATCGCCGAGCTAGACACCACAGACGTGGACACAGCCAGTGAACAGATTACCTTTACTCTAAGCCAGCTCCCTAAACATGGCCAGCTTCAGGTTGCATTCACTGACCTAGAGAAAAAAGGGGTTTTCAGACTTGAGGAGATCTCAGAGGGGAAGATATCATACATTCACGACGGGGAGGAGACGATGAGTGATGAATTTCAGTTGGATGTCAGTGATGGGATTCATGTTGTAACCGTGACGGTCAAAGTTAATGTAAGGCCCGTCGATGATGAAACTCCGACTGTCAGCCTGCCTGCGGGAACAATCGGCTCTCATATGGATGTGCTGGAAAACGGAGCCACAGAAATCACAACTAATGTCATTCAAGGCCATGATGATGACACAGATGACCTCCAGCTAACCTTTATCGTGGAAGATCCTCCTGCTATGGGTGAAATATTGGTTAAAGGAGTGCCTGCAACTAGGTTTACCCAGGCTGATATTATTAATGGTGTGGTTGTGTATGCACACACGGGTGGGGAGATAGGTCTCGCCTCTCAGCAGGATGGTTTCAATTTGACTCTCACAGACATGTCCGATGATTGGACAGTAGGTGGCAATAAGGTCAACGGAGTGCATGTTCGAGTTACCATCCTTCCTGTTGACAGCCAGGCCCCTGAGGTCGGAGTCGGGATTCAATTCAGTGTCATTGAAGGGGAGAAATACGCCATCGGTCCACAGCACTTGAACGCTGATGATAATGACACCCCAACGGATGATATCCTTTGCACTATCATCGTCCAGCCCACTGCTGGCTATGTGGAAAATATATCACCCGCCCCAGGCTCAGAAAAGTCCAGATCAGGAACAGCTATCAGTGCTTTTACCATCAGAGACATCAGGGAGGGGAATATCTACTATGTGCAGAGCATTCACAAAGGAGTAGAGCCAGTGGAGGACAGGTTCACATTTAGGTGTTCTGATGGCATCAATTTCTCAGAGAACCATTTCTTCCCAATTATTATCATCCCAGCAAATGACGAAAAGCCAGAGATTTATTTGAGGGAGATAGTCGTGATGGAAGGGATGAACATTGTCATCGACACTCCGATTCTGAACGGAGACGATGCCGATATCCCACCTGAGGAGCTGATGTTCATCATTTCCAAACCTCCCAAACACGGTGCCATTTTAAACCAGCTATCCACAGGCTCAGTTTTGGTGACTAATTTCACTTTAGAGCAGATTAGGGAAGCATCAAGTATTATTTATGAGCACGATGACTCAGAGACAACAGAGGACAGCTTTGATGTCACTCTGACTGATGGAAAGTACTCTGTGCAGAAAACAGCCATGGTTTTGATCATTTCTGTTGACGATGAGACCCCCAGAATGCTAATCAATGACGGGTTGGAGGTGGAAATCGGAGAGACCAAAGAGATAAACAACAAAGTGCTCAAAGCAACAGATTTAGATTCAGACGACAGCATGCTCACATTTATCATCCGGTACGGGCCTGGTCAGGGTCTCCTGCAGAGAAAAACCTCATCCGGGTCTCTGGAGAACATCACGATAGGCATGAATTTCACACAAGCTGAAATCGATGCCGGGGTTATACTTTACACGCACAACGGTCAGGAGGGCATCCGAGATTTGATCAAATTTGACATCACGGATGGAATGAACCCGCTAATTGATCGTTACTTCTACATCACCGTGGGCAGTATTGACATGGTGTTCCCTGATGTGGTCAGTAAAGGCGTGTCTCTGAGGGAAGGTGGCAGAGTGACTTTGACCACAGATCTTCTCAGCACCACTGACCTCAACAGCCCTGATGAGAACTTAGCCTTCACCATAACAAGGGCCCCTGTCAGAGGCCACTTAGAGTGCACAGATACTCCCGGGATGCCCATTGTGTCTTTCACTCAGCTTCAGCTGGCTGGCAGCAAGATTTACTACATCCACACCTCAGATGATGAAGTCAAAATGGACAGTTTTGAGTTTGAAGTCACTGACGGCTACAATCCTATTTTTAGAACATTCAGAGTCTCCATTGTAGATGTTGATAATAAGAAACCTGTTGTTACTGTAAATAGTTTAGTTGTCACAGAAGGGCAGATCAAGCTGATTACGCCATTTGAGCTCACCGCTGAGGACCAGGATACCACTGAGAAGCAGCTGAAATTCACCATCACCCAGCTGCCTGTTCATGGTAAACTCCTCTACAACTGGTCAACGCCCGTCACCAGCTTCACCAAACAAGACCTCAATGAAAACCTCATCAGCTACAAACACGACGGAACCGAATCCTCAGAGGACTCCTTCTCCTTTACTGTCACTGACGGCACACACACTGACTTTTACGTTTTTCCCGACACCGTGTTTGAGACCCGGCACCCTCAAACCATGAAGATCACCATCGTGGGGATCGACAACGGCGTCCCCCAGATCGTGGTGAATAAAGGCGCCCCGACTTTGAAGATTTTGGCCACGGGTCACCTGGGGTTCCCCATCACCTCCAAAGTGCTGAGGGCGGAGGACAGAGACAGCATCCCGGCCTCCCTGGTGTACCACATCACCACCGAGCCCAGACATGGTTACATCATCAACCTGGGGCAAGGAAATGACTCCATCAGCACGTTTAGTCAAGGTAAGCCCTGAAAAAGAAAAACACACACCTGTATTATGACGCATAAGCTTTGCATGAAATATGAATGGTGTAATCAAATGATAATGATTTTGTTAAGTGCTGCTCAGTGGTGGAGTGATGGTAGAGTCCAGAAAAAAAGGATTTTAAAATGTGATCTGTCATATCTGGTAAACAGAATTACCTGAAAGGTTATTCCTCTCTCTAATATGATCACAATTATTACAAATTCTTATTAGTAAACAAAATTGCATTACTGTCAATCTGACATGAAAAAATGCCTTCCCCACTCAAACATCTTTAATTATAAAACCAAATGGAAGTAGTTTTAATTATCATTTAATTAAATAATTACAGTCCCCTAATGTGTGATGTGATACTCTGTGACCTCAGAGAAAAATGTTAAAGTTAAAAAATCTCTGCTTTTGATTAATTTTTCACACTGCCTACTAAAGATTTTAATTTATGGAGTAATAATTATTCACATGTGTGACAAGTGCAGGCTTGGGAATTTCAATAGTTAATTTGTGGGCCTGATTTAGATGTGCCTTGCTCATCAAATCATAATTAGCAAAGCAAAGTTAGAGGCTGATGTTTCGCACAAATGTCTTGTAGACAGTTAGAGATGAATAATTTATTATTTCCCTGCATCTCTGGGGAAATGTTCACATCTGATGTTCTCTACAGCGGTTTGTTAAATGAAGCAGGACAGAAGTAGAGGATCATGTGAAAAGGTCAGTGCAGACCTTTTTAGTGACAGGATGGCATTTGAGTTGCAGCACATTCAAATGCTTTGACCAGGTCGGTTCAATTGGAAACAGTTTATTGCTATTTGTGCGACTTTAAAATTCATATAGACAGCCGAAACTCCTCAGCAATATACATTTTAATAAATCCCCAGCACACGCGGTGATACGCCAGCTGAACTATGAATTTTTTTGCATGTTTGCATGTCTGCTTATTGATAATGCAGAATCAAGAGAACAATGCCGCTGATTGAGGTTTAAAGTGATGCAATCAATGCAGCATTTCATATCACGCTGGGGCAATTATGTGAACAAGTAAGAAAATTCACCTGCTCATGCCACAATTTGGCATAAGCACAAAGAATACGCGAGCGTAAAAAGCTCTTCAGTCTGCAGGAGACGGACACTTCCAACAAATGCTGTGCAAAGAAGGGGGGGGGGGGTCACAGATGAGACAAGAGTGTGGCGTGAAAGGGGCAGAAGAGGGGGCAGAGAGAGAGCAAGTAAAGTGGAAGAGACTGCAAATGAAGCATGCGGTGGGGGGGTGATGGGGGTTGAGGGGTGCAGTTTGGCATGAGAGAAATAAAGAATGAGGGAAGGGGCGTGAGAGAGTGACTGAAAGAGAGAGAGAGAGAGAGCAAACAGGCTCGTCAGAAGAATCAGTCAGGTGAAAGAGACAATCCTGCGCTCTTTATTTACTCATCCTATTTCCAGGGCACATCCCACGAGGCATTCTCTTTTAATATTTGATGAACATTGTGGCCCCGGTTCACAGTGTTGACTTTATATTTGCAAGGTCCTCGGGTTCAAGGCTGCGTCAAACCACTCCAGAGAACATCCTTTTCTTGTTGCCTCTCCTGTACCATCAGATCGATACTCACTAATGTGAAAAGATGAACACTAATCTGAAAGAACAATGCTCTCACTAAAATCATTGTGTAATGTATACATGTAAAATGAATATAGTGGTACATTTTTGTCTGTGTCCATGTTAGAAGGGGAGAAGGATAGGCAGCTTTCCTCTCTTCTTCTGACAGGAAGCCACCTAAGAGGTTTAAGATGCGTCCCAGCCAGGAGTCAAGGGTTTATACTTTTATGAACCTTCTTCCTCTGCCATCTATTATTGAAGGATGTGGTTTGCAGGGGCCAAGCCCTTTCACAGTCTCGATGATTTTTCTGCACTGCAATAGATGTTTCTGGAGAATGGTGGAAAAAATGCAGGCAGAGCCCTGTAATTCAGACAAGTTAGGAAAACAGCTGTGGAAGTGTAGGTACACACGCCGCTATCCTGTTTTTAACATTCTTACCTTCGTCTGTCATTAAAAGATCCACTGTCACCTGGTTTTCAGGGCTGTTGACACAGAAAGCTGGCAGGTCCGGGATTTAAACGTTTTCTGTTGGTTTAGCTCAAGCTCTCTTGGATTTGAGGTTATGGCCTTATCGTCCCGGATTACGGATTCATGATTTTCAGAATGCTCTCTCTGGTAGAAAATTGTTCATGCTGAGTGCTGATAAGGAACTGAATCAGTGTGATACTAGAGACCTGCTGTTACTGCAGCTGATACGGTGCTGAAGCAGGACAGCTTCCATCTTTGAACAATTATTCGACAGAGAGAGAGTGTTTGAACAAGCCATAAAGCCATAATACAGCTTCAAAGTGCGTCTCAGGCTATTTCTGTCATCAGCATTAATGTTATTTTCTTTATCTTAAAATGCAAATAGATTCATAAATATATATCTTTAATCTCGACAAGGGCACATTTCTTTGATAAACAATTTAGCCACCAGTTGGAGCAAGGAGATTGTTTTATTTTAATCATGCATCATTTCACATTGACATGACAGTGTGACCTTTGTGTTTAAAATGCAGAGTGGCCCTCATTTGCATTCTGTCATTAATTACATCAGAACCTTTGCTGTTGTTTACTTGTTTTCCTTTGTTGGATTGGAGGTGACGGGGTTTTGCCATATTTGACATTCCCCAGCCGTGATTTTTAGACCTGTTTTCCAAAAAACTGAAGTTACTTTCCTCCTTACAGCTGATATTGATGACCTGAACGTCTGCTACGTACTACGGAATGATGAAAATGCTACTTCTGATGTCTTCCACTTCTCCGTTGAGGATAGCGGTAAGATTTCACCACTTTACCTTCACATTTGTGAGATTTCAGACACTTTTCTTTTAGACTTTACAAGAAAAGGTCCTGAATAAGTTGCCAAATGACATTTCAGCAAAATGTGGATACTTACAAATTGGCTTAGGTGAAGATCAAACCTGTCACCATTTGGGTATGGTATGATCTCTCTAACATTTCTGTAGCTGTCCTCTGCTCTTTGAGTTCCTGCAGTAGATGTCAGGGTTCAGAGAAACACTTATCACTCGTGCCTGTGATGAACCTGCGACCAGCTGTCGAGCATCATATTCCTGATAGATTTTACAATTCAGTTGAGTAAAGAATGTTTTTGATGTTTCTGTTGTTTCATTCATAATCACTGGGCTAAATTGACGCCGTCCTTCTGTCAGCTTCAGATGGCTGATATTTGCACTGACTTCATTGAATTCGCCACTTGTGTATAAACTGATCTGCCATTCATAGCAGCAGTGCTGCTGTGGGTCAGAATATGAATTTCTGATAGAAATGTGCGTAGGCTGACAGACACTTTTTTTTTTTCATATATGTGTATATTACAAATGATGCTACAATATATTAGCTTACTGGTGAAGTGATGAGCCTTCCAGGTTCAGCAAAGATAGAAAACTTATTTTTGCAGTGCTGAGATGAATGCACATCATTTTCACAGTTCACTGATTTAATGAGAATGCCTGTATAATTTGTGAATATGACTCCAGGTTGTGTCAAATAGTATTACTGTGTGTTCTGTCTTGATGCAAGTCTGATTTCTATGGGCTTTTTCTTGGCAGCATAGAGAAGAAGATCTAAATAAATAAACACTGAGTCGTTCAGGCTAAACTATAAGACAACATTCGTTCGTAGGGCAAAGAGCACTTTGAGTTTGAAGTTTAAAAAAACATGCTTTCATTTCATGTTCTATGACCAACTTTAGATTCATTATAACCGTCACTCACTTGCTGATTTATGCACATGAAACAGCCTCTTTAAATTCTGTACATTTAGCTCTATGTGCGTGAAATCAGCATCTATTTACCGAGGCAGCAGCCAATTAAACAATCAGCGACCGGGAGTCTGCTATAGGACGTTTCAGCGAGTGAAGAAGAGAACTTAAGAGGCAGTCGCCGCAAGCTTTGAAAAGAAATCCAAATGCCGGATCACCGTAACAGGGGACGATCATCAATGTAGTAAGAATCTGAAACTGAGAAAATTCTTTAGGCCCCGAGAACAAAACGCATTCATGATTTGAAGCACAAACAAGTGGGACATGCTGCGAATAACAAGTCATACACAAAAAGGCTGGTTGTCTTAGTCTGGCTAGAAGCACATTTCGTATTGTTTCCTTATATTTTATGACCCTGGGGGTCTTTGTCACCAATAAAATGAACGAATATATGTTAATAGAAAGGTTTGTAAAAGACTGCAGTGTAAGTTTTGCACATGGAATGATTAGATGTCTAGATTTCTTATTACAGAAATAAAGCATCCAGAATGAATGCTTTCATAAAACCTTCACTTTGTGGTTTAAGTGTCACGACCACGGAGCCACAGCTCCCAGTCCACATCCGATGATGATGTTTTAAAACAGTGGGATAAGAATTTAGTTCTGCCCTCCTCTTCCTTCTTCTTCTTGATCTAATTGAGTGGCACTGTGTGCTGTCGCTGAGACACCCCATATAGGTTGATTCAATTTCATCAACTCCAACCAAATCCTCGGTGTACGTGTGCAAATGTGCACCTACTTATTTTTTATGAAAATGATTGCATCCAGCCGTTTGTGCAGTCACACTTATTGCACATACATCATCCTCAAATGCATAGTAAAAGGCAGAGGTGCGCTCGTTTTATGATATCCATCAAGTTAGAAAAGGCTCTCTTTCTGGTCATTTTCCTCCTGTATGATCAGATACAATGAGAAAGTATTAAAGACTAAGCACTTACAGAACAATTGATGTAGAGCCTCGTAAGCCTCCCGTCATTGGGGTTTTGAAATTTAATGGGCTTTGCAGAGAAATTCTCAGACTCATTTTCAGAAACTAAATGACACACCGCCTCTCAGAGATCCACGGGACTAGGCGACCATGTATCATAAAGTGTGAAGATCACGGGTCACTTTTCAAGGTTATTTTACACATCTCTAGGGCTGCATGTATTCTTCAGTCACAATGGGTTATAACTGTCCTCCAGTTTTAAAGCTGCTTTGTGCCTTAACCGCTGACATCCAAAAATGAATCATGCCCCCCACATAACATAAGAAGAAAGCCAGGTATTGCACATTTCCTGTCTGAAAAATGAACTAATGGTGTTGTGAATTAGCCCTAGACCCATTTTTCATACTGTGGGGCTAATGCACTTAGAAGAAAGTGCTAATGCGTAGAAGAATAACAGTTCCTTTATGCACCTGAAAGGAGAAACATTGACTAATTGATTGCCCGTGCTCCTGTTAAGTTTTTTCTTTTCTTTTTCTCTGCTCTTGGCAACAATCTGACTCAAAGCTTTTAGAAGAAGTTTACGTATATTACCAGTCCAAGTTTATTGGATCCACTTGGGCTTCCTCTCCTCTCAGGAGGATTGGTGTTACTGCAAACTGATTCCGGATATAGAATTTACAAAAGAAGGACAAAAATATTAAAAAAAGACATTCATACACTCTAATAAAAGGAAGCACTACAGTGAATCACAGCAGCAGGTACAACAAAGTGTGAAGCGTCCTTCTCAGTGTCTTCCTGCACAAAAATCCCCCAAATGAATTCCTCCTGCCTTCAAGCCTATATTTTACAGGAGGTGAGCATTATGATCTTGTAAAATAATAATGTACACGTATAGGTACACACATGTATATGCGCACATATATATGAGAAAGATGTGTTAAAACACTTATCCAGATGTGCAGTGGTGCACACCCACACGAGCAATCCCACACATGCACGCACAGCAGAACACAGAGGGCTAGCCGTGGGCTAAGGAGCAGTCAGGCCTCCAGCACAAAGAGCTGTTTGATATTTAAGAGCCCAGGCAGCATTGTGGGTAATGAGAGCCCTGGGCGTTTGAGCTGGGCAGAGCTCCGAGGCAGCCACTGGTAATTATGTGGCCCTATTACAGGCTCATCTACAGGGGGAGAGTGTCAGGAAGCACCCTGTGTCTCACACTGAGAGCACCTGGGATCACTATAGTTAACTGTAATGGGCTGGAACACAGTTTGTTTCCCAGGCTGTGGGATGTTCAGGTAGTTATAATCGAGCAGCAGGAAACAAGACTAAGATAACAGCAAAGTAAATTTGAGGATCATGGGAACATGATGGATTAAAAATCAAATCTGAAACGCTGGAACAAGAGAATGTTTGGCACTTTAACTTGGAAAACTTCTGAACGATCTATTCCACTCATAGATTAATTAACTAATTGTTCAGCTCTACTTGAAATTGTTTGTTCATTGAGGTGAGGTTCATTGGTGCAGGTAGTTTGGTTTTGCTTATCCAGGTTTTGAGATATCTGCCTCTAAGATCTCTACCTCTGATATAATACGATATAGTTGAACTGTGGTGCTCTATCCATAAGATAGGCTGCAGTTACTTTTTATGAAAGTTTCTCCTCCCACTGCCAACGATATCGATTGCCACAATAGAATCATTTGATCCCATCATCACCTCTCAGTACCCATGAGCAGCTCCAACACGCCTCTGCTCCAACATAGCGCTGCTTGTCAGATGCAATAACGGCACATACCTTCAAAGAAACTGCAGCTTCTGCAGTGCCATCTTTCACTGCTTCACAAGTGTCTCTTGAATACAATGAAACACTTTGTGCTGTAACTTTATTAGTCCAGTCAACACTGCAGACTATTCTGCAAGGGCACCACTTCTTTATCCTCAGTGTTTGCGCATGATGTGTGATTGGTTGTCGGCCTGCCGTGGACTTCTGATGAAATGACCTCTTCTCTTTTATTAAATGATACGTGGAGCAAATTACTATGCACATGCAGCCTTCTAATGGATGAAAGAAATCAGTCCCTGAAAAAGAAATCCATTTTACACTGCTTCTATTATAACTTTTAAACTTTTTAAACTCAACAGTAAAACTAACAGAGGCTGAGAAATATGAAGTCAGCCATGAACACACTGAATGTAAATGGAATAATCCAGTCTGGATTTGCTCAAATTTGTGGAACTGAAAAAGCTTTAATTTGTTTCTAAAAGTTGAAACACTTTTCTAACTTTTCCAGATCCTCTTTTAATATATCTCACTGGCTTTGGAAGCAGAGTTTAGATCCAAACCTTGAAAAAAAAAAACAATTACAAGCTTAAACTGGCTTTCAGCATGGCCATGAATGGAGCAGGTTAATCCCTTGACCCCTTTTTGTTGTTGGTAACCTGTCCAGCAGGTTTACTGATCAGTGCAGAATTGCATCAGCATTCAGCACTGCACAGACTGACACACACACTAACACGTCCCCTGGCTTTGGGAGAGGATTCTCTTTATCTGTCAGCGTTCAGGAATTTACTGTCACTCACTTCTTCCAGGGCCCAACTCTCCTATCTTTATCCTCTTCATCTCTCCTTTCTCACACTGTCACTCTCAGATCTTATTGGACGTGTTTTATTCATTTTCCATTCTTGTACTCCGCTCAGCATCCATGTTCTTTATATATTTTGTTCTTTCGGGTTATTTTTACTCTGTCTCGCCACCTATCAATGTCCCCTTTTCCTCTCGAGGTACAGTCTTAATATCTTGTCCTCCTGTCTCGCTGAGTTTTAATCTTAAAGCATGCTGTGATTTATTGTGTTGACTCTGTCTTAGGCATCAGTATTTGGGTTTTACTGTCACACCCTCGCTGTCTTTTCCTGCTGTCTGTCCCTGCCTGCTGTGTTTGTCTGTCAGCGTCAGTGCTGATGGATCTCTGTGTTACAGGATTACAGCTCATTCCGCAGCCGCGAATGTCACTCGAGATGATCTGCATCTCATTAGAGCGTCGAGATGAGAGTGCGAGACTTGCTCAGAGATGTGAAGGGATTTTTTTTTCATCATGTTAATCATCTTTGATTCTGTATCTCTCTGTGCTTGACAGCCGACGCTTCACATGTAAACACATAAGCATGACCAAACAGCCTCTAATCTCAAGAATAAACAACAAACTGGATCTTTTCAACATTTATTTTGCCACTAAAGTCTTCTGATTTACATTTTCGACTATATGAATACATTGCTCTCAATTATCGATACTGGATTTTTTTCCTTTTTTCCTCACAGATACGTTACTCTTTTTTTTATCTTAGCAGTTTGTTTCTTTCATCTAATTTTCTCCTTCTTACATTTCCTCTAATCAAAATGAAACTGTAGCAAAGTGACAATTCCATCTCACATAAAATCTCATTCTTTGCACACCATCCTCACCAGCTCTGTCTCCTGCTATTTCATTTTAATGGATCTTAATGTGCCTTTAATTTATATTTAAATCATTTAAGCATTACATACAGCGATGCTTTATTTGCATTCCTCTGCTCACGTTGCAGTATAGAAGTACGCAGCACTGGGGAGCTGTTGTGAGCTCTGCTTTATTATTTGTATTTAGGAACCCTCTAATAAAAACCATACATCTAAAAGTAAACATTAAAGCCACTGAAGCAAAAACGAACATTTTCCAGCAAAAATAAAATTTTGTTTTGAGGAGATAATGGAGGGAAATGAGAGCAGTGGGACAAAAGTGGGAAGGAGAAAAGATTTCAGTAGCTAGTTTATCATCTCCACGCTCAGACACAGTTTGCTCTCATGAGTGCCAGTATCCGTCCTGAGACACATTAAACTCTACCCCTGTTAAATATTATAGTGCTGACATGGGGAGACTAATGCTGCAGTGATCGGTGTGCTGCGGTTTTGCCTCTGTGATGAGCATACAGTTAGTTTGAGGTGTTATCATTCACACACGCACGCACACACACACACACACACACACACACACACACACACACACACACACACACACCAACGCTTAGGCCTGATTCAGACCAAATTCGGCAGAATGCACGTTTTCCAGTGTATTGGAATTAGTGTGTTTTGGCTGCAGCAGTGCAGGTTGCATGGGGTGCCGAAAAGAAAAGCAGCATCCTGCTGTGAAGTTGAGCCAGATTGAACTTTTGGAGAAACGCCAACCTGACATCACGCTGCGGCGGTCAATCAGACAATCACATCAGGCAAGCAGCTTCACAGTCAGCCTCAATTGTCACTGAACTCCACCTGAACTGCGATCCAGGCGGAGTTCATCGACTGAACTACAATATTCTACCTGTTCTGTTCTGGCTTGGTTTGTGTACCAAGCTTCTCTGTCTGTGTCTGGATTTCAGTCTGGCTCGAGAAAACCGATGAATCAGAAAAAAAGTTACTTTCTGATTGTTTCATGGTGGTTACGTTCATCACAAATCCCCACACACACCCCGCAGCAATTCGCTGCAACGACTGATTTTGGTCTGAATCCGCCTTACACATAGATACACACATACAACTGCAGACACACACATGCACCTCAAGGAAGGTTTTTTTGTCCTCAAGCCTTCTCCCTTTGAGCTATGCTCAGGGTCATATATGGCAGTCTTTGTAGACATCAGTGAAGAACCTCACAGTTATTAGGTGTACCACAGGAACTTCAAAGGAGTCGAGGATTCTCTGTCCCAGATGTCAGTTTTCTTGTGGTTTCATGTGCAAGGTCGCTTAAGGTGTTTCTCCAGCACAGTCATGCCTGATGGCGGTTGAATTTAGAGAGGAAACAATGCATTATTCTGTCGCACGCAACTTTTATCTCCTTAGGCTGGGTGGGGAGGGGTAATGTATGTGTTCTTCACTTCCTTTGTTGCCCACAGGCACGCACAGACACAAACGCACATCGCAAATAGAGAACAGAATATAAACAGCAGCACCTGATCCGTCCTGGCATTTTGGTTTGGTTTGACATCCTGTGAAGTGACTGATCAAACGCAGCGAGTCAATAAATAATCCCTACGTGCACGTAAAGCAGCAGCAGTCCCGGCAGTCAAAATGTACTTGATCCTGGTATATTAACAACAAAGAAAGCTAACCCACGTTGGCTTCAACTTGCCCTCGAATTGAGCAGCATTTTAAATGCTTGAGTTTGCCCCAGGGCCATGAATTCCTGGTCAGCCTACTGATATCTCACCACACCTCAGGAGATATCCGCTATCATGCCGATCGCCTTGGGCGAAGTGTAAATGTAGTGACACACACACACACATATAATACACACAGACAGACACAGGACATTCTGGTGCTGCTACCTGTTAAATAACCTGCTTTCAGTCTGATATATGCACGGCCACACACACACGCACACACTCCTCGGAGAAGAAAGAAACAGCTGAGTGCTGAACCCATTATAATCTTTGTGATCCGCTTTGCCACTAGTTGCACACATGCCAAGCCTCCCAATGTTAGTGAAGTGACTGCCACACATCTGTCGGGATAAACTAAAAGGCACTGAAACATCCTGAGGGGGTGTGAGATATTTGTATTTTGTCAACCATCAAAATTTCTGTAGACAGGCACTCCTGTCAGGAGGATGGCGCGTGGGCTGCTATTACTACTGAAATATTACTGGTGATCTATTTTAGCAGCCTGTCACAGAGCATCACACACATGCTTTGTAAAAAGGAACACACTGCCAGCTGAATGAATAGCAGATTTAGCGATTACTTCCTAATTCAGTGTTTCTCGAGTCTTCCACGGTGAGACGGATCACTGGGTTTGTTGGTTGCATATAGCTGTCGGTTGCCAGTTGCACTGGGGAGTTGGGGACTTGTATACAAAAGAGTACAGAAGGCAGATGGAGACGTAAGAGTGAGGGAAGGGCCACGCCGCCAGCAGCAGAGAAGATGTACTGAGCAGCAGACGGCATCGTCTTGCTGTGAAAAATTTCCTTTGATTTTGGGTGTGTGAAGCCACAGACGTGCACTGCACACACATATACGCACACATAAACACACACAGTTGAAAGTGAAGATAGCCGTGATTTTTTTTTTTTTTTTTTTTAAGACTGGAGCTAAGAGCTTAATCTCACGTTTGATTTGATTGAAAAAATAACGTCAGTAAAAAATCTACATTTATTTATCCGTGTGATGTTTCCAATCTAAATGTTGGCAGGACATGCTCCATCTGTCTCTGCTATCAAAAGCACAGCAGGCCAGCATATAGGTGACCTCATATAGGATAGTCACTACCACACACACACACACACACACACACACACTTCAAACAACCCAAAACCTGTGAATGATAGTTCCACCTTTATGTGTGTGTGTGCCTGTGCGTGCTACACATAAATGTGAGTTATGTTTATTGGACGAGCAGGAGTCTGTTTTGGAAAAGCATTTTCAGGGAATCTGATCTGAAGATTTAATGTAGCAAGTTTGAAATCAAGTTTTGGGATGAGAGCTCTCCTATATTAGCTGTGTATGGTGGCCGTTGACAGATCAGTATCATGTATTTATTGCCTGACCATTTAAGTCAGATTTCGTTATTTTCCCAAGAAGGACATTCATCGTGTGGCTCTGTGACATGTAACATGAAGCATTAAAGAAGCAGTGTTGGGAAAAATATTCAGATAAAGTAATATTACCATGCTGTGAAAATGTTTTTCAAACCTGACTAAAATATGTAAGAACTATCAGCAAAATGTAGTTTAAGTATCAAACATATCAGTGCTGCATTAGTGTATATGTTGCATTTTACTGCTGTAGATGTTTAAGGTTAAGCTGATCTAACTACTTTATATACTCTTGGGTAGTTTTATCTACCGCAATGCATCATGGTCTATACTGTAAGATATATATATCTACTGTAACAGCCATTTTCAACTTTGTGACATTTTACAGCTCATCCAAGAGTTTCAAATCATTTATTTATCTTATTGTTATAATAAGTTTATTTAGTATAGCACTTTTCACAGAACAAGGTTACAAATTGCTCCACGAGAGCAATATAAATAAAATAAAATAAAAACAATAAAACATGAGCAATAATGAATAGTTATACTTTATTGATCAGTGGGGAAATTCTTTTTCATTTTTACACATAAAGGTCCAAAATACAACCACACAAATATGGAGAGATGGTGGCCTGATGGGCAGCCACGTAGCAGCACCCTGGGAGCAGTTAGGGGTTCAGTACCTTGCTCAAGGGCACCTCGGCAGTGCCAAGGGGGTGAAATGGCACCTCTCCAGCTACCAGTCCACCCTCCATGCTTTGGTTCGTGCTGGACTTGAACAGGCTACCCTCCAGTTCCCAAGCCAAGTCCCTATGGACTGAGCAAGTGCCACCCACAATAACAGAACATGAAGACAACATACAGCATTATACAGTAGGCGAGAAAAAGGCCAGTTTGAATAAACAGGTTAAGTCTACAGGAAGAGCATTCCAAAGTGTTGGAGCCACAGCTTCAAAGGCACGATCACCTTTTTGCTCATGTATGAGGGACAACCAGTAAGCCCTGGCCAGAAGAAGTGACCTGTTTGTGATGTAAGGGTGGAGCATATTGGAGATGTATTCTGGAGCCTGACCGTGCAGAGCTCTATATGTGAAAAGAGGCAATTTAAAATGAATCCTGAACTTGTCAGCAGTCTAACTGCAGTAATCTGGAAGTAGGAGAATTTTCTCAACCTATAAAGAAACAATTAGCTGTATTTAGAAAGTACAGTAGTTGATGTAACTTATGAGTAAAAGTTACTTTGAAAATATAAAATAAAAATGTGAACACTCTTCTTAGTGACCAAACAGAAATCAACAATCATAGCAGAGCTAGAAACACCAGTAAAGTGGTCGTAATGGTGCTTTGGTTGATGTAATAGCAGCGATTATTGCTATGTGCTAAGAAAAGCCTGAAGTGGTGCTGGCTGAGCTGTTATACAGTGGACTATCATTATATATAAAAACAAACAATGTCTGGCTATGTACAGTTTATTTTGAGTTCAATCAAAGAAACGCTGTAGGATGTTGCTGATGTGCATGAATGATCTCTAGCTGTCTGTTATCTAATAGCTCATTTTCATTAAACTCAACACAGTTTGCTCTGTGAGCTGAGTCTAAGAATCTGATAGTAGATCCTGCTTCACAGAATCAAAAAAACACTCTGAACTCCACTTTGACTTTAACACTAATATCTCTTGACTTTACATAGCCATAGGTTTTGTGACTTGAAAGACTCGATCCTCTCCCTGAGCCCAAAGTGTGAAAATCTGAGCAGCATATTCAGAAACCGAGCAGATACCCGGGCCCGTGTGAAGGTCAGAAGCACTTGTTTTGATGTACCTCTGAATGAATCATTGTACCTTCATGGAAGGTTTCTTTTATGGGTCGAGGATCTACTGTATATATATCCACAGAAAGAGAAGCTCAGAGGGCAAAGAGAGGTGTTGGTTACTGTCTGATGAGAGCTTGCGCTGATACTCGTATGACAAGACATTTTATTAACAGGAAATACAAATGGCAGGAATTCATTATGGACCATTGGATTTATTTAGTAATTTAAATAAAAGCGACTTACAAAAAAGGGAAACAAGTGCGACAAGGACGTGTTAGTGCAGCAATAAGAGCTACTCACATAGAATCAAGTGACAAGATACAAGGTTTTGCATGATGACATGCAGCAAACTGTACACTTACAGTACTGAACCAAACATCAGGGTAAAATCAGCAGCTGTAACAAAACTACAGACCAACTACAAAAACATGCCTTCTGATTTTTTGATTGTAAAAAAAGACATTTCTTCTGACGGGACAGCTGTCAGATTACTCTGTAAAGTAGATCGTACAAAACAAGCCAGCATCAAAACTGAGGCAGAGTGACTGAGTGACAAACTGAGTTTTCTCAGAGTTTTCCTCTGCAGTTCATACTGTAGTGTCCTGATCCTTGAAAACTATGATCCCTAATTGGTTTTTAAAAAAACCCTTATGGTAAGTTTTTGTCAGGAAAGCCTTTGAAAGAGCACGTAAAGTGAGTTTTGCTGTATTGAGGATGATTTCAAAGCTGCTTTTTTGTATAGTCAGCACATGTATGAGGCCTTTTATCCTCTTGAAAGGCTTGAGGAATGAGGCAGTGTGAAGCCCACTGACTCAGATGCCTATTGTTTGTGTACAGATCCCCAACTTCAGTGAGAGGTCACACAGCAGGACTGGTGCACACACACACACACACACACACACACACACACACACACACACACACACACACACACACACACACACACACACACAAACACAGATACGATAAGATTTCAGGCAGCTTGTGCTGTATTCACTATCAGGGAGCTGGGATAAAAGTCAAGGTTGCAGTGGAGCTGGAATTGAAGACTGGGGGTGTATGTGTGCGATTTTGTATTTGCACCCGCTAAGTGAAGCCTGAATTTGGCCTACAGGCTTTTTGGAGGATACATGAGCTCTGATTATATTAGCTGTCTCTTCACCTCGGCATGTTGTAGCTATGTCTGCCAAGCCAGGATGTGCTGAACTTTTCACCTCTGCTGTGTTTTAACACCATGTTAAAGTTTGATTTTAACAGAGAGCTGAACCTGCACGTGTACTTAGTTTTGGAGAGTGAGGGTAGCATCTCCACTCTTCTAGAATTTAGTGATATTTTATTGATCGGTATTGGGACATGCTCTTATTTTGTCAGAGTACAGCATCACTATTTTTTTGCAGGAGCCCTGCCATTTATGACCTCTGCGATGGTGGAGGTGAAGTGCGATGCTGTGTGTGCTTTTAACAGCTTTACTGCTCCACCATTTAAGAGACATAAATGACTTGGAAGAACAAACAGCTCTGAAATCGTCCTCAATAGAGCTAAATGAGATATCCTTTCCGACAGCCTACACATAACATTTGCACAAACAGCCCACCACCTCTGCACTTCCCTCTTGCCAGCAAATCACACACTCAGACATGTTGTTTAACGTTCACAGGAATGCCAGACATAGTTAGGCATTGTTCATCACTACACAGAGGCAGAAAAAAAGAAAAGAAAATCCCCCCTCCCCCCCTCCGCTTCTTTTATTTCAGTTTTACAACGTTTCATTATCGCCGAACTCCATCTTTTACCCCCGCAGGTGGGTATAAATTAGCCACACAAAAGCATCATCCTTCCTGTCCGCTTGTTGAAGTGGCAGCTGTTGAGTAGTTCTATTAGCCTAGCACTAACAAGACCCATTTACACTGCAAACCCTTCCTTAATAACACTGATTGGCTGGTGGTCTTGGGATTATGTGCTATTCTAGAGGAAAATAAAACACAGTTCAACAAAGAAAGATTTGATTATAGAGCACATGAAAAGACTGACTGTTATATAGGAAGGTATTATGTGTGTGGGCATCTTGAGAATAATTAAAACACTTTTTCTTCATATGTTTTATTTTTTGCACTCTTCTGTCGCAGAATTCACCCTCATGCTTTCCTTTTCAGTTTTTATAGAATATTGAACACACAAAGCATTTGATTAAATCAGAGAAAAGGTGCCCTTCTGTGTGGAGTTTACATGTTCTCATGTCTGTGTGGGTTCTCTCCCGAGTACTCCAGCTTCCTCCCACAGAAGACGTGCAGATGAATTGCCCATAGGTCTGAATATGAGCGTGAATATGAATATGAATATGAGCGTGTCAGCCCTGTGATGAACTGGCGACTTGTCCAGGGTGTACCCCGCCTCTCGCCCAGTGTCAGCTGTGATCAGCTCAATGTTAACTAGAGTTTATTTAAGAAGCAACACATTCAGGCAAATTAGGTCAACAATAATATCCATCCATCCATCCATTCATCCATCCATCCATCCATCCATCCACTTATCCTCACTACGGTTGCAGGGGGCTTGAACCTATCCCAGCTGACTTAGGGTGAGAATGGGAATACACCCTGAACAAGTCACCAGTTCATCACGGCACATAGAGACAAACAACCATTCACCCTCACATTCACACCTACGGACAATTTAGAGTCACCACTTAACCTGTTAAGGTTCATGTCTTTGGACTGTGGAAGGAAGCCGAAGTACCTGGAGAGAACCAACGCAGACACAGGGAGAACATGCAAAATCCACCTATAAACAAGCAAAACAAAAACACACCAGAAAAACAGAAAGGAGTAACAATGTGTTATGTATTTTGTTTAGGTGGGAACAAACTCAAGGATCAGCAGTTCCGTCTAGACTGGGCCTGGATCTCTCTGGAGAAAGAATACTACGTGGTGGACGAGGAGGACAAGTTCCTGGAGGTGGTACTGAGGCGGAGAGGCTACCTGGGGGAGACGTCTTTCATTGGTTAGTCTGTTTGTCTTACTGCATCTTTTCCTTTCTGATCCAATGATATGCTTTGTGGTTTTAGTCACACATAGCAGAGCGGCTCTATGGAGGGTAATGTTGGTCTGCCAGAGGGTTCTTATTCAATTCACATCCACTTCAGTCCAGACTGAAATATCACAACTGCTGTATGGGTTGCTGCAATTAGGTACAAACATTCATGGTCCCCAGATAATCCTACATATTTTTTGGTCATCTCCTGCCATCAAGTCAAAATTTTGACTTGACAATCCATATAAGCTTAGCGTATTAGCCTTTTCTTTTTGAGCATGCTGACATGATTATTTACCTCAAAGCACATGTCCTCCTTAATTTACAAGGTTTCATTGCTTTACATTACTGTTAATATCAGATTTTGATTCCACGTTCTGTGTACAAGCAGGAAAAACAGAAAACAACCTCAAGTGCTCAGGAATTCAGGCAATAACACACAACTTGAACCAAAATATTTCAAAATATTTTTTCTACTTTTTTCCTCTTTGATGGTTGATGCACAGAATTTTGTCATTTGCTTCACTGCAGAGCTTTACGTGCCTCCAATTCATTTGGAATATACAGCCTAGACATTATCTCCAAACAGTGAAGCCAGAAAGCAATTGAAATTTCCTTTCATCACACACTGTAAGCATATTTATCCTCTGAGCCAATAATTGTGTTTGGCCTTGAGCAATTTCAGAGTTTGCAAAAAAAAAAAAAAAAGAAGTTGTTATTAGTTTGAGGAGGCTAGATGGGATGGCTAAGTAAGGTCAGCATGATGCCCTGTGCACTGTGACTCTGCTCACCAGCACATACAGCAAAACAATGTCAAGAAAAGTGTGTACTTGTGAAGCAACACAACATTTTCCTTGATGCTCAAAGTTCAGCTTTATTTTTTCCCAGATGGACAAGTGATTTGTCACAGTGAGGAAATGAAACAGGCAACAGGTGTGTCAAAAAGCAATAAAAATGCATTGCACTGACCAGGCGGATACAACAAAATCCCCAAAGAGAACACTGAGAGTGCAAATATTGGTGGGATTACTGAGGTTAGATCACTGATAAAATAACATTATTGACATCATTATCTGCACAATTAATATACTTGTCACCGTGTCATCTCCTTGTCTGCAAGTAAAGTAAACCTGTAGATATGATGGAATATTGATCTGTTTATATCTGTTTGACTCTCGCTTCCTAAGGGCTCTGACACAAAGCTGACACTCAGTTTGCCATTTATTTTTCCTTACTTTCTCTCATGCATGCCAACTAGGTGTTGGTGATATTCAGTAAGTAGTAGAGGCGAAGCAAGCTGATGCGTCAGTCGATCTTTGTCAAGTGGTTTACTGTAGGTGGGTTTGATGCGTCAGGGCTCTAAACTGCAGTGCAAAAGAAAGAAAGAAAGAAGAAGAGCTATATGTACAATTGTACTGCAGACTTCAAAGTCTTGTTCTTGGGAAAAATAGTGCTTTTTTTTTCTTTCGTTTTCTTACGCTTATCCGGGGTTGTGTCGTGGTGGTAGCAGGTTTAACAGGGCAAACCAGACGTCCTTCTCCCCAGCAAGACTTTCCTGGGTGTTCCCAGGCTAGATCCCAGGCTAGATGGGCTATATAGTCCCTCCAGCGAGTTTTGGTTATTTCCCCAGGGTCTTCTCCCAGTTGGATGTGCCTGTAACACCTCCAAAGGAAAGCGCCCAGGGGGCATCCTAATAAGATGCCCAGACCACCTCAGCTGACTCCTTTCTATGTCAAGGAGCAGGAGATCTCCTCCAAGCTCCCTCTGGATGTCTGTGCTCCTTACCCTATCTCTAAGGCTGAGCCCAGCCACCCAACAGGGGAAGCTCATTTTTGCTGCTTGTGTCCACGATCTCATTCTTTTGGTCACTACCCAAGTACTGCAGTGCTGGAGACGCCGCACCAACCTGCCAGTCCATCTCACGTTCCTTTTTTCCAATCACTCGTGAACAACTCCTTCACTTTGGGGCAGCAACATTCCACCATTTTCCGGCAGAGAACCATGGCCTCAGACTTGGAGGTGCTGACTCTCATCCCTGTCACTTCACGCTCGGCTACAAATTGCTCCAGTGCGTGCTGAAGGTCAAGGTCAGATAAAGCCAACAGAACCACATCATCTGCAAAAAGCAGAGATGCAATCCTGAGGTCACCAAATCGGACATCCTCCTCACCCTGCCTGCACCTTGAGATTCGGTCCATGAGTGTCATGAACAGAATCAGGGACTGGGGGCAACCTTGGCGGAGTCCAACACCGACTGAGAACATATTTAACTTTATGCCGAAAATACGAACTACGAATTGTACTCGAATAAGGACCATATGGCTTGTAGTAATGGTCCTGGTACCCCATACTCCCCAGTGCCCCCCACAGGAGCCCCGGGGGACACAGTCGTAGGCCTTTTCCAAATCCACAAAGCACATGTATGTCAAACTCTCATGACCCCACCCAGCACCCCTGCAAGAGTAAAGAGCTGGTCTGTTGTTGCAAGGCTAGGATGGAATCTGCATTGCTCCTCCTGAATCTGAGGTTCCTCTTTTCTAGCACCCTACAATAATCTTCAGTCAATTAGTCGAGAAGCAAAAAGCTGCTGTCACATTTATAGCTCTTGAAATTCTGCTTATTGACGATCTGAAGTAGTTGTTCACATTTTCCATATTAGGCTGTAAAATGTCTCTTCACAGCAGTTGACAATGGCACACAAACATGTCTAGGAGACTGACAATAAGTGAATCATCAGCAAACTTAAAAATAGCAGCACTCACCAGTGTACAAAACACAGAGTGGGCAGAGAACACACTGCTGGCTCAGTGCTGCTCAAATCTCAAATCCAGCCAGCTACACTAACACCATTGCCAGAGTTTTTAATAAGCTTTTTGACCAGCAGATGGAGGTGATTTTGTGTTGGAAACAATGGCCACAGTGTGTTTTTGTGCTTATGTCTGAGTATTTATGCAAGATCGAAGGTTAAAAGGATGTAGATGATGTTGTCCCTGAACGATCCTCAGCCTTGTATTTGTCAAGCTTCAGCTCGTTCGCTCAATGAGAAGCAGCAGCTGTAAGCAGCTTTTACCCCATCCAACCTCTCATCATCATTCTGATCCTTGTTACTCTTTGGGTCAGGTGTTAGCATCACAGTGAGCAGTTTATGTAAGCTTTAGGACTTATCTACCTGTGTACACGTGTGTGTGTATGGGATTCCTCTCGGGAAGGTTTTGAGTGTATCGTTCATGAAAGCTTGCGTTTTGACTCTCATCTCTTTGCACAGTTGGCGTGTGAGCGCCTGGTTATCTCTGACCGCACATACAGCACACACACGAACATTCACTTTCAAGCTCCCTTTTTTTGAATGAACGTCTAACAAGATATGTGGACGTGGTGCTTTAATGCATCAGTGTGAAAGTGCTTTCTATCTCTGAGGCTGAGGTGGCAACAACATGTTGAGCCCAGGCATTTTTATGCAAAAGTGCACTGTTTGAAGTAAGATTAAAGAGAAGGAACATTTTCTTGTAGCCTCTCCAGTGAGCCAAACCTAAGTCACTCTGACAACAGTATTTTGTCTCAGAACCCAAATAAAAAGTGTGTATATGCTTGTATGTACACAGTTCTTTGTATTTGTGCCTGTGTATGCCCGGTGTGTATCTGCTCAGGCAATGATGATGAAATATGGTCTAGTTCAGGGCAACACAGAGTGAAAAATTGAAACTGATAAAAGTTGTCTAATAAGTTTCATAGATTTCAATTTGCTGGACTGGTGAACAGAAGAATGGAGCAAATGAACCAATAACAGAGCTGCAACATACTTGAGGTGGACAAAATAGCAGGAACACCACACGATACGATGGAATACAATCCAGTCCAATCCTGCCACAGTAATGGTACCTTTGACTGATGGCTCTATTTGTGCTCATCTCTGCTCATTTAGCTCAAGTCTGGATGATATTTGGGATTTTCCCTCTTTGCCGCCGTGCATACGTTTGCATTGTGCTTGAAGGATGCCCTCTTCGTAGGTGTGCATTTAGCTTTGACATCAGGGATTGTTAGCTGTAACAGCTAACTGATGGAACTGCTAATGGGACTCTATTTGTAAGATGACTCACTCTTTTTTGATTTATAGTGGATGGACAAAACAACAGATTTTGAGAAAGGATCTTCAAAACTCCCCAAAATCATATACCATACAGATACCTGCTTTTTATTTCAACATGACTTTTAAATGTTTAAAACTATTTAAAATAGGTTTTAATACGTGCACATTCATATGTAACGACAACTATGATAATGTTAATACAAGTGCAGTCAAAAATTATTATGACAGAGACATATTTTTCCAGCACTTTGGGGGCAAAAGTGTCAACACTTACATAAAGCTTATTTAAAGCTTTTATAGAACAGTGTAAGAACATCAGACGAACAGTGTAAGAACTGCAACCCTGTTTACACATACAAGACAAAAATAGTTTAACAATCATAATATCATCATTCATAATTTAATATTAACAATGAATGGCTACAAATCCTTTGCAGTGACAGTCTAAAGTCTAAAACACAGATATCAGCAGATGCTTGGTATCTTGCTTTGTGATGAGGTTTCTGTCTTTAGTTTGGTCTGAAACACATCATCATTCATTCATCAGTCGTTAATCATTTGAATTAATCATTCAATTTCTAAATTCCAAAGATATTCAACGCTACTGTACATTCAAACCTCACATTTGAGACTCAGGAACCAACATTTTTTTTGTCATTTTTGCTTACAAATTAAATAAAGATTTATTCATTATCATAATTGCCATTTAATTTTCTGTCAGTTGACTAATTGATTAATAAACTAATTATTTCAGCTTTAAAAATGGCTGCGAGTTTGTTCAGAACCTCTAATCACCTCTTAAAGCTTCATCATCATTGAAAATTTAACATCCAACCAAAAATATTAATAACAATAATAATAATGATGTTTACCAACGCTCTCTCACAATTGCAAGTGTGTGTGTATGTGTGTGTGTGAGGTGTGCTAATGGAGGAGTGGAAAGGTACTAACAATTATGACAACGAAACCAGAGCTGTAAATGAAAAGATAACTGACGGCACAAAGAAACGACACCCGGCGATGAAACTCACTGCCATGTAAGGGCTAGCTGATGAAAGCCGCCGTGGCTCGTGTCAGCAGTGGAGGAGAGTCGTTCCACATGCTCCATCACAACAGGACGCGCAGGTAGAGATGATCAGTGGAGGGGGAGCGCAGAGATAAGATCAAGGTTCAAAGATGCCCCCGCAAAGCACAGCTTAGGCAGACGGGGCTGGAGAACGCGGGGATCACACCGGATTCTTCCACCACTGTTCTCAACATTATACGTAAAAAAACATGACTAACATATAAATATTCAGCTTAATTATTCATGGCTGTGTGCCCTCTTCTTCACCTGCTTTGTCATGCTCTAATTGAGTTCTGTCACTTCGTGCTGTCTCCTGTGACACTGTCCCACTGACTTAGCAGCCCACTTAACCCGTCTCACCTTCTCCCTTTTTCTTTTCATCTGTAATCTCTCCTCTCCTCACCTCATCTCACTGTGCACAGCGTTTAGTCCTTTTGCTCCTAACCTGCTTTTCCTCATCAAAGACTCCATCTCTCTTCCTCCTGCTCCCTCACTGCCTTATAGCCCACAGTCTGTGCCATAGGCTGTCTTATATCCTTCCCCCACCCACTCTCCATTTGTCATCCGTCTTAAATCTCCCTGCTTCGCTCTGTCTCACGTCAGTGCAGTAGGTTTGGCTGTTTGTACTCGCTCTGTCTTCTATTTTCCCTTTTCCTTGTGTGCATCCTCGATTTGGTTGTCACCTATTGTGGTGTGTCTCTCCTGGTTCTTCTCCATCTTTGTCTACGTCTTGTCACATTGCTTTGCTCTGTTTTCTGCCATGAAACCCTCCACTACAAGTCCTCATCCTCTCCACATCATTTCCTTTCCTCTCCACATCCTTTCCTTTCCTTTCCTTTCCTTTCCTTTCCTTTCCTTTCCTCTCTTCTTTCTATATTCGTAGGTGTATGAGGAATATCAGGACTTCCTGTATATGTCAAAGTTTCCTTTCCTTGAAGACTTTTTCCCCACATGTCCTTTACTGTTCTGTCCTTGCTCTGAGAGATAAATTAAGCATTGCTAACAAGATGTACATTTGCCAGGTTAATCATCTCCTGTGGGACATATCCCAGCATCATTATTGTTGCCATGCAGGGTGGGTGGAGAGATCATTTCATTTCACAAGGAGAGAAAAGAAACTTTTGCCCCCCCGGAACGTCTCCTCTACAGCTCTCCACCTCAGCTGCCTTGATGTAGAATGACCTTTATGGTATAATGAGCACGGATGTACCTGTGATCATTATGAATTATATATTTTACATTCAGTCAAACTCAGTTCATGTGAAAGAAATTATATTAAGGAATGGAAAGTTTGCAGCTATGACAGAATTGGTGTGTGATTGTAAGCAGTTCTTTGTGTGTGTGTGTGTGTGTGTG
This sequence comes from Argyrosomus regius, assembly GCA_946959425.1. Taxonomy (NCBI): domain Eukaryota; kingdom Metazoa; phylum Chordata; class Actinopteri; family Sciaenidae; genus Argyrosomus; species Argyrosomus regius. The sequence goes on along the minus strand of OX336896.1, from coordinate 23,671,868 downwards.
TGTGTGTGTGTGTGTGTGTGTGTGTGTGTGTGTCTGTGTACGTGTGTGTTATGGATGAACACAAAGGACTGTAGCTCTGAGGAACACTACCATACAGATCAAAAGCCCTCTGGGTGGATATATCTCCACCTGCTGTGAAGGAACCCCAGTGTGACCCCAGGCAAGGCGTGTCTCTCCCTCCAGGGAGTCCAGCAGAGGTGGCGAAATGAGGCTCCGCCCTTTTAAGATCAACACTTCCTCTCACTTGGAGGTTGTTGTTTTTTTGAGTGTGTGTTTGTGTGTGTGTGTTTTGTTTATTGTCAATCAACTGATCTTCAGGATAGAAGGATAAGAAAGATAAGATCGACATCCGTCTGCTAGGAGGACACTTTTCTAGTTCAAGTTAAAATCTTTCATTACATTAAATCCTATTTTTTAAGTCAGTGTACATCAATGTGCATTTTGATTTTATTTTCTGGGATCTTTGTATGCGTTTGTCATTCTCAGATGTCTCTGAATCAACCACAAATGAAATCATAAAGATGATATCTGGCTTACAAAGTTAGAAAGTTTAACTTGCGGCTCATAGGTTAAAGAAATAAGAATTTGGACTATTGGACTATGAAAATCGTCAGCATACCCGTGTTTATATAAGCCATCTAACAACTCCTGCACAAACTGCCTTGAAATGTGCTGTCGATAGTCTTGGCCTTGATGTATTTATTTTATAGGTGACTGTGCTGACCTTTTCTCCAGCACCACAGTAAAGCTGAAATTTAAACGTCTACAAGAGAAACATAAAACTCCAATGGCAGACTGCCATGGAGGTTACTCAGCACGTTTATGTTTCCCAGAGGATGAATCTTTTGAATCAGAACTGGAAGTGTGACAAAACTTCTTCAACTTTATTTCAGTTTAAGGTCAAGTGCGAAACAGGACTCAGGGTTTAAGCTTACTCATGCATAATATTGGTGGCATTTCACTGTACTGTCTCGTGCTCTATACTGTATATTACAATCAGTTTTGAATCAAGGAGGTGGCTATTGCCTGATGCTGCTGTTAATTCATACACTACCCATCATAAGTTTGCTTGATTCAGTACAGTCAGAGGACTGATTTATGTTTTGGAATGATCTCGAATGGTTACAGAAAGTCCTCTTTACAAATAGATAGTTATTTTGTAAGAAGATTAACGTTTTGTACTTGGAGAACAAATCGCTGTGCACCGGTTCAACCAGACTGATAATTGAAAGGGCAGAAAGAGACAAAGACGCCTTTGAGCAACAGTTAAATAAGAATGTGAGAAATCATCAGTCATTGGTAAAAGTAATTGGAAACCTAGTTTTATTAAATGCGAACAGGTTTTTGTTTCAGTGTCAAGTGCATGGTAATGTCTATGAAAAGCTGGGATGAACAGCTTCAGCAAAGCTAACCTTTAAACTGCAGAATAGAAAAAGAAAGTTTGTCAAGGCTTAGCATTATTGGAATTGACCACAAGAGGAGTTTAAATGCAAACATCAGCGTGGTTCAATAATAATCTGGGGTCACTTGCGCTTTTCTGGACTGGAAAACAAATTCAAAATCGAAGAATATTTGATATTCTCCCATGTGATGCAACACTGTGGAGACATAGAAGTTTTAATCAATTGAATTTTTTGTAGCCTAAACTAGTTCAAACACGAAAAATTGACGTATCTACTTTGATGCCAACCAGCTTTTTACAACCCTCATCCAAGTACACTTGACTCAGGTCATCTTGTCATAGATTTCTCAGAAAGACCTTCAACGGCCGTCAGAGAAATAGATGTTTTTGTGTTGTGTTAGTGCAGCTGCGGTGAGTAATAGCAGCATCATTAACTTTTTCCCAAGAAAACGCAAAGAAGCTGAAAAGTTGAGTTAACAATGCCTCGGTGTACCATGTGTGCTTGTTGACAGGAATGAACTGAATGAGGGTTATATTTCATTTACTGCAGGTCAAATGTGAGATAGTGTAGCGTTGCATTATGGTCAGCAGTGGACTTGAAATTGGACTAAAACAGTGTGTCCAGAAAGAAGTATTTGCTAGATTATGGATGTTTTGGGTTATGGCTGAAAAGTTTGCCACAGTACAACCCCCATGTCTATATACTCAATTTACTCTGCAGTATATATGGTCACTCAGAAAATCCAAGATTTAACACCAGGAAACAGGTGTAACACCAGAGTTGGGCTTTGTGAATAAACAGAGTCACTGAGGGCTCTCACAGGCACAGTTTGTATCCATGCCTGTATTATTCTCAGCTTAAATTTTGCAAACAATACTCACCTCTGAGATCTCTCAGATGGTGTATCATCTAATGTATCCAGTCTCATCTGCATGTGTTTGCCACCTTCTTGTTTGAGCAGGCTTTTGAATGAAGAAAACAAATCATCCTTTATTTACAGGCACATGCGTCAGCCTGGCATGAATCTGCCCAGCTTGTTCTCATGCTGCATTTATGAATGTATACAAAGGAATATGAGCAGTGTATTTCCAAATGTAATACATTATTGTATGGCTAATGTCACCTGGGTTTTCTTGATGTGTGTTTGATGTGAATCCCAGTGGCAACAGTGATGTGTCCTACTTTGAAGGAGGTGTATCGATGAGCATGAACGTTAGATGGATTGTCGTAAAGTGGATTCACATGAAAGACCTATTATTAATGAAAGAGACAGCTGAAGAGAAAAGAGGGTGACACACACACACACGCACACACACACACACACACACACACACACATGCATACCTAACCCTCGGGAAATAATCATGGTAGCTAATCCGTCTCAGTAATGTGGAATGTGCGTACTTAAATGCTTCAGTCACAAATTCATTTCACACATTCCTGAGGCTCCGCAAGTGATCAGTGAAAAAAAATAGAAGTGACGCTCTTTTTCTCACAACTCTCTGAACAGCATTAAAGGGTGTGAATATCTAATCTGTTTTTCATCTGTTTCTCACTCCTGCCTGTCACTCTTTCATGGTCGAATTCTTTGTTTTGTACGCACTTCTTCTTCTCTGTCGTATTTTTTCTAATCATCCGGCCTCTTCTCTCCCTTCCTTTTCCTTTTTTTTGTATCACTGTTCTATATCTCTCAGGTATTGGCACAGAGGATGGTACTGCAAAGAAGGAGGAGGATTTCAAGGGTAAGTCCCAGAGGCAGGTTCAGTTCAACCCTGGGCAGACCACAGCCACGTGGCGGGTTCGGATACTGACTGATGGGAAGTATGAGCAGGCGGAGACCTTCCAGATTTTGCTGTCAGAGCCAGTGATGGGCGTGATGGAGTTCCCTGCCACAGCAACAGTTGAGATCCTGGATCCGAGTGACGGTCAGTACTGCTCACACACACTATCCTGTACACAGCACGTAAGACAAGATAAAATAAGTCATGCTGGTGTTAAAGAGTCTGACAGCTGTTGGAATGAAGGAGCTCCTTCTTACAGTCTGTTGCTGAAGGAGCTGTTTAAGGCCTCCACAGTCTCATCCATCCATGGATACTTTTAAGGTTGGATCATTAAATATTCTTTGGTCTCAGAAAATAACAAAATATATTTTCTTAAGTACAATTTTAAGGTTCTTGTTCTTGAGTATTTCCATTTCACTACTTGGTATTTCTACTCCACTTCAGTTTTGTTCACTACATTCATCTGACAACTTTAGTTTCTAATAACTGTGAAGAATCACATTATTAATAGAAAATATAATCAACAAATAGTATATGATAAAATATTATAGATAGCTGCAACATTAAATAATGCTTACACATAAACACATTCAAAGTTTCAGTCTAATAATATAGTAAACTGTCGCTGTCCATTGAAAACCATGTATGTCTAAAGGTCATTTTTCTCAGGAGGATGAAAAAACTAGCTCACAAAATAAACCAAAAACACTGTAATGAGACACATTTAGTGCATTTTAAATGAATATCTATGTGTACAGAGTCATCAGTGAACTGTTACATATTTTAAATGGATTTACGTGGATTGCGAGCGGAAGTGGATATGTGCCTTTTTTTAAAAAAATGTTAACTATATGTGGCGTACAGCGCGTTTTTTCGAGTCTCGACTCTCCTGTTTATGTCCACCTCAGCTGGTAAACTATCAATAGCGAGGCTGTCCTCATGTTTCCACAGAGCACGTTGGCCTAATCAAAGCTATTTTAGTATTTTAGATTGAAATCAACATAATCCATCTGACGTGCATCAGTGTGACTCGGTTCAGAGAGATCACAGAGCTTGTTGTCTATCCTTGAATCAAAACTCAAATGTTATTTATATTAAGATGTTTTCCTTCTATCTTTAATACAAACATGATGGAACAAAACATTTTTTCATCGGTCAATAGGATTTCTAAATGCTCCATAAATGGAGAGAATATGCACATTGAAAATATGGAAGAGATTTAAGTACTTCTTCTTCTGGTGAAAATATGTTGGAGGTATTTTTGCCCATAATTACTTCACAACAGAGTCCAAAAGCTGAAATATATTCGTTCCTTTTTGCACATTTAGTATGAATTCTCTCAGAGGACTTTCTCTCCTGAATACAGATGCAGAATATTAGGTGTATTGTGTATTGGCTTTCTGTGTGAGCTTCATATATGAAACTTGATTGGCGCCTGTGTGCCCACTCAAACAAACAGGTTATAAAGAATTCTATTGCATAAAGAAATATTTTTTTATTCCGTATTTCCATCAGAAATATGTTTTTATACAGTTCGCTGTCTCTATTCGATTTAATATCCATTCTTAGAAATGAAATTCAAACACAGCGTCTATGGACAGGCAGGATATGAAGGACTGAAAACACAAGTTAATAGAATACATCCAAAGGAGAGGTGTTTGCTCTGCCCACATGACAGGTAAATATGACTGCAGCTCCGGCAGCTGAAGTTTCATAATGCACACCGCACAAAAATCCCAAGTGCCACTCAAGTATTCCTGTTACAAAGCAATGAAAAATACACAAGCCTTTACTGCATATCATATTTGTTGTGTGAAGCATCACTCAACCTGGCACACACAGAATAAAGAATTGTCAATATAAACATTGCCTACTGTAGATACAGAGTCATGTCAGATCTGCCCTCAGGCACGGAGAAGGAATACAGTTTTGACATGACAGCCAGTAGAGATGATGACTGTGTTGTGGTTTTACTGAGCAGGATGCTTAGGTCCGTAATCTAAAAATAAAACAGCATGATTAGAGACACTCGTTTATTTATTTGTCCATTCATCAAGCTAAATTAAAGGTTCTCAGAGGGCTGATTAATGTGATTAGTGATGGTGGACACTGGTCAGACTTTAATGATTAGAAGTAGTGAAAGTATGTCCAGCATACACACACACACACACACACAAAAATCTTTTGCCTTTTCTCTTAAATAGTTTGTAATCTGCCATTTTCACTCCCCCGGTTCTTTGTGTCTTCGCCTGCAAATTGAAATGTTAATGGAATATTGAGTGACAAACTGGCTGCTCTGATGCAGCTTTTACATTCACTTTTTTGTATGCATTATTCCTCTCCTCTGTGCAACTTTTATGTAATTATAGACGTGCAGCAAAGATGGAAACACTGTAGCCTCCATCATAGTAACACACAACAGCTGCTCTCATCACTCTCTCTCCTGCTTATGTGTCTTTTATTCCTTCTCTCTCCTTCTGGGTCTTGATCTCTCCCTCTCTCCCCTCACATTCTCACTCCTCAATCTATCCTCCCCCGTGGGTTAATTATGGTGTGTGTGCGGAGGGCAGGGGCTGTTTTGCTTTCTGGGATTGTCTAATGTGACAGAGATGTGCCACTCTGTTCTCTAATGGGCTCTAGCCATGATTGTGGCGTTAGCTGTACTCCAGCTTCTTTCTTTTAATGATGAAAACTGGCTTTGTCTGGTCTTCTGGTTACCCTGGAGATTCCCTCCCCAGAGGACATGTCAGCTAGGCTAATAGGTTTAGAGGTGAGAGGACCGCTAAGCTTTAGCCACAAGTGTTCCGAAATTAAGGACAGCATAATAAGCTGATATTGTTTTAACGGCACAGGCAGTCTCTGTTTGCCTGCAGCTCTTCTGTATTGTTTTCTATTTCTTTTGTTTGTTTTTTTGTGAGAATGTGTACCCAAATACCATCATTCTGTATTAGCATGGTGCTACTTTGATTAATAACGAGGAGTGGGCCTTCTCCTGTGGTGCGTTTGCCCGTGGTCCACCCACTGTCAGTGCTCTAGCAGACACAAACTTTGTTTAATTACAGGGTGTGATAGCGTAGCTTTCCTCCTGCAAAACTTTGCGACTTTCTTTCATATATAATACATGCACACTGCTGACTAAAGATGAAGGTGGCAGCCCGCTGTTTGACTGTTTGCTGCAAGCAATACCAGCATCTTGCTACACTCAGTGATATCTCTCTCGCTTCCTCTACAGCAAGGATGCTATGTATCAGTGGAGCTAAGAGGACTCTACTGCACTTTCGGGCCAAGGTCTTTCCACTAAATGATGAAGAACTGTTTTCTGTCTCGTCATTTTCTTTTTGTTTTGAAGTCGCAAGGCCAGCTGCAGTCAAGCACGTCCTTGCGTAATTATGAGAGCTTTGTCTCAGTTAGGATGTGCAATCTCTTGACTAATGTAGGCCACGTCGAATGAGGCATCCTGTGAGATGCTGTGACACCGTAAAGCCGTGGTTTGTTTTACATTTTAGGCATTCAGCTGATGACCACATAACTGCTGATAGTAAAATGCGCAACTATCAGAACAACAAGCAGAAAGTAGAAACCGCATCGATAGAATATTCATGAAATGATCAATAATGGAGAAGTTCTAGGCATGAACATAAAAGTCAACCAGCTTCTTTTTTTTGTTTGTTTGTTTGTTTTATTGTTCATGGCAAGACAATAACAAGATCACACCTTCAACACCTTGTATAAAAGCGTGTGGTTTTTTCCCGACCCTATGAATGTTTTAAAATGAACGCAGGGTTTCCTCCAGGAGGATGAACTTGACCCACTTGGCTGAAAATTTGCTTTTCTAAAATCTTGGGTGGATTTAGAGGGGCTAGAAGAGCGGAGAAGTGTGAGGTGAAATGTAAAGGTACTGTGAGGAGAGGAGGTATATGTGTGGAGAGAGAGAGAGAGAGAGAGAAGAAAATCAGGGTATAGCAGTGTGCATATGTGTGTGTGTGTGCGTGTGTGTGCATGTGTGTGTGCGTGTGTGTAATAGGTAAGCACTGGACCCTAATCCCCTGCTATGAGTCCCTGTAGCCCCCTGGGGAGTGACAGATTGTGGGCAGCGACAGAAAGGAGAAATGGAAGAGAGGGGAGAAGATTGAGAGGAGAGAGAACAATTTAGGGAGAGTTACGTGAGGGAAGAGAAATGTTTGACCTCCCGTGGCGCGTGAGATTGTCTCACGTTGATGACTTCATCCCAGAGAATCATCTCAGGTGTTGATGCCTTTTTTACGTTCGGTGTTGAATCAGACACCCAAATCTGTTTATTTTTTCACGCTCCGGCAATCGGCAAGTTCTTGTGGCACAAGCACAGCTACAAGTGTCTTGAAGTTCACATCATTCATTCACTCAAAAAGAGAGCGGGGGAGGGGTGAGGAGGGGGGGGAACAAAGTCATAAGAAGATCTGGGACGAGCCTCAGCTCAGTCCACTCTGCTAGTATTTTTATTGGTCCCCGTGCGTCTGTGGAAAATAGCTCCAACATTTATTGTTTCTGTAATGCCAGTAAGTTCTGCGCTTTGATAGATGATGCTTTCACTGGCTCTCAGTCTCTCTCTCAATCACAAACTCCTCTCAGAGTCGTGGAGAGGAGCGAGGAGAAGAAAGAAAGAAAATAAGAGGGATGGTCTGGCTGACCCCTCTGTGTATATAGGAGTCGATGTGTGAAACTCCCAGCTGATTCACTCTGAGAGGCTTGCATGTGTAATTGTCTGCGACACACCAGGCAGTAAGAAAAACTTCCAGAGGGGTCCCTTTGAAGAGTACCTCTGGTTGCATCAAACCAAAAACTGTGATGGAGAGTTATTTTTGAATATGAATAGGCACACCACAGGACCACCACTTCAATAGAAGCAAGTGGAAAAATGTCAGCTGCAGCTTGCTAATGCAGAGCCAGAACAAAAGCGTGTATCACTCCTTGATGGCATAATGTTCTGTGGATTTTTGCAGATTGTTATACATATCATTACCCTTTTCTTTTTTTTCTCTGACTCCCTCCAACTCTCTCTCTCTTTTCTCCTCCAAACAGAGTCAACGGTGTTCTTCCCCGAACAGATCCACTCGGTAGAGGAAGACGTGGGAGAGCTTTTCATCCCGGTGCACCGCAGTGGAGACATCAGCCAGGAGCTCATGGTGGTCTGCTACACACAGCATGGTACGGACTAGCCTTTTTTCACCCCATCTAACCTGTTTACATCCAGTGTACCCTGCATGCTGCCTGCCTGCTGCTGTGCTGGCCAGGCTGATCAGGGTGAATGTTATTATTTAAGGCTTAATGAATAATTTCTGACTATATATTCTTGTAATGAGGAGAAGAATATTGATGGTGTGATGGTGTCTCCCAAAGTGCAAATAGTTAGAATATTTCCAAACCAAGAATATACTGTATATAACAAAATAATACATACAAGTCCACAAACTTATTTACACTGATGTTAACTTATTTGTAACCACCTGCAGTAAGGCCCAGGCAGCCCCTCTTAAACCTGCTTTCCACTCTGCCTTATATTTCCATAAAAAAATATGATGAACACCTTTTTTTCTGTATATTGAACAGGATATATATATATATATAGTTACAGGACAAATTAACATTACAAACATAAATATCATTTTTTACTCATGTGACCATGAACGCGAGCTAGATTTAACAGCGGAAAGCAGTTACACTCCTGTTTTATCGCCTAAACCCCTGATGGGAGATGGCAGGACGAATTTGCAACACACGAACAGTAAGTTGCAGTAACCTTTATTAATGCATGCATACATAAAAATAGCACTACCAAGTGTGCACCCTTGGTCGCACTACTGAAACAGTGAAGGAAAGAGGGATGAGAGTGAGAGTTATTAACTACTTAGCGAGAACAGAAGGGAGCGGGAAGTGGTGTGTATGTGTGTTTGTGTAGGTGTGTGTGCATGTGTGTGTGTGTGTGTGTGTGTGTGTGTGTGTCTGCGTTGGCTGCAGTCAATGACAGAACTGTTCCGTCACTTTTCTGTGTTCATGTAGATAATTTAGTGTTTGAGGTATAGATGAAAAGATATTTACATTCTTTTATGTTTATCAGATTAGACAAGCAAAGCAGAACAACAACATCACTAATAAGTCATAATTACAATTGTGTTGTTTTAATGTAATATTAATGTATCCATATGCATGGTGGATCTGTTAGATGCACCTGTCACACCTTTCCTGTTTGACAGTTCCAATGTAGTCTATTTAAATCGTTGCCAACACACTGATCCACAGAGAGAGATCCACACCACATTTTCACATGTAAGAAGTAGCAGCATAAGCACAGCGGCATCACAATTAGCTGTCAGCCGGCGCCTTTTTTACAGCAGTGATGGGCATATAGTTCCTGTGAAAATAATCTATTCCTTCGAGTTCATACACATGAATGTATCAAACCTTTCAAACCTTTCGAGTTTTGATATTTTTTGCAAAAACGACACTCCCGACGTTATAGCACGTTTGACAGCTAGTGCTGTCTGCCTCATAAAACCTCTCTTCAAATGCATTACCAGTCATCATGTATAAGTTTACACAAGAAAAAGATGAAATATTCACTAATGTATTAATTCAACATCCTATTTGTATGTAGGTAGGCTATGTAGGTAACAGTGTTACAGAAATGTGATTTGACTGCATTGATTTGTCATTCTTTCTGGGCAAGTAGCAGACATCCCACTTCCAGCTCAAGTGAACCATTCATTCATTGTGAGTGCGAGTGAGTGTCGCCCCATTGAGGTTCTCATTCAAGACAATGACTCCCGCTTGTCCCGACTGCACAACTGTAGCAGGCAGTGTGAGCAGAGCCCATAGACTGTAGAAATAAAAAGTCTCCATGACATCACCCAAACATGTGAGATTACATGACTCTGTTCGACACCATCTTGACAGTCTTGACTCCGGTGGCTGCTGGCTAATCCAGAAAAATGGGCAAAGATGTAGGTTATGGGCAGAGCTGAATGTAGCCCAAGCAGCAACCTCCGTTTCTGGGAAATGAAGCCAATGCAGAAGTGCCAAAAACTGTAATTCTTCACTAGGCCACTTGAGGCTGGCTACAGAGCATTTCAACCTCCATAAGCGCCTGTATTACAATTTTTATAGAACTCACCTGTTACACATAACTTTAAGCCTTAATATCATTTGAAGGGGTTAGTGATATAAAAATGAATTGTTAGAATGGGGAAGCTGTCATGAACAGGGAAATTTGCTTTAGAGACCAAAACAGTACCAGGCTTTAAACATGTTTATTTCTGCCGTGTAGTTGGACATTTTAACATGGGGACTTATGGAGACTCATTTTGTAGCCAAGTGGCCGTTCGATGAATTGCAGTTTTTGGCAGTGGTGAGTCGGCTTCATTTTACAGCCACAGTACAATTCCAGGAAAAAAGTCTTTCAAAAACATGTATTCGTTTATTTTCACCGTTTTGCAGTCATTTATCACAATCAATACCATTCTTTCATGCAACCTACACAACAGCTCCAGTCTATCTCATTTAAATTACTTTTAATGACTTATTTCCAGCTGCTCAGAGTCACATTGTGTATACTATCATCACGCAGTTAAATGCCATGAAACAGATTTAGACAAACATGAACAGACTGATTAGCCTAATGAAGGCACTATTGTTAAATGTCAAAGGCTGCGGTGGCTAGCAGACCTGTGGGGGTGGTCTGTTCTTTTTGTGTTCTGACATTAACGCTAATCCCCTGACTCACGTGATGGTCTCGCTGTAAATAAAGGTCAAATTTTAACACATCATAATTGCTGAATTTTATCCATGATAGTAAAAAATGGTGCCTGGAGCTCATCACTTAGCATCTCAAAAATAAGAAATGCTGTCTGGAAATCTGCTCAAGCACACTGATGCCTTTTACAGATACAGTAAACTTTAAATGTGTACTTTCAGTGATTTAGGTGTTTTAAATGTGCAATATCTTCTATTTTTCATCTCTCCTTAAGGTTCGGCCTCAGGGACGATTCCTACCACCGTCCTGTCTTACTCGGACTACATCTCCCGCCCGGAGGAGCACGGCAGCATCCTTCGCTTCGACAAGGGTGAAAGGGAAAAGCAGTGCCGCGTGATGATCATCGACGACTCTCTGTATGAGGGAGAAGAGAGCTTCAACGTCACTCTGTCACTGCCTGTCGGGGGGCGTCTGGGATTGCACTACCCCACCACCAAAGTCAACATCTTGGAAGATATGGACGATGGTAAGACTTGAGTTGACGCTGTGCTGCTTATATGTATGTAGACAGTATGTGTGTTTGAGTATGTTTCATCACGCAGATGAGAGAACTTTTGTCTCCAAAGAGAGGCTGAGAAGATTTCATTTAATTCTGCTTGGTGGAGGGCTTCCAGGTTAATCAACACGTGCATAATGGACACATATAGGTGCATGTGAACAGTGTGTGGATTATCCAAGCCTTTATATCGCAGAAGATTCCTTAATTAAGCTTGTTTACAAACTAGGTGTTGACTCTTGCAGTATAAGAGTGTTGGAAACACCATGATTTAGACACCTGCAGCAGACAGATGGAATCAAACCCCCATTTCGCTGTCATTCTGACAGCCTTTAATTACAATTCAGACTCAGACAGGAGTCCAGTGGGACTACATTATCATACATGTCCCTGGTCTGCTTTCATCTAGTTAGAGCATCGTATGGACAAAGTAGATTACATCTTCAGAAAGGCAGAGAAATGCATAAAGGATTTGTCTGGGGAGGGGACAAACCTGCTGGGAAATACCCATTCCAATCCACAGGCTTACTCTAACATCTCACTATTCTGCATTGATTTACTTTATAGACTTGGAGAGAATGTCTCCACTCAAGCTTTTTTTTTGTTTAAATGCCATGCTGTAGATCGTTACAGTAAAAGTCACACTTTTTTTTTCCTACGAGAAGAGGCAGCACTTGTATAATTTCTGTGAATTTCCCCGGTGTGGGATCATTAAAGTCTGTCTTATCTTATCTTATAATAAATTTGAGTCAAATACAATATAACTTTACATCATCGAGGCCATATAGACAGTGTGAAAGAAGCTTATTCCTGTCCTCATTTGCACTGTGGCTCTCACAGGCTTACAAGCTCACGCTGGCATCTAACTAGAGGAATGCAAACTGTAAAATATGCCCTGTTTTTCCGTTAGTAAAGTCACAATAAGACTTTAAGCACCACCACAGGGCTTGCCAATATTTCAGGATGAGTTCTGAGGAAAAATATCAACAAATAAATATGATTTAATTGATCTATATGTGGTCCAACTGAGTTTTCACTGGCTACAATGCTACAGATGGATTTTTCATTCTTTCTGTTTCTGCTTACTAAGTAGAATTTTACTTCATTATCCATCAGATTCTGTGGCTGTAAATGAGCCTCTACATTTGGCTGTCATCTAAAATGACTTTTGAGGAAAGAGGAAAGGTTCTTCAAGTGGAGCAAGGAGAGGACGTATGCTAGAAGCCTTTATTCAGTCAGACAAAACCTTGACTGGTTTTAATCAATGTTAACTAAAGTAAAATAAATAGGTCAAATTCTGAGTTACTCCATTTTCTGTTACATTATACCTCTACTTCACTTTTCATTCCACTTAATTAAATTGAATAATTAACAGTCCAGTGTGTAACATTTAAGAGGATCTATTGGCAGGAATTGAATATAATTTTCATTAGTATGTTTCCATTAGTGAATATAAGAATAATTGTGTTTTTGTTGCCTTAAAATGAGCCCTCTATATCTTCAGAAAGAGCGGGTCCCCTTCCATGGAGTCCGCCATTTTTCTACAGTAGCCCTGAGCAGACAAACCAAACACTGCTTTTTATATGAGTTTTGGGAAAGGGGAGGGGAAGTAAGCTACCGAGCAACTAGCTCCATCTTCACCAGCTACAACATTATTTAGATGAACAATACTATAATATATATTGTTCTGAAATAGGCCATTTGCATGATTACTACCTACTTGTATTTCCACAGCTGGTATTTTTTTACTTAAGTTAAACATATGAGTACTTATGCTCTGGTTTTACCCCACAGTGTCTCCATCAGTGCACAAAGAGTAAAAAACGATTGACTGCACTTGGCACTGTTTATTCAGCCTTAAAACACAATTTTTTTTGTGGGATGTGGATCGGAGTATATCTTCAAGTTAAGATTAAATGTGTCACACACATTTCAATATTTCTCTCTCGGAGGACTCTTAGTCTTCATTTTTAGTAGCTCTTTTATTTTACCATAAACTGTTTGTATCAGAAAGAATAGTCTGAGAGAGGACGTGTAATGCTATTGTCAAACTGCAAGCTGGGATAAATAAAACAATGAGGGCTTACAACTGAGAACTCATTTAGGCATACAAACTATTGTGCCAAATTGAATGTGTGTGTATGAGTGTGTGTATGGAGGCATCTGGGGGCTAGTTAACAAGAAACATGACACACGATGTTTGATTGTTAGGAAATTGTCAGAAGACTTCAGTTGTGGTGCTCGGTTCAAAGCGATGGAAATGTGTTTGTGAAAGCTGAATTCCAGGGAGAGTCCATGTGTCATTTTTAGCCTCCCGGAGGATAATATGCCATCTGTCATTGCTCTAATACCTGCACCCAGGCAGTCAACCTGCAGCCTCCTTCACTTTACTACAAACTCAACTCGCCAAGGAGAATAGTGAAACAAGAGTTACAGCACCCTTTGTGTACTCGTGCACGCTTACTCGTGTGCGTGCACACCGAGTTAAAGTTAGACTGCAAACTCTGCATCAAAAGTAAGTGGTGTAAAAAGCACTGCTCTATCTGGCCACATTTTTTTCTTCCCCCCCAGGTCAAAGTCAAGTTCAGTCCACCGTTCACCCTCCATCTATTTCTACACTACCACCACTCTCTCTCTCATGCACACACACGGCACACACTTTCTCTCACTTTAGCTGAAAAAAAGACCCAGGGGTGTCTGCTAGATTTAGTGCTTTATCAGATTAAACTCCACAGTACCTGTCTCCCAGAGTGTCGCGCTCCGCATGGCTGCACAGTCTGACTCAAAGTGAATGTTGTCATCTCCTTGTACTCTTCCAAGGAGAGAGGACACTCAGGCTCTCTCATCCGGGTGCATATGGCCACGGCTGAGTTTGTAGAATTGTAGAGTAGCTCAGAGTATTTCTTGGAAACCCGCTGCTTCATTTCAATATCAGGGCAGCAAATTGCTTGCTTATTGCTCATTCGCACATTATGCCCTCGCTGTAGATAAAAGGTGGAGTTTTTTTTCCCCCTCTCTGCAAGATTGGAGTGGACTCAGAACTGGAGGGATTTTGTTTCACCTGTTGTCATTATGTGGCAACACATTCTGTTCTCAAACCAAATGATTTTAATTAGAAATGTTTCTATTATATATCCCCGCCATCTTCCACCACACATCCTCAATTAGCATGCAAGCAGCAAACTGTGTTCCTTCTCTTGTAATTTCTTTATTTTTTCTTGTTTGTTACACACTGCACCAACTGAATTTAAAAATAATAAGAAAAATTAAAATAGTGAATAATATTTCTACATTAGCCAAAGAAACTTCACATCATTAACTTTAAAATTAACTCCTTGTGGTTCACATCATGTCAGTAATAACTATTATTATGTTTTCTATTCTTCTGTGGGGGGCACTGAGGGAGTATGGGGTACCAGGGCCGTTGCTACTGTACCAACAGGTCCTTGTATGACCAAAGTGAGAGTTGTGTCCGTATTCTCAGCATAAAGTCAAATATGTTCTCACTCGGTGTTGGACTCCACCAAGGCTGCCCCTTGTCCCCGATTCTGTTCGTGACATTCATGGATGGGATCTCAAGGCGCAGCCAGGGCGAGGAGGGTGTCCGGTTTGGGAACCTCAGGATTGCATCGCTGCTTTTTGCAGATGATGAGGTTCTGTTGGCTTTATCGGACCATGACCTTGAGACTGCACTGGGGCGATTTACAGTGATGTGTGAAGTGGCACCTCTAAGTCTGAGGCCATGGTTCTCTGCCGGAAAACTGTGGAATGCTTCCTTCGGTTTGGGAGTGAGTAGCTGCCCCAAGCGAAGGAGTTCAAGTATCTTGGAGTCTTGTTCATGAGTGATGGGAAAATGGACTGTGAGATGGACCGGTGGGTTGTGGGGAAGAAGAAGCTGAGTTCCAGTCCATCAGTTCTAACCCTGACCTATGGTCATGAGCTTTGGGTAGTGACCGAAAGAATGAGATTGTGGATACAAGCGGCCGAAATGAGCCTCCTCTGCTGGGTGGCCGGTCTCAGCCTTAGAGATAGGGTAAAACATCCAGAGGGAGCTCGGAGGAGAGCCACTACTCCTTTGCGTCGAAAGGAGCCAGCTAAGGTGGTTTGGGCACCTGATTAGGATGCCCCCTGCGCATCTTCCTTTGGAGGTGTTCCCGGCACATGCATCTGGAAGAAGACCCCGGGGCAGACCCAGCCTGGGATCCCCCAGGAGGACCTGGAATGTGTTGCTGATGAGACGGACGTCTGGAACATGGTGCTAAACCTGCTGCTACTGCGAAACGACCCCTTAAATTTAAATAAAAGGGCCTCACTAGGTAAAATCGTCCGGTATTTCCTATTAAAAGCAAGGATTAGAGAAAAGTCAGAAAAAATAACCATGACTTTTTAAAATAAATCCTTATGTCCATCAATCCATATGTGTGAATTTGAACCCAATGCACCAATAGGAAGTTTTTAACATAGACAAACACACCTCCAGGGTAATACTTACTGACAATTTTGAAAGATCACCTCCTTCCAAAAGCAGGGGCCCTTCTTCAGAGGACAGCTGAGAATGCTCTAAACTGTATTTAAAGGTGCAGTGACACACACACATGGCTACAGACACCCACACATAGTCATTATCGCAATTTGGTTTTACACCTTCCCCAGACCTCACACACACTTCAGAGTAAGCCACAGGCGTGGCCCCAGTGGGGAGAGACAAAGCCGTTCTCACTCATCAGTCATCACTCAACTCCCTCTCGTGGTGTCAAGAATTTGTCGTCCCTGGGCGCAGTCGGGACATGCGTGAATGCAGACATGCATATTTGTTTCCTCTCTGAGCATAAAAGGAATGCCAGATCGCTTACATTGTGTTTACAGATGTGCTACATGGTTATGTTTCTATTTTTGAGGCCATTAATCCAAAAACACACTTAACAGCTCCCGCTATGTATTGTACATCTTAGATGTATTTTACTACACAATCTGTAATTTTCATTTTACTGTGCTATTCTGCAAATATACAATTTCTGTTTGCATTTACAAACCGGTGCCACATCTGTTAAGGGAAGATGAGTGTGTAGGAGGAAAACATATGCGAGAAAAACAGATAGATGCATTGAGAAGTGCACTTGATCTGTGATCCTCTGATATCGTTGCTCTTGGCAGTCACTTACTCTGTCAAGTTGAGAATCAAAATGTAATGGCAGTAATTTTTCTCATTCCGTTAGTTATGTATATACACTATTCTTAGCTTTTGTTATCTGGCCTAGTTAAAGTCTATAAATAAAATATCAAAGTATATATATCAGTAAAGTAATATTCAAGAAAAAAAAATATCTCTGGACTGTAGTGTACTGAAGTGTTTGATCATGACACAAAAAAATGATAATATGTGTTATTTTTGGATTATATGCCAGAATATAAGACAGGAGCCGAGTGAGAGAGTGCGGGATCTTAAAACGGAGTCAGAACTTTTATTCTGTCAGGTTTTTTTTTGGACTTGACAGGGGAGTTTGTGAGAGATGAAGCTGTCAAATACACATTGGACTCCCTCCACTTTGCTGCCTCAGGAAACAATGCCAGTTCAAACAAGCCTTTGAGCAGTCTAGGGGGCCTCTTTCTCTCTATGCCACATTCAGAGAAAGACACACTCACACACACACAGGCCTTGTTTTTCAGAGCTAACTGCTTCCTTTTTTTGTTGAAAGTACTTAGTGGTTCCTGCCAGAAGAATGGTAACAATGAGGTGGGATGAAAGGCCAGGAAAGGTTGAAAGGTCACCCTTCCCCGCAGTTTAACTTCAGACTAATGGGCTGTCGCTGTTTGACCTCGGTGTCCGGCTGCTGGCTTTACAAATGAATCATGTCAGACTGCGGGTGGCTGCTGACAGGTCTAATGTTACCGCAGGTGCACACATAATCAGAGAAGACAAGTCACATTAACACTAAATAAAAAGTAGAGCAACAAAGTTGCAAACATGAACTCTGCTCCAAAGGCGGGTCATATGAGGTTGAAGGACACTAAACAGGATTTGTCAGGCACAGAAATGTCAAGTTTGAAAGGCCACTTGTGCACAAATGTGCACTGATCAATAAAAAATATTTATGGGCATGTTAAACAGTCTGGAAATTTATGGCAGGATGTCAAACACAGAAAAAAAAACAAGCACAGGGACCACAAGTTGAAAACACAGATGACTGAATTCTTTACTTTTTTCTCTCTTTGCTCTCCAGCTCCAGTGTTTTACTTTGGAGAGGTAGAGTATCGCGTGGATGAGAGTGATGGATATGTGGAGGTTAAAGTGTGGAGGACAGGAACTGATCTGTCCAAGACTGGCACCATCACCGTCCGCTCCCGCAAGGCTGAGCCTGTGTCTGCAGAAGGTGAGCTCACAGTCATGTAGTCCTGTGATTGATACAAAACTATTTAATTTAGGGATAGGATCATCTGCCTACATTCTGTTCCCTTACCATACTATCTCGCTCTCTGTTCCTTCCTCCAGCTGGTATTGACTACGTGGGCATCAGTCGGAACCTGGACTTCGCCCCGGGCGTCAGCATGCAGACGTTCAGGGTCACCATTCTGGATGACCTGGGACAGCCGGAGCTGGAGGGGACTGAGATTTTTGAGCTTGTCCTGCGTATGCCAGTGGACGGCGTTCTGGGAGAACCTGGGAAGGCTACAGTCTTCATTAATGACTCGATATCTGACTGTAAGTGACTGCCTTTTACTCAAATTATATTTTCTCTCAACTTCAGTAATACTTCATAATTCATAATTTTCTCTACAGGTGTCAGTCTGTCTCAGTCCTTTCCTCTAGCTACAGCAGCAGGTTCACATTTTATACATTTAGCTAAATGTCTTGACAATTATTGGTTAATTATTAGTAGTAGTATTATATAATATATATTATAATTGCCATGTAATTTGGTATATATATCCACAGTGCCCAGGAGATGAGTCCTAATGAGTTTAATAATCCTCCTTTTCTTTTTTACATTTTTTCCTCTGGTGCAGTTTTCACTTATCCTGTGAATTATATCAACATCTATTTAATGGATTGGTACAAAATTCTGCTCACATATTAATGTCCTCCTCGGGATGAATTCTAATAACTTTGGTCCTCTTTGACTTTTTATCTAGCACCATCATCAGGTCAAAATTTCAATTTGTCCAACACTCGAGTGTTTTATAGTTTATGATTTCCCACCTGCCTCAGTTGTTCATTCTGTTTGGTGCTTATAGCAAATGTTTGCATGCTAACACGCTAAACTAAAGAGCTGAACATGTTAGCATGGCCATTGTGAGCGTGTTAGCATGCCGATGTTGGCATTTAGCTTAAAGCACCAATGGGCCAATATACAGCCTCTTTTTGAAAGTTTATTTTCATTAATAAATAAAAGTTACCAGAGTACAAAGAAAAGATAAACTGTATAAAAGCACTGAGGACTTGAAGGACATAGAAACATGTTTTTCTAGCTTGTCCTCACAAATTCTTTTCACATGAAATGAAACTGAACAATTAATTTGTCATTTTTCTTTTACTATGTGTTCTTATTCTTATTCTTGTTGTGACATTTACTTTTTAAAATCAGCCCAGGCAGCTTGAGAAACATTATTTACTCTCTTTGTTGTACTGTGTGTGATAAATTGAACTGTCCTGTTGACTGACAGTGCCAAAGGTCCAATTCCGCGAGCCGGTGTACACTGGAGAGGAGAGTGACGGTCAGATCACAGCAACAGTGTACCGCAGCGGCGACATCAGACACAAATCCACGGTCCGCTGTTACACCCGTCAGGGCTCCGCAGAGGTCGCCTCTGACTTTGATGAGCGACCCAACACAGATTCGTCTATCATCACTTTCCTGCCAGGTGCTTCAATAATCACACATCACACATGTTTTCGCTCATTTTCTTAAAATTCATCTTTCTCTTGAAAGTTGACACCTTTTAATTAAAGAAGCAGCTCAAAGCAATAAACAGTTTTGTTGTCACACATTTTTTGCTAAATCAACAGTGCCTTGCAGACATGGCAGAGGTTTGCAACTTTAACTATATTCCACTGTCATTTTTAGTATTTTTTTTTGACACTAAATGTGCAAACAGCTCTGCTCCAAAACCTCTGGAGGAACTGAACAAAGAGAGAGCGGGTTACATACCCTGAATGAGATGTTATATGCTGTGAAAAGTAAAATTGTAAAATGTATTCTATCGTCTCTTTTTCGTGTATTTTTGACACGTCCCGTCATCACCATCTCGCTGTGCACTCTAGGTGAGGCGGAGAAGCCGTGTATTCTGTCACTTGTTGATGACACGCTGTACGAGGAAGGAGAAGAGCTGCGGTTGGTTTTAGGCTACCCGAAGAGCGACTCACAGTTTGGAGCATCAGTTGGAGCTCTGAATGAGACCCTGGTGAAAATCAAGGACACGGCTGACAGTAAGTGACACGAAGATAGGGGAGTAAGTCGTGAAATAAAACATATTTTTTTATTTTTCTGGTTCGTTTAGCAGATTTGGTTTGAATTTATAATATCATCAGCTGTGATAATTAAGAGAGTGATATTTAAAGGTTGTGTTAATTTGTCTCTCTTTCTGTGTGCCTTTAGAACCCATCATCCGTTTTCTTGGAACCAAGTTCAGTGTTAGTGAACCGAAGGAATCTGGTGCCGTGGCAACTGTGAGCATCCCTGTGGTACGAGTGGGCGACACGTCCAAGGTGTCAGTGGTCCGTGTTCACACCAAGGACGGGTCGGCTATCTCAGGAGAGGACTACAACCCCGTCTCTCAAGGTACACAATACATACTCGTGTGGCTCTCGGGGCAATAAAAGACTAAAATATTCAAAACCACTGTTGCAATAACCTTTGCAGGTCAAATGCTCCACATGATTGCCTTTATTCATACTGGCCTTGAGATGTCCTTGTGATAGATTTCTGTTAAACAGTAGAAGTTAATAAGAAAGGCTTTGAAACAAGGCTTCCCACAGGAGTGTTGGATTAATCAAAGTGGGCATAGGGATTTATTTGGGTGATTTCTAATTTCATCCCAAATGGTTGAAAGGTAATTTCTGCAATAGTCCAATGGAGGGTCATGTAATTTCAGTATTTTTCATGCTTTGTCAGCAGGGTGAAATCTCCCTCTTTATCCACTCAGCTTTTAGCACAGTGAACCTTTCCCTGCTTAATCAAGGCCTGAAATATTTATATGAATACTTTGAGTATATTCAAATCATACCTGCATACTACACCATTCAAATAGCAGCGATTTCCCTGCAGTTTTGAATCATACAGCGTTGAATTTCTCATTTTGCTCAATATTTTCTCAGTGCAGCACATTTCCAATGCAAAGCTACTTATCTCACAAGGAGATTGGCTACCTTTAACACTATGCAAATAGAAAGCTGCAATGCTTTTTAGCTAAGTGATATATTCCACTGAAGCAATAAAACATGATTTGGGTTAACCTGTGAGGCTTTTCATCTTTTGTGGGAAACTAAATTCAGCAAAAAAAAACGAGTGAAACGTGGCCTTGATGTCATGGCAACACAATTCACTGTTGCCAGAATCATCTATGTGTTACACACTTTCCAGTTCTACTGTTCATGATGATCTGTTCATACTGCACTGTGTATACACTTGATCAGCTGTTTCTGTTGTGTGTGTGTGTGTGTGTGTGTGTGCCAGACATCGAGTTCAAACAGGGCGATAAGGAACATGTGGTGGAGGTGGAGGTGCTGTTTGATGGAGTCAGAGAGATGAGGGAAGCCTTCACTCTCCACCTGAAGCCCGATGAGAACATGGTGGCTGAAACTCAGGTCAGGAATGTGTTCATGCCTATCCATCACACAACAATCACACCAAATCCAGCTTGATGAAAAAGTAAAGAGATGGAAAACTTTCTGATTTGACCCATATTTATCCAGGTCAGTCCCACTGAGACCAGGGATCTCTTTTACAAGGGTGTTCTGGCCCCGACAACAGCAGCACTTTACTTGTAGCTCCAGTCAAAAGCGCGATGAAAACATTTCACAATAAATAATAGATCATCTACAATAGCAAGCAGAAGAAAAGGAGGCAGCGTGAGAGAAATGAGAGAGGGGAGTAAATAGAGAAGCCAAGAATCAGCCATGACTGTGAGACTGTAAACACATCCAGCTCTCATGACTTTAATCATTTCCCTGGTAGTGGCTGTGAGCGTGGTGTCTCGATTCACAAACAGTGCTGTGTCAGTACTTCTCATTAGTCTCTTTTTCCTGGAACAGGTAACAAAAGTGATAGTTTACATCGAGGAGACCAACAGCATGGCCGATGTCACTTTCCCCTCCCTGCCTCACGTGGTGTCGCTGCTCCACTACGACGACGTCGCCAGGACACCGGAAAACCTCCAACCACCGGCTGGCTACCCCGTCGTCTGTGTCACAGTGAGGCAAACTTAAATCGAAATTCAGATATCTTGGAATTGAATTGCTGTATGAAAACAGTACGTTTGACAGACTATGGTTAAATTTGTGGGTTTTTCTGTAATGAGGTTGTAGAACCTAATCAGGGCCCCCGCATCCTGTGGGAGCCGAGGGCATATTGTTATCCCTCAGAGGTCATACTTTTCTTCAGACAAAGTTAAACTGTCCTTCTGGAGTTGGCCAGTCTGTCCTTAAAAGACACATTACACAGTTTAGTAGGCCACAGTCCTCGTGCTTTCATACACAGGAGATTCACCTCCGCTCTTGAATACAGGCTCAGTGAGACACTTAAATGGATTTCTGTGACGTGTTGGAACACTTGTTCCTCGGGTGATTGCTGGTTTTCTCCGTGTGTGTGTGTGTGTGTGTGTTTGTTTCTCTTGTTTCCCCATGGCCAGGGAAACAAAATGAAGTAGTCTTGTCAAAATTGAAATGTTGAGTGCTTCATCTGGAGGCACAGTGTCAACAGGTTTAAAAGGACACTTTAAAAGTTTACCCTTCCATCTCATATCTCTATCTTTCTAAGTGTAAAAAAAGCTTTTCTCAGAGCTTAAATATGGAACAAACATCTGGATTTCCTTTGCAACAGCGACTAACTCATTTGTATTCTGTACCTCTCCTTCCTTTTGTCCTCTGGCATCTGCTGTATCTTTCCCACCTCTCTGCTGTCCCTGCCCACCCGCCCACTCTTGCTATATTCCTTATCCATCCTCCAGGCTTGCAACACAAAATACCCAGACTATGACAAGACAGGCTCTATCTGTGTCAGCGAGCACATCAACAACACCTTGACCCGCTACCGCTGGCTCATCAGTGCTCCAGCTGGCCCCGATGGCGTCACCAGTCCCATGAGGGAGGTGGACTTTGACACCTTCTTTACATCCTCCAAGATGATCACATTGGACTCAGTCTACTTCCAGGCAGGCTCCAGGGTCCAGTGTGCTGCTAGGGCCGTTAATTCTAACGGGGATGAGGGTTTAGAGCTCAGCAGCCCCATTGTCACTATCAACAAGGAGGAAGGTGAGGACAGAACAATAAACAGCCATTTCTATGTCTGATGTTGCCAATATTCTAGAGGAGGAATTAAACAGAGCTTTGGTCCCTTGCTGCAATGAGAAACAAAGGAGCTTTGTTCTCCAAGCATCATGAATGTTCAGGAATAGTTCTTTTGAAAGAACAGTACGGTCTACAGAACAGACGCATCGAAAGAAAAACGCACCTAAATCACCGGAGGACAAGTATTGACAATGCAGCATTTTGGTCCCATTTTGAATCACTTTGTTTTTCTCAGACCTCTGAATGAAATGATAAAAAATGATACTCTATTACAGCTAAAAGTACCTGTACTTGTACTCAAGATGTTACTTGACTAAAGTACTAAAGCAAAATGTACTTCAAGTATCAAAAGTGAAAGTACTTTTTTAAAGGTGTCATATATCATTATATCATCATCATTATTATTTCTCATGCATTAATGTGTATTGATATATATGCATTAATATACACAATGTGTGTATATTAATAATTAAGTTAAGACAAGATAAGATAGACAGCTGCTATCAAACATAGCCAACAAAACTGTACAGTGGTACACCAAAGACAGAATAATAAATGCATAAACAAAATAATAGATATGTGTAATATAGCACATGCCTTAAAAAACATATAATTAACAAACATATAAATAAATATAAACATATAAAAAATAGATACATTATAAATTAGGAATAAAATCATAAGAACCATGAAACTATAATTAATAATGCACAGAGATGCTATGCACGTAAGGACTGAGCTGGTTGTTTGTTGAGTTTTGCTGGCTCTGTTATGTATACCTAGTTATAGTTCATATTCAGAAAATAGAATGTTTGACGGGTCCTTCAGAATTTTGTTTTTCTCAGATAGTGTGAAGGGATGGATGATGATTTTATTAATTGTAATTAGTTTTAATTTTACTGTTGTAGTTGGTCAGGATGATACTTTAATGAGATCGTATACCATTAGTATACCATGTTACCATGTTCTTTATATTTAATATTTATCACATTTTTATGTAAAAAAAAACATTTCTAGGCCATTTAGCATATTATAAGATTGGAAAAACATTACAGAACAGATGGAGGCACAATTTTCGTTGCTTACAACAGCCATAATAAACCACGATCAAATGCCGCTGCTGCTTAGAAAAAGGGTCAGAGCACTCACTCTTTTCTCAAATGAAAAATTAAAAGCTCATTCTTTTGCTGTTTCTATGTTATTACTTATTCTGCTCTCACTCCACCTACACATCATGAACCCAGGCACTCAGGGTGGTCACACGATATTCTTAGAAATGTGGAAATCACTGCCTGACTCAGTAATAGTTCAGGCAGGTTATTAAAAAAATGTATTCAACAGAATATTACTGTATATATAGCTGTAAAAATAACTTGAGGTGGATTTATCACATTGATAATCATCTGTAGACACTATCGTAGCCATAGATTTTGTCTTCTTTCCTCCAAAGTGTTGCGGTCTGTCCCTGTGTTCAGCATCTGTCTGTCTTATAAAGGTATGTGTCAACCACGGAAGATGGGGACTGTTGGCGCCGAGCCTTTCTCTGCCAAGCTACGCTACACTGGAGCAGACGACCCGAAACACCCCAACCTCATCAAAGTGACTGTCACCATGCCTCACATAGATGGTAGGTTGGAGCTGGAGGCAGGACTCGTACCACAGATGAAGTGAAGTGTAATGTAGTGTGTGTAATATTCACGTCTGGGGATCCTCGGGAGCATGACAGTCAGAATATAGATCTTGCCGGGTTGTATCGAACCCCACTGTAGAAACCCTCCAGCACACCCACTACTTAACATCACCTTCTTGATTTTTAATCAGTTTCCTTCTGCCTCGTCTCCTCTAGGTTTCCTTCTTACTTTTTTCTCTTGCTCCCATGCTTTTCTTTTCATCCCCTCTTCGCTCAAATATTTCTTTCCTCTAAGTTTTTGAAATAATCATTTCTCTCAGTATCAAAGGTAGCTGGACGCAGTCAGAATCACATCTTCTTCTTTTTGCCTCGCAGGTATGCTTCCAGTAATCTCCACTCGCCCTCTCATGAACTTTGAACTGACTCTCAGCCCAGACGGAACCCGGGTCGGAAACCACCGCTGCTCCAACCTGCTCGACTACCAGGAGATCACCACCGGTCATGGCTTCATCACCGCCTCCACGCGCAACCCCGAAAGCATGGGAGACATGGCGCCCTATCAATTCAGCAGCTCTCTGCGGGGGAACAGCACATTGCGCTTCTACAGGAACCTGAACCTGGAGGCATGTCTTTGGGAGTTCACCAGCTACTACCACATGTCTGAGCTGCTCACCGACTGCGGAGGCACCATAGGGACTGATGGACAGGTGTGTGTGTGTTTATGTATTTCTGTGTACATTTGTCCAAAACATAAATTCCAATCTAGGCTTTGTATGTACATCTGTTTGACTGTTGGCCATCCTGTGTGTGTGTTCACCTGTGTGCATTTCTGTCTGTATGTTCAGTCTATTTACTGCCTTCTGAATTAGAGGGTCGCTCAGACAGAACGGCACCGTATCTGTTTGCCTGCGATTTACGTCTCATTCACTGCATGTTTGTGTGTGTGTGTGTTTGCCAACTCCGTGCCCCACCATGTGATTGACAGCTTTTAGTGTGCAAGCACACATATGCACACAGAAATATACACACTCAAACAAAGTATTGCCAACCTGTCAGTCATTCCGCTAATGCTCACAACTGCTATCAACATGGCACATTAATCATTAATCCTGAAAGGAAAGTCACTTCATTCTTTGATATCTTGACTACACGTAAATCCTGTCAAAGTTTAAAGCAGCAATTTTAGTTTCCTATCAGGCAGCTTTGCTCAGTTTGTCTTATACTGGCATGGTGGTTTGACAGTTGAGTTCAGCAGAAAAGTCAGACACTGCTGTAGAATTCTGGCATAGATGCTAACAAACTTCCTGTAGCTGTTTGCTGTTGTTGCATCATTGCAGCTGATGTTGCGATTGTTATTTGTGTTGTACACTGTACAGAGTTGCACTATTCTCATGGTTCTTGTTGTTATTGTGGATTAGGAGACAGACCCTTGCTCCTCCGCTCATGTCCTGCTGCTCTTTTGTGTTCCCCCTGCCTTTGATCTGTGAGCTTCTTGTTGCTGATCCGACTGCTGAGTGTGTGCGGCGGGTTTGTGTGTGTGTGTGTGTGTGAGAGAGAGAGAGAGAGAGAGAGATAGAGAGAGAGAAGGAGATGGAAAAGAAGTTAGAAATTAATTTACTTGTCCCCAGTCACAGCAAGTGCCGCTTGCACACATGACGCCCGTCATCCACAAGACTTCAAGTCCACTTCGTTAAGGGAGATCACTGTCATACTGCCAATTGGGTTATGTTTTTTTTTTTTTATTCACACAAGGAGTGCCAAAAGAAAAAAGAAGGAAACAGTTGGAATCTTGCAGCCGCATTCTGAGTGCTCGAACCACAGTGCACAGGAAGAATTAAATAATTCAGCTACCTCCGAAGAACAAAAGGCCAACTTATGTTAAAAACATTCATTTGATTTTGGCTGTAATGTCATGATCAGTGTTTTGTTCTTTTTTTTATCTACATAACTGCTATTATTTCCATGAGGAGTGAATGCCATGTTGAACACACAAGAAACAGAAAAAGATGATATTTCAAAATGCTAATTATCAGTTTGAATCTGTGGATATCTGCTATCTTTATTCGGTTACAGTCCTTCGTTTTAGGAGGTTATTGTGATAAAATGATGGTTTTGTAAAACGCTCTGGCTGAATTTGTCCCTCAGCTAGCAGTCTTTTAATTTCTCATTTGGATCCTGATTCAGCAGTTTCACAGCTTACTCTACTGAGACCTTATAGGAGGATTGGATAGATTTCAGCAGTGAATTATATCTCTTTGGTGGAGATTCTCTCTGATTGCAAAGATATTATACTAGACTATTAATGTAGTGTCACATCCTTATTTTAGAACTAAGATTAAATGTTATATTATATTTATTCAAGTGATGAAAATTTATCATCAGGGAAATACAAAAACATCTTCTGTCAAATTGATTTTCTTAGTTTCTCTTCCCAGTTAATCTCCTGTCCAGTATTCAGTCTAGTCATGGACTCTGCATGTCAGCAGACACAAACAAAGATAACGTGGTGCATTTCATTTCTCTGTTTTAAGACAATCTCTGGCATTATCAAGTTTGTGTGGGCGCACAGTTCAAATCTTTCAAGTCACACTAAATGTTTCATGTAATGTTGGTGAGGAGAGACACCTAGTGGCTGCTTAATGGAACTACAGCCAAGAATACAGTACAATGTTCCAGTATTCCACTTTACCGACACTCAATCTCACATCCAAAATGCACTTAATGCAACCAGAACACACACAAAGAATCAACTCTTGTACCAGAACACTGTACTATGTATTTTTCTAGTAATATAATACAAAACTATACATATTCATTATACATACTTGTATAACATAGCTACAGAAATATATATACAAATATATAAAAGTAGTGCTAGTCAACCTTTTCTTTTGCATTTGGTCACAAGTTCCTGTCCTCTCTGCATTGCCCCCAAAAAAGACAGACTGATCATATGGCGGGTGGTCATACACTTTCGACCTCATTTAGGCAGAGACATCATCCTGGGATGGGCTGTAAATCACTCTGTGACTGGAAGAGAACAGTTTAATATAATGATATAATAACAAAATGTTCTGGATTCTGGATCAAAATAAATTTCATCTAATTGTTTTCCCTGAGGTGTGTGATTCCGATTATATTTTATAGATTATACATTTCCTTTAATTATAGTCAACCAATCAAGTAATCAAGTTTTCCTGTTTCAAAAAAAGAAAGAAAACAACAATACAAGCCCACATGATTGTTCGCCGTGTGCTACACGAGAAGATTTCTCTGCATCTTTGACAACGCTGAGTAGGAGTGAAAGAGTTCAAGCACCTTGTGGAGGAGAACAATGTGTTCATGTGTTACATCTTTTCAGTACTTATTATAGCTGTCGACCTACAATCACCCCTTAATCTAAAAGGATAGTACAGTTGTTGCATTACATACTGAGGATTTCTTGCTCACAGCTTCAACTATCAAGTAATTAAAGTGTGCCTTGTCAAGGATACATCATACTCTTTGAGAACATTATGAGTTCTAAATTGTAATTGTTTCCTTCCTTACAGGTGCTGAACCTGGTCCAGTCCTATGTGACCCTGCGTGTGCCTCTTTATGTGTCATATGTGTTCCACTCCCCCGTGGGAACCGGTGGCTGGCAGCACTTTGACCTGCAGTCAGAGCTGCGCCTCACTTTCGTGTACGACACAGCCATTCTCTGGAAGGATGGCATCGGCAGCCCCCCACAGGCTGAGCTACAGGGTAAGTTACCAAGAACGGGACAATATTACAGTTTGTGATGATGGAAGAACAGTTCTTGTAGAATCTGGTGTGTTTTTATGTGTTTTTGTCAGGTGCATTGTATCCAACTAGCATGCGCATCAATGAGCAGGGACGTTTGGTGGTAAACTTCCGTACCAAGGCTCGTTTCAGGGGTCTGTTTGTGGAGTCTCATTCTGGAGGCAGAATAAAAAGAGCTGGTGAGATTATCACTCATGTGTTTTACTATTCCTTAGCATCACCATCAATGAAGATACAGATACATGGCTGAAGTAATTGATTCAATTCAATTTTGTCAACTTCTCCCCTTCTCATCTATCACATCTATTACCAAGCAACCTCCATGTCATCCATGGTGATG
This sequence comes from Argyrosomus regius, assembly GCA_946959425.1. Taxonomy (NCBI): domain Eukaryota; kingdom Metazoa; phylum Chordata; class Actinopteri; family Sciaenidae; genus Argyrosomus; species Argyrosomus regius. The sequence goes on along the minus strand of OX336896.1, from coordinate 23,643,146 downwards.
AGCGTGGACCACCCCGGCCTGACCTTCAACCTCACCTTAGTGAGGAGTGAGCCCACCTACAACCAGCCAGTCCAGCAGTGGACCTTCACCTCTGATTTTGCTGTACGTATGACCTCATTAAGTTTGTTTGTGCACAGCATGAAACATCTGCTGTGTAAATTGGTGTGGTCAAGTAGCTGGAAGCACAGATACAGACTGACCCTTGAGTATGTGTCCTCTATGACACGTGCAGGTGAGAGACTACTCTGGGACTTACACAGTGAAGCTGATCCCCTGTACAACAGCCCAGAATATGGAATACGCTGTTCCACCTGTCTGCAGTCCCAGAGAACCAATCACCTTCGATCTAGACATCAGATTCCAGCAAGTAAGTAACGATTCAAGTGTTTTTTTGTCATGGGACGACTTTCTTTCTCTGTCTTCTCTCTTCTTCATTATGCTGTCCTTCATTATGCATATTTCTGTAGGTGAGTGACCCAGTTGCAGTGGAGTTCAGTCTGAACACTCAGATGTTCTTGCTGTCCAAGAGGAGCTTATGGCTCTCTGATGGCTCCATGGGCTTCGGTCAGGAGAGTGATGTAGCCTTTTCAGAGGGTAAGTGCCCCCTTAATAGACAGCGAAGACTATATTACTACTATTGGAAATTGCTTTACATTCCTTCTGTTAATAACTCAAAAAGTTCCAAGTGTTTAAATGAATTGAGTTCATGGCAGCAAAATATGAAAATCAACTTGTGTTCAGTTTGACTTACTGAAGCTAATCCACAGTCAACATTACATACAAGTCTTAACAAGTTTTATTGTTGCATGCTATTTAAAGAAACTGACATCTGAGATGTGATCCTGAAAGCATCAATTCACAGTGTGAAATCAAACATTTCTGTTTCAACTTGGAAGATGGAAAATACATTTAAAATCAATGGTGTGCATTTGTTGACAGTAAGGAACATGGATTTGTAGTCCTAAAACACATAAAACCATGTTAAATTCATTTCCATTTACTTATTAATTATTCGGTTCAGCTTGGGTTAATAATAATAACTGCAGGCTTTACAGTTCATGTTTTATTTCTTTACTCCAGGTGATACGGTCTATGGCCGTGTGATGGTGGATCCTGTGCAGAACCTGGGAGACTCTTTCTATTGTAGCATTGAAAAGGTGTTCCTCTGCACTGGTGCTGATGGCTATGTACCAAAGTATAACCCCACCAAGTTTGAATTTGGCTGCCTGGCTGACTCCCCGTCGTTGCTCTATAGATTCAAGATTATTGTGAGTGTATTCAAATTTATAATGCCGCAATTTCAGTATGCAGAGTGATGCAATTGCAGTCAACGCAAACAATAATTTCCTTTCTTCCTTTTCCCTCTCAATCATACACACCTCGCCAGGACAAGGCACAGCCAGAAACTCAGGCACGCACGTTTGGTGATGTCGGTTTTAATGCATTGCTGGCAGTGGATGATCCATCAGCCCTGTCCCTCGTCAGACAGCCAGGGTCTGACGGCTTTAGGTTGGACTCTACAGCCATGTTCCAGGTATTCTACGCTTCAACTGGTGTTCAGTGTTGTATTGTGATGTTTGTTGTATGTTTGAGGACCACATCGGACATGAATGTTACTACTGCTGTGCAGAGTCAGTGTGTTTTTAATCATCAAATAAATTCAATCAATTCAAGGTTGGTAAACTGAGCTTTTGTCAGAAATCCAAAGTCTAATAATAAGTCAGTTTAGTGCCTGCAGGTTCCGTCTTATCAAAACTTAATATGGATAATTATATTTGCAAGAAGGACTCATTTTAGACTCCAAACCAATTCTGTTTGCTTTCCTATGTGCTAAATTTCAGTCATTTGTAAAGTGAACATAATTCTAAAATATAAATAATTTTGTGTTTGACTCAGGTTGCTGCAGGCCGTGAGTGGTACATTCACACCATTTACACAGTCCGCTCCAAAGAGAATGCAAACAGAGGCATTGGAAAGCGCAGCCTAGAGTACCACTCCTTGGTTTCCACAAGCAACGACCTCGCCCTGAGCCCATCGGGTGGCAAAGGTCATCGCTCCAGGAGGTCTGCACCCGATGAAATCCCAGAGGTTGCTGAGGATATCGGAGCAGACAACAACCGTGGCACCAATATAATGCACATCGCTCTGGACCGTGCCAAGCGTCGGGCAGGGGGGTCGAATGAGTTGTTAACCAACGGGCTGGAACCTAGTGAGCTGAACGCAGTGGAGGAAGAGGAGGGTCTGGTGACTGTTGTGGGGGCGCTGGTGGGGCTGCTGCTGACAATTCTCATTATCGTCACCATCATTCTGGTGCTGAGATCTAGACAGAAGGATGGGAAGGAGGGATGGAGGGAGGGGGTGCAGGAGGTGGTGAAAGGGTCTGTCAGCACAGAGCCCATGTTGGTGGTGAGGATGCAAGACTGCCACAACAGCTCAGAGGTCTGAGCAATGGATGCATGGATGTGCAGATGGACAAAGGGATGAAGATGTGGGGGCTTTTGTAAATTTTTTGATTTTATTTTTTTTTTTAAACTGGTATTAAATTACTTTCATAACACCAAAAATTTGTCACATGCATAACTGAATGTGTGCGTGCTTGTTAGTGGGGGGATTTCTACAGGATGGAATCCATTATGTACCTTGATCACTGCAGCAGAAAACAACACGACAGTCCTACACGCTGTCTTCACTTAACATTCCAACTTGTGCTGCTCGTAGCATGGTGTTTCCTTTCTCTCTTACTTTATGGTGTTAAAGTGCCTGAAGCAGCTATACCCCTTCAGGACAGTCCCAGTCACAGAGAGCACTTTTCTCATATAGCTAGTGTCACACAGGCCAAGTCAGAGATTTAGTGCTGATAGGTGTAACTTGGGTAAAGGGGGATTAGATATGTCAATGTTCATATTGAAAGGTGTAGTTCACTTAAAAAAAAAAAGAACAATCAGATGTTAGTGACCTGCCCCTGTGTCAGTTAAAACCTTTTCTGTATCTCAAAATATTAATGTAACAAGAAAACAAGTCTTTCCTGCAGCTTGCAAAGGATGAAATAGATTCCCATAGTTAGTATCATTAGTATCTTAATGAATTCATTGATTCATATGGATGCAAAAGTTCACCTCAAACACCTACTGTCCATCCATTGCCAGGATAATATCATCTAGGAAAATTTGGGGTATTGAAAGGTAAACATTGGACCCATACATTTAGGTTTGACATTTAAGACTACGCTGCATTAGGTAGATTATTAGTGATTCCGGGGTGAACTGTGCCTTTAGGCGTACAATTTTGTCCTGAAATATTTGCTCATTCTGGATGATACACTGTATGAGAAAAAAACGTAAAACACAAGATGCCGCCACTTGTTCCTTATCTATGAATTAAGCCTGCGGAGCTGAGTACTGAATACTGCTGTCAGAATTTATGTTTATTAACCAGCTAATCACTGTATTCCTTCATGGTGTCTCCTTTTATTTTATTTTTATGAACATATGATGAGGAATGTTTCCCTTGATGTATTAAGCATGTCTGTTGCTGCTGAGTGGTTCTTTCTTTGTATTTTTGTACACGCAGTTTTTCTTTTAAATTTACTTTGTCACGTGTCACCACAATGTTTACTGCTATCCATCCTCAGTGTTGTCCCACTGTGTTTCTGTGACATAGTCATATTTATACATTTTATTAATACTTAATGCATAATGTTGCATACTTTTTTAAAATAACACTGGATAAGGTACGTATGTATAAAGACACTCATCTCAGGAGTTTTTTCTTTTACAGAGAAGGGGCCGTGCGTCTTTTCACTTATGTGTTACACTGCTAATAAGTGTGGTGCTGTGAACATGCAAATATCCATATCTAATGATTTGACCCCTGCTCTTCTCAAATTATGTTCCTGTAAGCTTTACTTGTCACTAGTGCTGTGTGGGATGTCAGTGTTCTGAGTCATGTTTTTGAACAAAGGATGCAAACAAAACAGCTGCTTACGGATCAGTACGTCACCGAGAAAAATGTTACGTTTGAAACCTTTGATATAATCTGCTGTCTCATTACTTTGTTGATATCACTGGTGAAATTTCTCGTTTACATGTGTTGTCAAACCTGTGTCTTACTCTGTTATGGATATACAACACACTGAGTGTTCCTAAATATTTGTCTTATTATGGTGTTGTCAGTCATCATTGTATAATTATTTCCATTTATTTATCAGGGCTAGCTAATGTGATGAACATGAGCCGGAATTCAGCTGAAGTGTGATTCAGCGAGGGATGTGATGGGTTTTTTTCTTCTTCTCTTTTTTTTTTTGGCCCTGATAAATTTGGAAATAACACCATATCTGACATCAAATGCACTTTTTGAGTCACATCCCTCACATGCCAATCCAAGCTATGCAATGTAATGTATAACCCACAACCAGTTATCCCCATGTGTATGACAATTCTAGCACAAACAATCAAACTTGATATTCAGTTTGTGTCTTTTTATGAATGGGTTTTTATGTATATGTATTTAAGAATAAATATTGTTGCTTACTGCTTGTTCTTGATTTGCTCAGCATTTATGGACGAGTCAGACTCAAAAATGAGGAAATAAGACTTCAACGCTTTGAGACAGGGCACGCTTGAAACTTAACGCCCTAAAAACTCAACTTGATTTAAGACCGGAGAGCAAAAACATTCACATCTCATATTTTGAGCGGGTATTCTTGGACAAATTAAAAATTAATAATGCAGCAAAAAAGCTTTGTAAATCAAACACCTTGCATATTGGATTATTTTGGCTGTTGACAGCACTTGTCTCAGCTATAGAGAAAACAGTTTGTGCCCTAGGTGTGCCTTTTCCTTTATAATGTGTTTCACACTATCAGTGTTGTTCAGAGGTAGTGTTGGCATACAGTAAATAGCTCTATTCAACTACTGTAGTAATTCATATTACGGCATAAACTCCTCGACTAAATAAAGAGAAACAGCAGTCCATCATTACTTCAAAACAGGAAGATCAAACAGTTTGGAAAACTGACGATCTTTGAATGTGTCTTCAAGTGCAGTCGCAAAGACATGACTGTCAAGCAGTGAGGGAATTTTCTATTCTAGCGTGACATTACAGGATCAAGCTCATGTCTCGAGGTCACTGTAGGTACAGAGTTAATACTTAGATTGTTATGAGGACACTGACTTCTCTCCTTGAGATACAGAGCTGCTGTATGTGTTTAGGAAATCAGGCGCCATCAGTGATCATTGCTATGGTAACCGAGGTCAGATGATAGGGCTGTCTCACTCATTAGACACAGCAGATAGATACATAACATAGAAGCCTCTACAGAGTCAGATAACAATGTCAGACCTCTAAGGGTAAACACATAGTGTGATTATCCTGAGGGCATATAGACTGTCCAGAGAGGATAGCATAAGCCAGCATAAGACATCTTGGACATCCTGTGTGATTTCTCTCCACTGACTGACTTGACCTTTGATGAACAAGATTCTCCACAACAATGATGAAACTGACTCTCATGAGGACCGCCCCAAGAAAGGAAGACCAAGAGTTACCTCTGCTGCAGAGGAGAAGTTCATTACAGTTATCAGCCTCAAAAAACACCAATTAATGGGACCTTAGTTTAGAGCACACATGAATGTTTCAGAAAGTACAGGTAGGAAACTGTGTGAATCCGGCATTTATGGTCTTTCTGCAAAAAAACCCCAACGACCTAGGGGGTCCATTAAGATTAGTGAAAACCTGTACTTTGGCCTGATAAGTCAAATTTGAGATTTTTGGTTCTAACCTGCATGTTTTTGTGGAGAAGGTGAATAGTAAGTGGGTAGTATCTGCATGTGTGGTTCCCACCGTGAAGCACAGAGGAGAAGGTGTGATTGTGTGGGGTGGACGTGCTTTGCTGGTGACACTGTTGGCAATTTATTCAAAATTGAAGGCCAGCATGGCTACCATGACATTCTACAGCAACATGCCATCCAATCTGGTTTGAGCTTAATGGGATGAGCAATTGTTTTTCAAGGCTGCAGAGTGAAGGAAAAACAGCCAACAAGTTCTCAGCATATATGGGAACTCCTTCAAGACTGTTGGAAAATCATTCCAGGTGTCGACCTCATGAAGCTGACTGAGAGAATGTCAAGAGTGTGTTTGATGGAATTTTCCAATGTATGACTTTTTAATGCTTTGACCTAATGACCGTCAAGACAGCAGTAAGAAACATATACCACACAATCACATGTTCCGTAGGTGTTTGCAGAAGTGTTTGTTCGAAAGTGTCCTTATCAGGGTAGAGAATAACTTTCTGACAGGGGAATTTTGCCTAATGTGACCTTGCAGTGCACTTTCGAGCAAGAGTATTAGTACCCTCGTTGTTTGGTGTAGTCTAACTGTAGAGACTTCCTCTTTCATAGCCTGCTTCTATTCCTATGCCTGTATAAGTATCACCTGCGCACACTGACAGACTGCATGTACACTGTGTTCCTGATTGCTTCTTTGCACAGAAATTGTTATTGTCCAACTCTTTATTTCAGACTTCTCCGTGGTCTATGATAATATAATTAAATGAACGTTTTTCCATGCACAACATGTGCAAAGCCGTCATCAAAGCAAAAGAATCTAAAATATAAAACATGTTATTATTATTTTATATGTTAGTTCTGATGTCTTCCCTTAGTGTAGAAAGTTAACATTAAATGAGAAGATGTGTCCAAACTTTTGACTGGTACTGTACATACATCACATAAACACACATAAATTACATTCACAGGTAAATCAAAATAACCAGTCGATGCGATTATTAGGAAAGGAAGCTGAAATAAAGAGACACCTGGGCTGTAAATATCACTAAATAAAGGTGGGATTATTTCACTGCACTTACCAAATGTTGGCCTTGTGTGTGTGTGTTTTTTTTACCTGATTAGTCAGGTACAGCAGAGAGAGGGTGAGAGAGACGGAGGGATCTGATTGGTTAGGACGGAATGTGACGCACCACAAATGAGCCCCCTTCCCTCCCTCCTCTCTCCCCTTCACTTCCTGCAGCGGCAGTGTTGTGCTGCTGTCGGCTTGTAAACATGGCTACCGCTGGAGCAGCTGGAGACAACCTGAGGAAGGACCTCACATGTGCCATCTGTTTGGACGTCTTCAAGGACCCCGTCATACTGAAGTGCGGCCATAATTTCTGTCGCTTCTGTATCTGCATGCACTGGGATGAAAATGGCGGAGACTATGGGTATCAGTGCCCTCAGTGCCGAACGGTAAGTTTATGTTATCTCTATTTTCTACCGTGTTTGTTTGTCATAAAATATATTTGGTAAACTTACTTATCAGCCAAACATACTTACTTACTTTATCAGTGAATTTAAAGCAGTTAGCTGAGGGTTGGTATTTGAATAAAATAACAATTAGCTACGCAGTGTATTTTGTGGCTACCGTTGCGTTGATTATAGCTAGCTTTAGCTCGCTAAATTATCAGCAGGGCAGCCAGCTGACATTAATGTACAAACTTTGTGTTTTAGCTTTTAACCAATGTAATACTATTTTGCAGAGTAATTCATAACACTGTCAACAACGTAATGCAGACTCTGGGCTCGGTTCTGGGCCACATTTCTGCGTCTGTCTCAGTGTATTTTCTTTGTTCTCTCAGGTGTTCACCAAGAGGAGCTTCACTAAAAACTACCTGGTGCAGAGCCTGGTGGAGAAACTGGACGATCTGGAGTGTCTGGGGTCTTGCCCTACACAATCTAAGCCCGTCAAAGTAGATGGGAAGTGTGAACAACATGGAGAAGAGCTGAAATTGTACTGTCAGACTGATAAGAGGCTCATCTGTGTAGTCTGCAGGGAATCTAGAGCACACAGGTTGGTCACCAAGGACAATTATAGACCTATTCTTTTAGGTTAGCTGTTTGTCTGCTCTGAAAAAGGCATTTCTATTCTGCAGGTTTATCACCGTCAGCTTCTTATGAATCAGGACAGTTTGTAACACGTATTAGTCAGTCAAATTGCTCATGTCTGGTTTCCAATTTAGACCTTGCCTGCTTTAATTCATCACTACAAGTATGAGACTTAACGTCCATGCAGGAGAGCCCAGCCCCATAACACGCCACATGTTAGCTGCATTTCCATGCATCACGAAGTGCAGATATACCCAGTGTCAGACTTGTGAAACCTTACCATTGTCAGATTATTGTGAGAATTCTGTCGACGATAGTTTCCATGTTTATTTTTGTTACATTAATGAGATAACTGAGTCAAATCATCCTGGCACAGTATTTTTGTCCTCAAGTCATCACCATTTTGATAAGTTACCAGAGTTTAGCAGCTCTATACTATTTCATCGTTTTATCTTGCAAACCTAACGTGTCTCATCCCATTAAAGATCAGCAACCCATGACAAGCCGCTGTTGCACATATTGGATTTTGTGAGGGTTGAATGTGCTTCTTTAGCACCTCATAATGACATCAAACTTTCAAACTTCAGTGTGACAGACATCAGTGTGCAGTGTGAGTGTTCATTCAGACAATTATGATATACCCAACAGCCGTGGGTACAGAAGTCATAGTAATGGTACAGTCCACTGGAACAGTCACTGTTGTCTCCAAAGGAAAAAATGTCCACATGGGTTGTTACGTCCCAGCTCGAAAGGGGAAAGGAAGGAATATAAAGGCAGCTGTTAAAGTTATATTTTTTTTGGAATACGGATCAATTGTCAACAACAAAAGGAGGTGAGATATCTACAAGGACAAAACGAAGGGCAAGTGGCTGCTGTTCAAACCAACAACTAAATATAACCAGAAGCTATCTAACCATAATTAAGACAAAAACAAGAAACCCCATCATCTAAACTATTTCCTAAGAACCAAAAAACACAGCTAAACTAGTGCTTCTAACAAAAATATCTATGTGCATGCAATCAGTTAAATTAATTCATTTTAATTTAAAATTAATTTAATCAAAAGTTTGAGTTCAAAGACGGGCTCCACAGAAAACCACAAGCTGCCCCGACTGTCAGGCAGTTCTAATCATCAGTTTGGAGACTGGGATTGGGGGAACGGGTCAGGGCAGGTGCAGCTCCAATCATTGTTCTTCAGGGCAGGTGCAGCTCCAATCATTGTTCTTCAGGTCTCCAGGAAACGAGGTCTAAGGTTGCCCACCTCGTCAGCTAAATTTAAATTTACCACTACAAGGCTAGTCATACAATGGCGCATCGGCAGCAGCTGCAACATGGGTGTATATATAAAAGGGAAAAGTAATGTACCAGTTGTAATGCAGGGGAGCTGGCTGTTACCACTACAGTGAATTCACAAGTAGACAGAGTAATGTCTTATTAGGCCATAGCTTTAAATCCACAAATCCAAGCTTTCCAGTTATATAATTTAGCATCTCGTGTACATAATAAGCATCGGAAACTATCAGGAATTAGTTTGTCAGAATTCAAAATACTGCCATTTACGTTTTGGTAAACTTTCCTGATTGGTTGGCAGAATTAATTCAAACCTATCATGGAAAAAAAAAATCCAGTGCCCGTCCCCGCCTGTCACAAAACAAACCCTCTACTCTCACTCAATCTGCCCCAACCGGAGAAAAAACTCTGACTCTGTTACATCTAGTATAATATAAACCTAAACTGTGGAGAGAAATATTCTTACACCTGTTGTTCTTAATAAAAAGAAAAATACAACCAAACACCTTCTAAACTAAGATTAGCTTAAGCTGTGTATTGCTCAACTTTGTATTAATGTGTTATCAAAACGGTTTGTGTGCATGTTTAAAGTGAGTTAAAGTCCAACCAAAATGAGCTGCATTTTTTTAAATTGCATGATTTGTCTGCTGCGGCATACATATCTATATATCTGCCCTGCATTTTTCACATTTACAGTTCTCACACAGTTAGACCTCATGGACGCACACTGTTTTTCCTGTGCAAACCGCTAAGTGCCTGGTCATTTGTTTTCTTGACGTTTCAGACACCATGAGGTAGCACCAGTGCCAGAAGTTGTGAACGACATGAAGGTAAGTAACATATGGCTTTACTAAAATGCATTATATCATGTGTTTTAGTTAGTCTGTGATCCCATGATCCATTATTTCCTGTTTCCTGTGTGCATGTGTCCTGATGTACCTGATGTTTGTTCCAGGTGGAGTTGAAGCTGAGGCTAATGGAGCTCAACTGGCAGAAGTCTCAGTGTGTAAAAGTTATGACATCTGATGAGCGCACCAAAAGTGAAGTCAGGGTATGGAATGAACAGTTTTTATTTAATTCTATTTCTTTTCTTGGTGCTGTCATTTACATGTTTGCAGGCAAAGCTTAAAATATGTTTGTTTCAAGTGGTCTTTGAAGACCAGGCTGTGGCTTGATTTAAGCAATATTACATGAGAGGGTGTGCTTGTGTCAAGGTCTGTAAGTGTCACTGAAGTGCAAATAGTAAGTTAAAGCTCACTCTCAAATTTAATATCGCAATTATGCAACAGTTACCAACTTTAATAAAATATGATTGAAAGAGATTCATATTTTGGGGCAATTTGCTCTCAAAAATGTTTTTTTCTGTTTTGAGCTCAGTTTCCATGGAGACACAGAGTCTAACTAATACCTGGAAAACAATCAGTCACAGCAGTAGACTCTTGTATGTAATGGAACCCAGTTTACTGCTCCAGCAAATAGTCTAAGCCTTAGTAACAACCTAGCAACAGAGACGATGCTCGGTCAGAACTATTTGTTTTTATAATGGTACTCATTAAGCACTGCACTGAAATGTTAGGGTTAACACTGAACATACCTATCATCAAATCCTTCATCCTGATCCTCTGAACCTCTCGGTCTCTGTCAGTTGAAGAAACAGAGACTCAAGGAGAAGATCGAGGCGGATGTTGGGGCCTTGGTCCAGTTCTTGCTAGATGAGAGGGACTCCCTGCTTGAGAGCCTGGATGCAGAGGAAGTGGCCACCATGGCCGTCATCGACGACAACTTGAAGATTGTGCAGACGGCGGCGGAAGCTGTGGACAAGGCTATAACTAATATCCACAGCCACATCAGTGGGAAAACCAGCTTTGAGGTCAGTCACACACATCAGCTGTCTGACTCCAGAGATTTAACTTTTAGATCAACATGACTTTGTGGAAGCCTCACAGGAGAGATAGATAATCCCTACGATTGTGTAAAAATACTACACTGAATTGATTTATTCTATTCCTTTATTTGGAACCACAATTTACAGCACTACACTGTTATCATTGTTTGATAATATTACACAGTGATCCATCTTTTCAAATGTTTATAAGACAAACAGAACACAAATAATAAGACATGTTAAGAAAAAGAAATAAAAAAAGTTAAGAAGAAAGAAGGATGTTTGGGGACATTACATTTTCCACTTTGTCTCAGAGAAGGTGACTCTTTCCATTAGATTTACTTTTTTATAATACATTCCTCAAATGGTAGATGGAAACATGGATGAACCAGACTCTATTGGTGTGAACTTAGCCTTAAAAACATGATATGAAAGTTGTTACCATTTTAATCACACATTAAAAACACCACCAGAGTGTGTTCAGTAATATGAAATATGTTTTTGTCCAACAGAGCCTTGCTGAGACATGCAATGAGTAAGTAACTTCCACTTCCTTGTTTGATATGGATCTATATATTGGATAAGATGGACTTATTACTACTATACTAATTATCTTTTTTTCTCCACAGAGTCCTTCACTGCAAGCTGCTCACACCTCTTGAGACGGTGAATTGTCAGACTGAAATGACAGACTTCTCAGGACCCTTCCAGCTCATCATGTGGAAGAAGATGATGCATGTGCTGCATACCAGTGAGTTGACTCTGCATACAGAAGCATGCACTGAGCAGTCAAAATGATTGCTGCTTTTAGTCTAAAGCAGGGGTGTCCAAACTGTTCCACAAAGGGCTGGTGTGGCTGCAGGTTTTTGTTCCAACCAACCAAGAGCACACAGTTTGACCAATCAACTCTCTGAAGACTGAGATCAGTTGATTAAATGAGCCAAATCTGGTGTGCTGCTGCTTGGTTGGAAAGAGAACCTGCAGCCACACCGGCCCTTTGTGGAACAGTTTGGACACCCCTGGTCTAAAGGAACGTTCACACCATCCTTGTTTATTCCGGTTCAACCGAATCCTGAATATTTACCCCACATGGATGCAGTTGGTTTGGTTTGGTGTGACCTGGACAACTCTAACTCTGGCAACTAAAATGGTATACTGTAGATCTTAATGAGTGCTTATCATATGAAAATGATGTGGGAGAGCTGGGAACAGAGACTGCTATTTGAGCTGTCCAGACAGCAACACGTGTGTGTATGTAGCACCAATTATGGGAGACTTTGTTAGCAGAGACGGTTCAGACAGCTGTGCACATTAAAATGAACTTTGCAGATGTGTTTAACTTTTTTTAAAGTAGAAGGAATTTCTCTACAACATGTGATTTAAATTTACTTATCTTTATTAAATGTATTGTGGGCGGCATGGTGGTGCAGTGGTCCTGGATGCTGCAGTTTACTCCCACAACCCAAAGACATTCAGTTTAATTAGGCATGGATAATAGATATCTTATCATACACTTATGAGCAAAGGCATACATACTCACTGTTCTTTTGTGAGCAGATAAAATGTGAAAGTTGCTCTTAGAAAAACTTAAATTGGCTGCAACTTAATTTTTCTAATTTTATTTTCAAAGTTAATATTTCTGTCAATGTTCAATGTATGCTTTCACCTTTTTAAAGGTGCAATATGTAAGATATTCACTGTATTAAATCATAAAATTAATATGCTATATCATCAGTTAAGGAAACATGCTTGGAATTCTGATCAATTAGTTCTATGTTTGATATCCGGGGTTGCCAGGTATGAAACAAATTTGCAGCAAACACAGCGCACTACAACGATGGAAGCAAGCGAGCGCAGCAGTTTGACAGAGTTGGGCTCTACCAGACCTGAGAGACACAAACAGGCGTAGAGGTTAGGTACACAAAAAAAACAACAAAAAAAACAAGCGACGTTACAGCAGCTGGGAGAGTTTCATAGCTTATAGTGCGCAAACTCCGTCTTGATAGAGCTCAGTTTGAGTGGTGTTTGACGGCTATCAGTCACCGGAGGAGACGGGGGTTTGGGGGTGCAGCGGTTTGTGGAAGGTGCTGACGGTGTGTTTAGTTCAGCTGCCCCACGCAGCGGTCGAGAGATTAATTAAGAAAACCTAAAACCAAATTAATGCAGAAATCACAAAATGGAAATGCTACTGCCAGCGAGTCTAATGCAACACTGACGACTGTTTTATACAATAAAAACTAATGCCCATAACAGCAGCAGCTGCTGGTGTCTGAGACCGGCGCTGGAGACCTGAAAATAATACAGTAATTACAGTAACGTTAGGTGACTTACTGTGAGTGCACAGTAACGTGATTTTACATCGTGTACTAACATAATCACGTTAGGGTTTCTCATCATTTTCATGTGTGTTATCTAATGTCAGTGCATGTAACGTTAGACTGCTCTCGTTTCCTGAGTGGAATCCAGAGGAAAATACACCGGTAACGGGACACGGGACGTCTCTTATATGCAACAGCAGCTTGTCGCTATGACAGGGAATATATGTAGTCAGATCTGAGTTTACGTGTGTCGGTAACGGCGCCCGTGTACGAGAGACACCTTCCTGGGTGTGACCACCTGCCGGGTGCGCCGTGCTGCCTCAACTGCCTCAGCGGGTCAGTGGGGAAGTGCCACTACTAGCTGCCGCTACCACGAATTGAGCCAGCCCTTTCTCTGTGTTTGTGTGCTGGATGTAACCGCTATGAAACAATCTCCCTCACTCTGATTTACCACGTATGTATCTTGACCAGTGCTTTGTCTCTCTCTCTCTCTCTCATTACGAACCAAACTAAACTTCTTTGTGTCACTATTTCACAGTGTAAATTTCAGTCAGACTCCAATTTAGAAGCTGATTCATGAAATAAAAGTTTAGATAGTAACTGTTATGGAATTTTCTATCCTTAGGTTACACAAGGTCACGTGTGGGCCTTGAGGTCCTCAGCAGTATTAGTTGTTTGGCTTTGGTTGGGAGCAGTAGGTGCCAGTCTATCTCAACACTGTGGTGGCCAGGGTCGAAGAGACTCTTGCTGCCTGCTTAGACATAATAGATAGCTGGCCGCTGACGTTTCCGATCTGCGTAAACAGACAACAGTGTCTCCAGACTAGAATCTGCTGACAGTAACACCTGCATGGGTAAAAACATTCTCTTTGGCTAATTCTGGGCGTATAGTATTTGTGGTGTTATCTTGAGGTTTAAAGTCTATCCACCAGGATGAGTTGGGCAGAATGTGAGACCGACTCAGGCACTTCTGATGTGCTTTGAGAGTGTCTCTAATTCTCCTTGGCCAAGTGTCAATAAATATCACAGCATAAAGCAAAACAAAGTAGTGGCAGCTCAGGCAAAAAATGAAATTCTAATGTATGTTTCTGCAAGATAATTCAACACAAGTTGGAAGCGTTGTACGTGGAGACAGTGTAAAATGTTAGCTGAAGCTCAATGTGAACAAGTTGAACTTATCTCCTGTTCTCTCTGTGCAGTGCCTCAGAACCTCACCTTAGACCCAGACACTGCTCATCCAAACCTGCTCATCTCGGACTTTGACACAAAAGTGGAGGAGGGCCGTGTTCGTAACCAGGAGCCAGACATGCCAGCCCGCTTCAACCGGTTCTGCGGGGTCCTCGCCACGGCCCAGTACGCCAGCGGGCAGCACTACTGGGAGGTGGATGTGAAGGACAAAGGTGTGTGGTACCTGGGAGTCACCACTGAGTGCAGCAACAGGAAGGGCTTCGTCAGCCTCACTCCTTCTGCGGGGTACTGGAGCCTGTGTCTGCAGGACCGGCTGTATGCCAACGGAGAGGACGGGCGCATCCCTGTCGCCGACTACTGGAACTCTCCTCGAGTCGGCGTGTACCTGGACTACGACAACGGGCGTCTTTGTTTCTATGACGCCGTCACAATGAAGAGACTGTACATGTTTGACACCTGCTTTGAAGAGCCCGTCTACCCTTTCTTCAGCCCAGGGAAGAATGATCCAGGCAGCAGGTTGCAGATATGCCACTATTACTGAAAGAGCTGTATTGAGTCTAAACTCGGCCAGGCTGGAGTACCAGGGTGACCCTTGGAGTCATGTACTGTATGCATTTGAGCTGTTACTTGTTGGTCTTACTGGTGTGTTTATCTATAAAAAAGGTTACACTGAATAAGAGTTGCAGCTCTGTGTCTCGTCACACTGCGGCTGCAGTGCGGAGCTTCATTTTCTCGTTCTGATGTTTGAATGTTTTCAAAATCTTTCAACTTAGACACACACTGTAGGCTTATACCCCTGACTACTGTGGCTGGGGCTTAGGAGAGGTGCTTCGCTGTCTGTATCACTGTCTGCTGGGATGCCTCAAACGCTCCTGTTGATCAGAGAATCTACAGCTCTTGTCCCATTAGCAACTGTCATGCCATACCGCTGTACATTACTTATGATGTTGCCATGCGGGGTCTGTGTTGTTTCCTTTGTTGGGTGGAACATGAAGGACATGAGACATAGTTATCACATTGATAGCTGTTGACAGTAAAAAAAAAAAAACCTTCATTAATTTAAGCAGTGCTGAGCATTTGACTGAAATATTTGACTCATTGGCCAGCTTGTACTGAGATTTCAGCTTCAGGTTAGACGTCCAGGTTGTACAGTCACATTTTGCAGCTTATTTTAGTAATGACACTGAAGGTGTGAATTCAGGCCAATGTGCTTTTTATTTTTTGTTTTTTGTTTTTTTTCTTTTTTAAAGAAATTTGGAACATTTTATCAGTCTGCCTGATAAAGTCAAAGTAAACCCATTCTAACAGCAAATTGTGAAGCTTTACACCATGTCCATACGTGTTTACAGTTTGATTCACTCAGCATGTTTTAATGTAAGACATTCCATCAGACCAGCTGCATTTCCTTTTGTTTGTAATAATTCTGCTGTTGGTTAAGTGCTAGCTGTGAAGTTAAGCTGCAAGTTGGTCCTGACATTTTTAGGTTTATTCTCCAGCTCGTCCAGTGTGATTTTTAATTTGATTTTTGAATATAAAAATACATCTCTATGGGAAATTTTATATATATATTTTTCCCCTTTTTATAAACCTGAGATTTCAACATTTTATTTGAGATGATCTTCATGGGGTTTTATTTTTGCTCATGCAGTTTCCAACAGCGTGGTTAGTGACTACAAGTGGGATGTTGTCACTTTACAGGGACATGCAGTGTTTTTTGTTTTGTTTTCTTTTTCTTTCTTGATTGAGGAGCATAGTGGATCCATAACAGTCCTGTCAGTGATAATATTTGAGCTTTGGCTGTAGTTATCTATGTCAGATTGCTTCTTTTTCAGTTTGTCGTTTCACGTGTTTAGACTGGAAATGTTGTGCTCTTTAAAGGTGGAGTCAGGCATTCAGGAGAACGACAGGCGGTTGAGTCTCATTCCCCACCTTTTAACTTTTCAGTGTTTGCTGATAAATGTTTTGTGTAAGATCGTCTCATTGAACACCTCTACATAATGTTCACTGCTGTATTTCATTCAGATATTCCGTCTAGTTTTTGCGCTGTGTCTTGATAAATGTGACATAAAAATCTTCTTGTAGTCCCCGTTTGTGGCCCTTTGACCTGCTCTGAATGTGCTCAGTGTTCTCAGACTTTACAATGAGATTAAAAAGGGAACAAGATTTGTGTTTTTATTTCCTTTTTAAAAGACTCATTCTCCATTTCTTCCACCTGCTTAGCTCAGTGTTATTACTCTTCTTCCCGAGAGCCAGTCTACATGTGTGATAAACTCACATATTAGGTACAGTGTGAAATGTATTGGCCTGTAGTTTGGTTTTAAAATCGAATTTGTTTCCTGGCAGAACAAAGCCATCTGTATCTATTCTGCATTATGTTTCTGATTCTGACACTGTTAGCCCATTATGTGAAATGCAACAGTAAATTATTTACATTTTTTTGTTTTGTCAACAATCTCAACACTGAATTGCCATCAGGGAATTTGTCTTTCACACACAGTGTTAGAACATCAACAATCACACATGACAGCACATAATATGACTAAAAACATGAGTATGTATGCTACAACTTCACTGTGAAAGCTAGCATAGTTTCCTCTAAAAGTGGAGATGATGCTGAGCAACTTGTTCACACACCACATAAACCTGAATGACCACATTTTTGACTGACGTGAGTTCCTGGTAAGGGCTCCATCTTCCAGAACTATCCAACATCCAAACCTGTCAGAAACAGCACAGGACCAAATGACCACGTTCCTGCCTGGAGTAATTGGTTCTCATGAGGGCAGTTGCTCCCTGTTTGCTATTCTGGTCCAACATCCTCATTTTAATCATCTGAGACAGTTTGGTGTTGCTGATTCAGTTTTCATACAGGCCAGAACATTTAAGGAGGAGGTGAGAAAACCGAGCTCCTCTCTATCTCCTGTTTTGGTTATGACTCAGTGTCATGGAAATTCTCAGTAACAGAGATGGATTTCACAAAGAGAGAATCATCTTCCGACAGTATTTGAAATATTCAGTCATTTGCAAATAGACGTCTGAGCTTCCTGTGCGGAGAGATGCTGTATGAAGTTATACAGTCTTTTAATTAATACATTCCTTCTGTCCATTCATAGCTCTGTCTGTCTTTCTTCCTTTGCCTCTATCTGCTTAGACGGTTGAAGGCTGAATCCCACAGCTGCACTTTTGGTAACATTTCACACCTGTTGGGAAACAACAAACTCACTGTGGGCTCAGCCATAAGGCAGAGGATGCATCAGTTCCACTGTTTTAATGTGGTTGTAACGAAGGGCCATACGAATACATGAACAATGTGTTCTCATTCCAACAATTCAAATTTATAAGTAGTACCACTGGGGGTTTGGCACTACATACTGTAGAGGACATCTTGGTATCCATGGCAACACCTAGAATCTTCCTCAACACACGGACACGAAAACAGTTCAGCACAACTTGTAACTGCTGCTCATGTGACCTTATGCAACACATAAAGATAGATACTGATTTTGCTATTTTTAAAGTCAAGATGCTAATACCTGATTTTTCCGGTAATATTCAGGATCTTTAAAATAAGTGTCACTGTTAATCAGAGCGGCACGGTGCAGTGTTTAGCACTGTCACCTCACAACAAGAAGGTTCCTGGTTCAAACCTCAGCTGAGGCCTATCTGTGTGGAGTTTGCATGTTCTCCCCGTGTCTGCGTGGGTTCTTCGGGGTACTCTGGCTTCCTCCCACAGTCCAAAGACACTTAATAGGGTAATTGGTGACTTGTGAGTGTGAATGCTTGTTTGTCTCTATGTGTCCTGTGATGAGCTGGCAGCTTGTCCATGGTGTACCCCACCTCTTGCCATAAGTCAGCTGGGATAGGCTCCAGCCCTACCGTGACCCTGATGAGGATAAGTTAAGATACTATAATAAGTTATAGATGGATGGATTACTGTTATTAAGTTCTAGGAAGAATTCCTGGTTTTAATAAAATATTGTTTTCATCAAGAAAATGACCAAAGTAATTTGTTAAAAATCCTTAATTAATAAAGATAAAGGTAAAATGGCTGCTCGTCCTTGAGTTTTTGTTATTGTAAGTTATTGATATATTTTAAATGACACAGCAATAACAAGCTGATTCTCTCATTACTTTTCTCATTTCTACATGCGACCATGTTTGCAGCTGATTTGACAGTTTTTCAAATAGCCACTAGAGAGCAGGGGCATTTAACAAAAGCAGCGTGTCGGGATGGGACTCAGAAAAGCTAATCCCCTTTATGAGGCAGCGGAATAATTCCACTCTTATCTCAGCAGAAAGGACTCGGACACGCTGATTTCTAATATGCCTGAAAAGAAAATATGCATACAAATGCTCATCTCATTTCATAAAAGCTGTATCATTGGACAACGTATTGAAGAAATTATGTTTTACAAAACAGACCATTTGCACAGCAGTTCATAGTGTCATTCTTTAATATTTACAATCATACCTTTGCCATGATTACATAAATGTGATTACTTCTTGTAAGACTGGCCTCTGTTGTTTACAGCAGGCTTCACAAGATGGTTGATGTAGTGTTTCATTTATATGTGCTTCCTTTATTTCACACAGACATGAGTAGGTCAGTTACAGGTGAGAGACAGACATAAAAAAGACATCCACGGGGTCCGATTAATGGAGGTGGAAAGTCAATTAAACCTGTTGTTACAGAGTTTTCTAATAAACAGGAAATGCAGATGGAAGAGACGGTTTATTCATAAAACACAGGTGAAAAACTTCACTGCATGTTAGCTGGTGTTGTGTTCCTCAACGCAGAAAACCTTCGAAACACTGATCTACCGAGCGAATGATACAAAAGTCCATGATAAAGGTGCTTGTCAGCTACAACAAGAATATGATTGTAATATACAGTACACTTTCTGATTATGTTAAATGATAACTATACACAGAGGCATATATTACTCTTGCAAACTATATAACTCTTATAATATTTGTATTTTTGTGCAATGTTCAACGACAACTTACAACAATACGTTTTGGCAGAAGGAAAAGTTTAACTGTTTCATGTGAGCTCTGGGAGGAGGCGAACAAGAGAGAACGGCTTTCAGTGCTACGAGATACAAGGCCTATGTACAACGATGTTTGGCAAAGAAGAGACAGGTCAAATGCACCAATTAGAAAAATAATTTGTAGAACAAATTATGTAGAAAATAAAATAAAAAATAAATTAAGTCCTTTGAAAAAATAAAACACAGCAAATAAATGTGTATACAACGTTGTTCCATTGATGCCTGCAAGTCATTCATTTGGCTACTACCTTGGCATGACCTACTGTATTAGTACGTGTTCCAGTGTTAAGATCCTTGATTCATGAAGTGCTGGAGTAAATAGGCTATATAGTGAAATACCATGGACACAAAATCCATATATACACCTAAATATGCATATGTACAACTACATTAGGTTGTAGATATGAATACACAAAAGTGACAGAACTAGTGGGGTTAGATATAAGAAGTCTGTTTTGGTTAATAGAAGAGAAAGACTAGCTGGAAGGGACTGAACCTATTATTGAAGAGCTGGTTCACACATGTTCATAAACATTGTTTTATTAACTGTTGTGCTTCTTGATGCTTGTCTTTGAAAAACAAAAAAACGTTCATACCACTTGATATGACAGAAAAAAAGAATCTATATCCATGTGCAGGGATCTTGATAAGAAGAAGGCGAATAACAGCCTGCCTGCGTGTGTTCTGCTGCGTTTAGTCATGAGAAATTGAAGGCAGTGACGACGGGGATGTTTTTTGTTTTTTTTTGGAGCACACTGACATGCGACAGTGTTTAAGGAAAGGCCTGAGCATTGTTCAATCACAAAGCATCATCTTCTCACTGGGAAACAGCTTCTGTTTCTTGCTTTTTTTGCTGGTGTTGCCCATCTGCATTGCCCAAAAGAAGAAAATGCAGTCTATCACCAACTTCAGACTTGCATGATATCTACTGGCGAGAAATATAGCTCTTCCAGATTTGGTTAAAAACACAAAGTTCTGAGAGTTTAAGGTAGACAGATCAGGGAAATATCTAATTACAGTTTTTATTCATATGTAGCTTGTGTTTAATTTCTTTTTTTAAGCTGTATTTCAGCAGGATAGTCTCTTTAGAGATTTATTTTCTCTCTAGAAATTGTGAGTTTTTGTAATCATTTTTTGGGATAACTAGCTTATTTTGTCTATTAATTACACTTGCATTTTGGGGGGGTTGGGTTGTTTTTCTTGTAAACATTTTTTTCTCAGATTTCTTCTGTCTTAAGCTCTGAATATTACATCTTCCAAAGTACAGACAGACTCTACAGACTGTAAAGTGTGCGGGTACATTGCAGCTCTTTGTCCACAAGCAGTAGGCGAAGTCTAAGCAGGAGCTGTGTCGGCGATGTCTCCCATTGGCCTACTGCAGATATCTGTAAACCTTAAAGCAGTGGTTGCCGGAGTCGGCAACGGCCACATGTCCATCTGAGGTGAGGGCAAGGCCCTGCGGGCCGTACAGTGGGTCTGCTGATGTGTTAATGTAAGACAAGAAGGAGCCTGTGCTGTCAAACACCTGAAGTAGAAAAAGCACAAAAGTTCATGTTTAAAGTGCAACAAATTATACCATTAACAAAATGCACAATACTCAGTTATGTAACCTTTTCTTCAAGAACTTAAATATGGCGAAAACTATATTGGTAAAAATAAGTTCATAGTAGTGAACATAACCTATCTCACCTGTATTCTGCTGTTACCCCAGTCAGCTACAATGATGTTTCCATTGGCGTCCACAGCCACACCAGTGGGAGCATTGAACTGGCCATTGCCTTCACCATGAGAGCCAAACTTGAACAAGAACTCTCCATCTGCACTGTACACCTGGGACAGGAAGTCAGTCAAACACACATTATGTCTACATCTCATACACACAAACGCTGTAAACTATCTAGAACATATACATACATACAGAGATAATTCAGCATTTGAACGCAGGACAAATCATATCTCACCTTTACAGAGTGATTGTGAAAATCGGTCACAATGATTTCATTCTTGTTGTTCACTGCAACAAAGTGCGGACCTACATATGGAGCGAGAGAGGCAGGTTATTGAGGAACTTATACTTTGGGTGATTCCTGTAGTTTCCCTTCACTGTTAGTAGGCTGTTCAAAACACAAATTCCAGCTAGTCGTGTTTAAAGCTGCAATCACATGGTTAGCTTTTCTGGTTTGCCTTGAATATTTTCATGCACTGAATGCTTCAGCTAGAGTTACATAACTGGTTTCCTGTTTCTCCAGAATGTCAAACCGGCACTAAAAAAGAATGTTCTAGAATATTTTGTTGTCTCAGACGTAAGTTGCTGATGATTTGGGTAGCTATTAATGTGAAGATAACTTATTGGCTGAGTTCATTAATGCTTTCATCACACTGATTGTCTTGGTTAGTATCATGGAACGGAGTTGGCGCAGTGAAAATCATTCACACTGATCATTTTCATTTCAACCATTTATACAAAAAACATGATGCATGTGACAAGATGTTCATAATTGTAATAGTAAGTGATTATTACAACGTCCATGTACTTGTAGATCTCTGATCATCATTATACAAGCACGGCGTGAACCAACAACTTGAGTTCTCAGGAGGTCAGACACATAATCAGGGAGTCGGGTTAGACACAGGGCACCGCACTGTGGGATTAAGGTTGCAGCAAGGCCACACTTAGTACTTACTGAAAACTGAGCCAGATTTATTTAAGTTTGGGCCAAGTTTTTCTGGATTGAAAAACAGGAGGAAGAACAGAAAGAAAAAAAAATAGTTTGTCAGAGATGAAGGATAAGCAAAGAAGAAAATAGAGTAAGGGTGGTCAGCACAGGCGCAGTTTGCAAGGGGGGTGGGTGGGAAGTCACTGCATCGCCTGGGGCTATGTACAGGCTTATATTTTAAAACACAATGTAACATGTGATGTAATGCACTGATCTGTATTCAGAAATAGAACAAGAGCACAAGCAATAGGTTATTGTCTTCTCTCAAACTGCCAGTAAAAGTGCCAACAACAAAAAATGAGTGGAGGAACACAACAGGCTTAATGTGGTGACCACTGCTGGATTGCCTACTCTCATGGCACATTGAGTGTGATTATTATAGTGTTATTAAAGTGTTGTTGAGTGTTATTTTTATTCCTCGCTGTAAGTATTTATGTGGAAGAGTCAGACAGTGTTTGGAGAATATACCATCATGTTATTATGTAGAGCAGTAACATTTGTTATTGACTAAACTGTGAGCGCTGTTTCTTACATCTGTCCTGAACAATGGAGAAATTAATGAAAGCTGCAAAACATGTTGCAGAACTCCTTTAAAATAATATATACACACATAGGATACATACAGTATTTTCTATTGTCACATATGATGCTAAATATGTGAAATATCATGAGGGATTTACTTTAAAATCTGAAAGCCGTCACTGACAGATGGGCTGTTGAGTGAGGATTGTTAACAGCTCCCTGTCAGTGTTAACAACACGTCTCTTGTCACGTATAAAGGCCTCCTTCTCACCTGCAAACTGTCTGTCAGACGTCCCCCTGCCTCCGAACTTAGTCACCAACTTCCCATTGGACTGAAAGATGAAGACACAGCAGGCCTTGTTGTCCACAGTGATGATGTGTCCGTTCTTATCCACAGCCACACCTTTAGGACCCATGAGCCGGCCTGCACCGATCTTATTCTGCGAGGGAGGAAGACGTAGAGGATTTTAGCAAGGAAAGAAAGACTTACTTAAGAAATGGAAAGACATCATACCTGTCTTTATCACTGTTTGGCTAATAACAAGCTACGAGCTCTCACCTTGAACTTTCCATCAGAGGAGAAGATGCTAACCCATCGATTGTCATAGTCGGCGACCACAATGTCACCGTTCATGTCCACAGTGACGCCCGTCGGTCTCTGCAGTTGCCCCGGAGACCGACCTCTGACCCCAAAGCGCATCTTGAACTGGCCATCATTGGAGAATACCTGCAATCAGTCCCACCACCCCTTTTTGAGTGAAATGTGTCACGAACCACAGCAGTGTTTTCCTGTTCTATGTGACCACACATGGTTGCACTTACATGCAGTTTCCTCTCTGTGTCTGTCTCACCTGTATGCACTGGTTGTTGCTGTCAGCCACCACCACTCTGCCGTTACTAGAGGCTGAGATTCCCTGCAGATTTGTGAACTCTCCTTTTTCTCTGCCCCGAGTACCTGACAAAGATGTAGTCACATACTCAGTTAATATGCCGTTTGATATTTTCACCTTTCTCTCAGTGTGTAATGCTTCATCATACGTTATCCTACCTCCCAGGCAAATGCAGCTTTATGTTCATGTCATAAATGAACTTGCAAAGACTTGAAAGATCTGCTGGAGATAGATAATTCTCCATGGTGAGAATGTTGCACCTTTATTTACTTATGAAAGTTTAACTATCTTGGCTTGGCAGAGACATTTTAATGCAAGTAGGCAACCACCAAATTCACTTCATGGCATCCATATTTGTTTTCTGCTTTTCATCATGTGACAGCATGCTGCAGGTTGTGAACGCAGTGGAAGTCACTTCTTCTATCAGGTCACAGCATATTGGTTTTTCGTTCTACTGGCATGAAATTAAAACAGTAACTGGGTCGAGAATATTTTCTGAGGTCACCATAGGGACAGTGTTAAATCTTAGTTTGTTGTCTGATCATTACCATGGTAACCGGTAAATCAGAGGATAAGGCTGTCTCACTCCCTAAACACAACAGATAAGCCTTTACGTAGTCAGATAAGAATGTCAGACCACTAAGGGTAAACACATTTCCTTTTGTTTGTAGATCAGTGACTAATTGTCAAATACTGTATACTGTAGATGCATTAAATATGACCATTTATGGACATAGAGTAGTTGTGGCACTATATATGGACGAGCCAGAGAGGAGAGCTTCTTAAGATTAAGATAAAAAGATAAATCTTCCATTCTCCTTGATCAAGCTTCAATAAACCTTTCACCTTCAACATCTTGGACTCCTGTGCACTGACTGAACTGACCATCGATCACTAAAATTCTCCACAATCTAAATTCATAGTTAATGGAATAAAACATGTAAAACAACTAATAGGCTGTCTTGACAAAGGACAGTTTTTGGTTTTCCTGCTATGATGCAGTGACGTAGGTTTGTATCTCTTTCTTACCCACTCTGTAGATGAGCTCATCTTCAATGGGGTTCTCCTTTTTCTTGGTGGTGCTGTACATGCTGGAAGGCCGTCGCACTGCTTTCTGCCGTATGTGTCCCCCCGTTCCGCTGGGAGACTTCACCCTCCTCTTCACGTCGTCGGGGGATTGCGGCACATCTGACGGCTTGACCACCCGCAGGCGGAACGGGCTGCCACGTATCGGCTGGCCGTACAGCAACAGAGAGAACGAGTACTCTCCCTCAGAGCGTATCGTGTAGCCCACCTCGTACGTCCCGTTCTTATTGTCTGCTATCTCTGTCTCTGCAGCGCGGCTCCCGTCAGCAGACGTTATCTCTGCTTTTAAAATAGCATTTCCTGTCCGCACCAACTCCCCATCCTGCAAAGAGAGGTCATTGATTAAACTTCAGACAAAAATAAATCTCCTGTTGTTCAAGCAGTGTGTACAGGGATGCAGCCTCTAGGGCAGCACTTTGTACAGATTTGTTTTTGATCATGACAATGCCTGTTAATTGACTTCTTGAAATAGTATGACATGAATTTGAAAAGCTACAAGCTCTATCCAGGGTTCACTCTATACATTTTGCAAACAGCAGTGAGGCTAATTGATCTAAAGACAGTACTTTGTCTTTTGTTGTCACAGTAATTGTGTGGTGCTGCCCGGTCGCTGCATGGCGGAGGCCCTCTCCTGTGGCGACGGAGGTGTGAGCCACAGCTGCTGTGGTGAGGAGAACACCCAGATTCTGGATGGAGCGTCGCAGACCTTCAGTCTCCACCTGGAGTGGATAGCACACAAAGAAACAATATTTTAATTTTCATGGTTGGGTCTCATCATCTCAGGACATATTTCATATATAGCCTACATATCTGAGACTGAGGGCTGGTTCCACAGGAGAGGAGCTGAAGGCTCTGATTCCCATTCTACTTTTGGAAACTGCAAGTAACCCTGCATTCTGAGAGCGCAGTGTTCTAGTGTGGTAATAGAGTTCTTTAAGATTTGATGGTGTCTGACCATGAAGAGGATTTTACAGGGAGCCATGTTCCTGTGAGATAACAACATCATTTTTCACAGCAGCCATTTTGACATGAAATAGCAGGGACAACATATGATGGGTAACACCTGTGTTTACCCTACTATTTCAAGTCAAAATGGCTGCTGTAAAAAAGCTGAAATAAGTGAAGTGTAGTCTTACTGACCCAGGGGTCAGTGAGGAAACCACAGCTGGTAAAGAAACTCAAGCTGAAGAAGAAGATATTTTTCTAAGGACTGAGTTGGTGGAGAGCAAACTGGAGTATTGAATATTGGACTTAAAGTTGTTAGGTGGCCAGAAATACAAGAGCAACGAGATAACAACTAACACTGTTTGTGAGTGTCTTTTGGAATAGAACAACAACAAAACACACACATATTTATAAAAACAAATTTCAACTTGAGATTATTAGTGACATAAATCATTTGAATCAGAATAAACAATAAACAGGCGATACCTGACAATCCAGATGTGCATTCTGATGTGGTCTCTCTGGGAAGTCATGTCTGGCCAACGCCGTTACCCGCTCACTCATCTGCTTCTGAACTAGCAGCACCTACACTTGCAAGGCAAACATATTGTACCCTAAGTCATCATTTTCCCATTTGTGTTAGTTTAACATGAAAACATTCAGTTATGTTGCGAGAGTTCACATCCCGCTACGCTACTGCAACGCATTCATTTTGACAGCTGTCTCCCACATGCGGTGTAACCTGTTTGTTAGCTCGCTTGTACAAATTACAATCTGCCAGCCCACCTCGGTAGCGCTCCCATGGCTGAGAGCCTGCTCCGTAAAGCTGCAACTGCTCTGAATGTGTTCCTTCCCCTGGAGGAGAGATGAAAGCTGAGCCTGCAGGACCTGCACTCAGGTTAAGTGGAAGATAAGGAAAAAGGGGACACGGAAAAAAGAGCAAGAGGAGGAAGAGAGTGGAAAAGTCAAAATCATTAAGTCAGCAGTGAGACATATAGCAGGTCTTGTAAAATGCATGTTTGTGCATCTTACATGTGCACCTGCATTAGTGCATGTACTGTATATATATATATATGTGTGAACGTGTGAAACAAAACTAACCTTCTGCTTCGTGCTGCAGATGTTCTCCAGGTCTGTAATGAGGGCCGTCTTGCGCTGATGCAGCGCCCGTTCCAGCTCTTCAAACGTACTGGTGATCTCTGCTACCGCCTCAGTCTTCCTCTCGTTCAGCTGGCGAGAGATCTCGGTCACCAGCTCGATGGCTGCTGTTAGCTGAGGGAGCCTGCAAGATGACACACACAAAAAAATATACACTAGCATGTTTTGACATGGCAGGTACAGCACAAACATAGGTGATCTTTGAAAGCAGATGCCAAATCCGGGCCAAACGCTTAAGCTTCCAAACACCTGATGTGACGGCAATATTCTGAAAGCTTTATCAAAGCATCAAGTCCCCCACCTGCTGTGTATGGCATCCAGCTGTGTCTTCAGCACAGCCTTGTGCTGTTCTACGACGTCCCGCAGAGGAACGGTCACGTGTTCCCGGTGCTCGCCCTCTGTGCAGTCCAGACACATGGCTGTCTCACACGACTCGCAGTAGAACTCCATCACCTGCAGAGGGAGACAAACTGAGTTGACAAAAAGCTCACTCGCTCTTGCTGGGCGTTAGGAATTTAAGATTGTGTTTGTTTTTTTTTACATGAATTATTGCTAAAAACGGATCGTTTTGGTGAGGTGTGAGCTGAGGCTTCTCACCTTTCCCTCGTGGTTTGGGCAGCTGAGGGGCTTCCCTGCAGCTGCAGCACTGACTGACTCCAGGACACTGCAGGCCTCCGGCCGCGAACACTCTGGGTCTCGTTGAAGGACCTGGTCGAAAACATTTTTAACTTCATTCTGCTGTTTTTCAGTGATCACAACTTTGTCCTGTTTCAATTTCCTTGTAATCTCTTGTACATTCTTGTACTTCTATCCTTTTGTGCACGCTCCCTTCAATGCATTCATCCCCTGTACCCCAGTGCTATCCTTAATCATCCCCTACATGCCTTGATGGAAGCCATACAGCCTTGAATTTAAACCCTAAAAAGAGACCCTCTAAGAAGAAAGGACTGTCCAGAGTTACCTCATTCTACAAAAATGTCCTCCCTCAACACCAAGAGCAGCACTACAGAAGCACACACCCTCCGTCCCATTTCTTTAAGTACTGTCTGTAATTGTTTTAAACAATCTTTGCTGTCGTTAAGCTCGTAATTGGTTTCATCTGTGTTTTGTTCCATGTAATTCGCGTCTAACTTGAAGTAATAAAGAGATTAAGAGTCAAACCTCCATAAGATTAGTGATGAAGAAGTTGTTCTGCAGAGCACAAACTCCTTTCTCTGGCAAGATGGATGTCTGTCGACACACTGGGCACGAGAGCGTCAGAGACTCCGGGGGAATGTAGTTCTGGAGACAACTGTGGGGGAGGGAGTCATCAAATGAATTAGAGAATAAAATCTACCTGAGCTTTTCCACTTTTCTGCGTATAATCGTTAGTCACATTCAATTTAGCAGCACAGCAGAGAGAGAAGAAGAGGGAGACACTAGAGAGAGCTGTCACCTCGCCACCGTAATTGAGAGACAGTGCTTAAATAGTGCTCCTGTCACAGCAAATAGGGGGAAAGTGTGAATCTGAGTCAATTTGAAGGACCTGCAGCCTCAGGAGGAAACATGCACACTCTCTCCTTGAGTAAGTTAATCTCTGGCAAACTAATCTGCCTAACAGAAGAGACCCGAGACTTTAGGCAGAACAGATGTTTGCTGATGCTTCTGCATGGTTGTGTGCATGTGAGGATGTTTTGGATTCTGACCTTGTCTCATCCTGAGAGCAGTCACACATCTATATCACTAACCCTTAAAGGCTGAAAATTGAATTGAAATTGAGGTTGTTGTCCAGGTTCGGTTGCCCTTAGGACTGCCCTTAGGTCTATTTAACAACAGACACCTTCAAGCCAAAACTAAACCCACAGTCAGCAAAGTTCAGCTGCAATATGCAGATTACACTGCACTCCTGGCCTACAGCCCGGCTGCCACCCAGCATGTGCTGTACGAACTAAAGTGACTGTTAAAGCAACATTGTGTAACGTTTTTTTAACATAAAATAACAGATTTGAAGTCATTTTGATGTTACAGTGACTTATAATCAGGTGAATTGTGTCTCTGTCATTCCTACTCTGTGCCTGTACGTCTGTTTTGTGCTGCTGGTACGAAGTACATAACATAAGTATTACTAACTATTAGTACCAACTATTTGACTGATTTTGGTGAAACTGGATCATATTTTATGGAGAAATCGTTTTCTGATTTTCCCTCTGATGTCCTCCAGCTGCTGCTCATCAACTCTTTGTGATTTACTGAGTCTCCTGATGGACAATACAGTAAAAAAGCTGCTGTTAGTTAATGTTAGCTCAGTTTGTTAGCAAGAATACCCAAACTGTGAGCTCAGAGCAGTGTCCAGTAAGGAAGTGGAGGTTTTTAGGCCTGCAGCACGGGCACAGCATGGGTGCTGTGCCCGTGCTGCAGGCCTGGGGAGTGGAGCCGGTGTCATGCCAGAATCAGAGCTGGGCGAGCAGGCAGAGTAACCGGATTCAACAACCTTTATGTATATAATGACAGAGGACTCTAAAGAGGACGTTGACGGAGGAAGCTAAGATGAGAAAAGGAGAGAGTGTCCAAGCAAGAAGTTACCAGACAAGAGTAAATCTGGGACTGACTTTTAGTGGTTGGTGAGAGCTTGGTGAAATAAAAGGCTGAAAGACAGACGCCGAGCTGGGCTGACTGCTGACTATGTCTTGTGTTGTATAACCTTGCTTGAAGTTTTTGATCATAAGTAAACTAATCGGAACAAATACACGTGTACAGCTGTCCATATTTACCACAGTGGGATTACACTCTGAAACTGGGGGCTGGGAAGAAATACCAATTTCTGTGTAATGTTGCTTTAATGTTGCAAGAGACCTGAAGTCACTGTTGAGGATAAGTCTCTGTTGTTGTTGTACACAAGGATGTCGGGCAGCTGCCTGGGCTGCATGCTAACACTGTTCTGTTTTATTTATGACACCACACAAGCTTGTATCAACCAAGCCTCGGTAAACTGCAGCCGTGAGCTTTTGAGAACAACTGAGGGCTTTAACAAAAGTCTCTGTCTACCTACCACTGTGTCAACATCACTGAAACGCTCTGAGGCCTGGGTAAATTACTGTTGCTTTGTCAGACACACAACCAGCTGGGGACCACAGGCTCAGTCAGTTATGTGGTGAAAGAGGCTGTGATGAGGCCTCGACTAATGATTATTTTCATTGTTGTTCGAGTTATCTGTCAATCTGCACTTCATACATGCTTCAAATAGAAAATAGTGATTATTTTGAAAGAAAACATGATGCCAGCTTAAATCGATTAATTCACGATTATTAAACAGTAGTATAACCCAGAGCAAACTCATGATCCTGATCTCTGAATAGTGAAAAAACAAATACACTGACATGCCCAATGACAGATTATGACAGGAAAATTAAAAGAGACCCGGTGCCACCAAACAGACTAGGCCCAGTGTGGGTTTGCCAGCCCTGCCCTAAGATCCCTAAAACTACATCAACCATTCCGGTATTAAAACATCTGTCTGGCAACCTCATGTATAGCTCCAGACAAAAATCTGTTCACCTCAGCAGGGCTCCAGATCACATGCCATCCAGTTAAACCGGGGATTAAACTTGCCCTCCAGTGGGTAAATGCCTCACACACTGCATGGAAAAAGGGTATTTATCGCATACTCTATGTAGCTATTCAAAACTATTCCATAATTTTTTGTTTGATCACAGGTTTACAGGTTGACCTGCCTGAAATCCCAGTTATCCTCTGTACCTCCTAACATGCCTCCCTCATCATTCTCCATCCTCCCACCCTGACCCGTGACAAGCTTTCCAAATGCCGCCTCTGCTTGGCTCGGCACGGAAAGGCCCCGGTAAGTATTGCCTGAGGGGGTGTCATCTTTCTGAGGAACTGTAGATTGAGGCATTGTAATTGTGTCTCCCAACAATGGGCCTTTTCTTAGACTGCAGTCCCTGATGCTGAGGAATGTACTTATCCCAGTGGAGTTGGTGAGGAGTGCTCTAATTGTGGGTAGGGATTTGCAATAGATGAGGTTCCCCTATTAGGGGACATGTACAGTAAATATGACAAGAATTATTTGGGAGGATAAGTACTGGCAGGGAAAGAGCTACAGTAAAAAGTGTGCTGTCCTACAATCTTTTCATGGCCAGAAAAAGCTACAGGTAACAGGTGGCGTGCAGACACTTTGTGTCAGGTTTAGCTTCAGGGAAGTGTAGGTAATTAGGACTTTTGCCAGTTGTCATTGAAGTACAGAACACAAATGTTAGTTACCTTTCACAGAAGGTGTGCAGACAGGGCAGAACCTTGGGGTTGCGGTAGTGATCCAGACAGATGCTGCAGACCAGGAACTGCTTGTCTATCTGACGCACCACAGGGCTGGTGCTCCCAGCCTCACGCTTTGCCATGGCAGAGGACATTTAAAGCCACGGACAATGACAGCAGTTAACCTGTAGAGAGACAGAGATAAATGCATTGAATATTTTGTCTAGAAAAGCCCTGCAGCTAATGCTCAGCAGACCTACAACAGGAGGTACCAGGATCCAAAGTTAACAAAGCTGTTTAATTCCTTGATTTGCACAAAAACAATCCATTGTTATGGTGTTAATACCAGACAAAGGCCAGCTGAAAGAGAACTGTGTGAAAAAGAAGCATGACAACAGTCTTGATTGTACAGCCAGGAGCAGATGTAGACAAACCAGAATGTCCATATGTCTGGCTTTTGATCAACATCTCAGCCAACACCAATGCGGGAAATAAAAGAAACCAGAGATGACTGTTATTACCGATCCACAATAATACATTCTGGACTCACAGGTCCACAAAAACATTCTAAAAATAGTCCACACTCATGATGCACGGACCTGTTGTGGTAGTTACATGCACGCATGAACTTTACACACACACGCACACATACGGTATGTGCCTGAAAACAGAATGTGCTGAGTAGCGTCTATGTTGCCTTATATTTGTGTTTGTCACTGAAGTTTCACTCCTGCTGAACTTTGTTTAGGTTCATACTGTAATCTACCAAAGCCATGACCGTGATGCTGTTCTGTCAGTGTATGAAAGTGTTTAATCATGTTCAACTTCTACAGTAGCTCAGAACAGACAAACTAAACACTGACTCCAGATGAGACCTTTTGTGTTTTTCGTGTGTTTCAAGCAATAAGAGTATAAAGAATGGACAGAGCATGAGTGCGTCACCCACAGGTTTCTGAAGAGCCATTTTGAAGCTGCTGAAAATATGCAGTGCTGGCCTCCGCCATGTTGGCTGTACTGCCTCTTCTGCCTTTCGGCTAATCTAAATATCGGCAAACATGTGGACCTGAGGCGGGCCAAATGATGCCTAGGTGCTCTAATAAGCCATCTTTAATGACACCTACCTGTCAATCAAAGCGGTAACGCTGTTAATTCTGCATAACTTTAAGCCTTAATATCATTTGAACAGGTGAGTTGTATAAAAATTCACCCTCAGTTGTCATGAATGACAAAAATTAGCTATAGAGACCAAAACTGTTTTTTGTACCAGGCTGTAAACATGTTTATTTCTGCTGTGAAGTTGGACATTTTAATACAGGCGCTTATGGAGGTTGAAATGTTCTGTAGCCAGCCTCAAGTGGCCGCTCAAGGAATGACAGTTTTGGGCACTGGCTTCATTTCTTAACCATGAAGGTTGCCGGTTGGTTTCAAGGCCACCGTAGTTTCTCCTTCATGCGAAGAAGAAGGTGAAACGAGAGGGTTGCAATCAGCAATTACACCGCACGATGCCACTAAATTCTGGTTCATTAGATAACACACTAAATAAACAGTCACACATACATTCCTGGAACAGTAGAGAAACTACACATTATATAATCTCATCCGTTCTGGCAGTACAGCTGCAAGGTATGGATATTCTGCCTGGCAACACAAACTAGAGCCGTTTCCAGTGTGGCCCACTTTCACATTCATCAGCGCAAGTCCAAACACATATGGCATAATAATTACAGTGGTATGTAAAAGATGCTACTGCAGCATGTTCTTGTTGCTATGCACCAAGTGTGTATATGAAGTTTAAATGAAGCTCAGGAGGTTAACTAGAGAACAACGCGTGAATCTCAGTTACAAAACGTAACAGACATGCCATTTAGAACAATGTGATGAGAGTGACAAGAGGCCATGACAACATGTCATGTCATCTGGTGGAGAACAGCTTCATCTAACCTGACCTACACCTTAAAATTGGCACCTTTGATACATACCCTATATGCCATTTTTATCTCTGTGTTGCTAACCGACTTCCACAATGTAGTTCAACCACATTTCCTCAGTAGGTCAACACATGTATTAATTATATATCAGACACGGACGTGCGCTCGTACAAATTGTAGGGATGAGTGAAGAGCAGCACGTGTCTCTAACAAACATGGCTGGCCTTAAGACGTACAGTAGTTATGAACATTACACAATCAATGACTCGGACAAACACACTGATAATCATCATCATCCCCCCACTAGACACTCTCCTCATCTGCACATCTCTCACTGGTGGATCTAACACACAACACTCAATCCTCTGTGCCCCATCTCTGCTCATGTTCTCATGTCCTATTGTCAGTTGTCGCCAATTGCATGCACACAAACACACACACAGGATCTAATGACACACACGTCACAGTAGACTGGGAGAGGACAGGTCACTTCTTAAGCTACCAACCATGGGAACCACATGTCACACACACACACACACACACACACACACACTGGTTGGGGATCAGGCAGGGTGTCACAGAAATGATTACTGGTAAGTAGCTTTGTCGAAGTTTTGTCTAAATCTAAATATGAATTGTTCTCTAAACACTGTGCGCTTAAAACTGGCACTTCAAGAGTATCCAGTTGTGTCTGAAAAGAAGCTTGAATGTCTCTCGATAGAACTAAAGAAGGATCAACTACACTATGTGTTGCATACTTCAGTACAGTTCTCACACTTCTCTGTCATTCTCTTTCTGTCCTAGAACACACTGATACTAATATCATCTGTAGTGACGTCTGTCTAAATTTAGACACGCGTATTAGTGGGTAGGCGAGGAAGCAATGACAGTAGAACTAAAATAAGACCAGAGGTCTTAGGACTGCTCCAGAGTGAAGAGCCTGGTGTCCATTTGTTTACTGGTGGTTATATTTGAACAGACATCTTTAATTGGGTGAATTTGGAGCCTAATAAACAGAAATTAGAATTCTTTCTCACTGAGATGAAAAAAAAAAAACGTGTTCAGAGTCTCTCTTGCCTACATGGTGCAACAACAGACACACGTGACACTCATGCATGACATGCACAAGGGGACGGTACTCGTGTGCATGTTTAAAGTTCTAAGCATTCAACAGACTTTGTTTTAACACAGTCCTAAATTCATTCAACTCCTAAGTAGGCCACAATGCTTAGTTTTGATGCTCCAGTCTAAAGCCACCATGACCAGTTAACTTGACAGGCTTGGCAAGTTAAAAAAAGTGAGTGCAGATTTTCAGAATTGAGGCTCTGCATTTTAAAGGCAGCGTGGTGAGATGAAGCCAAACCCAGGCAGGACTGCAGGAAGCTTCAAAAAATGATTTATGACATGACACATCCTGCAGAGAGCTGTCAGCTCATACCATCAAAATGAAATGTGTCAGAATTCCCCCGGCCATTATATGTGCAGTACTAACAGCGGTAATGTCGCCGGTGACCTTACCCTGACTAATTCCTCAAACTCTCAGGATTACAGCGTTTGCATGTGTAACTAATTGTTTTCATGTCTCTGTGTGTTTAAGTGCATGCGTGCAGAGTGTCTGTGTGTGACAACAAGCTAACACCCGTGGAGTGAACTCACAATGAGTCTATTCAGCGCTGCTTTCACTGAATACAAAAGTAACAGTTTTCTTTGTCTCATTCAGCACTGAGACCTCTGCTGTAAAACAGGATCCTCGCAGCTCATGCGGATCTCACACGTGGGAACAAAGTGTGGAGAAAAATAAGTAGGAAAACAGGAAATTAAAAGTCTTTTTCCCAGTTCAACAGGAGGGCAGATTTTTAAAAGAGAGCCCTCTGCTCACTGTCATACACCTGTACAGCGCCAATGAATATGTGCTGACAGCTTGGACAAACATACAAACTCACACACTCCTCTCTGGTAACAGCTGTAAAGTCATGCACACACACATGTACATGAGGACAAACACACAGGGAGTTGACAGAAAGACTACCTACTGTCAGAAAAGTAGAGTAGATCAGACCATCTAGAAGGCTCCATGGCAGCTCTGTGTTAGAGAATCAGCACACGCCCTGACTCACACATGCACGCCCACTCTTCCTTTTTCCCCTTCCCTTCTCTCACTTTTCCCTTTCCTGTGCAGCACACTGAAAAAGGCTGAACGGGGATGACAACAGAGGGTGGGACTGTAAATGTAAAGTCCCTCCTACTGTCAGTGCTGTTTACAAGCATGAGCTGACTGGGTAACCTCCTACTGCCACGCTCCGATTGGCTGGGAAACTTAAACTACCAGGGACGAGGCATTGCATCATGGGCCAACAATTTGTGCTGGCCAGAGGGAGTGAGAGGTACAGGCTGAAACACACACACACACACACACACACACACACACACACACACAGAAGAAGAAGAGAAGTCCAACTGTCAACAGTCTTGAATCCAGGAACATATTGCTCATAAGGCCTTAATCTGCTGCATGATTATTTAATCTGTGTGCATACACAGAACTGTGATGATTAGCTCCTAGTGACAGGAAGCAGCTGATGGGTGAGGATCATCTGGCCTCCAGTTATAGATATGAAAAAAATACATCATTACTTAGCTAGCCAAGTACACACACGCGCGCACACACACATCCAAGGCAGCCAAACAAAACACAGAGTTATATAATTCATGATGTCACCTTTAAAAAAACTTGAATTTGGAACATATGCCTCTCCGCCTTGCACCATAGTATCAAATTACACATGTGCAAAGAGTAAGACACACTCTTAATGCTGGAAAGGGGATTATCATTTTGAATTTCAAGTAAAACATCCTCTCACAGGATGAGTTTTGCACCCGATCCCTTAAACACCGCGTCCATTTGAAGTGGTCAGAGTTTAATCTGGAGCCAGAGGTGACGACTTGATGACAAAAACATCAATCTGCAGTTAATCTGTGTGGACTCGGTCGAGCTGTGTCTCCTCCCTCCTTCCCTCGCATCCAGCTCAGCTTTCCCACCCACGCCCACGCACACCTTTCCAAAAATCCCATCATCCTGAACTCCCTCAGGTCAGACTGCTGGGGTGGGTGTAACAGGAAGTAGAGGATAAGAGGATGAAAATGCCACTGAGGCAATCAGAGGCTGTCTGCAGCAAATTCACTCCCCCATGCAGGCTACTGTGGCAGCCTATTAATATTTTCATAGCAACTACTGTGGTTATGAAGCTTTTCTACTTATACCTGTTCAACAAAAGGTCACGCTTCATGCCCGTTCTTCCCAAACTCCCACAAACACATTGCCGCCGGACAGAACAATCTAATAGGGAGTGTTGTTTTCGTGCGCCGCAGTAAGTAATTAGAGAGAGGCTCTGACATGACCAATAAACCAAAAGCAGCAGTCCGGCGTGGGCAGCCCTTTGAAGAAGACTGTTGTCATCCCTGCAGTGAGCGCTCCACAGCATTATTGGTTTACTGCTGCGCTTTCTGCTGAAACAACAGTTTTATCAGAATATACGACTCCTGCAGTTATTAAACGAGAGGAAGATGAACCACCGGTGGATCCCGTGATGAGTCTCTAGAAACTAGAGCACATAATATAATGGGGGTAGTGTACGCAGCAAAAGATGATAATCAGAAAATAAAAAAAGTAACTGTAAGTGTCAGATATTTTCAGATATATTATGGTTTATTCCACTACTACACAGTTTGTCCTTTGATAGTAAATAAAAAGAATAAAAAGACTGCAGCTGCATATGATTCAGAGTCCATATAAATCTTGGAGAGGAACTTTGGTGTGAGCTAAACGCACTGCAGCAGTTAACTCTGCAGCTTGTGCAACATAAACAACCGAAAGAAACCGTTGTGCCCCAGGGTCGGCGTGAGGTGGAACAATAACAGTAATGACAGTAATCATAGTGATGTCCTCCAAGAAATCCAACCAGAAGCTCCACACCCACCTCTGGCTGGTGTTACATTTGTTATTTTGTACTTTGTGGAAGTCGCACGACAGAGAACGTGACAGGAAAGGTTCTGTAAAGAGCAAAAGTGAGTAACAAGGGTAAAGGGTGCTGCTGTGCTTGTTTGCAGTCAATAATGCGCCTGCACTCACACACCTGATGCCTTGGTTTTTTTTGCTTGATCTTGCATTTTTTTTGCTCCCCCCTTCACGATGGAGTATCCTCATGCTTCTGCCTGCTGTGCTCTGAAACCTCGTGATTGGCACGGATAGACAAAGTAAACTCGGAGGAGAAAGAGGTGAAGGAGGTAAGGACTCAAGTGATGATGAGGAGGAAGAAGAGGGGATTCACTGCATATACAATCACACACACTGAATAGAGGCTCCTGCGTAACAGAGCATGATCCTGATATCTCGGAGCTACCACGATTGTGTTGTAAGAGTCACTAACACATATACACACTCACACACACACAGTCAGCTGTTACAATCTGTGTCTTACTATAGCCCATCTCCCCCTTTCCTCCTTAGCTGCTGAAGTTACACCAATCATAGACAGAAACACACGCGCATACGTCACCGTGAGGGTTTGAACCTTCATCAAACGTAGAAGCACAAGAATGCGCAGCCAGAGCTCAGAGAAGGCATGTATGGAGCAGCCTGCGTAAGCCTCGTTAGTATGCTCTGCAAGCCTCCATTCTCCTGCACGGCTCAGTCTTAAGCCTCCACATACATATAGTTCTATATATAGAGCTATCACTTCTCATCCCCTTCACACCACTGGCAAGGCACGTGCTCTGTGCTGCACACACTGCGAAAAAAAAGCGCATGGATCCTCAGATGACCAGCATAGTAATGACTCAGAAACACTGGAGAAGGATGCACATGCTAAACATTTACTTCTTGTTCCTCCCTGCGCTACATGTAATGCACATATTACACATCTGACCTTTATGTGCACATTAGCATTAGCATCCCAAATCATTGCCATCGTATCCTCATGGGTTACAGTGTGTTTTAATGTGTGATTATATGCAATAAGAGAACGGAAGAGCAGGATTGACGTGCATCACTTTGTGTTTTATGAGGCAATCATAATAAATACAACATAAAGACATCAGACAGACACACTAGGGCTTTACACACATTTCAAACTATGCACTTGTAAGCAGCTCATAGTAAACACTCAGATCTACTGTGCATGCAAATCACTGATTGATTGATGGGCTGAATAAAAAGAAACACTGAAGCTTCCTTTCAAATGGCAGCTACCCAGCTGTGGTGACAGCTGGCCTCAGGGAAAGCAGGTGTGTGAGCACGAATTGTGCGCTGAGTGCTCAGCTTCACACAAATATTCCTATATGCTTTACAGCCCCACAAAACAAACCAGTTAGTCTTTAGGAGCACAACAACAATAAAACCAATGTGGCAGCGTAAAGATAAGTGAAACTAAGGAGTAAAAGTGTCTCAGAAATTAATAAGTCATGTCTTAATATTTCATTTTGTCACGGCAATAAAATAAACCACAAACAAAATGTGTTTTTGTGACCGCTGCAGTCATAGAAACATTTTAGCTCCTCTCATTTTCACAAACAGAAGTTCATCAAGAGATTTGTGAGTAACATCAAGGCGGACATCATAACAACTCCGCTGAGCCTTGAGAGAGAGATACATGAGCAGCTCAGATGGAGAGATACAAGCTCCTTCACATCTCTTAGAGTACGCAGAGCCACTGTGTGCAGCACGCTGTCAAAACCTTGATATTGGTCCAACTTTTTCTGCTTTGGCTATGGCCGTGGTAAATTGACTTGTTTTTATGTAGTGCCTTTCTGATCTTTCTGATCTGCCGTCCAATCAAAGCGCTTTCTCAACACATGTCACATTCACCCATTCATACACTGATGACAGAGGCTGCCATGCGAGGTGCCAAGTGCTCATCAGGAGCGGCACAGCTCAAATATCAAACACTTTGCGTCGGCATTCATTATTCTTGCATGTGTTCTTTGCATTGGCAGTTATGAACCTGTGGAACAAACATAAGCATATTATATAATCCACGTTTTGAAATGTATATTCAAAAACGTTAAATACATTCAAATATTACATGACGCACGGATTCATCACCCTCTTTCTTATCCTTCCCGACCCTCTCCTTCCCCCAGCACAGAGAAATATTTTAGTGAAAGAGGAGCATGTGCCACAGGGTAGAGGAGCTGATCCTGAAATAATTTGTTTCTTTAAATAACTGTGGGAATAGACGCCTTGAGCTAAACATACGTATATTAATATAAACACCATGTCACATGGCGAAATAGAACCCTGGCCACAATGATGTTTCAGGTAGGCTGAAGTTCAGACCTTCCATGTCTTTGAGTGTTTATTTATCAGGTACGTGTGAAGTGAAGTCAAGTGTGGTTTATGTAAGAGAGCCAAATATCTCGAAAACAAACACAGCAATCACAACAGAGGAATAAAAGCACTTAGCTGTGGGCGTATTGAAACACACAGACCAAAATCAAACATGATGAAGCATGTCTGAGATGAAATATTTTTTTTATGTAACTGACCTGGAGTTTTGATTTCCTTCTCCTTCCCTGGTTGTACGGAGCAGAATAATCTGCCTCACTGTGGAAGTCTGGAGTCTTTTTACATGCTGCTCATTTTAATCAGAAATCATGAAAAAAAAACCCGTCATCGAATTGT
The DNA here is from genome assembly GCA_946959425.1 of Argyrosomus regius. NCBI lineage: Eukaryota > Metazoa > Chordata > Actinopteri > Sciaenidae > Argyrosomus > Argyrosomus regius. The sequence continues at coordinate 23,603,368 of OX336896.1, read as the reverse complement.
AAATGTGCATTAGGGCTCTGAAATTCATTTACTTAAGGGGATTAGAAATTCCATCATTTGTCCGTCATGCTGATAGGTCAGCAGATTTATGATTTGCGTCTGGTAACCTCTGCATTTGAACCAGGAGGACTAGAAACCACATTCTTGGCGGGCAAAATAACAGAAACGCCTTCCAACATAATGAAATCCAGCCTGGCAAGGCCTCGAAAAGTCCACAGGGTTGAATCAACACCTTTCTGAGGCCACATCAACACTAAAATGCTTCACAATGGTAACGATTTTTGCAGACTGATTGCCAGAAATTCTATAAAAGCAAATCATGCACTGACCACACACTTGTGATGCCATATTCAGCCTACTTGAAACATCAGATTGCTCCCATGATGGCAGAAAAAAAGCACAGAGGCCTGTCTGCTGACTAACATGTTACGATACACACACACACATTTATCACGCACAGTCCGCTGGCAAGGATGATGAAGTGGATTACAAATATCAAGGAGTGGTACCGTGTCTTCGCACAGCGGGACTGACTGACATAAGCGCAGCTAAAATTATCAGCTTGGCCTGATCTGAGCCAAGCTGGGCAGGAATGTGTCACAGGAACCCGCCTGTATCAACATATTAACACACGGCTCACACGCAAGCACACATGACCACACACACAGACACGCAGGTGCACACAGGAGTGTCGCTGAAGCATGTCAATGTGAAAGAAAATGCACAGCAAATCAGGATTAGCTCATACACAGACACAGAGTTCAGTCAGACGGCCTCACGTCAGATCTGTTTCTCTCTGCACTCACGGCCTGATGATGGCGGTTTATTTTTTATTTGCTGAGGTTTGATTAAAGCTGATTACAAGTGGTTTTACAGTTTTAATTTGATCCCAGAATAGCTAAGCGCTCCAATGCATCGTCATTAATCCACAGTAAATGGCTAAATTACAAGTTGTCTGCTCATCTAACCTTCTTCCCCCTAAATACGTCGCTTCATGTTGTGCCATAGCCTTAAACACTGACTACATTATGTTTGCTGAGGATAGTGTAACCAAATTTTGACCAACTCCCATCAGCAAGCTATTTGTTTTATTACCACAGACTGGTCACAGCATTGATTCTCTTGCATCGAAACTCTACAGAGAGCTCTACAGTGAAGAGAATTCAGTTTTATGGTGCTAACAGAAACATTCAGTGCAAATGCTTCATATATAGTACACGCAGTGCCTATATAAGGGGAGACTGTGCGTCCTTGAAGAAGTAATGAACCAACACATGGCTGGTTCAAGGATTACTGTCAGGACAGTGAACTCAGGAGCGTCATAGTGTGTTGTTTAAACAGAGTGTAACTAATCTATCCTTCAGATATATTTATATAGAACAATAGCCATACCTCACCCAAAGGGGAATGCCGGTGCTACTGTATATGATGTCAGTTGGTATGCTGGACAGCTTCGTGTTTTTGTCTCTAGATCATAGCTCATGATGAACTGAGGCATCAATACACAAATCACCATGAAGGTCAGATTCGCAAACATGCCGTTGTCTCCCTGATCAGGCAATGTGCAGCGTCCACATGACCACAGATAATTTCTTGCAAATGTCTGCCAAATATGTAACACTGATGTGAGAAATGACACGAGAAGAGCACAGTGGTTAAAATAAGAAAGAAAAGAGCCTTTCATCTAAGAATAACCTGAGGCCATGAGTTTGCACGTGATAGTATCTTCTGAGATTTGTGAATTTAGCCCTTTTTCATGCACTGTAGAGATTTTAGGTTTTTGTTAGTGCAACACCAGTCAGCAAATCAATTGATAAAATGTTTAATTGAATTTAGAAATGGACCATAGTGGGTAAAACTAGAGTGTTTTATTGCTGATGTCACATGAAGTGCTCGAGAAATAGCACAATATGGTCAGTGCTATTACTGAGCCCCCCCTGAGGGATGGATCTAAATATATCCAACATGACATGACTGCATCCCTCAGCTCAGTCTCTAAGCTTTCACCACATGCTTCTTCCCCCCCACAATACAAAGTAAACATAGTTGAGTATACGTGCGCTTGTGTATTTAGTCCACACATAAGACTCCATGAGACTCCCGTCTGACAGCGTCTGCCTGCAGAATCTATTATGATCAGCCAGCAGATGAAGTTTAAATCTTCAGCCTAATTATATACTGTCAGCGTCCTCGACTTAATGTCATGTTTTTGTCCCTTTAAGTAGATAAAACATGACATTAAATACAATGCATGTAGAAATTGACACCATGAGCCAGTACTTCCACATGATCGCTCACTTCAGACAGTTAAACACAATGAAAAGTTGGAATTGGGTGTTTGAAAAAAATCAATTTAAACTACCATCATGATGGTAATAAAAATCAACCCGACCAGACTCAAATTCCCAGCTGAAGCTGTTACATCTCTCAGAGGAACTCGTCCAGACTTCACTCAGGCTTTCTCTTCTTCAGACTTCAGAAAGTTAAAACTTAAGCGTGAGCTGCACATGTTTGATACTGTGCCGAAGTACAAGTTAGTCCAGAAGACGTCCCCCTCCTCCTTGATGAGATCATATCAAAGCAGCATAAAAAACATTTACATACACTTAGACTTGCACAAATATTTGCTTGACCATGCAGAGGAGGAGGAATTCTGTTGCTGTTACCCATGGCAACACAATCACCTCAGAGCTGATCAAGTCTGCAAGGAGGACGAAGAGAGCGGCACACCTTCACACACACACACACACACAGGTTACAACTGTCACAACACAGGCTACTGCTGCTGGTGTCATGTAATTTGTCACGTTGCTGGATGCCACAATTATCTCTTCTTCATTTACAGACATGTAATAAAGATGATGTGTGTGTGCAACATTTAAAATTGCACCAATACATTCATAGCACACACAAATGGCAATGTGCACCAGTGAGCTACAATTCAAGCACAACTCTCTGACAACATGGACACCTTCACAGAAACCAGCCGGAGAGGTGTATGTGACAGTTACGACACAAACGGGGCGGAAAATCCAGTAGTTATGATATCGGCGACCACTCAGTTAATCATTCAGTGTGCGGCCAAGTTGGCCTGACTCTCACTCCTCCCATGCAGTTGCGGTGACATTCCTCCCATGCCAGCAGGACATTCCAGTCTCCACTTCCCCCCGCCAGCAACCAGAGGTGCCCCTGGATGACTATGTCAACCTTTTTCATTTTTATTCAACATACCAGCCTTTCTGCACATACATGCACAGGAGTGTCTACATTTGTTGTGTTTAGAACTGAAAACATACGTCTGAGGACAAAGTGGCGATCTGTATGTTGGTAGAACACGAGTGTGGAACTGATGGAAGATGAGGCTTCAAACTCCTGAAGCCCATTTTACTGACTGAAGAAAGGTCTTGCTTTAAGCTTGGCGTTAACGCATTATTAATGCTAGAAAAGGAGTTTTGAAGGGTTTCTCTGGGACTGACAGGTTGTAGAGGTTGCTCATGCTCTATGCAATGTGTGTAATCTGAAATGATAAAAATCAAACTGTGCTCTCTGAGAGAAACATTGATTTTTGTTTCATGTCTAAATAGAATTAAACCAGCTATCATCCCAGTTATTACACACTAACTGCAAAGAATATTCCAAAAGAAAAACAAACATGCTGCATCAAGCCACAAATTCATTATTTTGAGTGTCTCCCAGTGTCCCCATCACCACACCATCTATCCAGAAGAACTGCAGCCTCTCTCTCCACTCATCTATAAACACATTTCAGTCTCACTTGACAAAGGGTGTCTCACATATTCAGGCAGGAAACATTTCCAGATTATGCTGCACAGTACGGACCCATCACGGGGCAGCAAATGGCCTGCAGCATTAGTTTGCATACGGAAAACACAGGGTGTATATGTCCACCAGTGGATGGGAGGGGGAAACAGGAGAGAGAGAGAGAGAGAGAGAGAGAGAGAGAGAGAGAGAGAGAGATGGAGTTGAGGGAGGGAGACGTGAGAGGAGGAAATGCTTGCACCCTCTGCCAAGGGGAGTAGGGTGTGTGTGTGTGTGATGGAAATAGTGAAGGATGAAGGAATGAGAGCTGGCACGCAGCGGGGATGGCATGAAAGGGCAAGGATGTGAGGAAGTCTCGGAGAGAAAGATTTACTTACGGCAGGTTCCTGACAGATGAAGGAGAGGTGTGAGGAAGTTTCAGCGTGCTCTCCTCCGCAGGGAGCGATATCCGTCCACAAAAGCCGACATCACCAAAGCAAAAAGCACCTCACACCGAGAGTCAGGCAGGAACAGGGCGTGTGTGTGTGTGTGTGTGTGTATGTATGTATCAGTGCGATCAGGATCTAGCTTTAATGCATGAATGTGTGTGCTAGAGGGAGGGAAAGCTACTGAGAGCGAGAGAGAGAGATGCTGTTAGGAGGCAAAAGATACAGAGAGATTGTACAAGCTGACTGGCTGGTGTGTAAATGGGAGGGGGCTGGATTGACCAATGGTGTGAGAGATGAGCAGAATGAAGGGGAGATGGCAACAAAGAGAGAGAACGTTTTTTTAATTCCTTCCCTCACTCTCTCTTACCTCTCCTGTTTCTCTGCTCTTTTTTTGATTGCATGTGTAAGGCGAATGAGAAAATCTCAACCATCAAAGAGAAAATTGGCGATGCTTCACTAGAGTGGTGTGATAAACAGAGAAGGAAAACATAGTCTGTCACTCTTTCTCTCTCCTCCTCACACACAGAGTGTAGGTGCAGGGTAACTGATGGCAGGGACAAGAGAGATAAATGACCAGAGCCTGCTGGGAACTCTAATAATTTATGGCAGGAGTGACAAATGCTCAGCTTAAAGGGGGAGATGCAAAGGTTGATGGAGTGGTATAAAGAAGGGAGACAGAGGAAGTGAGTGTCAGATAATTAATTGAAGAAGTAAATGGGTGTTTAAGGGTTCCTCACAAGGATGAATTACATGTTGTCATGGCTTCATTTTGAAGTTTGTGTGTATCATTTAGAGCTGGGCTGAAATGTATAGACAGGAAAATAGTGTGTTCGTAAAGATCTATGTGTGTGTGTGCGCGGTGTGAGCTTGTGTGCATGCGCATGGGGGTGGGGACCAAACCGTCTTCCCAGGATTTTGCTGCGGGAGCAGCATGTTGCCATGGAGACTGCATCCAGTGCAGCAGAACACGCAGATGGCCTCTCTCTCTCTCTCTCTCTCTCTCTCTCTCTCTCTCTCTCTCTCTCTCTCTCTCTCTCTCTCTCTCTCTCTCTCTCTCTCTCTCTCTCTCTCTCTCTCTCTCTCTCTCTCTCTCTCTCTCTCTCTCTCTCTCCCCTCCCTCCCTCCTCCCTCCCTCTCTCTCTCTGAAACAGTCCAGTTTGCTTCTCATCCCTGACCAGCAAATCATAAAAGCTCGTCTCTGTGCAGGTTTAGAGAGCCCTCCAGGTACAGACAAGCTTTTGACTCAGCATGCAGACAAGTATAAGGTAAAAGGCAGATTTATCACCCTGTGTTTTCAAGACACGGCGAAAGAAATACTGCAAGATGATTATTCACAAAGAAGTTGTCTAATTTAGACATACTGTCTGTAGATAACACACCAACTGTATCATTGTCCTTCAGGTAAAAAATATCATTGTGATTACAGCCCTTGTAAAGTGTACATGGTCTGCATTTGAATGTGGGCGATGTTATAATGTGACAGCTGAAGCAGTAAAGGTGACACGCTGTGGTTTAATCAATCTCTCCAAACCACGCTGATGATCCTGCACTGTTCTCACATTACCTGTCCAACTTTCATGCTTTCTGTGCGTGTTTAACGCCAGAGAAACAAAAACTGGCCCGACCTGATCCGTTCTTTTTCAGCACAGACTCACTCACTATAAATCTGATTTATTATTTTGTCAATTAAACAACACATAAAACTGCCAGGAATCCACGTGGAATGTCATTATAAAACAGTTAATAGTTGTAAGGGGCAAAGACATCTCCACTTACTGAGGAGACTGAGGTCCTTTGGAGTGTGCAGGACTCTGTTAAAAACCTTCTATAACACTGTGGTGGCATCTGCATTATTCTATACAGCCCACTGCTGAGATAGGGACAGGAAAAGACTCAAACTGGTTAAGAGGTCCAGTTCTGTCCTGGACTGCCCCTTAAACTCCATAGAGGAAGTGGAGGAGAGGAGGATGTTAGCAAAGCTGACATCCATCATGAACAATAACCTTAGAATGAGTGTTTTATATTTAGATATGGAGCGGGTTCTCTTACACGGAGTCTGCCATCTTGCACCGCTGTGTTTGTTACAGTAGCCTAGAACGGTCAAAGGGCTCCACAGAACGTGTAGCAGTAAAAGAAGATGTAGAAGAAGTGTTTGCTGGTTGCTAACAGCTAATTGTTTTGTTTTTTGTTAGAAGTTTGAGAAGTTAAATTGAGTTAAATGGAAGTTCACTTTAGCACAAGAAAAGCCAAGGGAGCAGATATATTTGCATCAAACATGAAGAAGCAATTGATTATTTTTTTATCCTTATGTCGCTATTCTTAGCTTGCATTAGCATGAAGAACAGCTAGCTAAAATAAATATAAATACACCAACACAGTGCAGAACAAGTAACAATGTATGTATGTAAAGGAACCTCAATAGGTCAAAAGGTCACCAGATCTTCTACTACACACTTGGAATGGGAGCGGTAAACCAGTGTTGCCAACTCCTCAGTAAGGAAAGGAGCTATTGGCTGTCCTAAAAATCGCTAAATGACGCCATCACCTAATTTGCATAATTGGTAATGTGCATGTATTTGTAATGGACACTGTAGGAGAGAGGAATAATGTCGTGGGAGAGACAAAAATGAGTAAAAAGCACCCTAACTATGTTTGGAACTACAAAATGAATTTTCTTCTGGGGTCAGCCAGCAGCAGTTTCGCACATACACGATTCATTTGCAGTCTGGATGTAGAGGGGTGAACATCTCCTGCTCTGACTGCAGCTGGGAGGGGCTGCTGCGCGAGGACCGGGCCACAACACCCACTGCTCGTTGAGAAGACGATACATGCTTTCACGCTAGTCTCCAAACGTCTCCAATAACAGCAGAAAAAGTCGCTAGATTTGTCGCTAGTCGCTTTAAAAAAAAAAAAAAAGTCGCTAGAAGGTTCTGAAAAGTCGCTAAATTGGCAACACTGAATCTCACCACTAGATGACACTAAATCTTACACAGTGTACCTTTAATGACTTTTTTTCTATACATTTATATATTTCTTACTTGTGAGCAATTTCTTATCAGCTTTGTGTATACAAGCTGCTGTGACAAGTGAATTTCCCCAGTGTGGGATCTATCTATCAAAGTCTATTTTATCTTTTCCTAAAAATATATTATAGTTTCACTATTTATAAATTTGATCCCTCCTCATTCTTGACAATTTTCCTTTGAAAATGTCTAATCTATGTATGCCATTGTAAATCACTGACAGTATTAATAAGTCACAGTAATGAATGGTTTACAGTTTGATGGTCTATAGACAAATGAGATCCTCTGTGAAAGCACCACATCAGCACTTTCCACTGGTTTTCTTGGCTCGTCTTTACATGACATATAAATGAAATGATGTTACTATAAATAGAACATGCTCTGTCTATTCACCAACGAATAGACTCCACCGTTCATCATAGTGAACATTTGGGACAGGATTTGAGAGTAAGTTCTGCCATTGCTTTATTATTTTTAATCTGTGAGTTTTTGCTCGTAATTTCATTTTACAGTGCTGTGAAATGACAATAAAGAGATATGGAATCTTGAATCTTATTAATCTGTGTGGCCAACATAGTCTAATAAAAAGTTTGAATGTATAAATAAAAATTCAAATAAAGGCAAAAGATCCAGCAGCCTGTACAAATGAAGTCATTTGCAGGCAACAATGCAAAACAACTGGCACAGTACTTTATTTCATGCATTGTTCTAACATACAAAGGTTTGACGTCATGCCACCACTCAATAGTGGCAGCAAATGTAGGCCTGTGCTTCCTGTCTCAAAATCTGCTCTCCAAAATCTTTCATTAGCTGTACTACTTATGAGAGAGGGCCAACTGGTAGATCATGTCTTAGATGGATTTGGGGCTAAACCCTTCGTGAATTTGGTCAGATTGGTATTATAGCAGTCGTGGGGGAGGCTGGGTGTATTCCAGACAGCAACAATAGGAACTGTGACTCAAATCTGAGAGGCAGATTTACTTTACAGGCTTTGGGTGTGACGTGTTTGACCCCATTTACAGGAGGAATAACAGGAGGGAGATAGATTTACCAAGGTCCTGATTTTTGTGACTGTTGTTTAACTGGAACCGTGGTTTGTTTTGTATTGTTAAGAAACTTAAGTGTGTGTTTAGCTGCATTTGACTCTGTAGTGTGTGTAACTTCTGTATATTTTAGAATGGAGGTCTTCATTACTAGTATTTTAGTAGTACTAATATAATAAGAATATAAGAAATGAGGCTCAAACCAGAGGGATGAAGGTTTTATTGAGTGTTGTGTGTGTTAACAAAGTGTTTGCAGAGCTTGTGCTGCCTCTCAGCAGGGAGTGATTGAAGCTGGCGCTGTAAAGACCAACATGCAGTTTGACTTTATCATGAGGTGCTTATTGTGGTCAGTTTAAAATGATCTGTGGTTTGATTGTTCATTATTATTAAGTGACCTGTTTGTGTGTCTCTTTTGTGCCTCTCCTCCAGAGTGTTGGGGTTAAAAGAGTTCCCAGTTTACCTGAGCACCAATTTAAAGGTTCCAGAAAATACCATGAATTGTAGCGGGGAGTGTAATTTAAGCTGCTCACTGGGGTTTTGATGATTCCTTTGCAGTGTGTAACAAAGTAAGATCATGCAGATTAGTTGCCAGTAGATTTTTAGAAATGTATTTTAGGGTATTTGTTGTGTTTTGTGATGTCTTGATGTCAGGCGAGAAGCAGACTGTACTGTGGAAGGGTCCAGGTCATCGTCAGCTGAAGGCTATATAAGGCTGCCAGTTTCCAACAAAAGCTGCTGCTGTGAGGAGCACTAATTTCATTGCTAATTAAATATGCTAAAGATGATGATACCATCATTTTGTGAGTAATATTTTGGCCATAGTATAACTTTACTTTGACCACGTGTTCAAAGTAAATATATTATGAAGTTTTTTTTCTTTTCTGAGCTTAGTGATCCCACTGTCTATGAGCTCTCCTTCTTTAGCAGAGTGCATCTGCAGCTCCAGGAGCTGACTGCGCAATGAGCTGCTGTTTTAGTAAATCAGACGCTGAACACGCGCAGATTGTGATCTCAAACTCAATGAAAACTGCAGCGCACGTGGAGCCGAGGCTTTCTTTTGTTGTCCGGTGACAAAACAAATGTACACTGTCAGGCACACACACATCTTCCTGCTTAGTTAGACTGTGACTGTTGAGCTCCTATGACCTCAAACAATTGACTTAACCAGACCAACCACAGATGATAAACCTTATATTTCAGTCTGTAAGGCCAAGTGGGTGTTTTCCTGCAGGAGAGAGTCTACAAGGATGTGCAAAACTCAAACCCAGTGTTCCCACCTCTCTGTCCTGTTTTGATTGAAATCTGGCTTTAGTGTCAGAAAAGCATTCAAATAAAACAGCTGGATGGAGGAGATGTTGATGGCATCACCATCCGTTCACCTTGCTGAGAACAATGTGACATTTTCCAGCTAATCAATGTGCCCTGCGCTGCTCCGACTCCCTGACGTTAAAACCCATCTCATCATTGTAGACAGAAAACAGCGTGAATCCTAATCAGAGCGGCTACAGCTGGAGCAGGAGGGACATTTTACATCAGCACTGAGCAACGCTATTTTAAGGTGACTGACAAATATGAAAAGTTTTATGTTACCTTGATGACAAGACACTAATTAATCGTGAGAGAAGTGTGAGAGTTATGGCAGGGACTCACTTCCAGCTTGGTGGTTTTACATTTTATATGATCAGGATCAAACAACAGACAAGACAAAATGTGTGCACTTACGCGTCCATTTTACTCCCAATAGGCTGGTCACTGATGAAGGTTAGAAGGTGTCCTGGACTCTCCAGATGCTCCTCTTCGTTCCTATGCAGGAAACAGCTGGGATTAACAGAGAGAACTGCAAACCTCAAAGCATCTAAAGGCCAAAAAAGCACATGTAACACATGAATTGTTTCCCCACATTACCACAGATTGATTTAGTCTGAATGTTTCTTACATTGTGCAGAGGGACCATGAACATGAGCAAGTATTCTTCTACAAATCACCTTACTTTATTCCAAACTGAATAACTTTACCTCTGTTACTGAGTACTTACATCTTTTAGAGGACCAGCTATTTTTAGTGACGCAGGAGAATCCAGCAAACTTCTGTTAAATTGCACCATCTAGTGACAGACTGCGGCTAAAACCACCTACAGCATCCTCACATTTAATGGATGCAATTAAAGGGACACCTTCACTTTCCTGCCATGCGTATTAAACGTAGACACTGTGATCTCACCTATTTTTATCAGATAATTAAGATCAATAAAGACACGCGTAAAAATCCAAATCAGATCATGGCCGACAAAAACACTTTGGACCCGAAAATATCAAACAAATGAAATAGTTATGATTTCCTGACATTGTGTCTGAGAAGCGCGCAGAGAAGTGTGTTTTCCTCTGTGTTCTGACAAAGAAAGGTTTGGTGTTCGTAAAAAAAAAGCTGACGATGCGTAAATGTCCAAGTGGAAGGAACCTGAGTGGACAGCAAGGGATACGGATACACGCCCAATTATGAGCGGTCCCCGTGGGCTGATAACTGACCTCGTGGCGCAACGGTAGCGCGTCTGACTCCAGATCAGAAGGTTGCGTGTTCAAATCACGTCGGGGTCATTTATTTGATTACAATACTACATGAAGTATTGAGACCGATGAGGTAAAAGAAAATAAACACATCATGAAATACAGTAACTGTTCTGTGAAAGCAGAATATGCTGCTGCACAGGTAGATAACAAACTGGAGGAGGAGTGATACCTCAAATATCACCATATTTTTAATTCAGATGTCTATTTATGTAGAAATTAGACTATATTTTATGTACAGGTGTCACGTCCTCCCATGTTTAATTGGTCCCTGTCCATGTAAATACAAGTCAATAGTGCTTGCTGCACATGCATGAAAAGTAGCTGTCATTTTCTACCACAGAGCAGTCGCCAGGTTCAACAGAGAGAGTCAGCAGGTCATTTAAAATGCAGCCTTGGAAACACATCTCAGTCATCACAAGTGGATTCATTCCATGGTTTTCTTTTACAGCCTCAAATGTGATTACAGCACAGTCGGAGGCCCGAAGCTGACATGGTGGATTAAGTTTACAGCACAAAGCACAGCACAGTGTGATATTCTGTTGTGATACTAAAGAGCAGGGAATTGAATTTCAGCAGGCCTTTAGGCTCACAATTTAAGAACACCAAATAAAAACATGGAAATACTTCACTTGGAGCAAGTTAGTTTACATGACACATATTTCACAGCTCATCTGTTACGCATTCTTGAAACAACATGAAACTACCTTTTCAGTCCAGCTGCCAGTTCCCACATTAAAAAATATCCAAGTTTGTCAGTCTGAGTCTGAAGTCCTACTGACCTCACTTCTTGTTCCTGTGTTTTCTCTGCCTTCCTCTCTCCTCTCACATGCTATTCTCTGCTCTCTGCTCAAATGCTTCCTCACAATACAACTTGAAACTCTCTCTCTCTCTCTCTCTTACTGGGTCCAAGTTTCCCCCACTCCACCTCCTTCCTCTTCTCTATTCATGCCCGTTTCTCATCTTTCACTGAGACACAAACACATGTACTCTGAACGCACAGTTCATTAGCATAGCTCTGGAGAGAGACAGCAGGTCACCTCAAGTCCTCAGGAGTTGACTCACATGAGATGGTCCTTAGCAGCACTCAACGTTCCGTAACAATGGCCTGTTTGTACTCTGGAGCTCTCATTTTACATCAAACAGGTCATTCGCTGCTGACGTAGCGCTCTGCTCCAAGTACAAGACTGTTATCTCTGCTTCAGTCCAAGGCCATGTTCTGAGCTTTTGTTCAACTCCCACAAAACACAGTTTGCATGCTTATAGCTGAGAGAAAAGACATTTTTATTGTCCCAGTGTAGTCCAATTCCTTAAAAAAAAATGCCCATAATTTTTTCCAAATTCCCTCTTTTATTCTGTTCATTGTGCCCCTTCATTTGAAATGCCAGGCCACTGAAAATGTCCCCATTGAGCGCTCGCCAGTAGGAGGGATGGATGTAGGAGGACAACAGAACAGTCAGAAAGGAGACACTGCGAGAGCTCAAATGAAATAGCTGTTACAAAAAAAAAAACAACTGTTGCCCAAGTAACAGCTGAATGTTCCTTTCTTCTCTTTTTTTGCTCAAAATCTCAGCAGAGACATCAGGGTGGTGGGACAGATCATCTGGAAGTCAACACCCAGTGTGGATTCACCAACAGCAAGCAATGTTTGAATCGTCTTGTGAGGACAGCTTGTGAGTTTAAGAAGTTTAAATGAAAATAACTTACCAACGTGCTTGCTTTGGTCTTTGAGGTTGTCTCAGTGCACATATCCTAAAGCTACCTGAACAACTGCGCTCAAGTCAGACTGACAGAGACAAGAAATAATAGATGAAGTGAAAGGCAAGTACTGGAAACTGAGCAGGCGTAACTAAGGAGGAGAGATTATCCCCAGCAGACTTGGAAAAGGGTGGAAAGGCGGAGGCGTATAGACCTGAAAGTCGCAATCATTAAAATGTATTTATTAAAATGTATTTATCAAAATAAATATTGAGTGCATAATCCACATACAAGCAACATTAAAAAGGTAGAATGTCACCCTTTATTGCACACAAAAAAGACAAAAAAAAGAGAAAGATCTTATGATTTTGGATGGTTTGACTTCCACAAAATCAAAACCTTCACAGTTCAAAGCAAGTCCCTGTTTGCCTTGGGTTCCACTGAAGGCTAAAACCACAACAATTAAAAACACAAACAGATTTTAACAATGTAAACCACATAAAAAAATGACGAAGCTTGGTCTCTGTCTCTAAATAAAATATTTAAAATACAGTATTAGATTCTTTGTAGGTTTGTTCTTCCACATCACCAGGCTTACTTCTGCCTCCAATGCGTCTGAAGAAAGATATCAACCCGAAGGTGCTCACTTGACCCTCCACATGATTCTCCAGTTTTCTGTCGAGCACTGAACAGGCTCCCGTTCTTTCTTCTCTCATACTTTCTGTCACTGTCCCAGATGAGAACGACCGCCGAGACGTGCTCCTCTGGAACAAACCTCCCAGCCGGGAACGCGGCGATGCCGGAGACTTCCTGGTTTCATCCATGGAAGCAGACCTGAGGATTGGACCCTGCGACATAGCTCTCTGACTGGGGCACTCAGGAAGAGACACAGAACCATGAGATGGAGATGTTAGATTGTCCTGGTTGGGGGAACTGGGCAGAAGAGCACTTTTGTCGCTCTCCCAGACTCCATCATCAAGGTCATTTTCACCGGATGGTGAGGATCGTGCACGTTGGAGTAATTTTTTGTTTCGCTTGGGTTGGTTTCTTTGGGAGCAAGTAAAAGGGCTCAGGATAGTCCACGGGGAGCCCACATCCCCATTGTTGGCAAAAAAGAAGTCTCTGGTTCTAGGTTGAGGAGTGCTTGGCGTAGCCGGTGTGTCTTGCGTGCTCTCCGACCGATGAGGAGTCCCTGAAACTCTGTCCCCGTCAAGGCTGCCTCTGCTGTTTTGGTAACGGAGCACCTTCCGAGTTTTCTCACACAGCTTCTCAGCTTCTTTACTTTGCTTTTCCTCTCTCTGCAGTTTGGATTGTTTCTTCTCAGGTGTCTTCTGTCTGGTACAGGGCTTTGCCGCAGATTTTTCTACTGATGGAACGGTCTGAAAACTGCACTCTGAGATGGATCCTTCAATCGGGGGCAGCAAGTTCTTTCTGCATCTGGTTAATCTCTTTGGAACGGTGGAGAGAAAGCTATGCAAGGTCGACTCCAAGCTGGAGGACTCCTGATCAGGCTCAGGACCTGGGCAAGACATTGTGGAGCGGTGTTTGGTTGTAAAACGCATCGTCTCTTTCCGCTTGCGCCTTTGCTCTGCTGCCTCTCGCTCTCGGTTCTCCTACAGTCACGTAAAGAGATGATATTCAAATAAGACAGAATTCAGTACCCCTTAAATACAAAGCAACAGAATCATTCTATTTTATTCTTACTTGTATAGCTGTGTTAAACCGCTTGCAAAATGAATCAAAGATGGAGCAGCACTCCTCCAGTTTGAAGGTAGCTGGGTCTTCACAGAAGTACTCGGCGACGGCGTCGCTCAGAGCCTTCAGCTCCTGGAGAGAAGACTCCACGTTGGCCAGCTTGGCCTCGGCACGCTGAGAAATGACAACACAAAAAAAACTGCACAAAGTATTCACGAGCTCAGTTTGTGCATTTGCACAATATAGGTCAAACGACAAGAAGGAAACTTTACCAGGAGGAATGTCTCAATCTGTTGTAAGACACCGGGATGTCTGCTGGTGTACAGTTTGACTTCTTTGATCTTCTTGACTTCCCTCTTAAAGTCTGTGATCACCTCCTCTTTACAAATTCTGTGTTAGCAAGCAACACATTGACATGACAAAGAACTGTGCATCATATTTAAGATTTAGTCTACTGTTAGCGAACAAACCACGTGTTAAATTACCAACTAAACTGTTAGTGTACCAATGATAACCACCTTGATGCCATCTCAATGTGTTTAAGCTGGCTGGGAAAAGTCAGCAAATCAGCACCAATATCCTCTGCTTGCTGTGGGTGGAAGATAAAAGAAGAAAGAGCAACAGTGAGTAAAGAGGAGGCAGGAGAATAAATCAGTTACATAACCGGTTAAAGACCTGGCATGATAGCAGCTTTTTTTTTTAATGATTCCACAAATATTTTATTCAGTGAGGATCTGCCCATGCCAGGGCTCCTTCTCACCTTGGCAACATAGTGCATGAGGTTCATGCCAGGCTTGTTGGCCTTGGTGTCTGCCAACTTGAGCAGAGAGGCCATCCTGAAGCCAATGGCATCGTCACTGTAGCCACCCTGAATAATACATTTGAATTCTTAGAAGAAGCACAAGGGGCAGCTGAAATGCATCAGATATAATATGTTGGAATACTGCAGCTAATAAATGTCATTCTTAAACTAAAAATACCAACATTCATGTAATTCCCAGCTTTTAATACCAGCCGAATGACTGAGTGGAGGTCATCACAGTCCAACAGCTCTAAGAGGAGAGAAGCAAAGGAGATGGAGACAAAGAACAGGTGGTGTCAAAGAGGTGAGAGTTGGGATTGTTGGCAGCTTTGGTTCACGTGTGTGAAATGTTACCATTAGCTCCTTTGGTCATGACAGCAACAGAATTCTTCACCTCTTCCATAAGAGGGAAGAATTCCTCCCTCAGCACCATCACTTTCAGGCGTTCCTCATAGCTGACGGCAGAACATCAGATCATCAACAAAACTGCACCGCCTGCTGTCATTTTATCAGTTTTATACGAAGCCAAATGTTCAAATTCAACATCAAATCGAACAAACTTTGATATGTTGTATGAGGTGCAAGGTAACATTACAGAAAATAATGAGTTGGCTTGAGACTGCAACATTTCTTTGACTAATAATAAAAAAAAATTCAAAAATGGAAAACCACCACTTACCCTGGAACTTTGACCAGCTGCACCATGAACTGGTCAGCCTCAGGTAACACAGAGAGGTTCCCGCTGAATGACAGCAGCTGCTTCACCTGTGCATTCACACGTTTATGTTACAATTCCTTTTTATAGATCTTGCAAGAATAAATTGGAGAAAAAAATGGAACTGGAGCGTGCATCTATCAGGTAGTCAGGGCAGGAAGCATGGTTGATCAATCTGAAGTATTTGCAGTAATGAACATACTCTTCCAAAACGATTGCAAACAGCTTCGGGTCAACATTTTTTTTCCCTTTCAGACAGAGATGCATAATATCTAAATATAACCCAGGAGGATACCTGGCCTTTAACGTACTGATCAAAGCAGAAACATAAGAGTAGAGCTTTCATTACCTCACCCTCTTCTGGCAGCAGTTTACAAAGCTCTTTTAGTTTGCCTGTTCCAAATCTGAGCCAGTTCCCTTGACAAATGTCCTGCACAATTTCTTCCACGGGCCTGCAGATGGAGACAAAAGACAACAGGAGTAAACAGACACCTAGTCATGCTAGTTGTTTTTCTGCCTTCCAGGGTGCCTATACTGGTTTTCATTCATCTGACAAGACAGTGCAAAACTTAAAACCTGCTTGAGGCAGGTTATCCACATTGCTGTTGCAGACCACTGGCTCTTATAGAAGTTGCAGTGATAGTGCACCCTAGACTAGTGGAGGTGCATGTTAAAACAAGTCAACAAAGTCAAACCCTGAAGAAAAACAACAACCAAACTAAAAAATAATGTCATAAAAATAATGTTAATTTGGTCGCTCATTGCACTCAAAAGGTTGCTGGTCAGAAGCTGACTTTCAAATATTGGGTGTTGCGGGTTGACCTTTGCAGCAAAAGATGACATATGGTAATTTACGGTAATCATATGCAAATTTGTGCAGCAAGGTGCTGAACCGACATCATCTACTACATGGAAGGGAGAGATTAAGTTTCTATATTTTACTGTTGTGTTAAGAATCTTCTCCAGTCACAGACACTGACATGACAACATCTATCTCTCTACTGAAGTAGCACGACGAACGTCGATGCCTGTTGAGACACGTCACAAGTGAATAAACTTAAAGCTGGTATATGTACAATCTCCAGTAAATATCAAGATGTCTTATAATAGCAGCTGACGCAATTTAAATTTGACTAACATGCTAAAGCATACGCTGTTACAGTACTTGGCTGTTGACACATTGAGAGTGCATTTGGTATTCAAAGTGTGAGATGAGTGAACATTGAACTCAACGTGACATCATCTTGATAAAGTTCACACACAGAAACCCCAGAGTACAGCACCATGAACTTTAGAGGGTAAAACACCCTCTATAACTTTTTAGCCGTGGATGTGTTTTTTGATCAGGTTTGGTCTCCACCCCATTTTATCTATAAAGGATGTTGGAGCTGTATGCAGCCTGAGAGGAGGACTGCTGACACCTATGGAGTATTTACATATGATTGTCAAGTATCAGGTCTCTTACAAGGGAACTGAAGAAGATTTTGTTGGGTTTGTATATTAATTATATACAAAAACAGCATTTTACCAGCCATTTGATTTTTTTGTGTACTATTCTTACCATGAAATCACAATTACAACTTTCACTTTCACATTTGCTAAATGTATATAAATGTAAGAAAGAACATTTACTTTTTTCCCCCCTGACTTCATTGTGTCTCCCATATTTCTGAAACTAATCCTACACACTCGCGTGCAATACATAGTGCAAGCAACTGCATGAATGCGTCATACATGAATTCCCCATCGCAGTTTTATCACATCTGTCTGCATTTTCCACGTTAAAACAAGCAGCAATCTACGTGGCTGGGAAATGAAGCAAAAGTGCCAAAAACTGTAATTCCTCCAGTGTCCACTTGAGGCTGGCTACAGAACATGTCAACCTCCATAAGCCCCCATGCTAAAATGTCCAACTTCACAGCAGAAATAAACATGTTTACAGCCTGGTACAAAAAACAGTTTTGGTCTCTATAGCTAATTTCCCCGTTCATGACAACTGTACTGAGGGTGAATTATTATACAACTCACCTGTTCAAATTATATTAAGGCTTAAAGTTACTACCAGTACTCTGTTGCTTTAAATGATTCGGCTATAATTTAAGAGCCTAAACTGAAGCGGTAAACGCTCATCACTGCCCAGAGAGCCACAGTGAAGTTAGTGGCTGGCTCTGTTGCTACACTAGAAACTGCATTTTATAAGGAAAGAACTGACTCAACCATACAGAGAGAATTTACATAGCAGTGATAATCCAACATGGCTTCAAAGCTGCAGGGTGTATCCTCCCTTTCCCTCCTCTCTGCTCAGCCTCACCTTCTCGGTCATGTTGTCCTATCATTTGATAAATTGAGTCATAATTGTTTAAACAAACGTGTTGTTCTCCAACGTTGCTAATGAACGCTCTCAAACGATGTTTAAAAAGGCATTTCCATTTATTTGAATATGGTCCGCTGATAAAGAGGCTGCAGGCTGGGTAATGGTTAGCAGAGTGGAAGTGAGTCAAGATCCGTATTTCTGCCTCTGTGTGTGACGTGAGAGAAAAGTCCTTTAGTTCCCATTGTTTCCTGTGTTTCTTTATCTGGAAGTCTGATGTGTCCTTTCACTGAGTCACGCATCTTTTTTTAGACACTCACTCT
Source organism: Argyrosomus regius (assembly GCA_946959425.1). NCBI lineage: Eukaryota > Metazoa > Chordata > Actinopteri > Sciaenidae > Argyrosomus > Argyrosomus regius. Next base: position 23,584,986 of record OX336896.1, on the reverse strand, counting down.
TCACTCACAGTGAACATCAGCAATTCTTACCTCTTGAAATGTCTGAGGAAGATCGCAATATTCATGCTCTTTTTAAAGTCAAGGATTGTGACCTGAAGAGAAAATGAACAAAAATCATGAATACCAATCAGAAAGAAGGGTTTGTCTCTGTAGACAATACTCAAGATTAAAATTTTACATCATGTTTGAGGAAGCAAAACCACACAAACACAATTTTACTTCAGCAGTTCCTCATTGATTACATGATTAGCATGGAACTTTTGAAAAGAAGTTCCTATTTGTGTGTTTATTACTTCCCTAGCTTGTGCGTTCTGTGTGAGTTACTGGAAATTTGGTCTGAGTGCAACCCCTGGCTATGTACCTGAGGCTCTTGCGGAATGGGCTCCATGCCATCATAGTTCATCAGACCCATGACTCTTGAATGGCGTAGCGAGGCCCGTTTGTCTTTGTGACTGAACAACTCCTCCATGCTCTGAATATCCAGCACGATGTCCTTCTGAGGCCGCTTAGATGTCCAGACGTTCAGTTTTCCCAGGACGCGCTGGCTGGGGATGGTGTCCCAGTTCAGCTTTTTCATGGAACGCCGCTGGCTGTTATTACGAGAACCAAAAGGAGAAGGAGGAAGCAGAGGAGGTGGAGGTGGAGGAGGCGGCGGTGGCGGTGGCGGCGGCGCATGAGTGGTAACACACATGATGGGAGGTTCAGGAGAAGATGAATGGAGATGTGACTCTCCCTGAGCATCCGGCGAAAAAGGAGGAGAAGAGTTTTGAGAGGAACAGTTGGGAGGAGAAGCGGACTTTAAAATCAGCACTCCCTCCATCTGGATCTCTCAAATCCAAAAGATGATGGGAGGAAGTATCCTGCTGTCGGCCACTCAGACCTGAGGAGACACAGAAATATAAATCCTTTAAAATTTTTGCCACAAAAGATAATTAGTGTGCACTGATTGTTCATAAATGTATGTACAATATGTTTTAAAATGAAAAGAGCTGCACAGTTTTGTGCGGGAATATACAAAGTATTTACCAGGTAATGTGCAAAAGTTCACAGTAAGCAGAATATTTTAAATGTGCTGTGATATTTGACAAAACGAAGAAGATGTTACATAAAATGTGTGTGTTGATGTAACACAAAGAGACAGTAGATCCTACGTTAATGTAACGTTTAGGTCTGGGGTGCAGGGTGGCGGCCCCTTGCTGATAATCGAAAGATACATTTAATTATTTTAGTTGAAGTTATTTCGAGTTATGCTACTTGTTAAACGGCATACTCAAAGGCAGACACTGTAGTTGGTACTTCCTGACTCACACAAAGACTTTATCATTGTTTGACCTGATGGTTCTGTTTATTTAACTTTACAATAACATAACATCCATAAATAGAATCTAATTCTGGTTATTCCATTTGTGGATAGAAAATTGAAAACATCTTGATTTTTAATGCTTCTTTCTTCACATCAGAGGTAAATGCCTCACATAACTTTATGTTACTCATTAGAGCCCAGTGGTGTGTTGTGCCATCCATCCAGCAGCACATCCACAGATAAACTTTCTATTCAAATTCGGTTCCACATCGTTTCCTGCTAATATTTGCTGCTTATTTTGGAGAAGGAAAGCTCAGGTAAACTAACCGGAATTCAATGTGATGATACTGAATCATAATCAAATATCAACGTGTTTGTATTTCAAGTTGTTTAAACATGAACAAGACATCAATACTCTGACATTACTTTAAACGGAGTTTGGCTGTCACTTCTTCACATGCAGTGGCACGTTCACAGCCTGCACAGAAACATGTTCTTCCAGCATACACAATAAACAGTACTGTCTCCTTTTCAATCGTTGCAGATGAATTTTACTCACCGTGCTGAAAAATATTTTAATGTGTCAAACAATCCTCGCTCCGTCCTGGCCTCGTGCTCCTGCACACACTGCTACAGTCTGTCTGTCTGTCTCACAGGTGAAGGACGCGCCTCCTCCAATCACATCTAAATCAGCCTCAGGCAGGGACGGCCTTAAAGACGGGTGACGGTTCCTATTTGATGATGTCTAAACCGCCTCTAATGTTTATTAGATAATATATGAGGGCTTAATATTTTATTTATACAGCTATTAATCATAACAGAACTTATCTCATGACACTTTCTAGACCTTCTAGACTGTACTTTATAATATTTACAGAGACTCAACAATTCCCACCATGAGCAAGCACTTAGAAACAGTGGCAAGGAAAAACTTCCTTTACAGAGGCAGAAACCTGGAGCAGAACCAATGACAGTATAAAGCATGGACAGTGTATGTGTGATGTCACCCATATGTTTCTGCTGTTTTGAAGCTCAAAATATGCAGCATTGGCCGCCACCATCTTGGATGTCCTGCAACTTCTGCCTTCTGGCTGATCTAAAAATCAGCAAAGACATGGATCATCAATAGACCTGAGGCCATCTGTAACAGCACCTACCTCAATCAAAGCAGCTACACTGTTAATTCTGCATAATTTTAAACCTTAATATCATTTGAACAGGTGAGTTGTATAAAAATTCACCCTCAGTACAGTTGTCATGAACGGGGAAATTAGCTATAGAGACCAAAACTGTTTTTTGTACAAGGTTGTAAACATGTTAAACATTTTAATACGGGTGCTTATGGAGGTTGAAATGTGTATAATATGAACATAGGATGTAATTTATCTCTATCGCTAATAAAAGGCACATACATTTTTTTACAGATGTACAGCCCAGTTGCACTCTAAAACTAAAAACTAAAACACCAATATGCAAAAAACTTAAAAGGTGCAGTGTGTAAGATTTAAGAGTTAAGTTGTAAGTAGCCCAGAACAGAAACACTAAATAGTGACTCTAGACAGGGCCCTTAAAGTGTTGTTTCTCCTTTACACTAGGAAGGTGAGGGTGCTACATGCGCTACATGCAACTAAATCTACACACTGGACCTTTAATATATTAGTGATACTGAAGGATAGACTTCTCTTATGGATCCAGTTATCTGAACAATCAAACGGGAGAATTTAATAACATGAGAGAATTTTGATCAATAATGGTTGATCAAAATTCTTAAATTCCTGTGTATGACTGTAATCACAAGTTTTATTTGACTGAACCCAGGTGGTTGCTTCTCTGTTCACACGTAACAGAGAGCACACTGTGTGAGCAGTGCGATGTGATAAATAAGATTAAAGAGCAAACAGAAAACAGCCAGAGCATTTCAAAATGTGTACTTTTAATTTTGTTCCCTCAGGGTGGGGTAGGACTTTTCAGGTCTGAGTGAGGAATGAGTATCACATCAATCCATGACACAACTTCATTTATCTTCTTTAAATACCATTATGTGCAATCATTCATACAGTACAACACACCAGCTCAGCCTAGAAAACATTGATTGTACACAAATAAAATATCTCATTTTATAAATCTCGGTTAAGAGTGACTTTTTCTCAATTTACTGGAGGTTTCACAACTACGGAAGAGAGGAAAAAAAAATCCTATTGCCATTCATTTTTGAGTTGGGGTTAGGAATTTCAAAGGGCAGGTTTGGAAAAGAGGAGTCACATTTAGTTCATATTGCTGTGTAGTGGTCAAACAGACCAGGAGCTGGCCAGTGAAACTACAATTTTAGGTCTTAGTGAGTAACTTTTTTCAGTCAGAATAAAATACACCCATTTCACACACTGACACATACAAATTCTGAAAACACCAATAACTCGTAGAATCCACGTTTGATATTTTCTTTTCAGAACTGTCCTAAAGAGTGCAGCATTAAAAGTCGACCCAGATTTTGGATTCTGTTTCAGATCGTTTCAACATTTAAATCGTGAGCGGGGTTGTTGTGCCAGTCCATGCGAGCTGGCACGCAGAAGGCCAAGAGTAGCGCATCAGTGCATTCACACATATCTGCATGTATACTTTGGAACGCTGCCCGCCATGCAAATACAGAAGAGACAAGAAGCTGGAGGACTATTAACTGATAGAGCTCTCCCTTCTGTTACCGGACACTCTCATGAGTTCAATTCAGCGTGGTGAAACATTCATGATACCGGATTATCTTCATTTGACTTCAGAGGGTTGACACTGGGAAAGATAAACACTAACTATCAGTTTAAAAACTTTTTTTTTTTTACAGATTTGGTCATCCTGAGGCATGTCTTATGTTAGTGTGTCATCTGAAAGAAATCATAAATTGTCATACTCATAAACTGAGTAATTCGCACAAACCAGAAGTTTTAGTTTACAATATGTTGATCCAACAGATTAACACATACGATGAACATAATAAATACAGTGATGAATAACAATTCAACATTACATATGTAGTACCATGCCGATATTTTGTGGTAACACCTTCTCTTATTGTCAGCAGTGGATGATTGTTTTCTATTATATCAAGACGATGTTTCAGTTAGTGTTATCCCGTTCCTCAACGACTAATTTACAAGATTTTGTCAAAATATTAGGATTAGTAACATTAGACAGCTACAGTAATCTTCAGTGTGAAGAAAGGTAACAATAGACAAACAGATTTTGTTTTAGGAAGGGCTGAAAGATATGACCCTAGATGTCAATGACACGTCCTCGTCAACTTTAAAAAGACAAACAACAAAAACAGTTAAAATACAGTCTGTTAATTAAATAATGGAGTGAATCCATTCAAGTTTGTTGGATCTTAACTGAAAGCATAACCCATACCCATCAAGTGTCTCTGAAGCCTCATCAGTCCACAGTGACACTGAACCGATCAATGTTGCTTAACCAACCCATGAAAACGTAGCAAGGGTCGTCGTCCGATAAAAACCTCTCAATTCTCTTTGGATGAATCAAATATAATTAAAACAAGCATAACTTTGAGAAGCTGTGGCAGTGTTCCTTAAACGATGGTTGCATATAAAGAATTTTCAGGTTATGGCTGAAATCTGTTGAATTTCTGAGTTACAGACCGAGCAATGCGGGTACCTTCAGTACAAACGGTATACTGTCCCTCTCTCTGATGTGTAGGACATGCAGCTGACTCCAACTGAAATAATTACAAAGTAAAAGAGGTTCAAATGAAGTAAAAACTAAACTAAACACAACATTGTGTTTTTTAAAAACTACCAACAATCATAATATAGATTTCAAAAGTACTTAATCTGAAATGTACATTGATTTGAAATGTCAGGACATTCCTTTCCAGTGTACCAAACAAATCCCCTTCATGTTTGTAGTTTGTAGTTTCTGAACTTATCTTTCTTCCCTCGAGGCCACATGTCCATGTAGTACATTAGCTCATACAGGAGGAGGCACACTAGGAGAGTGATAAGGTCTAGTAGTTTTAAAGTAGTGGTTGGTCACATCTGGTGTATGTTTCAATGGTTTTTTTTCCTTTTCTCATCTGTCTGCGTTAATACGACGGTGCGAAGTTGAACTCAGAGCACTGGGAGCACTTGAGGAGTACAATAATGGCCATCAACACGACTAACACAAGCTCACACAGCAACATAGTGGTGAGATAGAAGGTTAGGTCAAATAGGAGACAGGGAAGGAAGGGAGAGATGAACAGTTTCTCTGGGAACAAAGCACAAAGAGAAGGATAGAGTGGGGAAAAAAAGGAAATTGGGACGAGGCACTCAAAGCCCCCAGACTGTTCATGAAACTGGCCACTTGGTTTCCGGCTGCATTTTTGCCCACTCATCAATAATACCCTGCAATCCATCTGTCCAATCATCCAGCCACACGCTCTTCTCATATCTTCATCCACCCAATTATCTGTATGCGTTTCCTTCGGTAGTGGTCCTCTGTAAGTAGGGGGTTTCAACAGGTAACAGGTGGAGGTGATTGAAAAGGAGGCTGCAGGAGGTCCAGGAGATCCTCTCACTGCTCCTCTAACCAGGAGGGCTTGTCGGCCCCTGGAGGCCTCAACTTTATGTTGAACTGCTTCAGCGTCTGCTCCAGCTGCTGCTGGTTGCCAGCAAAGTACGCTGAGATGGCATTATGGAAGAGGAGGAGCTGCTTATGCATCACCTTCACCTGAGAGAGAGAGAAACAAACAAAGGAGCTTAGAAACCACACCGAGTCAAACCTGGATGTGGACTGATGATGCAGGCCCACCCTGCCAACTGACCTTATTCTCCTCCAGGAACTTGAGTTTGATGATGACGTCTGAACGGAGACGTTCATACTTGTCTTTTTGGACTTGGTACTGTTGCTGAGCAGCTTCTATGCGGGCCATGGCTACGGCGTCCCTCGGACCCAAGCTCAGTTCCTCCAGGTCTGACCGGTAGGCATCAAACTCCAGTCTGTTCACAGAAGGAGGAGAGAAAACACAGAGCTTTAAAAAGGCCCTAAAACCCCAGAGTCCAATGATATTTTTAAAAAATACAGACATCATAGTGATAATATCAATATGTGGAGTGGGGCTGGCATTCAGCTGAGGGACGGCTCAGGAGGGCCATACCAGGTCAGCTGATCGGCACAGCTGGAGCTCACCCAGAGAGGATCAACGGATCTGTCAGCCCATAATATATGACTGCTTTTGTTGATGAACTGCCTGCTCCATAATATTTTGTCAAAGTTTTGTCTACATCTCATTCCATCATCCTCATTTAGAGAATCCATCCAGACTGTTTGATGAAAAGAATGATAAATGTACAACATGTGCTTACCTGGCATTTTCATACATCTTGATCGTCATCAGGGTGTCCTCCATGGTCTTGTTGACCAGTGTGTTGATGCTGGACACAAAGAAGTTGACAGCACCAAGTAGAGTCTCCCCGTTCTTACACAGCAACTTCTGAGTTTCTGCGTTGTAGCCGAACTCATCCTATAAAGGCAAACACAACAGAACATCAGAGTTATTGATGCATCTATAGTAGCTGCAGATCAATATATAAGCTAATACAAGGCTACATAAAAGCTACATGAACACATGCTGAGGCCTCACCCGTAGCTCTGGAGATTTCTGACTGAGGTCAGCAAAGGTGTCACCCAGTGCATGCTGCGTCTGTACCATGTTGTAGAAGTGGTTGGTCAGGGCTCTGGCCAATCGCAGCACGTTCTCATATTTCCTTTTAGTGTCTCTCAGCACCTCAATCTGGGCCTCCAGCTCCAGGTCCACAGTCCGGGAACCCCGACCGAAACGCTCTGAGATCATTTGTTTTGTACACTAAAACAACAGAGGGAGACGCACGGAGACATTAGCAACACGATGACCTCCTTTCTGGGATGGTGTGACACGTCTAAAGACATCGAGGGTGTTTACTCGTTAGTCAACATCACAGAACCGCACATACCTTGTAAGTGTTGAGACCCCACTTTTTCATTGTTTCTAGCTTCTCCACAGCCACGCCGCGGGTCGCTTCCTCTGCTGTCATTGACGAGCTGCTGCTGCTGTGGTGCATGTTGGAACCTGAGAGGTCATAGGACCAAAATGTAGAAACACAAGAACATGGTTAATAACAAACACGAGCAAACAAGCAGCAAGATTTATCCCAGCAAAGAGTAGACCAAACCCGTAACTACTTAAAGTGCATTTAAACTGTGCTGTAGTCAATGAAGGTGACCTCTGAACTCTATCTGTTATCTTCTGTCACCACTAGCCCCTAAAACCACTGTGACACATGCAAAGGGGTGAGATTGAGTTCATGAGTGAGCAAACAGCAGAAGAATGCAGAGAATTAAACATTAAAGACCTCAAATGTTTGATGTTGAGCTGAGATGTGCAGAGATATTTTGGGTCACTTCTAAACCTGATGAAGACTGTAGGGTCCGTTTGAAAGTTCAACTTCACCCTCGTTCCCTCCCCAGTACCTTTGTATTCATTTGATTGGCTTGCTATGTGGCAGAAGAAAGAAGAGCTTGGGGAAACGGCACTTCGCCCGGCTTTCGCACGCAGGTCTGTGACAGCGGATGGGTGGTCGGGTATGGGTAACAAAATGGTTCAGGGTGTGTATGAATCAGGGTGTGGGAGCGGGATTTACATTTGGGGGGGGATCCAGGTCCAGGATTTAAAATTAAATGGATATTTAGGGTTTAAACATAAAGTTTGGACATGCCAAAAATGGAATGATAACACAGTGGAGAATCGTGGAGAGAGGGAGGCGCAGATAAAAAGACAGAAACGTAAAACATGACAAAAGGGAGAAGGGGAGGATGAGGAGGATGTGGGAGGGAATGGTGAAATGGAGGTGGAGGACAAAGAGATGAAAAGACAACATTTAGTGCATGACACTCAGTGAATAATGCAGACAAATGAGTGATGAGAAAGACGGGGGCACTTTGAATTGCAGCACTACTAAATAGTGTGAACTGAAATAAAGTGGATCCGCCTTTCATTAAACAATGGAAATGATTAACATGCAAGAACCAAGGGCTTCTAAAATATTTACCAAGGTTCTCCCAATAATACATTACTTTTGCCATCAATATGCAAGGTTTTGATACAAATGCACCATGAAAGACATGAAAATGGTTTCTGTTCTGCTACAGAGAAGTTCAAAGGTCAGTTTGGTGAGGTATCCTGGGAAAAAACACAGACTCCTGCAAGGATGAGCTTAAAACTGCAAGAGAACCCGAACAGAGAGTAGAGGAATAATACGTGATAGAAAAAAGCCACAAGATGTCCAAGAAGAAGGCAGAAGGCACAGCAGGACTTTCTTGCCGCTGAGAAAAGAGAAAATCTGATGAAGATAAAAGGGACAGAGAAGATGGTTCCCAGCCATCTACAAAAGACACACTGAGTGATAAAAAGCGTCTTTCCAAAATGAGATATCGTCATGTGACAAATATACCTCTTTAACAGAACGTTCTCGCTAACTGAGTCTGTAAATAGAACTGTATTTACAGAATGGATGTTCTACGTTCTACAAAAAACAGCCCCAAAACAGACTGTATCACATTTTGGAAACAGACTCTCTATTATCAACAAAAATAGGTCTAAGGAGCCACCTAATCCTGTGACTGGAATCCTTTTGTTAAACTCTGCATTGTAGTGAACAGCAGGTCCTGAGAGAGAGAATGGGACAGAGATGCAGAAATATTAACATCATTAGTTAGTGTGATAGTATTTCCCTTTGACACTGTGTATAGAGCTACACTGAAGTCAATGCCTTGAACTAGAAAGGTACGCTAATCCCTCAGTGGACCGTCAGTGTCAACAACGGGTGTAGGAACCACAACTCACTGCAGCATGGATCTATTACTGAGCACAAAGCTATTTCTGTAAGTTCAACAGCAAAATCTGAGCTAGAAGTAACATTACAATGATTAATGGTGAGTATCAGTGTTTGAAGCCATATCATACAACAAACACTTTTTTTTGGAAACACTGGCATATTGGGTGAGCTGTGGCAGGTACCAGTGAGACAATCAAAGGAAGGTCAGTTTAAGTTGAAGGCTAATCCGACAAAATAAAACTAATTAGACTGGATTTGGAAAGGTTAGCATGGCCACAATCATTTTATCTTTGGTTGAGGTGATTGCCGTGCTGAGATCACACAGCGCTGCGGAAAAAGTTGAGCCTTTGTTTCCTGACTGTGTCATCACCTAACTCCTTTGAAAAGAATGATGGGACTGTGTTTTCTCTGTCTAGACACAGCCTCATGCAGTGGCAGATGATTACTGTCGTAGCTATGGTTGCAAAAATTTGTGAATAATAAATTCCACTAAACATTGTGGTGCTAAAACATGCTTTTGTCCATGTGCTGGTCTGCTTTCTCCCACATCTGTACAGAGAACCATCTAAACGGAATAATACAGACCACTGAGGCACATTTTCAGATACAGTTGAGGTCTGAGCCGGGGATGAATCAGCACAGAGATCGACCACCAATTACAGTCTATTAATTGCAACATGATCTAATGGGACGAGTGATCTGAGGCTCCAGAATAACTCAGAAGTTCAGCACAGAATCAATAGAAGAAGTCAAAATGAGACAGTGATGGTATTCCTGGAAAGATGTCAGAAATGAGTGAGCAGTAAGACTCTACCTTTGATTGAGCTGGTGGGGATGATACCCTCTGCTGTTCCTCCATAACCCCCAGATACGATGCTAGTCTCGTTGAGATTGGGACCCGATACCATCACCTGCTGTAGGTCCTGCAATGTGGGGAAATGAAAAAAAAAAAAAAACAAGAACAAAAAGGGAAGGATAGAGGGTTTTGGGAAGGGGCATGTACAGTAGACAGGAGAATATGACTTGAGTGTTAAATTCAGACACTGTAGGTTAAAAAGCTCAGTCACTAGAGGGGGACAAACACTACTGTGTTAGGAAGGTTAGTCAGTCTATCTCACTTATCTGGAAGCCAACATGGAACACTACAAATGTGTGAAAGACAGAAAACATACCAGTCCCAGACACACCAAGTCCCAGTCAATAATCAACCTAACTAATGACTTGAACAAGCACCACAGCTGTGATAGATCTTAAGTCTAACCCGGGCAGCGACTCCAATGATCTATGCCACAGGAAGTGCTCGAGCAAACTACTTTCTCCTTCAGTGGAAAATGATCATGAGGGGGAACTGTGTTACGAGACACACAATCCATCTTGTGTGCGTTTTCCTTAATTGAACTCGCTTGTTTGCTTTTGTTTGGCTTCCTGCTCGAGTATCAGCTAAAATTGTGAGGAATTTATAGAAAAGAAAAATCTGGCCTGAGCAGGCTTCTCGCTTTGGCAGACCAGATGTGAGCCTCGGCTCCTCCAATGAACAGGTTTTAAAATTGACCTCCTGCCTGTGCCGTGAGCACGCCTCTTATTTCATTTGCTACAAACGCTGCAGAGTTGCTGAGCTGTGGGCAGAGACCCATATCGTCCATCGTAAAATGTCAGTGGGAACGTAATGTATGGGACACTTCCTGAAACTTCGCTCCAGTAAGATCGTGATAAGGGATCTCTGAGCTCTGGGTGGGAGGTTGCTGTTTCCTTTTTGTAAACACAAAGAGTATGTTTGATGCTATGAGAAGGAAGTACAAATACTACTGCTGTGTGGACAAATTAGCATGAACAGAGTGTGTCTATTACAAATGCATCTAGGCTTTATTTTCATGGTCAGCGCTCCCTTCCTCTCACTTTCTTGCCAAAACTACATCATTTAATCATGACTGAGATGTCAAAACAGAACCAGCGCAGCCAGTTCACATCAATATTACAGCAGCAGTATGACATGATACAGTATGTATGATAATCATTAGTATGACACCATGTTTGTTTTGTCAACCAACACCCACTAAAATTAAGAAATTGCACTCACACGTCACCCACAGAATCTAGGCTCTAATAATCTAATGGGAATAGATTGGAATGTGAGATGTTTTAGCTGTCAGCTAGTTTGTTAGCACTACATGATTTGAGGGTTCTCTTCTATCTAGAGTTAGTAGGAGCCGACAGGGAGCACAATTCAAGCTGCACAGTGGTTTGCCATGAAAATGAAATATCTGACATTTTCTGCAATAAACCAACGTACTGATGCGAGGCAATCAAAGTCAAACCACTGGGCAGTACTACACACTAACGTAAAACACACACACACACACAAATGCACAAATGGCCTGCTCACCCTGGTGCCTCTGGAGCTCCCTACCTTCTCATCTAAGCTCCACTGCAGTTTTGCAGCCTGCACAGAGATGGAGGAGGAAGGAGGGGGGATCGACAAACACAACGACAACAACAACAAAAAGAAACAAATAGAAAAGAAAAGGAGACAAAAAGAAACAAATCCATGACTGAAATCATGAAACGAGATAAGAAATGATGTGAAAGAAATCTCAGAAAAAAAATCATTGGAGTGTCCGCAGACAGCAGGGGTGTAGGATGGAGGGCAGCGATGACTGATATCACAGCAGGTCAGGATTCATCATGTTAAAGTTAAAGTGGATCATCTAGTCTCTGCTGTTTTCATCTAGAACTGCCGTGATATTATTCCATCACTGTCTGGACAAAGAAAATACGGATTCTAGTACAACACTGCAAAAATGAAGGTAATCATTTAAAAGACATGTACAGACATTCAAAGTGACATTAACATTGAGGGAAATAAATAAGAAAGAAAGAATTGTGAGCACACACAAACATCCACACAGACACAACATTTCAGTGTTTTTAACAAGGCTGTGTCAGGAGGAACATGGAACAGCTTTCGTCATAGCAACAGTGCTAATTTCTGCAGCCTTCAATGACAGTTTTAACTTAACCTCTTGCAATGATGGATGTTTTAACCGCACAGTAGGGCTGGGTGATTAATTATTTTTTATTCTCACAATAGTGCTCTTGTTTTGCCTTCTGTAATAAATCCAGTGAACCCTTTTTCTCTTACAGCGGTGCACTTTTGCACCCTGTGAAGCCCAAACTCACTCTCAGTCAGCCTGTGGTGTGTTCAGTTCAGCCCGAACCGAAGTGACAGAAAGAGAGCCTCTGGTCAACAAGAGAGGTAAAACTAATTCAGCTGTTAGACACGAAGATGTCACATGGTGAGAGGGTACATGCGCGCACACACACGCACACACACACACACAGTGTGTGTTGGGAGAGAAGGCAGGGACAGTCATCTCGCACTGTTACCGTCCCCAAAACCTAAAAACAAGTTGAAAGAGAGCCATAGCACAGGACAGCCTGACAGTGTGTCGCTGGCTGCCAACTATGTTCAATACTGAATGAGTTAGAGGAAAATAAGAGAGACACGGTGCTTCATATCGACCTAAATTATTGTGATTATGATGTTTGCAGCCCTACCACACACATACACACTGTAAGGAGAAGCCTGTTTAACTGCATTCCCTCATCCTTTTTCAGTCTAGTATGTTGCCTCTCTCTCTCTCAGAGATCTTCCTCGTGTTGTGGCACTCGTTCAATGTGGGAGAAAACTGACGCAGACACTGATGCTTTGTTGACACAGTTCCCTGTTCCTGTTCTCTGAGATGAAGGAAATTACAGCACCTTCAAGTCGTCATAAAACAATCCGGTCATTATATCTTAACAGTGAGGTTTGGTAGGATTATGAAAATGCCACGTAACACAATTTTTCTAAAAAAACAGCAATTCTAACGATACAATTATGATATCTCCAGATAAATAGCACAAGTTGTGTATAACAGTTAGAATGCTGTTGATTGTCTTGAGTAGACAGCAGAGAGCCACTGTGATGCTTCTCCTGCTTCTGCCAGGATTCTGCTGGCAGTCAATCCCATCTCAGTCACTGTCAAGCTGCCAGTCACCGTCCCTTTTCTGACACGATCGCAATGCTAGAACATCTGAAAGCAGACATCTGCTCTTCCTTAACCTGCCAATCTCCATCTCTATCTGCACGAGCAACGCAGACTGCTGCAGCTTTAACCAAAAGTGCTGCACAGTAGATATCAGTCTGATCTCAGAGGGCTTTCACCCAAGGACAAAGCAAACAGCCGGTTTCAGATTAATTACAGAGTTGCCATGACAACTGGTTAATATCCAGCACTAAACGGTGCAGCTAAACACTTCTCATACATGAACACGCGAGGTGGGCTGAGGTCGGCAGAGCGAGTAGTTGAATACTTGTTTCACTGTGCTAACTTAGTGGGAAGGTAAGACGGAGCCAGACGTAGTTTGGTGAGCAAATAACACGATTAACTGCCAGTGCTTCCTCCAGGATCTTCAGTCTGTTTGCTCAACAAGGTGTGCCTTTTGTCGAACAACCTGTTAAACTTACAATGCCACTGTTATTTCATTCAACTGACTCTATCACACACTGGAAATTTAAACTAAATGTTGGTGTTCAGCTCCTGTGTGGCCCACAAAAATGAACTGCCCCACCTGGAGAGCACAAGCTACATTTGAGAGATCAACCAAATACACCAGAGAGGTTTCTTTCAAACCTGAACATGAGGCCACATGAGCTGTTAATGGGAACAACTGGTTCCCAAGGAGACAGCTGGTCTCCAACACCTGATTTCCCAGTAGGGTTTCTTTCCACAGTTGTAACTAAGCAGAACCGAGGACATCTAACAGTGTGTGACAGGCAGTACATGATACATATGACTGCAGAGTGGTGCTGTGGTGTGAATGGCTTTTAAAGAGTCAGCACACTTAGCTAATCTCGTGATAGCTGAGAACAAAACCCTTAACCACAATGTCAACTTCAAACAAGTGAAGCACACATTCAGCCATTATGAGTAATACCACGTAATGACCTCAGCTGGCTTAAGTAGGTTTGACTTTCTTCATGAGAATAACGAGATAACCTTGATGAATAGAATACATAAGGTGAAGGCTATTGTTAGAATTTCCTTAAAGAAAAACTAAGGCAGGGAAAAAATCATAATCATCTCTACAAACAGATCTCTGAGTATGAATAAAGAATCTGTAGACAAGTGACCAAGAGTTTGGCACCGGAAGCATTCTGGTTTCAGTCTGTAGTCCAAGTAGTATTGACCAATCACGTTTGAGCAGCCTTTGGGTGCAACAGTCCATTTGGAGAGCAACAGAGGTGAAACGTATTGGTTGACGTGTGATCTCAGAACCCATTGGCTAACGTCTGTAGCCTTATATTTTTATATCCGAAGTTGTAGACATTAGCCAAGTGGCATTCTCTGTGGCTGGGAAATTAAGCCAGTGTGGAAGTGCTAAAATTGTAAAACTGTAATTCCTCGAACAGTCACTTGAAACTGGCTTCAGAACAAAAAACTGTTTCAAAAAACATCGGCCATTCCCCCCTGAGGCTAAATCATCGTCAGATGATAGCTGATGGGTTCTGAGACTGATCTCATTATGAAGCTAAACATACAAAAATGTGTACATGTAAACTAACACTAAAACTAATGTTTAAAACGAATATATAGTTTACTAACTACAAACTGTAACATGTTTCAGACTTTCATACACTTTGCTTTAAAAGGACAACAATGTTCAACTGTATTAGAGCTTTTCTTTTATATGGGAAGAAATAAAATTACTGACGAGTAAATAAACAAGAAAGCAAACAGCTCTGTATTCTCTGTACTCTCTTCTGTTTAATGCAGTCTGGCATAGAGGATGCAAATCATCTCCTGTTGTCTTAGGATTGGGTAAACAACACCAACGGTTCACACATTTGTCTCCATGTGTTTTAAACAGGTAAATAACAACTGGACATGGTGGTCTAGTTGTTAGAATAAAAACAGTAAGATGTCAACTGACACAGTAGCTGTGACCCACCTGTTCAAGGCTGTCGTCCTCTGGTAGTGTCCCCGTGTCACCGTTACTGTTGATAGGAATCTCCATTGTGGCGGCTTTACTCATAATGCTGTCTGTCATAATGCACTATGTCTGAGAGAGAAAAGGAGAGGGGGGTACAGTGTGGGTACAACATGTAAATAAACAGAAAAAGGCAGAGATGGACAAACAGCGAGGCCTAAATGCTGCTTTGAAGAGAAGAGACCAGAGCGTGGTCCAAACAGATAAATCATTAGGCAGATGGGAATATAACTGGCCACAAACAGGCGAGGAGGGTGGTTTTCAAAGAGCGAGGCTACCGCTTGGCATAAAGACAGCACACCTATGAAAGCCCCGTGCACAAGAGCGGCTTTTACAGCGAGCGGTCCCGCTCAAGTGGCCACTCTTCTCCACGGCTCAATTACAGGACTGTGTTTTAGCAGGAGCTCACTCCATACAAACCCAGAGCTAAATGTTTACATCAACACTATCTAGTCATTCGAACAGCTCAAACTGATCTGATCTGCTCCGCATGCTGTAGTCACAGTCACATTTGCAATAAACAAATGCTGAAAAAGCAGAAACACAGCAGCTATTTTTAGCCTGGATGGGACTAATGAATCCACAGCTTAATGAATTCACTCCTACAAACACTAATGAGAGGTCTGTGTGTACTGTATGTGTGTGTATGTGTGTGTGTGTGTGTGTGTGTGTGTGTGTGTGTGTGTGTGTGTGCTGACGATGCAAAATTACGGCCAATCTGATGGCCTTTAGATGTGGAAGATGCTTATCATTTTTAGGGTGTCGGTCAAACAGGTAAACGTCACACCTGAAAGATATACAGAAGCCAATAACACAGCGGGTGATTCATTGTGCCTTGTGGGTGCTTTGTGCCTGGAAAGTGTTCTGGTAGTAACATATGTTGATTTTATTCAGATGGAGAACAATCGGTCACTACGGAGAGAAATTAAGGATAAAATCGAACATGCTTGTGGCTGCTAAAAGATAAAAACAACTGGTTATAAAAAGTTTAGATTTCATTTATCACCAACTGCCTCACAAGGTAATTCTTAAGATCGTTAATAACAAGTTTTATATTATAATTTTAGGGTGGTGCAGTGGTTAGCACTGTCGCCTCACAGAAAGAAGGTTCCTGGTTGGAGCCTTTCTGTGTAGAGTTTGCATGTTCTCCCCGTGTCTGCGTGGGTTCTCTCCGGGTACTCCGGCTTCCTACCACAGTCCAAAGACACTTAATGTGTGTAATGGGTTAATTGGTGACTCTAAATTGACAATAAGATGTGATGAACTGGTGTCCCCTGACTCTCAGCTGGGATAGGATCCAGCCCCCCATGACCCTGATGAGGATAAGCGGTTACAGAACATGGATGGATGGATATTATGATTGTAAACTAATTTTATAATATCACTGAAAAGAAAAGGCAGGATTTGCTAACTAATAATGAGTGCATGTGTAAGTGAAAACAAACAAAAGCTTTGTGTCCTTGTGAGGTTTGACTGACTTGAACATACCTCCAGTATGTGGCAGGTTTACGGCAGTTAGATCACTTACTAGCACCAATATCACAGATGTTGTTTGAACAGTGGATGTTTACATTTGCTTTGACCTCGCCTAAGTGGGCTTTGCCATTATAAATGCAAACTTGGCCCTGCCCTGTCCATTTCCTTGAGGAATGACACATCTCTTGTTGGCACGAGAGCTCCTCATACACGGCTTACTGCGCCCGCGAGAGCTTGGAATGAAAGAAAACTGGCTTGACATCTTCTTTATATGAACTCATAGTAAACCCTTCAGCTGCACTGCTGTGCTGGAAATAACAAACAACAGTCTGCTCTCTGGACTGAGATTTTACACTTCACAATATGAGACAGTCATAAGCTCTTTATGAGAGAGAAAGCTTCATAGTAGGAGCAGCCAAGTTAGCCGCTTTGCATAACATCTACATCTGAAACAGGGCTACAGTATGTAGCAGCTCACTATGCTTTGAGCCACTCGGACCAGGCTGAATCAATGTAAGAGGCAGCAGAGAGTCTACACTTCTACATGCAGACGACCCGCTCTGCCTCCTGAGCCACAGCCGCCTATTCTATTAGGAATGGGCAGCTTCCAAAATATGTGCTACAACAGAGACAGCACACTTTATTATTTGGCATTATTTCTAACGTACGTAATAGGTTAGTTTACAGTGAGAGACCAGACCAGTGGGAGCCAGAACAGGTGCAGCTCAGCAGCACAGGTGTCTTCAGCAGGTAACGCTAATGTCGATGCAGGCCCCCTCCCCGGTGCGTTCAAGCTGCCAGACAGAGCGGCGGGTTTATTCACGTCATAAAATAAAAAATATATTTAAACCGTCATTCAGGCTGGAAATAAATAAGGCCTGCTTCTGGTTCACACATGCAGCTGTTAACAGGAGGCTGGTTAAGGTGGTAAACAACCCGGCGAGCGCACCGTGTGAAGCCGGCTGGTTACCACTGGTACAAATGTAAAACCACACACCAAGACAACGTGAAATATTTTTGTTATATAATATATATGTTGGACTTACGGTGTGCTTGGTCCCGTCGTTAAAAAACGGAGCTGTTCGGGAAGCTAGCGAGCGAGCTAATAAGAGGCTAACGGCAGAGCATCCCCGTTCACGCGCGGCTCACAGCGGACTGATGTGTCTTTTGTCAGTCCGAGGAAAAAACCGCCGGCGGGAAACAACGCAGTGCTCTTATGTAAGAATACTTTAATAACACAGACAGGTACGGGCTTGTTCTAACTGCGTTTGTCATCTAAATCTACGTATATAACCCCCTATCTTCTTTTTAATGAAGCCTGGAGGAACGCTTTACGGAACTGACGACACTGTGGAGCTCATTTTGCAGACCCGCTCCACTCCAAAGATCGTCTATTCAAGGGAGGATGGATCACCTGTTTAAAAAAAAACAAAACAAAAGCTGCCATAGTGCTACTCTACGGAAGGCCTAAGCGGTCAGATCTCAAAGTAAGAAAGCTTTGTTTTCCTGAGATAATGCTATAATTAATACGAGTTCTCAAGAAAACGAGAAGATAGTTTAGTATATTAAACCACTCCAGGAAACATCATTCAGTGTAGCAGTGTGGTATCCTTTTGTTTTCACCAGATCTCAAATTAATTATGGCATTATCTCGGGAAGACAAAGTTTCATTACCTTGAGATCTCGAGAACATTATCCCGTTATAACAGCATTTGTTCATGTGATATAATGACAGAAATAACTCCAGAACAAATTTACTCATTATCATAAAAAAAGAAAATGGAAGAAAGAAAATGTATGAATGCATGACCGCTTAGGACTTCTGTACTACCCGGTGTTAACAGGTACCAGTCATTTGTTAATACTTAAAAAATATATTTATAAACATATTTATACCACATATATTTATAGTATACCTACTTAACTGAGCAAATAAACAATCTCGCTTTCAATTGACCTAATTTCTGAGGAATAATTGATAAGACATCGTTATTAACCATTTCAGAGAGTGCAAAATATTCTAATTTAAGAGGAGTTTCCAGTTTTCTGTGAGCATTCCTTCTTTAGAAGTTTCACATAGAGTGCTCTGTGTATAATGGTGATTTGATGGTTGTGACACAATAGTGGACAGCAGGCTTCACCATCACACTTCGGAAACGCACCCGGAAATTGTAACGGAGTGAGAGTGCTTCATATTTCCTCCACTCGCCTACAGCCCATCTTTGAGAGCATCCATCCAGCAGCTGATGTGTGCAGGATTGACTGAACATTAACTCAGGTAAGTGTTAGTGAGTTACACGTGTTCTTTTAATTGTGCCTCAAGAATGGCCAAAGGACTTATTTTCAGTGTGAATCCAAAGGTTACATGCAAACTGCATTATTCCAAGAAACGCTGCCCCCTGTGGCTGCAACTACATATTCACAAGTGTTGAACAAGTCACCATTTTTCTCAGTAAACATATTTCTAAAGGTGCTATTGACATGAAATTTTCACCGAATATTGGTAACAAAAAGGGTACAAAAGGGTACATGGAAAAAGGCATGGAAAGCCAAGACATCAGCTGAATGTCTATCAGTAATTAGAAAGCTACTCTGCCCCAGTCAGTGAAAATCAGCTGGTCGGGTCCCAACTGTTGGCTTATAAAAAGGTATCTTAAGGAAAAGCTAAGAGCTCTCTCAAGACCTTCGCAACCTTATTATTGCAAAACATACTGATGGCGTTGGTTGCAGAAGAATTTCTAAACTTCCGGATTATGGCCCCAACAGTGAGCACTGTTGGGGCAGTGGAAAGAACATAATTTCACCATAAAGATCTAGAATTAGCAGGTACAATCAGTAATGCACTAAACCGCCATGGCCTGTATGCACGCTCACCACTCAAGACTCCATTGCTGAAGAAAACACATGCTGAAGCTTGTTTAAAGTTTGGTGCACAACATTTGGACAAGAATATAGTCTGGTCAGATGAGAGCAAAATTGAACTCTTTGGATGCCATAATACACACTGTGTTTGGAGGACAAATGGCACTGCACATCGCCCTAAAAATAACACACCACCAGTGAAGTTTAGAGGTGGGAACCTCATGGTGTGGGACTGTTTTACGGTACTGACAAACTTCATATAATTGACAGAAGGATAAATGGAAAAATGTACTGAGACATTCTTGATAAAAATCTGCTAACATCTAACAAGATTATGAAGATGAAACAAGGGTGGACATTTCAGGAAGACAATGATCCCAAACACACAGCCAAGGAAACTTTCAATTGGGGAAAAATTCAATAGCACCTTTAGAAATACAGTGGTGGCCAAAATTATTAGAACACCTGGTAGATCTGAAAATATGAACCTTTTTTAGCCTCCAAAACATGATTTAAATTTCATAATGTTCATGGAACATGCAGATGGTTGCTCTGAGCACAACAAATATCAGATGAAGTAAGTCCTACTGATTTTATCCACTTTTAACTTTAATATTTAGCATGTCCACCTTTTGCAGCAGTTAAAGTAGCACATCTCTCTGGCATTATGTCAATATATTTCCTGAGAACTTCAACACTAATGTTATCCCATGCCTTCTGCAACTCAAGCCAAAGGCTTTCCTTTGAATGTACAATAGATCTATCCAGTTTATTTTCCAACTCGCCCCAAATTTGCTCTATGGGGTTGAAGTCCGGACTTCATTTTCAATGTTTCAGCAGATTTCTTCTGTCACAGGTAGTTCAGACAATAGTTAGAAGAATGTTTATGCTTATTGTCCTCTTGGAAAATAAATCCAGGCTCAATAAGATAACTCCCAGATGTTATTCTGTGTCTCACCAGAATATTGTGGTATACTTTCTTATCCATGATGCATCAATTTTCACTAAGTCACCTGTTCCTGAGGCTGAAATGGCCCCACACCATAATACTACCCCCTAACTGTTGGCAAGAGACACTCATTTTTATATTGCTCCCCCTCCCTTCGTCCAACATACACTCATTGCATGTTGCCAAACTGTTCAAACAAACTTCAAACAACACTTTATACCAATCTTCCTTTGACCATTTCTTGTGTTCTTTTGCTAATTTCAGGTGTTTCACTCTATGTTTCTCCTTCAGTAATGGTTTCTTTGCTGCTATTCTGCCAACAAGTCCTTCTTCACCCAGTTTCTGACACACAGTTCTTGAAGACACTGTTGCACCATTAGTCATTGTGGCGTTGATCTCGTCACACAGTTCATGAGGTCTTTCTTCGATCCTTAAGACTATGAATTTTGAGATGCTTCACTTGTCTGTCTGAAAGTTTCTTTTTTTCTACCTCTTCCGTTTTGGTTCTGGTGTGAATTGGTGGCATCATGACGGTCTAAAGTGTACTTTACAGTGCTTGGACTGCATCTCAAGACACAGGCCTAGCTTGTTTGTTTTTAAGTAAAATGACCTAAATCTCCTTATGATGGCTGTATTCTATGGTTTATACAGCATAATGATTACATTTATATTTAATTTGTTTTATGTGTATTTTAATTAAACCAATTCAACAAAAACAACTGAAATCTCTTAAATATGCCAAGTGTTCTAATAATTTTGGCCACCACTGTATGTTTACTGGGAAAAATGGTGATATGTTCAATACTTATTTTACAAGTTGTAGTATATTCAGAGATTTCCTGTGAAGGCTTAATGCATGTTACAGCAGCAAAGAGTCAGCCTATACTGTCTCCTCCTCACACAGGATGATTAGTCGTGTGAAGAAGAGAATCCCTATTGTGTAGGAGCAAACATGTATACGCCCCATCCCCCCTTCAAAGAGTCAGCCTATCATTAACATACAGTAACTGAAAACAATGGGACACCCAGTGCAGTGGGGGTCTGCAAGAGAAATACTGTATGTGCTCATATTCTAAAGGCCTGGACATATTATTTTCACATATTGTAATTTTTAAACATATTAATGGGGCTTCATTGAAACAAGAGATGATTCCCACGAGTATCATAAAACTTGTTTCTTATTTGTACTTGTCTTTAGTGAGTTTGTGGATTGTTTACCTGCCATCTCCATACTCTTCCTCACCCTGCCTTTAACTTCCAAACCTCAGGCTGTGGCAAGGGCACAACATAACTACAACACTGCCATCTGTGGGTACATTTGAGTATGTGTCATCAGGAGAGAGGGGGAAAAGCTGCTGGGCTACGACCATCTTTTTTATTCAATTAATATCCTGTGTGATCCTAATTTCTGTTCTCACAATGTCTCAAAAACAAACAATAATACAGATCTGGTGCCAGAGAGCAATGCATTAAAACAAAGTGCTGCAGTTATGTGTGCCCATTAATACATTTTTATCTCTTTGAAAAACAGTTCACGCCCAGGTGAGCGTCACCACAGTTTGATTCAGACTGTGTGATGACAGAAACACAATGACTGTTTGAGCATAACAGGGACACACAAAGCACGTACCGTACTTCCTGTACTCGACTATGAATGAACCACTATGAACAACATTAAGTGCTGGACGAGGTCCTACAAACACTGGTGGGCTGAGGGGATTCAAACAGCTTCTGCAGTCAGTCAGAGACTGAGGAAGGAGGTGGGAAGTGAAAGCAAAGGAAAGAGTGAACGTTTTATTAATGAACAGATTGGACGCTGAAAGACGTGCGGAGCCAAAAGAAACTCTCATGGTATTTTTTGGAGAGGGCGTGAAATGCCATATGGGAATGTTTTGCTAATGGAAGTGAGCTTGAATACAGTATGAACTTTCCAGCTGTGTTTCTTGGTGCCAGTCTCTGTCACTACCTGTTCCAGTGAACACGGTGTTTCATGCAATTTCTTCTCCATCCTAAATAAACTAAAAACAACAAAAAGTCTTTCACAGCTTGCGTACATGTTAATAATATAATTCACATGCAGCATAATTAGCCACAGCTGCTGCTGCTACTGCAGATGTGTGTGTACAGTGCTGTCCACCCAGATTATAGCTTACAGCAGTCACACACCCACTCCAGATCGGCCAGTTATCATCAGTTTCTTCTAACTCGTTGGATTGAGTGGATTTATTGAGTCTGCAGTTAGACATGCTCCATCGCGCAAGGAGATGACAATACTTGAGAGGATAGCAAGGAAGAAAAAACATATTCATACTTTTTTTATAGTACAAGAAATAGAAAAACAAAAGGCACATATCAGCTTCTGCCGTTGTGCTCTAAGTAGCATCAAGTGAAACTAAAATAAATCTTAAAGATTGTAGATCTACCCCCAAAATTAGAGAACACACGACTGCAGGTCTTTTGGTTAAGTAAGTTAACTTGAAATTCATTCATACATTTTATTTCCTCCATTTTCTCGTGATAACGAGATCATTTGTTTTCTCGAGATCTCAAGTTTTTTTGTCATTACCTTGAATTGTTTTCCCACGATAACAGGATAATTAACTTGTTATCACGAGAAAACAGGAAATAAAATGTATGAATGCATGACGGCTGATGGCTTCTGTACTTCCCTCTAAGAGGATGGTAAGAAGAAAAAGCAGACATGCCATGAAACAGCTGCATTTTTAATCAAGGTATCAAAGCATGAGCTCTAGAAGTGAGTTGCTTCCGCAGAGACTCGTGTCTAAAATAATTCTTTTTACCAGCAACTCCACCACTGTAACTTCAAATCAAGGGCCATAATTCATAGCTGCTTTTTACTGTCTGTGCTTTCATGCACATGTGGAGGAGTTTTATTGCTTATTCATGTAGAATAACACATCAATTAAATTCTCACTTGCTCTAAAATCACAGGACTTTGTGCCCATTTGTCACAAACATTATGCAAATTTTCACTTGAGGGAAAACACTTGAACATGCAGTATTGATAGGGAGCTACATTCATGTAGCCAGTTGTGTGTGACCGCTCATTGCCACTACGGAAAATGCAGAGCCAGCAGTGTGAAGCACAGAGGAAGTTGGTGCATATGTTTCTGTTAAACGTCATGGTTGTAGAAAGTGGAGGAGAAAGTGTTTGATCTCCAGGTTAGTCAGTGACCACAGGATGCGTGAGTTTGGCTGAACAACGACTAGTTACTGGAATCAGGGGATGTTATTCCGTATTCAGTCATTAGTGTGCAGACTCACCTGTTGAATCATATGAACAGTCACGGAAATTTAGTCTCATGCAGACACATTAACAACCCACGCAGACAATTTCTCCATTAGACAGATAGCTAGATAGCTAGCTAGCTAGATAGATAGATAGATAGATAGATAGATAGATAGATAGATAGATAGATAGATAGATAGATAGATAGATAGATAGATAGATAGATAGAGACTTTATTGTCCTTACAAGAAAATTTGCCAAATTACCTGTTGTAGAAGCAGGTTGAACAGTAGAGGATAACAGGTTGGACTATGCTTTTGTACAGTAGTAACAGGAGTTGGGCGGGGGGCAACAGAAAGTGCTTTGAGTTTACGGATGGCAAAGAGTCTTGGCAGCGTTTGTGGATGTCAGTGGTGTGATGATCAAAGTTCAGTTTATTGTCCAGGGTGAGTCCGAGGTATTGGATGGATTCACGGATTCATCATTGATCATTGTGGGGTTATGGATGAGGTCGTGAGCTGAGCTGTAAATGCTGGAACCCTGAACATCATCAGAAATGCTTGCATTTTACATCTTTGCTTCGAATCCTGAATAAAATGCAACATATACCTGATACGCCCTCATGATGGCACCAGATCCCAAACATAAATACAGCCGAGTAAGACTTACGTCCTCACTATATAAATACACAAAGAACAAACTTCATGTGAGCTGCTGCAGACTAACAAGATCCTTTAACTCCCATCATCAAAGAGACAACTCAGTTCAAAAGCTGATGAAGCAAATCAGCCTGAATGTCGTCTTTGAAAGGAAAAATGATGTGGCCACACGATGATGACCGCAGCAGCTTTTACAATCATCCTCATGATCTACTAGATGACTAACAGCCTCTCAGAGCCACTTGGAATCATCTGCTGACTTCACATGTGGGCTTCTCAGCTTATTGTAAACAGGACACTTAATGAACATGCCAATCACTACCAGGCCCTGAGCAAATAACACTGCTATATATTCTCTGAGAGACCACACCAGCCTTGATTGCTTTTGTTCATCAGCTAATCAGAAATGCTGCTAATAGACTGATGTTCTCTATGAAGTGTTTACACTGTGGAGAGACACCCCACCCTCTTTACGTTTGACCTCACAGCGGTTGTTTAACACTGAAGCTGTGCGTACAAGATACTGCATCCAAGCACACACACACGGATACATAAGATTCATGTGAAGCAGCCAAACATGTATACATTGCACACATTTGTATTTTAAAGGTCATATCACTTTATAAATGTTTTGACTGACCGTGAAGCTACTGAATGCTGAGGGTGTTCCAATCTTCAATAGCAACCAAAAAGTTCTTCTCATCTGTTCTGCATCAGGAGCAACAAAAACACCAGCCTCTGCCCTGAGGTTTGCGGGGCCCGCCATAACTGTGAGCGAGCCATACAGGAGTCACCCTGGGTAAATATCACAGGTCATTGCTGTTCAAGGTTTTTCTTTTTCCTTGCAGGATGTCGTGCTGCTGTTTTTGCAAAGCGTGTGTCTTGTTGAGCTATAATATTAGCACAGGAGCTTTCAGAGCCCAGTAGTGTAAATCCTTTCCTTCCGTTTCCATTGATAAGTGACTGAATTTTTATTCAAACGGTTAGAAAGACATTTCCAGCAGATTCATTCTCCATATGTTGTAGATTTCTGGAATTATATTCCTGACTATGTTTAAATATGGTTTGACAATATTTTTATGTTCGGAAAAAATCTTTACTTGAGGCTCACTTCCTAGCTACTTCTGGAGATTTCAACAGAATCCCACTTTGTCTTTCTCAACAGTTTCCTCAGTTGTCGTGTAGATACAGTAGCTCAGTTGCCATCAAATGATCTACTATGACAATTGAGCTATCTCCATGACAATCTGAGCAAACTTCTTCCATTGAGGAATGCCATGAAATGCAGTTGAAAGATGTGGTAAGTGGACCTTGAGCTGATAGTGTGTGTCAGATTTAGGGGGCTCTATTTACATTATATGGCAGTAATGGAATATAATATAAATAACTGTTTTCATTAGTGTATAATCACGTGAAAATACACTCTGAACCCACTGACAGTATGAAGAATGGATGTTGGAACCATGACGTGACCCACAGGTTTCTGAAGAGCTGTTTGGAAGCTCAGTGTGAAGGCTCTGGCTGTTGCCACGTTGGCAGTCCTGCCTCTTCCGCCTCTCATCTGATCTGAAAGTTGGCAAAGACGTTGAGCTGAGATGGGCTGAATGACACCTGGGTGCTCAAACAAGCCATGTGTGTGATGGCACCCACCAATTAATTCAATTCAAGTCAAATTAAAGTGGCCATGCTGTAATTTATGTTATTCATAACTTTAAGCCTTGATATCATTTTAACAGGAAAATTAGCTATAGAGACCAAAACTGTTTTTTTTGTACCAGATTGTAAATTATTATTATTTCTGCTGTGGAGTTGGACATTTCAACATGGGGGCTTATGGAGATTGACTCATTCTGTAGCCAGCCTCATGTGGATGTGTGATGAACTGCAGTTTTTGGCACTAACACATAAGTTTCACTTCACAGCCACGGAGGTTGCTGCTTGGTTGAACCACCATGCTCCTACAGTAGCCCACAATGGACAAACCAAAACAGCAGTTCTAGATAGGGGCTTTCGCAAGGGTGAGGCAAGGTGGCTGCAATCAGTAACTGCACTGCTAGATGGCACACTGGTCCTTTAAACCAATGTTTCTAAGGTAAATAATGAACTTTCATGCTAAAAATATTTGTACAGCAAAACATTTTAATAACTTTTTGTATTATTACTATTCATGAACAAATTGTTAACAGACTGTCAAATATCAGTGCTGAACTTTATAGATAACTTTAATTAATTGTCTAATGCTGACACTTGTTACTCTGAAGTCTTAGGTCTCAACCCAGGAGACCCTTTTACTTTTAAAGCCTCTGGAAATATGGCTTGAAACACTAAAGATGAACTATTTGAAAAACTAGTTAAAAAACAGCTCATTTGCTGTTCAGACCATTTCAAGACCGTGTAGGCGTGGCAGGTTCTGTTTTTACTGACAGCTCCCTCATGCGTACTGGCACTGAAACTGAAGTCGACATCTATGCAAAGCCTCCTTTGACAAAAACAGTAATTTTACCAAAATGTTTACAGTGAATTGAGGGTTTATTTAGACCAAACCAGAGTTGGTAATTGTTGGAACAGCAGAAACACTAACCAGGATGTTTAGATGAGTTTTTGTGAGTTAACATGGCAATTAAGCTCATCTTATTTCGGTCAAAGAGAGAAACTTGAATTCAGAAGGTGTTAGGTTATATTTTTCTGTTTAATAAGGAAAACAGGTGTGAGAATATTTCCTTTCTGGACAGTTTATGAATTTATTTTGGACAGCAAACGTAGTGAAGTTATGAGTCAGCTGAGTTCTTTTCGACTTTGGTTGACTGGTTCCCCGAATTAATTGCGTAATAAATGTCCAAGCATAACCACGCCCAGTCCAAACCAAATATAAGAAAAGTTCACAAGAACTTAAATGACAATATTTCGTATCTGGACTGAAACTAATTCCTCATATTTTTAGATGCTTACTATGTTCATGAGACCCTAAATTACATACTCGGAAGGCTTTTTGTGGATTTGGCTTTCCAGTGGCTTTAAACCTCAACTGACAGTCTGATAATAATGTTCTTATCAACATTGATAAATATTATTGACGCATGATATTGCTGTAGTTTGTTTCTCTCGCTGAAAAATTAGTATTGCAATGTTGGAAGCGTTCAGTGTTCCCATGTGTGCCAGAGATGTTATTAATGCTTCCTGAGTTTATTTTGTTTTTTGAAATAAGCTACCTGTACTTGGCAGAACACAACACAGCTTGTTAAAACACCGCACACATGAATATTATACATTTGTATAATGGAACACACACACACACATGGCCAAACGAGAAAGCTGTGATCAGAAGTGTTTGCATTAGTTGCCAAGATTGGTGTTTTACAGCTGTATTTGTTCCTGAAGCTGCTGGTTTATGGCGCGCTCTCGGTCACGCACTACATCTAAACACTACCAGAGGAAAGAAGGGGCTCGCCTGTACCCCTTCACCTCAACCCTGCCACACACACACACACACACACACAGGAGCAAGAGGCCTGCCCACACACACTAAGCGGGGGCACAGCCCACATCAAAGCAAACACACTAATCCCAGCAGGAAACAGGGGATTCATAGGCCCGGTCATGAAAGGGGAAAGAAAATGCATATGAAATAAAAATAAATAAGCGCTATCTGTTGTTTATGCCAGCTGTAGTTAATCAGTAGTTAATGAGAGTCAAGATTCTTTTGCCAAACTTTTGTTTTTCCTGCAGTGACATCTTAAAAGACTGTTAAGGTGATTTGTCTTCAAACATATTTGTCCAGTAGTCATACTTATGGGATTAGTGAGCTCATGTTGGCATCACGTCCAGTGATAGTAAAAACAAAAGCAGAATTTATTTAATTAAAATAGATTGAAGAAGCATTCCTTCATGTCATAAAAAGTGCTGGCAATGATTTAACAAAAACAAAATTGGCAGAAATCAACCAGGCCTCTAAAAATAAGAATATCCTGCCGTGATGAATTTTTACACGAGCACAGCACAACACAAACTGTGACTTTTGAGAGAAAAAGTAGATTTCTGTGAATGTTTGCATGCAATTTATGTGCAGAGTTAAGTAAAATGACGTGACCAACAAAGCCAGTTGACCAGGATCATTGAAAAAAAAGCCGGTGGTTTCATTTCAAACCAATATTTCAATGAAATGTTTAGGAGCCTCAAGGACCTCCAACATATTGTGTATTCTGAGGAATCCTTTTTCAAATCAAGGAGCTTAAAGGCACCTCTTTGATCTTTCTCTATGTCACAGTGTTCTTTGAAACAGTTCTAACGGACCCATAATTTTCGCAGCGAGCCCTCCGAAAGCCCCTAAACTAACCTCAGAGCATTCAGGACAGCATTTGAGCGCTGCGGGACCACGGTGGGTTTGGCACACATAGCCAGGAGAGCTGGGCAGCCACCTGGTGGGGCTGTGGGAGAGGGGAAATGGACTGTAATCAAACAAGCCGCCACAGAAACACCAAGCGTTCACTGGGTTTATGAGGCAGTCACATGCAGTCAAGCATTAACAATGAAAGAGGAAACACCTTTTTTTTCACAGACATTCCACGCTGTTCTTTGTCCTAAATATGTTTTACTCGTTGTGCCTGTTATGAATCGACAATGAAATCAGGATAATATGATAAACCTATCGTTATAAATTATGAAATTGAGTTTAATTGCATTTTTGTGGTGGAGGCATCAAACACTGTGTGCCTGCGTACGCAACACATGTCTCATATCTCAATATTTATATGAGCACAGCATCAAGCAGCTCTGTTCTAATCCTTTCACACGGATACACTCAGACAACAGCAGTCTTGGTTTTGTCTGTGGTCTCCGTCTGAGCTCTTTGGTGACATTTACATTATTCAGCCTTATGAGAGCCATTAGTCTGACTGCACTGTGCCTTCAGTCCAGTCTGCTTTGGTGCGGAGCTTTCCATTACACCGGTCAGCTGGAACTGTTGGGAAATGCTTGTGGAGAAAAAAAGAAAAAGAAATAGAAAGTAGGACAGATGAACAATGGTTAAGATAGGCGCTTTAGTACTTGAGCTATAAAAGCTTCAAGCTCTGTGTGAATATTTTTCAGTGTTTACAGTCTTGGAGGCATCACCACCAAGGAAAACACATGACCTCAACAACAGTAGGAGTAGCGCCATTGCTGTATCACAAAGATGAATAATTCAAACTGTAGGGAATAATTTGTCAAGGACAAAGAGTGGCAACCAAACTTGTAAAGTCAACATTTACTCCCGTACATGCAGTCAAAAGATATACTCCTTTGTGCGCTGTAGCCACATTTAATGTCAGAACCAAACTTGCATTAAATAACGTACCCGGGATGCCAGGAATGTGTCTGTTTACCAGGCAACGGCACAATAAGAGCCTCATCTGAGTATTTTTCCTATAGGAGAATGTCCAAAGTTGTGTCAACTAGACCACTGACCTGCCCAATGTGATTACAGGCACTACAACTACTAACAAGCAGGGATACAAATGCATATATATACATATGACAAAGAATCCTTCTTTTCTTCAGACAGATAAATGAACCACTTATTATACGCTTGCTTAATCTTTACATAGTTATTAAGTCTTTAGAAAATCTGCACATAAAAAAAACCCAAGACCACAGAACAGCTGCACGGCTCTGTAATCTCCTGCCCCCAAGAATACACCACTATTAGCCTCCCACCCTCACCTCTATCACCCCCTCTGTACCTCCAGCCTTAACAGCAGTGCAGCAGGCCAGATGTTTGGGACATGGAGGTGAAGAAAGATCCTATCCAGCCCCAAGAGATTCCTAGGTCCATTTGGCCCTCATGTTTCAGACTGGGGCTGTCAACCCCGGTACCAGGCTCCATGTGATGGACGGGCAGACAGGCTGCTGTCACTGGTCACGCTCGGTGGGATTTGTGTGCATGTGCATGTTCTTTTGATTATCTATTGCTATATACAACGTATGCACATTGACATTCCTTTGGGGTATATAGTATGTTGCTCTAGAGACACATTGGACTTTTTTGGTAATGGAATTACACCGTAAACACACAAAATCACAAGATGGATGTAACGTATCAAACTATGTAGTTAATACACTCACAGTCTGCTTACTTGCAGCATTGTTCCACGGTGCGATGAAAAGAATACCATTTATCTGCAAGTATTCCTGAAGACAGAGTACCGAATTGTGTTTTGTTAAGTTCTATAAAAACACAAAATCCCACACTCCTGAACTTCTGATGAGTGCATTAAAATGTAAACTGGTTTCATGGGATTTTATTAATATGGACTATATCCCCCTTGATGTCAGTGCAATGGAAATTCCATTGTGATATTTACTTTAATAATGGTATTTTTCCATGTGTGCTGGGGCATATCTGTTGGACTTTGTGCAATCAGTCAAAGGGCAGAATTGGTCCAGTCCTCCTGGGCTTTCTCCCCCTGAAATGTGCAGAGAGAAAGATAGATGCTTCCAGTCCTTTTAAGCCATTAAGAGGGTGAGCAAACATCCTCTTGAAACCCTTTAAAATGACAAGACCATCTCCCACCCCCAGCAAAAAAAGCAAATAAGCGCTCCCACTCTTCCTTATTTTCCTCATCTTTCGTCCTCCGCTGTTCCCTCTCCTAATTTGAGGTACCACATCTTGAGGATGATCATACATAAAGTAAAAGCCAGTTGTTGACCTCTGCCTTCTAGCTGCTGTTGAAGTGATTGCTAAGAGAGAACCTCACTGCACTGACATCCATCTGCAGACACAGGATGTTGTGTTAATGGTTTTGAAATCATTCAGTCCAAGAGAATCAACAACAAACCTAAAGCAGAAAAATCAATCACTATCCCTTTGGAGGCCAAAAACTACAAATATACAGGACACTGGCAGCTTCATTTAGAAACTGACACAGTTCATTCAGTTACCTGTTGATGGCGGACAGCAGGACCTCAAATAGAAGCTCGCCTGGAAGCGAATTCCTCAAGAGGGTTAATTTATAGAGAGCTTATGAGGATTTAGGTATGCAGGGGGCCACAGCCACCCAAACAGCCACTTCCTAATCCTCCACTGTGGATAAGACCACTCATCAAAATGAACTTACCTGACAAATCTATTAAAACAGGAGGCCAACATTGGGGCAGACTCACTGCAGAGATCCTCCACCTTCAAAAGGTTGGCTTCTGTATGTATGTCACTGTGTCTGCCTCTTTCTGTCTGTCTGTCTCTCTCGCATGCATTTCTGGGTGAGCACATTTGTGACCCTCCCCGCCCTCAGCATGGAGTGAAAGCGAGTAAGATTTGGCACAGTAGGCTGCTATTATCCTGAAGTGAGTTTTACAGTTCAGACGTGAGCACTCAGCCCACCTGCTTTCTCTCCCTCATGCAGATTTTACACTTTCTCGATTTCCCCTCGTCTCATTCTTGTATTCCCTCCAAGCCTGCTCCGCGTTTTATCCCCAGACTCCTTTAAAAAACTGTGCGCGCGGAGGATCCAGAAAAGCTTCTATTGGATGAGAAATTGTTGCAATTTTGGCACGTTACAGCGTGATTCTGCCATGTTTGGATAGAGAGCACCACATGTGACATTGTAAAATGGAGAAATTGAGAAATTATATCACGCTGAGGGTTTGATTCCTTTTCGGGCACTCGGGAAGAGACTGAGGATTTAACCAAATGTTTTATTTGGGAAAGCAACACAATATTTCAAATAGCAAGTTAGGAAAATAGAAATAAAGTTTATATTTCATTGGACGTGTTAAATTATATTTCTTAGATGTTTTAATTGCAAATTTGAGAAATGCACAGCAGCAACCTTCACAAATATCTTGTGTTATATGTATAGCACAGTACATACTGTCCTCTCCTTCTCTCTTTATCACAGAATATTCACTACATGCGAACACAGCACACACAAAATAACATCACAAAAACATTTCTAAGGACATACATTGCCCCAAACCCTAACCTGGACAGCACAAACCTAACCCTAACCTTTACTTAACCTATAGTGAAACATAATCCTAACTCTAACCCTAACTATAAAAGTGTGACCCTAAAAAGCTTTTTGAAAGAATATTAATGTCAGGCAAAAAATGTTCCAAAAATATCCTGACTCTCAAGGTCTAAAACTCAAATTGCTGCATACAGAGTACGAGAGCACACACACACACACACGCACAGCTGCATTTGAGATTGCAGATCAGGAGACATAATGTCCTTATATGGTGGTGGTGTAATTTCTCTCCGAGTGCTGCTGGCTGGACTAAATCTCAGTGTGTTTGGAGAGTTTATGAAAACCTGTGAACTCGGGTTAGCAGAGGACTTAGAAGAACAAAAGACACAAGGGTAACTCCTCCAAGTGCATTTTTCTGTAGCTACTGTGATGATTGTGCAACCGTCGTGTGTCATCCGAGTGCAGAGTTATAGTCGATCAAAACCTGTGGTGAATTCTTGTGAGCTCTCCTCTTTTTTAAAAGGGATTACTCAGCGAACAAACTCACAGTCAGCATGACTCATTTCTATTAGTTTGTTTGCACAGATAGACAGAATTAGCAAACTACACATGAGATTTTTCTGTGTCTACATCCATCCAACCATCATCTTCCACCTGCAACAAATGCTGCTTATGTTACACTTTTCTGTCGAGGTCTTGTGATAAGCAAGTCCTTTTTTTTACGATTTTCTCTGCAGTTTTCTTCAAGCTCAAGCTTTGCTCCACAAAGATGGTATGTTCACTGGATCAACTGTAGAGATTAAACCACTCAAAAATAGCCGTAAAAACCAGAGTGATCCCCACATTCTCTTGCAAATCCTCATCCTACTAAAAAAAAAAAAAAAGTTCAAGAAAACAGCCTCAACTTTACTCTGGGCGAGTGGAGCTTATAACACTGTTCATCATGGCGTCTCTTTGCTTGTGGCTTACTGTGAAAGCTGCTCATCTTAGCCCTGCTGATGTTACTGAGACATGTGTCCTTCACAGTTAATCCATATATTCAGCTGAGTGTTTTCTGTACCCCCCAGCCACTTCCACTTCATCTATATATACTGTATATCTAAGCAGAAAGGGGTCTTAGCCATCGTACATCCAACTGTGGAAGCTTAAGAACCAGTTTAATACCTCGGACTGCGTGAGGCTCAGTTAGGTTTAGACTGCCAGTGCTGAGATACAGCAGAGTGTTTTTTTTTAAATCCTGAATTGTAACCAGGATGTACAAAATAAACTTCAATGTCCCCTTTTCAAACCTCCTCTTTGAACTCTCTCACACTAGCTCTCAGAAATAGGTCAAATGGCCAGAAGGGAAAAAAACACAAAGTGAAGAAAGGTTTTATCAGTTGACAAGCTTGTTGACTGTGAATGTTTCTTGGTAAATCAAAGGATGTATGATTCTTGGGGCTTTCCACTTGTTCTTGCATATCATCATCCATCAGTGGATATTTTGAGTTGGAAACTTTGGGCTCATCCTTCATCCATTTCCCTTCCTCTGTGTCCTGTTTTGGAGTTTGATAGATGCATCATGGGAGACGCAAACACACACACAGATGTATTTGTTAGTGACAGACTCAACACTTGTGATGCGCAAGTAACAGCCAATGCAAGTTTTCCTTTCCCAACTGGCCGAGCGTCGTAAATATGAAAAACAGGTTGTGTTTTGTTGAATCTTTTGAGTCACACTTGGCAAAAATATTTTGCACTCAAAATAGTTGCACATGTTGCCTGATGAGTTGTCTTTTTGCTATGAATGGTGCTAGGACAGGCAGATTTGTGTCCAGCTTACATTTGTGTTCTCACACGGACATACACGCACATACACACACACACACACACACACACACACACACACACACACACACACACACATTCCAGAAGCTCAATGTTTTACTATACCCCTGATTTACTACCCTTCTGTCTCCGTGCATTTTACTGTATATTCCACTCTCGTCTTTTCCTGCCAAGCTAATATTTTTTTTGCTTGTTCAAAAAATATTTTTTAAATAAAAATTGCGTTTCGTTGCTTGTCGTTATATGCAGAATTTGATCTGTTGAACGAGTGGAGGCCAGCAAATGTTTAGACCAATAAAATCACATACAGTAGCAAGAAAGCATGACACGACAAAAAAAAGGCTTTTCTGACTTTTCTCTCTATTGTGCATCAAGTTTTGACATTGTCTTAGATAATTTGTTTATGTCGGATTTCTCATGCTAACCGAAGATGCTATAAAGGGTTACAAACCCAACAGTCAATTGTTGATGTCTTATATGTGGAAACCACTCAGTGCAGGATCTGGATTCAGGTTGTCAAGTGAATGTGCATCTGTTTTATGTTTCACAAATAGCTTCAAGGATGTCACAGACATGTCCAAGCCAAGCAAACTCTCTGTAGTCACTCATCATGTCCTGATATTTTCACTCTGTTTGCAGAGATTACTGTGCAGCAGAGTGAAAGCAGCAAATGTGATTGGAAACGTCAGGTGCGTGAGGCCTTTCCTGGTATGTGACGTACAAATAAAGACTTTCTGCACATTCTATACCTAAATTAGTTCCAAGGAGCATCAGGTTAAGATTTTGGTTTGTTTTCTTTCCTCTCATAGTCAATCATCCTTGAAGCCTTTCTCACCCCTCTTAAGCACTTTGTATTTTGACCTTTGACCTCATCATGCAGACCTTGTTCTCTGGGGAATGGCCAAGACGCAGACTGAAATATAAAACACAGAATGACAAACTGGATTAACAGTGCCCTCATAAACAAATGGAACACAAAGTGACAAACACGGCATGAATCTCCCACCTTTTTCTTCATCTCTTGTAATTATTGATTCCCGCTCATCATTTGTCACTCCATTCTACACGTCTCTGTGCTTTTCCAAGGGGACTAACATTCGATCTGACTTGGTCGACCAGACCTGGGCTCGCTGTAGCCAACCAAGAACCCCACAGAGAAATCCTCCTCCCTCACATGGGGCTAACGCACACACACAAGTAAATCAATAGATGAATAAATTGCCCTCTTCACCACAAGAGGACCCAAAGGACAAAAGGAGGAGAGGCAAGGAGAAGGACAAGTGTGCATCTCTTCGCAGAAACCTGGTCCAACCATATACCGGCTAGTTTTGCTTTAATGAACAGCGGCTCTCTTTCTGAATTTAAATAAGCGAGGGGCAGCAATCAGAAAGAAGAGCATCACCTCAAACAAAAAGATTGCTTCATGACTTATTCATGGACCCCGTGTGGCTGGTTAGAGTCCCAGGGGAAGAATTAGATGGAAGGCAGTGAACTCTGCCTGTCTCCAGCACCACGAGGTCACATGTGACCCAGCTAGTAGGCAGAAGCTTGCTGAGTGCGGGTCGCCCTCCACTGACCTGTAACGTCAGGCCCGAGACAGCCAGTTAGGTTGCACATCAGTAAACTGAATTACCTCCATATAAATATACAGTAAATGTCTCATTGGGACATGCAGTCAGCCACAAATATATCATCATCCCTTTGTTCAGCAGAAGACTCCAGATCCACGTGGACTTAAGAAGCGTCTCGTTCATTTTATGAATTATTTGTATGGATGAAGAAGTCTTTGTTCGATGCCCAACATCTCCAATCCCTTTTGGTGTCTGTTATTCGAAACTAAAAGAAATCTAACATCAAAAATGGACAGTGTTTGTTTAAACAAACAAAAACATGGCCTCCGTTGGCCAGGGGCTGCAGTGCATGTCTGGAAGTCAGCCCAGTGATTGCATTGGCTGCAGAGTGTGACAATCCAAACCATATCATGCAGGGTGAGGCAGAGAAAGGCAGCATGCTGGAATGACATTAGCAGATGGATATAATTCACAGTGTAGGAGCTCCCCCGGTTGACGTTGAACACACAGACACTTAAACGTGGATTCAAACGGCTCTTGGTCTACCTCCTCGCTTTTTATACCTGTGAGAATTTAATGGGACTCAAAATTGTGGTGTTGACTCAGTCGGATTGTCCTGGTTCAGTGTGGTAACTATTCATTATGGTAGGGCAGACTGCACTCAACAATCCTGTTTGTCCAATTGATTGGAATATTTAATGCCGCTGTGCTACTCTGTGGTTGTTTGCGCTGCTGGGAAGTGCACAAAAGTTAAAAAACAAATATGTCTTGGCCTCAGAGACGAGCATTTATATGACGCAACCTCAGACAACAGAATAATACTTTGCTTAATCAAATTATAATCTTCAAGGCACTTAAATGAAGGGACGGTAAATCGTGCCTTTGTCCCGGAAAACATGCTTTCTTTGTTGCCTCTGCCTCAGGATTCAAAGACAAAAAAAAAAAAAAAGTATTCAGATGTTTTTTTGTCATCTGTCTTTTAGTGCATCCCTTTATTGCTCCCCTTTTTTCCCCATATGACATTTATCAATGAGTGTTTAGTATAGGAAGAGAGACCAAGTGGCCAGCACTACTGATGTAAAACACACATGCATGAGTACTGACTGTATAAACACATGAACATAAGAAATAAATAATATTGCCTGCCACTGATTAATTTAATTATTTAATGAGCAGGATGCACCTTCTATCAGACAGATAAAAATGATCAAAGTTTAACAAAAGAAATGGGCTGAAATGTAACAACATTTTAGAATAAAATCACATTTACAAATCTTTCCTTCAACCCAAGTTTCCCCTCATGAAAATCTAACTATTTGTACCTCATAATTCAGTTCACATTGGACAGAAAACAGTCAAGTTATATTCAATTCCAGACGAGAAAAACTCACAGACGTTTGAGATGGGGAGAAGGTAAAAATTATTTCAGTACACAAGGATAAAAAGTAAACCAAAGAGTTGCATTTGAAAAGGATCTTGCCTTTACTGAGGACATTTTAACTCATAACACCACAAGACAGTTTTATTTGCAACCAGAGAGTAAGAGGGGTGGTGGAATAAACACAGTACAGCTCGCTCACATTCAAGTCAACTCTCTGAAGCTCCCACAAAGTGACAATAAAGAGAATCTGTGCTATAGGAGATACAGAGAAAAGCCTCGGACGAGAGGGAAGGATGGATAGAAAGAGAAGGGCAATAAAAGTGTTCAGGAGGGATCTTTATTTAGTTTAGGACTCAGACTCTAAAGTGAAAGCAGATGGGACTCTAGTCTGGAATAGTTTCCACTTGAAGTCTTGGACTTGTGTTTGCTCTGCTCGCTGTTTCTGAGCCTGTTCCAGTTTTCTTCAACCTGTGTTTCTGGGCCTTCAACACGAGGTTTTCAAACCACACGTAGAAACATACACACAAAATCCTGCCTGCGCTTGCAAGAACGTGAGATACTTGCACTTGTACACAGACATTTGAGCGTTCCCTGCGATGTGTACAAAGATGTGCAGAGAGCGTAGTGCTTCATAACAAAGCCAGAGTTCGCCGTGTGAGGTCAGCCGAGCGGTATTGGAAAGGACCCTCCGCAGTGACAGGGTGAGCGTGAGAGAAACCCCAAAAGCAAAAACAATAAGATGTCTGGCTTCAACACTGCAGCTAAACAATGCTGAGCGAGGTTCACGAGAGGTCAAAAACAGACAGTGTTGCTGGACGGACAACACAATAACTTACAGTAACAACTTACAATGCTGAGGCAGTTTATTTTTTTCCCCCCTTTAGAAGACAAGAATGATGTTTGCGAAATGCACATGTGTAATGTGACCCAGAGAAGAAAAGTCAGGGAAATAACCAACCCGAGTATTTATCTCCGTGTAAATGCACAATGCACTTCATCGGCATCAAGTGTGCGAGCCAGTTGCGTGATCGCAGCTGAGAGTTCCCAAAAAACAAGAATCTTTGATATGTCCTCCATCTGCATCCTCTATCTGAGAGGCGAGCCACACTCTCATTCATTTAACAGGTCTCTGAGTGAAGAGTGTGGGAGCCCACCTTGACTGTAAAAGGATCCATATATGTATTTATCGTTGACTGTAAATAAAGTACAATCAGCGGCTGTTGGGTTCTCCAAACACACACATGCTGGCCCATGAGTAATAGTTTCGCTTTATAGTTTGACTCTTTGAAACTGGCTATGCAATGCACACACAGGCACACACACACACATGCAGTGTAGGGAATGATTAAGCTGTTTTCAACGTCTCTGGCTGCAGTCTCTAGAGAGTCACTGTTTTGGTCACCTTCTCCATCACTTAGAGTTGCGCTTGTGTAAGTTTTATTTTTAGCTTGTGATTAATGGCACAAGCTACGTCTTTTGTGAGCAGCCTCCTCCTATGCCCATTATTCAGTGGAAAACAAGAGCACAAAAAGAATGAAGTCGTTCTGCCGCTGTTTGTCCGAATTCATGCAGAATACCTCCTTTCCACACACCGTACTGTTCATAAGCTTTTCACAAATCCAAGAGTCTGCTGCCCCGAGGAGGATTATTGTCCTCCACCCTCAATCTTTTTTCCATTTCAAGGGCCAGAGTTTGTGTGATGCCAACCTCTTTGGCTGTGTCTCTGCACTTCTGCCATTTTAAAAGATGCAGTGGTTAAGTAGTTTAGTAGAAGAGATGGTTCTGAAGATCTGGAGCAATAATTCATCTATATAAAGCCAAACTAAGAATTTAAACATTTAAGGTTATGCTAATGCTTACATGTTTGGTTGAAATATTAGTTTTAGCTTCCAAAATAGTACAAGATTTTGTCTTTCTTTTAAACTTATACTGAACTCAACTTACAGTATCGCCAATTCATGCTATTCATGTTGAAAAACACAATATACACAGGTATTTTAACAGGAGCCTTACAGTGCCTGTGTGATGTTTTCTTCATATCTTATCTTAAACCTTAAATTATTAAATCCAGGACATACCAGCACAGTGCATGTATTCTGATATGTAGTTAAAATATACATTTTAAACATTTAAACACGCTGTATATATACTTAATTTTCACTGTGAAAGCTTAAATACACAGCTAAATATCAAAATCACCCAAACAAGACACAGATCACGAAGAGGGAGTAACACTGAAAACTAACATTAATGACTGATGTCTGTCTGTATCACATTAGAAAATAGTTAGTTACTCTTTGTCATTTGTCTTTGACATTTTGGCTATTTCAGTTATTTTAGTTGTGTATTTGTACAAGTGATGTGTTTGTATCTGTGATGACTAACTGCTATCTTCTGCAATACCAAAGCTAAGCTGTTATGGATCCAAATGTCGAAATACTCCGTACTCCTACTGCAGAGTGAGGTAAGAGCTTTTCACATTTTTCAAGGCAATGAAATCACAATCAAAGGTGTGTTTGTACAAAATGGATGGTTTATACAGAGATACAGAGATATTTGTGCAGTGAGTTAATTGTTTGTAATTATTTATTATGTGTCAAAAGAATGGTGTAATGCATTCCTCTGGCTACAAAGACGTCAGTTCTGTTCACAGTTCTGTTTCTATGCAGCTAAACGAGCTTAAGGTTAAAGTTAGTATGACATTTTGGAACATACGCTTATTATAAGCTTTTAGATTACTGCCCACCATTTACAGCATAAATGCTCCCAGTTTACAGTGTATCTTTTTTGTATGCTACATATGAGGAAGTACAAGAGAACTAGATGTGAAGTTGAAGAACAATGGGTACAATACGACCTCCTGAGCAACACACCATGAAGTTTGGGGGAAGGTGGGGTAATGAGCTCTGTAGCATGTGATTTGTTTCAAAATGATCATGTAGAACAACAGTGGGGTGGTACAGACAATAACACAAGGGATGGACAAACTACAGAGTTTTTTCAGTTTTGGGTGCTTATCAAATAAGTATGAGGTACATTTAAGGTCCAGGGCATTGTGTTTGGAGAAACAAACAAGATCCATCCATCTTTCTATAATCTCTATGAACTGGTGACTTGTCCAGGGTGTACCCTGCCTCTCACCCTAAGTCAGCTGGGATAGGCTCCAGCCCCACAGGGCATATAGAGACGAACAATCATATTCACACTCACATTCACACCTACGGACAATTTAAAGTCACCAATTAAGGTCATGTCTTTGGGCTGTGTGAGGAAGCCAGAGGACCTGGTGAGAACCCACGCAAACAGCGGGAGAACATACAAACTCGAACCTTGTCAAACCAGGAACCTTCTCGCTGTGAGGCGACAGTGCTAACCACTGCACCACCGTGCTGCAGCGCCGAACAAGATCTAACATGTTAATTAGTGTGCTTCATAGGCGATCATATAGGTGAACTTTGTTTTCTTTCAGCTCTTTCTCCCTGTTTTCAGTCTCTATGCTAAGTTAAGCTAAATGGCTGTTAGCACTAGCCTCATATTTAACACACATGTCAGGACAACAGTACATCTCAGTGACAGTTGATTAAAATGTCAGAATGACCTGATATTGAGACACAGCTGCTGATTTAGACGTTCACTACCTGCAGAATGTGGGAAATAATTCATAGTAAGCAGAAAAGTCTTTATGTAGAAAAAAAAAACCTAAAGTGTTTCGCTCTGACCGGCTGCTGTAATGAAACGGAATTCTCACCTCATCCATCTTATTCCAACACACAATCTCTGGGGCAAATTTCTCTCCCTCTCTCTCTCCCTCCTTCAT
The DNA here is from genome assembly GCA_946959425.1 of Argyrosomus regius. NCBI lineage: Eukaryota > Metazoa > Chordata > Actinopteri > Sciaenidae > Argyrosomus > Argyrosomus regius. The sequence continues at coordinate 23,544,062 of OX336896.1, read as the reverse complement.
TCATGGCTCGCTGGCCTTGACATCTTACTGGTCCTCCGAGTGACATGCCACGCTGCCAGGAATTCAGTTCATCTGAGCTATGTACAACCACAAACCGTATCCTTTACAACCTGGACGGCTCGCACAGCGGGGGCCCGCAGAAGCGAGAGAAAGTGGCGGATTGAGGTTCAGCAAGAGGGAGGGCGAAAGAGAGAGAGCCAAAACAAAACTTGCCTCCTGTCAAAAACAAAAACAAAAATCCCCCCTGTAGTTCCTCTGAAATGTGAGGGGAAATAGTGTTTTGTATTTACTTGTGTGTCTAAATAGCAACCGCATGTGCTGAGTGTTGGTGTTCTGACCACTGCTCAGCGGAGAGGTGGAAAGAATGTCACAAGGCTGACAGAGAAAACTTGGATGTCGCTTCTAAAGTTGGGAACACTGGAGGTTACCAAAGACACAACAGTGCCCTGACTTGGCTGTAACAATGGATTTTCAAGATCATACTGTTTTTCTGTGGGCAGGTCACCATGGAGGGTCAGTGAATGTTATCCTGTAATGCGAGCCTGAGATTCAAATTTAAGATTTTTCCGAGAGTTGACAACCAAATTCTGATGATTTGAATTTGCAAGTTATTTGTGCCTTTACTGTATGCAGTTTTACCATTTGAAAAATCCAGCTTTTCATCTGTCTTGAGGCCAGGACTGTAACCATAACTCTTTAAATAAATATAATTTGAGGTCTTACGGGGAAGAAAAGGGATTCACAAGAGTGATGTTTTCCATATCAGAAAGAATATGGTTTGTCAGCTGAGTAAATGAATTTTCCTCCAGCTTTCTCCAACTACAAAATGGTTTAATCAAGTATAAAATAGATACATGGACCTCTGTGCACTGTGTGTCCACTCCCCTGGCACTAAGTCATGTTTATGCTTTACTATTAATGATTTAGCCAACGAACTCTGCTTCCAAATCTCCCCTGTCTTTCCAGGGGAAAGAGTTACTGTGCAACCATCTTTCACACTGACACTGCTGGAAAATAAACCTTGAAGCAGTGACCAGTACCATGCTTCACCGTGAAAAGACTTAAAAATAAAATATGGGTGAGAAGAAACCAACCAGTGTCGAGTGACTGTGGTGACTCAGAATGAGATAAGAATAGATCGAAACATTGCCAGCAGGAAAAAATACCTTCACTTTCCTTCAGTTTTCCTTCCCGGATTCAGCCAGCGCTTGTTTTTCCTCAATCAGCGAGAGTTTCAGCCTGCGTTTTTCCCACAGATATAACTCAAAATGACAGTGCACAGTAAGTATAATGGAAAGGGTCTTTGGAAAGGTGCAACACCCCGATGCATCTATTTAAATCTGTATGTGAGTTTGGAGAGAGGGGAGGTAAAGGGAGTTAACAGTAGAGGACACAGTAGGAGATGTGGCAGTGATGAGAGTGAACTCTCAGGCTGAGGCTATAGAGGGAGTCTCCTTTCTGGACATGACAGGAAATGTGCGAGCCGCGGGGGACACCTCCAAGATATCCACAACGCCCCCGTAAATCTTCATCATTCACAGCTCACTATGCCTGATATCTCTATTATGCGGTCTGCGGCTGTCATTGGTAAAGAAGCCAAACCAATTATTCCAGAGATCGCCCATTCATTATAAGGCTAAAACAAAAAAAACAAAAAAGGAACAACCTCGTTCATATGTGACTCATTTTATTTGCAGCTATACGCCACCCACTATGACTGGGACACAGCGATCAGATAGTTTGACCTTTTGAACACGTTAATAGGCTCAGCATTAGCCTCATGCAAAGTTTAACGCTGTCATAAATCCATGAAAGTAATTTTTTATCAGCCAGAAAATAACATATTTGGAAGTTGCAAACCCCAAACCTTGTTAATTTATATGATTTCTCTCTTTCTCTACTCCCTCTCTCCTTTCCGTGCAAGCGAGAAGAAATGTGGTTTCATTACTCATGCGGGCCAAAACAGATTGTCTTTTTTTTTTTTCTTATTTTATTCAAAGAAACAGCCCGTGAGAGACACCCTGGGAGACATGTGGAGCCCTTAGACACCAGGTTATAATCAAACACAGGAGCCACAGGATCCTGACTCAGCTACTACTACTACTGACAGCTGCAGTGACTCAGCCCTTTCAAAGAAACACTTAGCTGCCATTTACGGTAATGATTTATTATACAACGAGCACCTTGGATCGCTCATTTTTCCCTGCTGATTTTCTTAAAGGTCGTGCCACATTTCAGCATATCATCGGTCTTACCTTCATACAAAATAGACACATCAACATGTTTAAAGATCTGTCTGCAGACCTAGCTTGGTTTCAGTGTCTATGAATCATGACCACACCTACTGACTGGATGAGGACCAGCCTTCCAATTGGCTCCCAAATATTTGATCGAATATTTGATTTCTGCTGATGCTGCCAACCAGAATACGACGAGCAGCCAACAAAATGGCAGATCTGATGAAATGTTGTGATTTTACTGATAGAAAGCCAAAATCATGCGCTGTCAAACGTCAAAGCAGCAAATCATTTTCAAATGATCAATTAGCCAGTTAAAACATTTTCTTTAATAATAAAGATGTCTACACACTTCCAGTGTTTGTTGTGATTTCTGTCTTGCTGTAGTTGGCTGACCGATATGCTACAGCAATCAAATGGGACAAGCTCCGATTGTGCTAAATGCAAAATGTGATTCCCATGAAGGAAACAGTCTTCCTTTTGTTTCCACGCTCTCCATTTTTATTTGTGTTGTATGCTCCGTGTTTGGGAGACAAATCATTACTGTCAGTGTCGTTTAGAATAGCGTGATATTGTCAAAGTTTGTCTCACTCTCCCTTCTCTCCAGCCAAAACTCACTTTGCCTATTTCAATACCTTTTTCCCTCCATGCACCACGTCCCTGTGGAATTTACCTCCTTCCCCCATCTATCATCTGAATGCCTTTACCCATTTTCACACCTGTTTCCACTCTCCTTATCTGCTCTGCAATTACATGTGCTGTGTCTCGATTTGCATACTTCCATGCTTACGCTTGCTATTTTGAGGACGTAAGTGCATTTACACTGTCAGTTATGTCAAAATGCAGTGTAATGCAGTGTATTGTGAGTGATGGTGCACTCATAATGGTCCAAATGTGTGAGTGTGGAATGCTGGACACTTCTCACACTCAGTGGTTACTTTGGCTATGTAGCGGAAGGGGAGGCATTGTGAAAATGGTGGCAGAGGTAGCTGCTGGAGCTGAAGCAGTTGTGGTGAACTACTCAATACGAATATCATTGTGCATTCATTTTTAATAACTGTTTATCCTTATCAGGAGTTCATCAGCCAGTTCATAACGTGCCTGACACAATAAAGCAATCACTCGCATTGATTAGCGCTGTCACCTAACAGCAAGAAGGTTCCTGGTTCAAACCTCGGCTGGGGCCTTTCTGTGTGGAGTTTGCATGTTTTCCCCATGTTTGCGTGCTTCTGCTTCCAAAGCCATGCACTTAACAGGTTACCTGGTCACTCTAAATTGTCCGTAGATGTGAATGTGTGTGAATGGTTATTTGTCTGTGATGAACTGACGACTTGTCCAGGGTGTACCCTGCCTTTCTCCCTAAGTCAGCTGGGATAGGCTCCCCAGCAACCCTGATGAGGATAAGCGGTTACAGAAAATGGATGTTGTTGGTTGCAAATTGATGAAGAAGAAGCGCTAAAATGTTGCCATCTTCATTTCTGGTAAGTACGTAACGGCCGTACTCAAATAGAACAGGTGTTTCCAAAGATACTAATTAAGGTTCGGTTCCATTTATTGCAGCAGAGACTTTCCAGTGAGCCAACATGCACCACAGCAGCGCCCTGTCTCCGTTTGACCTGAATGGAACTGAACCTTCATTAGTATCATTGGTAACACCTGTGTTTACTATTTCATGTCAGTGAAAATGGTCTATTGAGACAACACTACCCTGCTGAAATGAGTGCACTACGCCAGAGAATATACAGTGTACTACATAAAGTACTAACAATAGTATCCAAATTGAGACACGCCTACAGCTTTCCCTGTATCTTATTTCCTAACCAGCCTGTCACAATTTATACCAGCCTAGATCCTTTGCTCCTTTGCTAATTCATCCTAGTCATGTTCTTCCCTTTTGGTTTTGCTCTCAACCTTCTGTTACCCGAACCCTGCCTGCCTGTAAGCTCATCATTGAACTGTCCCGTCTGCCGCACCTGTCTGCATTTGGGGCCTCCTGCTGCTTCATTCACACCACCCCATGACAAAACGAACTGACCAACCATGGACTCTGCAGATGGATTATCTGAGGATGAATTATATGAGATGACCTTCCTGTGCCTCCAAGGTTGAGTTGAGAGCACCCAGAGACTCAACACCACAAGCAGCGCCTAGCCAGGCCGCCAGCCAGACCCTGATTCGACAGTTTTCAACAAAGTTCTGCTTGTTCCCAGCTCGGGGGGTCTCCGCTGACGTCTCATTTCATCAACATTTTGCTCAACAGATTAAAATGAAAATGTAATGTAATGTAATGTATTTTGTCATGCCAAGCATCAGTCCCTATCTTCTCGGCTGTCAGCTCAGTCATTCTGCAAAAGTGCATGATGCTGCTGCTTGTAAGTGTTCCTGTCATAAAAACACACCAGACTAGAGTCAGTTTATTTAAGTGCAACTAATGTGGATATAAGTCATGTTGCTTAGCACTACTTTTTCCCTCCAACTTATTCTAAACAAAGTGTTGAGCAAATTTTTCATGCCTAGAGTACTTAAGCAGTCCAACGCTTTAAGCTGAAACGACAAGCAGTTGGCTTGTCTCAGTGATAAGCCTGATCCACGTCTCCTCTTAGCCAAAACCCTCCATATAAGTGATCTCCCTTTTACTGTAAATGCTCCCTAATTCCCTGTTTTCTCTCTCCACTTTGGGCAGCCTCATCTGAAGCTGTAACACTTGCTCGCACTGAAGACAGAAAGATGGAGAAGTTCTTTTCCAATCAGCCACAGGAGATTTTTCTGTTCAGAAGACAAGCGGAGTTGGCGAGAAAAAGTTGGAAATACATCCTGATGTGTAAAATGTTTCGAAATAACAGTTTTTCTTTTTATTGCACTGGAAACATGGCGGGTTTCTACATGTTACGTAAAGGCTAGCCTGCTATAGAAAACAAAACTCATAGTATACAATATTTTTAAATGTTTTGTTTCATGCACAAGACTTTAATTATATTGACATCACTTTATAGAGTCTATGTTTAGAGACTAAAAGACTAAATACATCCGTGCATGGTAGCTGAACTATGGTTAATGTACAGACTTTGGTGCTGCACTTCCAAATTTTAATGTGTCCCCCCAGCTCGCCAACCCTCTCACTCCTGCTCTTAGTTGTATGAATATCACACTACTTCCTGTACTGGCAACGGACGCTGCCATAGACCGTAAATCACTGCTGCAGAATAGCTGCATATGAATGTAATTCACATGAGATATGGTTTGGAGAAGGAGGCAAAAATCATGAATAAAGTGCAAAAAAATGAAGCAAGTGAGAAATAACATCTGCTCCAGCAGAGGCCTGACCAACTTAGCTGCAATTTTAAAGTAAATCTGAATGCAAATCATCATAAAAATGAGTCCGTTTCAGAGTTAAGCTTCATGTGGTTTGATGTGAAGCGGCAGCTCTGTGGTTTACACTGACTGCTCTGATTTTGAAGGACTGGAAATTCAAAGTTAATAAAAGTAAAGAACGGTATTATAGGGGTCCCTCTGACTTTGCCCATCACGGTCTGCTATCAAAGAATTTAGATTACAGGGTGAACTAGGGTAATCTAACCATGTGTATTCACTATATGATATTATAACAGCTGTATTTCTCAGTCTCAGGGATTCTGGCGGGCACATGCTGCAAAATTTACAAGTTCAGGAAGACAGAAGCTGTTTACAAATGCAGGCATATAAATCAAATAATTAAAGAATCATAAAAGAATAGAATGAACAGAAGTCTCCGAAGACTGTAAGCTGATTCAGTGCTGGAAAGTAATTATGCATGGCTCGAGTTTCTCTGAATACATTCTTGTCAGATAACAGTCACGGGAGATTAGAATAAAATGGGAGAATAATTAAAAAGGAACTTGCAGAAAACGCTATAACTTTGGAGAGAAATACTTTCTGCTATTATTTTCACTGTGTATGGCCAAAATGCAAAACAATAAGTGAATGTACTGAGATTAGCCGTCTCCACTGATTTGCTCTGCTCTTATTGAATCCATTACGAGGGTTTACATGCGTGAGATTTTGTTCAGGAGTGAGTAGCTGACCAATAATCTGGATGGAATGCCAGTTATAACCCCACAAGTAAATCTTGCAGTTATTGTTTTTATTTGAAAAATCTGCAGAGGATAATGCCTGATGTTTCCTTGACAGTGAGAGGTCGTTGACCTACACCTCCTTGCAGTGCTTTGGGATACGCTCCACACACACTGTGGAAAAACATCAGGTGTACACGTGATACGCAGAGCCACGGGGAAAGAAATGGGCAACCGTGGTGCTTTAAAATGCTGAAAATGCTCGCTGCAGAATATGGAATTTTTCCACCTAAAAAAAAGCTCGACTCGCAGTCTATCAATCTATCAATCAGCGTAATGGCTTATAATGTGAAACATACTTTGCCTCCACCACAACACTTTTTGACTTTTAAAGGCTTGGTGTAGCCTCTTTTTTTTGTTTTCAGCACTGGAAAGAAGTGGCCCTGTTGCTTTTCCTCACTGTTGTTGGTTTAACCTTCGTGATTGAGGGCCAAGAGTGTTTTCTTAAGTTCGGTATCTCTGTCAGACCTTTGGCTCACATCTTGGACACAAATAAAGAGGGCAAAGAAGAGCTGAGGCTGGGAGAGAACAGGAGAGGGGGATGGTTTTGTGACATTACGATGGAGAAATGGCAACTGACGCATGGACACAGAAGCATGAATACAATGATGACAAAAAGGCAATTCAGGACTCCAAACCTTATTGTGAACTCAAGACTAAGCTGCTGCTGACATTCTGACAATCCTCGCTGACTAACAGGCTGACAGGCAGTCGGACCAGAACCAGCTCTCCTGCTGCAGTCGCCTACTGTAGAAACACAGATCAAGAGAGAAAACAGAAGAGAGTGAACAGAGGGAGGGGATGAGGGAGAGAGAGAGGTATGGAGTCCATTAGGACTTTTGCAAAGCAGGGAAGATCGAATAATCTTGGCTCGCTCAGCTTCCCTCCCTTTCCTCTGTACCTTCCAACTGGGTGCCATCCACATGACCTCTGAACTCCACCTACTGTAATTCATGCAAATAAAGAATTACTAACTAGAAAAGCCACCCCACCCTATAATGTGTTGGCTGGCGACACCACAACCTGCAGGGCCTGAATGGGCCATTCAGCCTCGGAGCATGAGCTCACGAATAAATGGGTTAGTGCTCTTCATTCTTCACAATCAGTAAAGGGAGTGGATGGCTGCAGCGCAGGATTGTGATGTCAAAAGTTTAATCTGTTCGGGGTTCTGCAGTCGATGGTGATTTTACCTAGTTTAATCACTGACCAAACTCTGTTTAATTTACTTAACACATGGTGTGAACCTCTGGAAATTCCACCAATAAAATGAGTAAACTTTGCTCAAGAAGCAGCAGTAGGAAAAGATTATTTAAAATGCTACCAATTAAGAAAAGCAATAAAAGTCTGATTATCAGCAGACCATGGAATGGATGTGGTAGCTAATAATTTATTTAGGTTCATTATTTCAGGATCACCAAGTAATTATCTTGTCATCTTGAATAAGAAATTGTGCTCAAATTCAGCTTAATAAACTCACAGTCTCACTTGGCTAGGACTACCATCAGTCAACGATGGCTAACGTTAGCAAATAGGAAATCAATATTGGAAGAGGCGTTATGAATGACTCTTCTCTACTTGTGCGACTAATACTCAAAAGAATATTGAGAAGTGAGGGGAAACTCAGCGTGCCTCATCCTGTAATTTCCACTTGTGGTCCTAAAGTTGCATCATGTGTCCTTAAAGGTCCAGTGTGTAGAATTTAGTTGCATCCAGTGGTGTAATCGTCCCAGTGTAAAGGAGAAACAACACTTGAAAGGGCGAGTCTAGAGTCAATATTTGGTTTGTCTGTTCTGGACGACTGTAAACATGGTGTTTCAACATGGCGGCCTCCATGAAAGAGGACCCACTCCCACTGCAGATATAAAAGGGTAATTTTTAAGTAACAAAAACAAAAAAGATTCTTATTTTCAGGTGATTATACATGCATGAAAACATTGTAATGAATATTATATTCCATGTCTTCCTTATTCTGAAAATAAAGGCCTCAAATCTCACACACTGCACCTTTAAAATGTGCAGAATGCAATCCATTCGTTGCTAATATGTTGTTCACTTCAGAATAGGTGTGTAAATGCTTTTCTGAAAGTCTTTCAACAACAATAAGATACTGTGAGTTGGTTGTGTAGCAAAGCAAGACAAAGTGGCCAAACTTTGAGCGGGTCTGTCATAGTTGTTAAGTTTATTAGCTGAGATTTTTAAACTCTAACAGTCTCAACGTAGCTGTAACATTTGAACATTTGTTAAAAAGTTCTTGGAACAATTTGTATATAGTTCATATTTCATGTCTTGCCTGAGGTCCTTTCAGCCTTCTGAAAGCCAACAGATTGATTGACTGTCCATAAACTGAAATGTTTGGGCGCTCACCAGAGCATTTGACACCTGCGCACACTCTCACACGGAAACATGCAGGGGCTGTGGGGAAATGAGCATTTTTTCAGAAGGACTGATTTTTTATAAATCCATACTTTGGTGACTGATGACTCTGTGCTGCAATCCACAGAATCATTTTTTTTTTTACATTTAAAAACTTCATTAATGCGGCTATTTTTAAACTATGTGCAAACAACGTGCATTAAAGACTCAGAATGGCAATTAAAAAGACTAAAACTGCACCAACCTCTCAGTGGAACAATTCCCTTCAATTCTTGAAATATCTTGCTAATTAACAGTGTAGCAGAGGTCAAACACTGCTCTGTTCTTTTGGCTCTATATCACATAGTCTGATGATTGCGTTTCTAAATCCAAACAAGCACTGTGGTGCTACATTTTGTTTTCTCCCCTCCAGTCTCACCCTCCTCCCTCCTGCAGTGTGAAGTGTGAGTGACACTAGTGAGGGAGTCCTGTAACGCAAGGTCAGCACAAATGAGAACCAGGCTCATACTGACTCAGCCGGCTCCTTTCTCCTGTCATTTTTTCTCCACTTGAAACCACAGAAAAAAATGAAAACTCACTAAAAATAGCAATTCAGAGGCCAAGAGCCAAAGAGCCACAGTGACTGCTTTTCCTCCACGAATCCTGTTGGTCACGCAAGTGGTACAGCACAAACGGAAAGCAGAAATGAACTCAGTACTTGCTTCATTTTTCATCAATTTACAGTTTACCTTTGGGCTGTGTGATAATTTGAGAGGGTTCTGCAGCTCTTTGGGTTCACGAGACTCTTTGAAAAGCAGCTGATCGATGTAAACGAAGGCTGGTGCACAGGCCACGTACAGGAAGGCACACAAGTCGTGCAGAAACATCACACCCTCTGAGCACACACAAAATACACATCTCGCAATGGAAAACAGTGAGAAGCTTTTCCTTCGCCAGCAGAGATAACAACTGACAAACAGCATGAAACTGGATCTTGGCACCAGAGGTACTGCTGAGAGCCTTTGAATGTCAGTGTGCAGGGATGTATGCGTTCATGGTAATTTCCAAGGGTGGGGGATGCCAGAGAGGGGGAACAGATTCACTGGGGCCCGCCTGACCTTGAAGTAGAAGTTGTCTTAGCCAACTTCCACAGGTCCTGTTTGTAGTTCTGGGAATGTCTTCAAAGAGACCGCTGGTTGAAAAGGACACTAGGAACAGATTTTTGAATTGAGATACTCTTATCTAACCCTGACATGGAAATTTAACTGTGTTGACTCGAATATAGCGAAATGCAAAATGATGGACAATTTCCTGATTGTAAATCAAACTTTTTTCCGTGGAAAAGTGTTTTGAAGGGCTGCTTCACTGATTTAATATTGCACTTCAAGGTAGTGGACTCACGAGAGACACATTTAAAAAAAAGAACAGTGAAAATCTCTGCAGAATAAGCCGAGATATCCTGACTTTTATTTTTCAAGCAACCATAACGCTGATCCTACATTTCCCATAATGCTCTGAAATGCCCACAAGTTTCTGTTGTTATTTTTTTCAGACCTTGGAAAGCTACCTCCCGAGTGACTCTTTTATCAGAATGAATTAAACTAGAACATTAAGAAGGAGATCCTTCAGATGTTTTCAGTCTTCATCAAACACACAAAATATTGCTACACATGTGCAACAGTCACCCGATGGGTCTTATTTCACCATGTTTGTTTTTCATTAATATGTCTTAATGGGATTTTTACTCTGTCTCTGACAAACAGCAGCTCAAAAAGTCCCTGCAGGATCTCAAACTTTTCTTTTTTTGTGTGCACTGACCTACATTCATGAATACTGTATCTAGTGTGGGGCATCAATATTTGCCTCAAATACAGCGTGCACAATACTTCATGCTTAACAGCTGCATGCCTATTTGTGTTTTAGTAGCTGCACTCTAATGTGCATGCACTTATTCATCATTTAATTTTAAGTTGAACTGATCAAAGTCAGAAGAGCACCTGGAGTCTGACCACAGCATGGGCCAAGTTTAATACGATGTTTACAGGCTTGATTCCCAAAGAGTGCAGCTGCGGATTATTCAGACTCACTGGAAAGAAAACACGGTCTTTAAAAGAGCTCGCTTTTTTGGAATGTTTTTTCAAGACTGTCATTGGTGAAGAATAAGATTTATCAACATGCATAACCGTGTTCCTCCAGAGCCTTCACTTCTGCTCCAAACTCTTGGGATGACTTTTCTGGCAATTACACTTAAACAAATTGGAACAGCTGTCAGTGAAAGTGATGTTTGAAGTTCCTGTATTTGTGTTCCACTGCGAAAGTAGAAGAGCATCACTTAAAGAGATAAATTATAATAGATCAACTGACTTGTTTCTCATTTAAAGTCAAATAAGTGTCTTTCAATGACCAATCGACTATTAAAATGCTTGTGCTAGAATCCTGTTATAGCTTGCTGATCCTAAATCACCAAAATTGATATTTTACACTGATATTTCAGATGTCTCAATAGCTTTGACGGAACATTTTGAGGCTATTAAAGCTCCTCCTCTTTAGTATTTATCTGTAACTTTATATATTTTTGACTAAATGAGAATCTCTAAAAGAAAATCTGAGTCAGAAACTTCCTTTGTTATAAATTATGACAGTTTATGAGTCACAAATTCAGCTAACGTGCTTCATTGTGACCGTGTGGGTGTGGCTTGATCAGATTTGACCGAGTGCCCGAGTAACTGTCATCGCATTTTGATTAAAATGTCGCTAAACTCTGATTGGGGCACAAAAGTATGTGACATCACACTTTTCCACTTCAAACCAGTGGATGAAGCACGGAGAAAAACACAAATACAACTTTGGCAGAACATTGTGTTTTCATTTAGGAACCTGTCACAGAGAGTTAGCCAAGTATTGAAAATGTAATCCTTTAAAGGAACTTTTGTCTATTCAAATTAATCTTTTCATTGATAAAACATTCATTTTAAGGGTTTGAGAGGATTCCAGTATCATGATTACTGATTATCACCAGATGAACAGGATGTATGGCACTGTATCTGTGTCTTTACAGCTCGCCACCAGTGTTGCACAGACAAACACCACAAACACGCACACACACGCAATTATTTGAGTGTACCAGCAACATTTCATATTTGGCTGACATCTTCTCCAGGGAACAGACTTCTGCTTCAGACAGATTTCTCCCAGATTTTGCAGTTAAAGAACCTGCCAAGTATGTGCCTGTAGGAGCTGGACCTGAGCCAGTATCAGCTGGGGAGATTGTTGTGGGGCCATGTGTGTCATTGTGTAGTAGCCTCTAAGTATGTGTGTGCAGATGCATGTGTGTGTGTGTGTGCTTGGGATTATTTGAAGTTGTGTGAGGTTAGTGAAGGGGTAGGCTGCACAAGCAGTCGGGACAGCAGGCTGTAAACACAGCTGTGTGTTGAGGTGAGCGTGTAACTGAGGGCAGCAAGGTTTTAGGCAAGACTATAGTTATGTTCTTAAACCAGCCAGATGAGCAACAATTGCCTGTGTAATGGAGGATAAATATGTTACCATGCCACGCTCTGAACTGTACAATCCTCAGCTGACTACAAATGCACCGTTCACTATAAATGATACAATCAATATTCAAATTAATTGAGTTTCCTTTCATTTCACAAGAAGTATGTTGCACTGGGACCACGGGAGCTTCCGTCTCTTTCTCTTGCACTGTGTCAGACTCCAGCTCTTTCTCTACATGACAATAACAGAAACACTGCATGGCTGTGTGTGATGACCAAATGAGGCAGAAATCCCCAGCAGCTATGCAAACATGTCTGTGCTCCACATGAAATAAACATGCAATTATTCAGCTACACCAACATCATATGCCTTTATATGAGCTGGAATATCTGAATCCACCTTTTGAACAGATCTTGGCTCGATCTCAGGTTTCTTCGACATGACTAAGAGTTAACCATTACTGCATCTTTTCCCATGGCTTCACCTAAGACATGTGCTAGTAAGAAAGAAATATAGAAAAGTGTAAAAAAAAAAAAAAGTCAAATTTAGTGTAACAATTTATAGAATATAAAAGTAAAATCAAGTGTCTTTTATCTTGGCTTGTTTGTTATGAATGTGATATCAATCTCTGTTATGGTTGTATGTGACAGTTTAATTGATTTATTTCCAGTGTTTTTTATTGTCTTTCTTTCCTTTTAATTGTATGTTACATTTTTTTTTTTTTTTTACCTCGTCTTCATGAAAATCTTGCAGCCATGTTGGAAATCAGTCTTCTCATTAAAATGTTATCCCTTGGATTCAATCAAATCAAACCAAAATTAAAAAAGCAACAAAAATGTTCATGTTTATCTAATATAATACAGAGTTAGTGGTTTATTTTACCCACAGGTGAATATTTGCTGTTCTTGAAAGCCAGACGGTGACCATAATGGATGTAGGTCTCTGTGTACTGGCTCACTGCCCTCATAAGGTCTGCTGTGATCCTTTCCCAAAGCCAAGTCTGCCCCTCCCTTTTGTAATAACCTTCTCATAAATGACTGGAGTCAACTCCAGCTCTTACCATTCACCGGCCAGATAACTGGAACACTGTTAAACTTTTCAGTTCTTACCTCAAGTGTTGAATTCCAATAAAGATGAAGTCTGACTCCAGTTTGTCAAAAGAGATCAGTAGGAATTTATTATTTGCTTTAAATACATGTACAGTTCTTTTTTCTTTCTGCCATCGCTCCACTGATCAGTCATTGGCAGTCATTTCAAATTGAACTCCAAATGGAGGTTCTCCAACACAGAAATGTTTCTGAAACAGCATAATCATTAGTCGAGAGAATGTTGTGCCGGAGTTAGGCTCATGGCATGTGTAGCTTTTAGCTGCGGTGCCAGCTTTGCATCAGGCGATTTGTAATGTTATGTTAAACAAAGAACAGAGGTAGAAGCCATCTTTTGAAAACAAGAGGACATCCGATAGCTGCAATTACCTCAAAAGATTAAAAACAGGCCAGAATACACATGGAAGAATGACAATGACAGTCTTAAAGCCTTTTGCTACACAGGCAGATTGCTAAAAACTGGATCTAAGTGATGAGAGAAAAGAAAGAAGGTGCAGATGATGAGTTTAACACATGGAACCTGAACACATCATCATGATGGTGAATCATAGAAATAAAATGCACAGAACAGAGAGTTAACATGAAAAATAAATACTGCTCCGGTTGCTAAATCCTTATACATTCATTAGGGCTCATGCATTCAGGCTTTTGCTTCTCACTCGTCTGGCTCATGTGCTACATTGCCCTTATGCCATGTTCCTATGAGAGACCCAGCCTTTTCACTGCATGCTATTTTTGTTGTGCTGAGATGAACAACTTCACAGTAAAATGCATTTAAGTTAATGACTGATGTAACTGACTTTAGGAAGCACTTTCTTTCAAAGACACAGAGGTGATCAGCAAATTGAGTTGTCCCTGAATAACAAAGGGAATGTGCTGTTGTGCATAACTGCACACCACAACAGAGTGTTGATCTGCTGGAGAAGCAGGCATTTAGATTGATCACAGGTTTCCATCCAGTTGTTGTTTTGGATTTGGGATGATCTACAATTTGACAAAAAAAAAAAAAAAAAAAAAAGTTCTTAAAGTAACAACACAGCATAGTGTGAGCTGCGTTTGGTTTCCTGCTGTCCAAATGTGGCAGCAAGTCCTCTTTTCATATAAATAATGCTAAAAACACAGAAGTCTCCCTCTCACTCACATCAGAACTGTCACAAGTCTCTAAAAACCTAGAAGACACATACAGTACATAGTGTAGCCTGCATACATACAAATATACATATATGCAAATGCACAAAAACAATAACCTCTCCATGTGGAATAATGGAATTCTGGATCTGAAATCATGATTTCATATAAAAATATATAAAAATAAAAGTAAAAATCAAAAGAAGTGACATCTGAATTGGTGAGAAAAACAATAATCTCCATTGCTCAATTCATTGAATCAGTGTCTTTGTGAACGCACACCATTTTTCTGTCCATGGGATTCGCACACATGTCCAGAGGCCATTTTAAAAACAGCCGCTGGATGAGTTCAATACTGGAGTGTAAAAATGTCCACAGACACAAAGAGAGGAACAAGGTCCTTAACTCTCTGGCCAGCCAGTGAGGTAACATGAAAACTACACATCTATCTATCTACACACTAAGGGATCTCTGACTGCAGGGCATGGTAAGTGTACATTCCCATGAAGAGGTCAGTTTACCTCTTAATAACCCTGTTCAGTTCATGGAGACCTGCGTCACTGTTGACATGGAAGGATGGGCTGGTCCTGTCAACCCAGGCACATGTTCCACATTTGTGTATTCCTGTAACACTGCTGACCAATGGAAATACTTCAAAGAATGCAAATATTCTACCGGGAGAAGGTTAAGTATGTTTTTGTGTGTGTGTGTGTTTATTGTCCAAAATCCATATGATCAGACACATTGTTGATTTATGATGAAAACAATGATTTCTGAGAATGACAGTACAACTGACACCTCGACTTGCTTTCTTTCGTTCCATGAAAGAGAAAAGCCAAAAAGATGTCCCGCATTGTTGGAGTTGTCTATCGTTAAGTTTGTCCTTAAATATTTTTCCGATTTTTCCATCATATTCTCATCTCATGATCAGGACTCTGGTCCAGTGAGGGCTCCCTGGTGCTGATCATGGATGCTGAAGGCCCTTGGTTGACTCCAAAGGGAGAAACAGCTGGCGATCGAGCTGCCAGAGGGGACAGAGAAGGGGAGAAGCTTGGGGACATTGCTGCTGATGAAATGGATCCCTCATGACTGATAGGGGACCTGCGGAGTGAAGCCAAGTGGGGGAATGTCCGTCCAATCACAGGGACCTTCGGGGGAACTGACATGGCCCCTGGGTGGGCCACTGATGTGATGAGTGGTGGAGGGTCAATTCTAGGTTTGGGATCCATTTTGTGCTTTGGTTGGAAGGGTTGGCGAGGGTTCTGGCTCTGCTGAGCAGTTTCATCTTTCAGCCTGGCGATCTCTGTGAACACGTTAGCCAGGGGCTGGAACTGAGGGCACCAGTTGAGCAGGTAATCCCAGTTATAGCTTCCGCGAAGCTCCTCATCACTGGCCACGATAGCTGTGAGGGAACCATCCACTGAAGGTTTACCGTCCTCAGGGAAGGCGTAATCCTTGGGGAGGGAAATGTTGAGGCCGCGGCCTACTCCTAGGTACCCACCTCCCTCGTCCCTATAGACTGGGAGCTGGCCAGAGAGCAAGGTCCCACTGAGACTGCCTCCCAGTTTCTTTCCTTTGAACCAGGTGCTGCCCTCTAAAGCTGCAGGCTCACAGGAGATATCAGAGAGCTGGTCAGCGTCCTGCTGAATTCCAGAGTCTGGTCCTCTGGCTGAGATGTGCTCCTGCATGGATGAAGTGATGGAAGCGACACGGGGGTACTCGTTTATCATCCTGATCTCATCATCCTCTGCTGCCTCAGCTGACCCTCTTCCACTGGAGTGAGAGGGATCCAGAGAGCCCCCTCTAGTGTAGGGACCACCACCAGCCCCACCCTGATCTCCAGCATAGCCTGGCAAGGCCTGGTGATAGATCCTCTCCCCTCCTGGGCCTGGTTTGCAATCATCCAATTTTTGCAGAGCAGTTCCAGAGGCAACAGTTCTGTTTCCAGCATCCTGGGCCTTCTTCCGCCTTCGTGACTTGACAAGGAATATCACAACAGCCATGACCACAAGCAACACGATAAAACCAAGAGACACAGCAATGATGCTGATCAGCAGGATGTTGACATCGGGTGCCAGGCCAAAGTTGGTGTTTGTGACATCGACTGTGACCTGGGCAGTGGTGGTGCGAGATGCATCTAGAGGGCTGTGAGCTGTCACATCCAGGGTCATCAGCCTGGGTTCCTGTTTGGTCTGGCCCGAACCACTGCTACCACCACTGCCTGACCCGTCCAACTTCAGGAAAATCACCCCAGTGGTTTTGTTTACATCAAAGAACGGAGAGCTGGTGCTAAGAGAATAGAGAACAATACCATCCACCCCTCCATCCTCATCATGTGCCTGGACCTGGCCAATGCTCTGGCCTTTTTTAGCTCCCTCTGGGACCTCAAAGGAGAAATCAGAGGATGTGAAGAGTGGATCATACTCATCCTCACCTGTGACAAACACCTGTACAGTTACAGTGGCTGAATGGTTGCCTGAATCTACTGCCAGTGCTACAAAATTAAAGGAGTTGATCTTCTCAAAGTCAAAGGGAATCCTGCTTCTGATTTCTCCAGAATTCTGATCCACACTGAAGCTGTCTTTTCCTGCTCCAGACCTTTCCAACATGTAGTACTTCAGTTGGCCAAAAACCCCTGTGTCGTGGTCTATGGCATGGAGAACTGTCACAGCTGAGTTTGCTGGTTGGTTTTCTCTGATACTTGCTGTCAGGACTTCCACAGGGAAGAATGGATGATTGTCATTTACATCTTTCACTTCAACAATGACTGGAGCTAGCGCAAAGTGACCCTGTCCATCTGTGGCTTGGATGATGACAACATGTGTGGACTGGTGTTCACGGTCGAGTGCTCGCTGAAGCCGCAAGGCTCCAGTCCACTGGTCCATGGTAAATAAGTTCACCTCATCGCCAGAGCTGATAGTATACTGGACTTCTGCGTTTGGAGTTGAGTCTGGATCTGGCAATAAGACAACAACAGAGTACAATGAGCTGACTGAAAGACACAGTAAGACGGGAATAGTGAAAAAAGGAGAGAAAATTAGTGATAACTGGACAAAGATAGAAAGCTTTGGCCCACCTGTAGCAGTCAGTCGTATGATCTCAGTCCCAGCTGCAGCTCCCTCACTCAGTGAGACAGTATATTCTGCCCTGCTGAACACTGGAGGGTTATCATTCACGTCACCAATAGATATCATTGCAGCAACACTAGAGCTTCTCTGGGGCACGCCTCGGTCTGACACCACCACTGTTAGGTTGTAAAGTGGCTTGGTTTCAAAGTCAAGTCCCTCAGCCAACAGCAGAGTCCCAACTGTTTGGAAGCCCCGCCCTTCCAGGAACCTTACACTGCTTTCAATTTGGAATGCATTTCCTTCATTCCCATTGGCGATAGCAAAGTCAAAGCCACAATTTTCTCGAGAGAGGTCGCTGTCAAAGGCCTCAAAAGTCAGAACCGTTGACCCTGGAATGGTATCCTCAGAAACAGTAGCCCTGCAGACAGAAGAACATTACATAATAAGGACAGCTGTTGAGGTTAAAACATAATACATACATCCAGAATCGAATGTAGACTGACCTGTACTCTGACTGGTGAAACACAGGAGCGTTGTCATTGACGTCAGAGATTTGGACCTGGACGGTGGTGAGCGAGGAGAGTGAAGGTGAGCCTCCATCACGGGCTTCAATAACAACGCTCACTGATGGACGTTCAGGGTCAAATTCAGCTCTGTGATTGATGAACAGGGTTCCTGGATACAGGAGGCAAAGAGAGGGAGTCAGACATTGTCACAGGAATGTTACTTTCTAAATGTAAAATTGTAGCTAAACTATATTCGGAAAGAAGCCAGGGTTGTTTACCATTGTTGGGGTCAATGTAGAAACCCTCCTGGGTTGATGACATCACTCTGTAGGTGATCTTTCCGTTCTCTCCAGAGTCTCTGTCGGTTGCTGTTACTGTGACAACTGCACTTCCTGGTGGTGTGTGCTCAGACAGAGTTACCTGGGGCGCAGCGATATTAACAACATTTGAACATAAGGGCAAAAGAATAAGCTGTCGCATAAACACTGCGATAAAATTCCCAAACTCATGACGAGAAGGTCGACGTGCACTAAACTCACAAAGGGTAAAATTGCATTTTAATGTGGTAGTACTTGTTTTTCCTGAACTTGTGCTAATGTTGAGGTCATTTCCTGAGACAAAGGAGTAAATATTATACACGCTCATCTCTGCAACGGTTCCCAAGGCAATATTAGGCAGTTAACTTTTATCACCCCCACTGTGTACAAGCTGGGAAAGAACATGTGTGTTTTTATAGTGTGTGTACATGACTACAAGTGCAATTTTCTCCTTCATGATGAAGTAGTCTGCTATAAAGAAACTTTCTGAAGGAATTCAATTCCCTATCAAACTTTATAAGGCGAAAAGAAATCAGTCATTTAAAGATGCATGATATGTGCATTTTCTCAGGTAGCAATGGACATGTCAGATTTCTTTCTGCACTGTCCACACACACGGGAATGCAATAAAAAAAAGAACATCAGCCTACCTGATAGAGATCGTGGGTGAATGCAGGTGCATTGTCATTAATATCCTCCACCAGTATTGTAATGTTAGCCTCAGTTTGGTGCTGGCTGTCTGTGGCTCTGACAGTCAGGGTGTACCACGTCTTATCTTCAAAGTCTAGAGGAGCAGTGAGCGATACACCTCCGCTGTACCGGTGAATCCCAAACTTGCCTAAAGCTGTTGGGTCCAGCTGCAAAGAGTAGGAGAGGGCAGGACTGGAGTCGACGTCGTTACCCGTCACGAGAGTGATCTCTGTGCCGATCAACATGTCTGAAACGAGAAAACGTTTTTTGATGCACAACTACACATCCTTAGATCCACACAGGGTTTGTCTGGTGACACAGTTTGTAAATTGAATGTATCTGCTGTAGATACATGACAGAAAAAACAACATTCTTGCGAATTAATGTACTTACTCTCTGGGATGCGGACTTCCTGATGCAAGGGAATAGTGGGACTGTTGTCATTCTGGTCAACGATGATCACTGTTAATGTGGCAGAACCAGCCAATCGTGGACTTCCTCTATCAGTTGCTGTAACTACTAGCCTGTGGGTGGGCAGAAAAAGTTTCATTTCAATATTGGTGATGATAGAAAAATGTGAAAGGGACGTCTGCTTGATGTTACACATTCTCATATTAAATGTTATGAAATGTTACAGTGAGCAGGAGTTGATTTACAGAGTTTGGCATGCACATATTAGTTTGCACTGGTGCTTATATCGTCAGCAGACTATGTAAACTTCTGCAGCTATCTAAATACAAACTAGCTGAGTGAATATGATTCATGATGTGCTACGTCTAATTTCTCCTTCTGTACATGTTTATCTGTGTGTATTCATAACGGGCTTTTTCTGTACAACGCCACGCAGCAGCTCAAACATTCATTACATGTAAAATATATATCCATCTTCAAAATGTACACATATGTGGCTCATGGTGATGTTTTTTCAACCACAGATCTGTTCTCACTTGGTCTGGGTAAAGATCTCACGGTCCATGATGGCGGCCGTGGTGATGCTTCCTGTCATCGGGTCGATCTTGAACAGGCCGCTCACTCCTGATGACTGGATGGAATAGGTCACCTGGCCATTTTGGCCCTGATCCACATCCTCAGCCACCACCTGGGAGAAGGTGGAGGGGAAGGAAGAAAGAATAAAGAGAATTTATTTTTACCCTTATAAAAACTTCAGTAGAGTTTGGTATGGCTTTGTATTATTTATTGTGCAGTTTTATTGAAGTACCTGTATGATTGGCATTTCATAGCCCTGTGCTTCTCTCATGTAGGCAACATAATTCTGCAGCTGGAAGCGAGGACGGTTGTCATTGACATCCTGGAGGATCAAGTTTATAGCCATGAAAGATGTGGAAGACACCGTTTCAGCCTTCACAACTAGACGGAGTTTGGGGTTGTCTTCAAAGTCCAGCCCCTTGGAGCTGTGCACGCTGATTTCACCTGGAGGACAATAGATGGAAAATGAGGATCAGGAGAATGAAACTGATCCTTATGCATTTACACATCTCGTTAACAATCTGCAAACCTTAAAACAATTGTGTTTCATTGTGAGTTTCACCTGTTGAAGAGCTGATAACAAAGATCTGATTTCTGTTTCCACTGAAGAGGCTGTAGCTGATACCCTTACGTGTACCATCTGGGTGTTGAGCCTGAGCTTGAGCCACAGCTGTGCCTGAAATTTGAGCAAAGTAGAGAGAAAGAAAATGTTCCTTAACTGTGACAGCAGAGTGATCTTCAAAGTGTACAGAGGAACAAACTGACTGAAATGATCAACCCAAAATACTATATGAATGTCATACCTTTTAAAGCGTTCTCCTGTATGCTGACATCTCTGGCATTCCTAGAGAAGCGGATGCCGCTGTACTCCACCTCCTTCACGTAAATCACCACCACTCCCTGTGCAGACTGAGCTGGACTGCCCTGGTCCATGGCCTCAACTATCAGAGTCCTCTGAGCTTGGGTGAGATCCTCCAGTCGCTCAGTGGCTTGGATCTCCCCAGTCAGGGAGTTGATGCTGAAGCCTTTTACTGGCATTGCGAAACGGTAAAACACAGAACCATTGGCTCCAAAGTCCTTGTCCTCGGCCTTCATGGTCGCTAGAACCCGCTGGGAACGCTTGCTGGACACTTCAATTACCAGCGGATCCTGGATGAAGATGGGGGTGTTGTCATTGACGTCTAAAACGGTGACTGTCACCTAGAAGGAAGAGGTCACGTGTGGGTTAAGTGCAAAAGTAATGGACATAAAGAAATACTCCTCAACACCTCAAAAACTTTAAAAACTTTTACCTGAGCAGAGGTGTTTCTGGGTGCAGCAGGTGAAAGGTCAACAGCAAAGACGAGGAAGCTGTATGACGCCAATTTTTCCCGATCCAGAGGTGCTGCCGTGGTGATAACACCGGTGTTCTCATCCACAGTGAATGCTCCATGCGCCTCTCGACTCAGGAAATATAGAACCTTCCCATTCAGGTCATCATCAGCATCTATGGCTGACACCTGAAAATATATGAATACATTTTTTAGTGAGATATGCTGAATGTCAGTAATATGTTTGAACTAACTAAATTCCCATTTCGACCTACCTCCAGAACTTTGGTCCCCTCTGCAGCATCCTCTGACACTTCAGTAGAGTAGCTACTCTTGCTGAAGACAGGGCTGTTGTCATTCACATCCATCACTTTCACTTCCACTGTGACAGTAGCGCTGAGAGTGGGGCTGCCTCGGTCTGTGGCCACCACCTCCAGAGTATAGTCAGCCCTCGTCTCTCTATCTAGGCCACGTGAGGTGGAAAGAGCTCCTGTGCTTGTGTGGAGGTGGAAATCTCCATCAGAGTCCCCAGCTGGATGGCCAGAAGAAAAGAAAAAAAATCTTTAAAAGTTCCAGAGTTTTCTATAGATTGAGTGTTAAAAGACGTCAAGAAAGAGGAATATCTGTGCCAACTCTACACTTAAGTCAAAGTTTGAATGTGCTCCAGACATTAACATGGAATGTACTACATCTGATCCTTCATACAGGGCTCTGTTAAAAGCAATACATTTGTCCAAATGCTGCATGTATCCCCTTTCTACAAGGTAAGACTGAATCTACTCCTACACACTGTCAGGACAACTTCACATATCACCAAAAATGGTCAATAGTCAGCAAACCTGATGGTTAATACAAGTTTGATTTAGTTGCAATTATCACATACATACACACTCTGCCAATTGTAATGGTCTGTCAACAATCTGTAAATTCAAACCTAACCATTTTAGGCCTGAAAAACACCAAATACGACAAAAATTCACTGTCTGTCCTGAGACTTTCACATCCGACACACCCTGAAACAGTAATTACAGCAATTGTGGTGAACTAAATCTCTCCATTCTAATAAAACACTTGGATTAGAGACACAACGCTGATTCTCACCAGTGATCCTGTACTCCAGCTCTCCACCAGGACCTGAGTCAGGGTCTGTGGCCTTGAGAAAGCACAGCTCTACAGGGGCTTGGTTCTCCGGCACCTCCAGACTATACCATTGCTTTGCAAAGACCGGAGCATTGTCGTTCACATCCTGCACCTCCACGCGGACTACAGCCTTGGCAAAGTTAGGAGGCAGCCCTCCATCCCTTGCATACACTGATAAAAAATAGAAATGTTTAGGTTGATGAGATGTTGAACTGCATGTGTAAATAAATGAGCTTGAACTCAGTACAGGTTGAATAGACAATGGATATACAGTAGTAGTACCAGTGAGTGTGTAGTGGTTCCGTAGCTCTGTGTCCAGTTCCTTTGTGGTGGTGATGACTCCTGTCACAGGGTTGATGATGAAGCCTTCCTCTGTCACACCTCCATATGTCACTTGGCCATTAGAACCTGCATTGAAACACAAAACAGACACAAATAAAAATAAATGGCACGGCACACTACAAAACTAGCAATAAAGAAAATAGGCTACAGTACATTCAGTGTAATAAGGCAGTGAGATTAATGAATCCAAAGCTGCACAGAGCTGCTGGCAGGTTCTGATGAAAGCTCCAGAAATATTAGGCTCTGAACGATGACTGAAACCACACATTTTCATTAGCATGGACTTGTGGTTTAGTTTGAAGTGATTTAGTTTCTTAAAACCATTTATGTGTGTCTATTGTTTAGTCATCTGGCCTTCCTACTGGAGGCCTTTTTACTCATTCTCCCTGCAGAGAATGTTGGAAATTTTCTTCTTTTTATGGTTGCAGACATTACCAAGCAGGAAATCTCCCAAAATATGTTTACAATTTGTATTTCCTTAGCTAAAAGAGCCCCATTTGCTAACATAAAAAGTTTTGTATGTTCATACATTCTCTTAAGGCCTTGTGATACCTACATTATTTCTATTTATTCCATATACTACATATACTTATCCTAAATATCAAAATGGCACATTTAAACCAACCTTGGTCCCGGTCCGTGGCAGTAACTGTTAATACAGTCGTTCCTGGTCCTTTGTTTTCCATCACCTGGGCCTCAAACTCTGCGTGCTGGAACACCGGAGCTTCATCATTCACATCAATCACCTGTACGGACAGCACCTGGGAGGTGGAAAGCTGAGGTACACCATGATCCTCAGCTACAATGGTCAGATTGAAGACCTCCTGCTCCTCCCGGTCTAAAGCCTTCAGGATGGAGAGAGAACCTATAAAAGAGAGAATGATTCAGTGAGGAGTGAGTAAGAACTTTCTAAAACTTTCCAGATTACTTCACTTTAAACCTCTATTTTTATTCTCATTGTCATTTTGGGTCTTTAAACATATGTGCAGTTGTTCTTATTGTGTTATTATTGTGAACATCTTGTGTACCTGAGAGAGGCAGTATCTGTATCCCTAGTGGACCAGTAAAAATAAAATCCTAACAGATTTGCTTTATGAGAGTTTCCACAGTCAGTGAGGGAGCAGGGCTACTTCACGCCAGCTATTCTATCCTGGCACTCATATGTGAATCAGTATACTGCAGTGCTTTATCAGTGAACATGTATGATTAGTTTGATCCACAAGCGCAAAAACACGCAGAATCCAGACTACAACCTGGAACTACATAGTCGCCGACTCCAATCAACCTATGATCTCCCCTAAAATTGTTCCTGTTTTTCTTTACAACATTACAGCATCTGTTAGCATTAGTCGGTGTGCGTAAATCGAGCTGGCTCAGATAGAGTCTGTGACTCAGACCACCGCTTCTCAGACTCTGGCTTCAGTTACTCTCCTTCCCCAGGACTACAGGGAGGGTCAGCCAAAGTGAGAGGAAATATGAGTGTGTGTGTGTGTGTGCGTATGGGTGTGTGTGTGTTTGTGTGTGTACCGCTCACAGCTGTGTACGAGTTTAGCTGGCATGCGGTGCCTGAGAGACGTGTGTAATTCATAAATGCCACAGCGTGCCAAAGGCATACATCGTGGGTTGTAGTTGTCGGCGTTGCGAGACTGAGGTTCAGAGTGAGTTTTTGCTAGCTCCCAAGTTTTTCGGCCGAAAACGCAAACAGATGCAAAACATTTACAGTTCTATTTCGACCTCCTCTGAAGCCAATTTGTGTTACTGATACCGTATCAACCATATGATAAAGGTGTTTTTACCCTCCCTGGATTGGCTATGCTCAAACTCACATGAAACAATTTTAATGCTACTGAATATCTCAAGGTTTCCAATGACAGAAAATATACTGAATTTCAGGGAAATCAGCATAATATACTGCACAAGGGATACAGATTTCTTTCATTTGCTACAGAGCTGCAGTCAGGATTTTATTATTTTACTTGTGCGTGTACTCTAAGAAGGACATAGTTTTAATGATAAAACAAACAGCTATATAATACAATATCTAATAGCTACTTGGGAATAAATGGGCACATATAAGAAACATTAGCTTTCAAGTGGTTAATAAAACCAGCAGTCGTAATGGGAAATAACAGAAAGTTCATGTTGGCAACACAGACATATAATTTCTAAGCAGTAATCAGGCTAATGATACCCCCCACATTAGCCAAGCAGTTTGGTAAATGTCTTCTCAATACATTGCTAATCTGCTATTACAGCTATTATTAACCATAAGCTTAACACCGCACAGTCTGAGAAACAAACCAGAAGTGAAATCAACCTCTGCTAATATACCAGACACTTGACAGTAATGAAGTAAAGACTTTCTTCCATCTGGAAGCTGCATTAAGTTTCTTTCTTATGGCTCCTAATCCCATCTCAGACAGATCTGAGCACGCCCACAGCACCCAGCTCTGATGATGAAGAGATCACGTGCGCGCATATATATAAGATATCAAAGGCTGTCCACAACCCTAAACCAAATCAGTTCCCATGAACAAATCCGTCAAGAAAAGAACACCAGAGCATTATTCAAGTGAAATATTGCTCCACGGCAATGAAAGATCATCTAGTAAAGAGGGTTATGAGGGTTATGAGTGTTTTAGCAGTTGAGGCCGTGTAGACGCAGCACGTCAGTGGGTAATTATGATCTTCTGGAAAGTTTTGTTCATCCAGGGGGCTTCTATGGGTGGGATGCTGATGATCTATCAATCATGAAACTCCACATGCTACTCCCACTGTGTTAAATCATTCAAAGTAAGATTGTAAACTCAAAAAATGATGTAAATTTTACCATAATCATCTCTTGATGGAGTGTAAATTAGGTGTTTATGGAAAACCCCCAGTCTCCACAGACTCTGTACATTATTGTAACATTTCTATATTTAGATGCTGTGTCTCACTCTCAAAATAAGCTTACCAGTGTTGGGGTTCAGACTGAAACGACCGGCGCTGTTGCCTGTCTGGATTCTGTATGACACTCTGCCATTTTCTCCTTCATCTTCATCTCTAGCCATCACGTAAAGTATCACAAATCTGTTGATAAAGATACAAACAAAATGTCAACAAACACAAAAGTCATTAAATGCATTTTTTTTAACAGTTATCTCCCTTTGTCGCCTAAAGGATGAAATCTGTCAAAGCAATGACAGAAATGTCCATTAAAATGCTCAAACGAGACTAGAGTTCGACATGCCACTCACCCTACAGGCTGATCCTCCATGACGCTGACCGCAGACGGTGAGCTGAAGACTGGAGCGTTGTCGTTTTCGTCTGTCACAAAGACCCGGGCGGTGACTGAACCCCAGCGCCTCTGAGAAGGATCTACTGCCTGGTCTGTGGCTCGCACCACCAGGTAGAGGGACGGTGTTGACTCACGATCTAACTTCTGCCCCAGGGTCAGGACTCCGCTGGAGGGGTCTAGGATCAGGAGTTCAGGCGTGTCAGGCCAGTAGTGCTCGATGGAGTAACGTAGCTCACTGTTGGGTCCACTGCCATCCTTTAAAAAACAAAACAGATGAATCACACAGTGACAACACGTGTCAATCAGTGGTTCATTCATCATTATAACTCTTCTTTAGCAGATAACATGCTCTGTTCCACACCTGATCCAAAGCCTGGAAGGTATATATGGAAGCTCCTGGCTCTATGTTCTCTTGGATCACAATGGTAACAGGATCTTCTGTGAACTGCGGTGAATGGTCATTGCTGTCCTGCACGTTGATATCCAGCTGCACCAGGTGGCTGCTGGGAAATGCCTGGGAGAAGTCAGACACCTCTATGTGCAGCGTGTACCTTGACCCCTTCTCGTAGTCCAGCTCGCGCACCAGGTACACGTCACCCTTCAAGCGGTCCACCATGAAAGTACCATCTCGGTCAGTACCCCCCACTACCAGGTAGGTCACCTGGCCGTCCAATAAAGAAGATTCCTGCTGGTCATGTCGGCGGACAGAGCCAATGATGGAGCCCGGTGCAGCCCCTTCGACTGTGTTCAGAGTCATGGAGAGCATGTTGGGCTTGGGGTTGGACCTGGAGGAGCTGAGAACCTGAAGGAAAGGGAACCAGGGTCAAATAGGCTTGTTTCAAAACAGCGTTTGTTGTAACTATCTTTATCTAATCATGATGAGCCATCACAGTGAAAGACTTTCAATAAATAGTATTATTTTAAACATAGAAGAGAAGTGTCAAGGCGGTGTTGCTGGATCTGATTTCCTTTGGTATTCTGCAGACAATGAAGCTATATGGCTCTAACCCCAACCCATCCCTAAACATAGCCTTGGGCTGTAGTCTGTTTCTGTTTTGTTGCTATTACTATAATAATCCCCACAGGCATTCTCATTGTGCGTGGAGACATTATGTACAATCCTTCCAGTAAATATCTTGACACTGCAGCATTCTGGCTTCAAGATGAGAGTAAGAGTTTGTGACCTGTGACAAAATAATGACGGGTGAATGGGAAGGAGAACTGTAAATATTTGAGTTCAAATAATGCAGAGCAATAAGCGCAGCCTCCATATGCAGACGTCCAGTCAGATGGGGGGAAACAAGTGCGTGCCAGGGGGCTTTCGCCACTCTGAGCAACAGCCTCGGGGGTTCGATATTACTCTGGGACAGATCAAAGAGCTCTGAATACAGCAAACAAAAGCAGATTTTTAACAAGCTTTGGTTTCATCATCCGAAAAAGCCATACACACGCCATCGCTCGCTTTCGTTACCAAGATCTGCTGCAACTAATTGCACATTCGCTTTATCGAACGTGAACAACAAAGATAGACCTAAAAGAAGAAGGAGGTGAAAATGTGCATAATTCAGCCTTGCGCTCAAAGACCTTATGTGCAGACTTTTGTTGCTACAAAGCACTGCAACCCACACTTTAAAGCCAGCGAGTGATTTAATGCATTTAATTGGGCTTTGCGGCGTTTTAGCCACAAATGTTTGTACATAGGGTGACAGGACTAATACTTCAGGGAGTCTTAACTTTTTTTAAACCAGCAGCTGAAGTGTTTCAAGTGTTCTTGAATGCGATGCTTTGCCAGACGGTGTCAGCAACTACTGTACTGTACTGTACTGTTTGTACCTTCCCTTGTTCTTCTCCTTTTGCCCTTTCCTGTACAAGCTGGCTGGTGTGTGTACTGTAGTACTTGAGCTGTACAGCAATATCCCTGTGTCTGATTTTACCCACAGCTATGTGAAATGTTATCTCAAAATCATTATCTGGAAATGTTAGCTCATAAGAGTGTTTGAATGTGTCGTTACAGTTGCTGTGTCCCTGTTGTGTGTATGTATCACTGCCTGCTACTGTACGGCGGTGTATTGCGTTTCTCTCTGTGTGATTTGATGCAGCTGGCTCTCATCAAATCTCATCTGGGAGCATTTGATTCCAAGGTGCCTGTTTCCCCTCTGTCTAATCTCAGTGTTGCACAAGGCGAAATCTAAGGCAAGCACTCGGGCTGTAATTAGCATCCTTTTCCTTTCTGAAATCACATCACATAAAAAACACAAGCTCAAAGCTCCACAGTCAAAGCAAACCGCTACCCTTCTCTAGCTAAGCACCTCTGTGGCAGAACCTTTTTTTTTCCTGCTTTTGAATTCCTGATATTGTATGTTGATATGCAGGGTTGACCCTCCGACAGAAAGTTCAGCACAATAACTCAGTCCAGACCTTCTCCCTCCTGCAGCTCGGGGTTTCTCACCTTGGGTTTTGGTTACCCCACTAACTTTTGGAGACAGGAAACACGCACTAGATTGGATAGATGCTTTTGTTTGTACAGGCACTGGTTCAGTTTCACTTCATTTAATATTTACCTCCTTTCCCAATTTCTGTGACAGTTATACTGTTCACATTGTGCACAGTTTGAGGAAATTACTTGCAGCGAGGAAT
Source organism: Argyrosomus regius (assembly GCA_946959425.1). Lineage (NCBI taxonomy): Eukaryota > Metazoa > Chordata > Actinopteri > Sciaenidae > Argyrosomus > Argyrosomus regius. Next base: position 23,515,361 of record OX336896.1, on the reverse strand, counting down.
GCAAAAGGACTGAGGTCATGTGTAGATTTGACAGTTTTAGTCACCAGTTTGGTCACCAGATTGGCTTTTGTTTCCAGTTCCCAGATGCCTTTGGAAATGATTTGGAGACCCAACAAATATGGAAGCACTTGTATGTGCAGGTGAAGGATGGATGAGGACATAAAAAACGCATAGATTATGTTTTACCTGTATCTGCAGCTGGCAGGTGGAGCTGAGGCCTGGTGAACCGTGGTCAGCGGCGGTCACGGTGAAGGTGTACTCGGCTCGCTCTGCCCATCTCAGGGGGGAGGCACTTCTCAGCTCGCCACTGGTCGGGTTCAGGGAGAAACGCTCTGCTCTGGGGCCTTCATGATGAAGATACAGATGTCAGTTAAAGACCAAATAAACACATTTCTATGGTTATGCAAATGTTCAGGGAAGTGCACTCACCTGATAAAGAGTAGAATACGGTCCCATTCTCTCCCTCATCTGGGTCTTTAGCTGTCACTGTCCCTAGGACTGTCCCAGATGGAAGCCCCTCCATCACCTACAATGGAGAAGATTGTTAATATTAATGTCTTTCTCCAACAAACCTTGACTTTTCTACATACAGTACCTTCATGTCATGCTCATTCCTATCGCTTTACTTGTCTTTGTTTACTTTCTCATACTGTGACTTTAAGATATTGCTCCTAAATAATAGGATTTGACTTTACAGTCTCCAAAAATGAAAAGTAGCTTCAATAAAATGACATTTTCAAACATTTATCCTCTTCTCACCTGAAGGAGCAGTTCCCTGTCCGGTCTTGCATGAGTGAAAATGGGTGCGTGGTCGTTTTCATCCAGCACAGTGATGTGAGCGGTGCCAGTGGCGCTGCGAGGAGGCGTGCCCCCGTCTTGTACGACTACAACAAGCTGGTAGCTGGATTGCTGCTCTCTGTCCAGGGCGACGCGGGTGCTGATCTCACCTAAAAAAATAACAGAGGAAGAGAGAAGGCTTTAGCTTGCATTACTTGGAATAGTTAGGGAGTAATTAACTTGCTAATTTAATTCTCAAACAGCAAATCATTATTTCCTCAAGGGAAATCATGCTGGTATTAATGCTGCTTATGAAGTAACAACATTTCATCCGTTGGAACACAATCAAAACAAACTGTTACAAATGTACTATTACCAGTCTTAAATTTAAGTTAAAGTCATGGCGTTTATCTTCACCTGTTTGTGAGTTAATCTGGAAGTGCCTGTCCGTGTGCAGCAGTCTGTAGGTGAGTCGAGCATTAAGGCCTGCATCTCTGTCGGTTGCAGACACCCTGCCAAAGCCGGTCCCTGCCAGCAGATTCTCTCTGACAGCGAGGAATACCCTCTCCTGGCTCAGTCTCGGGGAATTGTCATTCTCGTCGGTTACTGTCACCCTGACCGTGGCACTGCCAGTTCTCCCCACTCCTCCTGGGCCTGAAGTTGCCAAGACAGTTAACAGGTACATGTCTTTGACCTCTCGGTCCAGAGAGCTGCGAACAAACAGCCAACCGCTATCTGGCATGATGCCAAAACCAGCGGCGTCACCGTCAGGCCTCAGACGATAGGAAATAGGGGAGGAGGAAGATGAGGAGGAGCTTCCGCCATTCCCATTAGCCTCTGTGTTGAGTGCTCGGACCTGGAGGAAACGTGTGTTGAGAGGTGTGTTTTCTCGAAGCTCCACACGATATGTCAGGGTGTCAAAGTTGGGGCCTTGTGCATCTTGCGCTTGGATGTGGACCACAAGGGTGAAGGTAGAGCTAAGCTGAGGTGCCCCACCATCCTTGGCAACTACCTGAAGGTCATAGCGTGGGACGCTTTCATATGACAGGCTACCAATCAGACGCACCTCCCCGCTGCCCCGGTCAACACCAAACGTCCTCTGGCCAGTGCTTCCTGCAGCCCCAGCAGAGACCAGGTCGAAGCTGAGCTGACCATTGTGACCAGAGTCCTTGTCGGTGGCCTGGATGGTGTAGATAACAGTCCCCATTTTGGTGATCTCAGGTAATAATAGGGACTCTGATGAGGAGGGGAGGAAGGTGGGGGCGTTGTCATTAATATCTGAAATGGTTATTCGTACGCGGCTGGTTCCGTACGCTGGAGGAGAACCGGAGCGTGCCTGGATCTCCAGATCAAGACTGGAACAGGTTTCATGGTCCAGAGGAAGGGCAGTGCGAATGGTACCAGAGGCACTGTCCACTGTGAAGTAACCGTCGGGGTCGCCGGAGGAAATGGAGTAGAAAATATTCTTAGACACACCTGCAGGGAGAGACAGTAAAAGAAACAAGGAGGATGAGAAAAAGACAGAGACATAGAGACATAGAGGAGAGTTTAAAGATACTGTGCACAGCTGATTATTATCTATTCTTCTTGAGCTAAATGATACATACTCGAGACATGAAAAAATCTCATGACAGATCTATATCTGCTTTTAGTAGACAGTGATGTGGTGTGTTTATTTCAAGTCTAAGTGTTAATGAAGGGCTGGATTCACTCAAAGCGAAGAGATTGAAAGCCGTGTACAGTTACGCAGACAGAGATAAGTGTTCTTCTGTCCACTACACCGCTGAGAGCACTTCATTCTGACTCCCACTCAGAATTACAGCTTCATCCAAACCCATTTCTCCATCATTAATACTGAGAGAAAATAAAAAGTCTGGCCACAGTGAAAATAATCCCCAGTAAAGCCCACGCTGTGTGATGGATGGGATTTCTTAATGGAGGGTGTGCTCTAGTTGCTTGCGTATTTGTACAAGTGCTGGGGTGAGAGGTAAGACATCCCACACTCTTTAGGCCATTGGTGCATTTTACGAGATGAAACCAGGTAAGTCACATAAAACAGGTCATGCAAAGTAAACGGCCAATGCAGAATAGACGTCGACATTTGCAGGAAAACAAAGAGAAAATACTTCAACAGAGGACTTGAGACTGCAGGCGTCCTCACCTGTCTTGGCAGCAGCGCGGACCACTCCCACCGCTGTCCCCCTGAGAACGTCCTCCGACACAGTGAAGAAATACTGAGCCTGTTCAAACACGGGAGACGCCACCGAGCCTGCCACCACGCTCACGTTTACCCTGGCATTGACCGGCGCCGTCAGACCACCGCCGTCCTCAGCTGATATCACCATGGAGATTACCGTGTTGGCTTTGCCATGGAGCGAGCGCGAGAGAGAGATCACGCCTGTAGAGGAAGAAAGATGAGTACAAAAAAGAGTTTTTAAACTCTCCAAAGCATGTTCCAGAATAGCTCAGCCATATTTGTACGGTATGTGTGTGTTAGTATAGACACCTGTGTCCTTGTTGAGAGTGAAGAAATTAGAACCTCCTCCAGGTACTGTGCGGTAGGTGACTCTGCCATTTTCCCCAGCATCGGGGTCATTCGCTGTTACCTTGACAACAGAGGTTCCTGGGGCACTATGGGTACTAAGACTGACTGTGTAGAGGACTGGATAAAAGGCAGGCCGGTTGTCATTGATGTCCACCACCGAGACCCGCACACGGGCTACTGAGCTCAAACCACCCTGAAAAACAAAAAAACAATTCTTCTGATTAGATTTCATTCAAATATTAAAATATATAATGTCAGCAGAGATCGGTAGGCAGAAACGTTGTAATGATATTATGGACCTTAACTTACTAGTCTATTGAGACAAAGGGAGTGAGGGATCATAAGAATAGCTATTTTAGTTCACCCACATCCTCCCTCCCTTCACGCACTGTATATCCCAGATGACAATATTCAATTTGTTTTCTAGCCCTTGGTGAAAAGCAACAGTCCACAACTTTCATGTTATGAAACTGTGACAATAGATTTATGTCAAACTGCAAAGACGAAGCAGCTGTGGAGGAGAATGGATGGAGCACTCTGTTGAAGATCTCTGAAATATGGAGCCAATCAACCGTAGTTTGAATTTGTCGGTGAGGAGAAGAGGTTGAGCTCATTACGCTGTATCTGCGGGCTTAGTTTTATGAGCCTATTAAAAACAAGGAATAGTTGAGAGAGAGGGAACAGACACAAGCTGAAATGAGCTGGGAATGTATGTGCTGGGGGTTGCAGAGAAGATGCATTGTGAGGGTTGGGTGGTAAATTCTAGACTTGAATTCAATCTCTACCCGAACAACAAGAATAAAAAGAATGATACATTCAAAACAAAGTTGTTCTGTTTCTTAATGTAATTCATACACAAGATAATGGATGCTTTAATGCGCCTCATGTTGACTTGCAGTGCCTATTTAAGAGCGTCCAATATGATTAATTGGCACTTTAAATGTGCATGGGTCTACTGGGACAATGCTAGAGTAAAGAGTGTGTAAATGTGGTCAGCTCAGGCATCATATTTAAGTTAAACGGTATCCTACAGTAAGAGCTTATTTAAACTGACTGTTTCAATGGATCTGTTTTCCTACTTCTTTACCTTTTCCCTCCCCATACTCCCTCTCTGTTTGCTCTGATTGCTTTGCCATGCTGCTGCGGCTCCCCCTTGATTTTTTTTTTTTTTTGAAGACGCGCAGTAAGAGACAGGACGCTGTCTTCTTCAAACATGTCTCTTTGATCAGATTTACTTGAGTGCAGCTGTACACATCTTTAATTTGACTTGAGCTTGAACTTTTGATCAGAAGGAGCATTACACACTCAGCAAGCAATGTGTTTGGTCACGGATCAACAAAGGAATAGTGCTTTGACTTTAGCCTCGTTTGAGGTTTTAGTCTCATTCAGAAGTCTATTTCAGTTTTCATTTGACTGTGCAAAAGATGCAAAGGTTAAATGAAGGACATACGCTTATTTGCTTTCTTGCTTAGAGTTGGATGAGAAGATACTGCCTGCAGCCAGTTAGCTTAGCACAAAGACTGGAAACAGGTGGTTTTATGGGGGTTTGTTACCTTGCTGGGCTAAGCTCTTTTCCCCCCTCTTCCAGTCTTTGTGCTAAGCTGATCTTGTGTGCTGACTAGAACTTCTTAAGATTGGTATCAGTCCTTTTGTCTAACCTTTGGCAAGAGAATGAAGTATGTTGCATAAAATATTTTTGGTGGTTTGCAAAGATTACAACTACTATTTCCCAGAGTTTAGGTAATAGTGCTCTTACTCCATCCGTTGCAGTGACAGTCAAGTCAAACTTTTCCGATCCTTCATCCCGGTCGAGAGCCGTGCGGGTGCAAATCTGGCCAGACTCCTTGTCTATGGTGAAGTGGGTTGGTACTGCACTTCCAGAGCCAGGACCCAGGGTGTAGGATATGGCGCCAAAGGAACCACGATCCTCATCTGTGGCAGACACCTGGGGGAAAAAAAAGATATGAGGTAAGACATTGACGGTCCACCGGTGCCAAACTGCCCGTGAGACATAAGGATTTCAGAAAGCATCACAAGAACACACCCAGTAGGTCCACGTCTGCGTGAAAGAAAACCTACATGTGTCATAATTATTATATACGAGCTAAGGGTCTTTCTGTTATCACAATAATGTCTCATAATACAGTCATCTCACAGGCCCATACATCTGCACTTGTCCAAATATCACACACCATAGCACTACTTGTTATGATTTCCAGGGTACTATAAAAACCGAGCATCTGTGAGAGCAATTCACTTTTGTAGATCACAGATATAGGGTATGTAAAAAAGAAAAAAATGGATGGATCGCCTCCGTGGTGTCTTTGAGTAACTGGCAAAGTGACAGGTGGTGCGGTGTTACCATGGATACTAGTTAGGGAATGTAACCATTAGTAAAATAGAGCAGAGGAGAGAGTTTTTGACAGATGTTGTGAGTTTGCTTCAGGGGTCAACAGAGGCTTTAAAGAATGTTGGGAGGTCAAGTGACACAAACTGGTTTTCAACTGGCTTTTAAATAAGATGCAGACCGACTGAATGGGAGAGCCACTTAAAAACACACACCTCAGACATTAACCCTTCCTCCATATTTCTCCTACAATGGCCTTCTAAAACTGTTTACATGAAGACTTGCAGCAGACGGAGGTCCTGACCCAAACCTTGACCTCATTTGTCTCATCTGCCTAACATCCTTCTTTCTACTCCACACACACACACACACACACACACACACACACACACACAAATGCACAGTGTATGGTCCGACTAAATCTATTAAAACATTTAAAAATCCCATAATACAACAAAGATTTCCTTGCAAAACACAAAAGGGAAATGTCCTCTGTGCTCAAGGCTCTTGCCACTGACTGAAGTTTTACACTGGTCCATAACATTGTTTGGTGGCGTTTATGGTGCTTGTTAAAAGTAGCATTCTCCCTCAGATCTCAAGGCCTTGAAGGCGAGCCAAGATCCATGAGGCCTCATGACATCACTCCCCCTCCGTCGTACAGTCTCCTTTCATAATGCAACAGGCAGATATCCGAAACGTTTACAGTACTTTCAATTTGTTTTTGTACGAGTACTGTTTACATTTTATCTGACGAAAAAGAGAGATATACTGCTGTGTCCAACTGAAACAGTGATAAATTAGCCACAGAAGATTATACATACAGTACAACATTATGTCAGTGATAATGAGAGTTAAATCTAAAATCCAAGAATAGGAGCATTACTCAGATATTCTACTCTCACTCAGGACTACATATTCTCCAAACCTAATTTTGTCTTGTCTTTTTCAATGGTGGCTCTAGTATTCTATTTTAGTAATATCTTCACAGGGCTGCTTTCTATAGATTCACATCCACTGCTTTGCATTTCATTCAACCTAATCCACCTCTCAAAATGGGTTAGAATAAATGACGGTATAAAGAATGGATAAAGCATGAGTCACCCACAGGTTTCCGAAGTGCTGTTATGAAGCTGAAAATATGCGGCGCTGGCCGCCGCCATGTTGGCTGTGCTGCTTCTTCCGCCTCCCGACTGATCTAAATATAAGATGTGGATCATTGGTGGATGGTGAATGGTGCCTGGGTGCTCTAATAAGCCATCTGTAATGGCACCCACCTGTCAATCAAAGCGGCCACGCTGTTAATTATGCATAACTTTAAGCCTTAATATAATTTGAACTGGGGAGTTCTATAAAAACTCACCCTCAGTACAGTTGTCATGAACGAGGAAATTAGCTATAGAGACCAAAATTGTTTTTTGTACCAGGCTGTAAACATGTTTATTTCTGCTGTGAAGTTGGACATTTTAACATGGGGACTTATGGAGGTTGAAATGTTCTGTAGCCAGCCTCAAGTGGCTGCTTGAGGTATTACAGTTTTTACCACTTCTGCATTGGCTTCATCTTTAAAAAAAAAAAAGGAAGTGAAACACACATTTCTTGCGTCTGTTCTTGTTGCTTAATGATGTCATCATACGTCTAAATCCTACATCTGAACTCGCTCTATCTCTGAACCCCACAGGGCACGGGACCACCACAGCAGACATCCGGCAACGACCTTCCTTCCGTCCCACCCACACATGTCTTCATCATTACACTTACCTACTGGCTGTAGACAGACAGACAAACATTACCACCTCGACCCATACTGTTGCTCCTATTTGATATTAAAACATGGAAATATTAGAACCGCTCCTCCTGGGTTTCAATCATAATTTTACCGTGGCTAGACAGTTGCGGTTTCTGAGGGGTCATACTGAACCTCTTTCTTTCCTCTTTTGGTCAGTGTTTACAGCTGGAGAGCTTAGATCATTGCTGGGACTTCCTAGAGAGAACAGTGTTGAGTCTAACACTATCTTTGGGATCTATAGACTCACGTCTGGCTGTTCCTAATATCTTTCTGTCTGTCGGTGATGGATTAGCCACCTGTGGTGACAAGAACTGGATGAATATGACACACACAGACATTTACATATATGATGACCCCATCTTTTTGACTAAATCTAATTAAAGAGGCTTAAACCCCTAGGACCGCCCACCTGGTCATAGGGTGACTTCATCGTCTCCTATGTCTTATACCCCATACCCCAAAAAGTCTGTAGATCACAATAAATGCGAGGAAATGTGTGCTCTACCAAGGATAAGGCAGCAAAGGAGACATGACCTGTGCTTGTTAGGTTGATATAAAATACAGTTCACATAACTGCACTTGGAAATAGTTTTTGAATGGAGGCCTGAACTTGGAAAAGGCTTGCATAGACGCTGGGAACAAGAAGAGGAGCAGGACATTGATTCTCCACACACTCTAAAATTTAAAAACCCTCCTCAGTATGGTACGGATTCTTCATGCTGGAGAAAAGATGCCAAACACAAGGTTGTACGAAGAAAATGGCTGTGCAAGTGTACTTTCAGGGAAACCTTGGGAGCTATAAAATGAAAAATGTAATGATTTGAGATTTTCTGCCGCAACATACTAAATACAGTACAGCGGTCATGTGGTTCCAGATTTGCCCAAGTAGAACAGAGAAAAATATGCAGAGGGACAAACCAGAGATGGAGCCTCCAAGACTGGAGTACATGACAGTGTTGTCAAAGCACAACAGTTTGAAATGTGCAGCAGAGGAAAATCATATCAACCCTCAGGATCTTGTAAGGATCAACTCTGCCATCGGAAGATTTCCCTCCTGTCAATCCACCTGACAGCACAGCACCCATGTTCAGCTGACACTGTACAGGGCCAGAAGGTTGGATAAAACTGAACATTCAATACCAAAAACTCAGTTGGTCGCTGTATCCTGCATTCACAGCACTTATCTCCACTAAGAAAAGTCGAGTTTTAAAGCCAATAAGATAATCTAGTAAACACACATGCTCAGCATGTCTTCTTAAATCAAGAGATCTGGTAGGCTAGACAAGGGTGTTTGCCAGGGACGAATTCCTCCCACACTGGAGTCTGCTCTCTGATCCATGACAAGCCAGCCAGCCAGCCAGCCAGCAAGCCTCGGCTCTGCACACCTATTCCTCATCATACTCCCTGGAGGTATCCTACCATGATAAACACACAACTACATAGCAACACATACACAGACAGCAGCCCATACCTTTCAACATCTAAATCTCTCTTGGTCTTGAATATATGCTTGCGTAGTGCTGTTCTTGTAATATTTGTGGTTAGAACGCTGTATGGATCGACCACATTCACACAGGTTTTTGGACATGAGTCAATGTCACGGTGGTCTAGTTGTTAGAAGGAATGTGTTGCAACTAAAAGGTCAATAGATTGGTCCCTGTGATTTGGTAATGGTCTAAAGCGTCTTGCTGTAGACCATTGGACCACGGACCCTCTTCAGTGCGTCATTAATCGCTCTAAGTTGTTTTGAATGATGCAAAATTTACAGATATGAGCTGTGTTTGAGGTAAAGCAATTCACATCTTATGGTGGTCATTATTATATTAAAGGTCCATGATGGTGGTTTTGCGAGTTGATTTTTATTATTGGCATGAACCGAAACTAATGGCTGCCTGGAAGGTGGTGAATGCCTGGAGTGTGGTTCACTTTGGAAAATGGTCTGCAGTGCAGTAATGTTAAGTATACACAATTTGTAGTTAATGGGCTTAAACGTGCAAAACCACCAATGTGGTTCTTCTCTGTTGGAGCTCTGATATCCCACCTGATTGGATTACGAAATGCGAAACATCTGATTTTAGGAACAAAAATCAAAGGGTAGACAGTAATTAAATAATAAACACAAGAAATTCAAAACGTAATATTCATTCCAGTTTATTGTGGCTGATCAGGTTCAGTGCTTAACTTTTTGTGATCTATTGGCAGAAATGGGATATAACAATGTTTTCAGTAATATATATTCACCTTAAAAAGTGAATCGTTCATTTTTTATTACTGTTAGCCATTCATATCTACATATGGAGCGGGTCCTCTTACACGGAGTCCGCCATCTTGCGTTGCCATGTTTGTTACAGCAGCCCAGAATGGAAGTGGTAGGCAGGGGATGGTTGAGTTCATTGCAATCTGCAATCTCACCACTAGATGCCACTAAATTTTACACACTGGACCTTTAAATAAAAAATCATCTTTTGGATATGGGTATTCAAATTTGTAAACTAATGCCACTACTGTCTGTTGTCAGAAGAGCTGACCAGTTTTTAAAGGTTTTATATTACAAGAACAACACTCAGACGACAGAAACGTGGCTCAAACATGTCTGTCTTGCATTTAGATGATAACTGACCTGCAGAATAGGCTTTAAAACTTGATAATCACCTTTAATACGCATTAAATACATACCTGCTGTGTAGTTTCCTTTTTGACTTTGAGATATGAACTGGCCACTCAGAGCATCTATCAGTGGAAAAATCATCAAATGCACTGCTTCAGTTAAGCATCTGCCAGCCATCTGAACTTGTAATACATGAAACATAAATTCATCCAGCATGCGTTCAGTTTAAGATTTTCATACAGTACTTTGATTTACCTATCGTGTAGTGCATTGACCGACTACTATATATATCTGCTAAAAGACACACAGGCTCACAGAGCACACGTCAGCCTGGTAAGGACTATGTGAAAAACAGTCAGGAAGAGCGTGCCGAGTATCGGATTCAGCCAGGACTCAGGCCTGGAGCTTTTTGTCCATAGAGGGCCATTCATCCCTGGCTGGGACAGTAGAGGAGTGATCACTCACTGGAGCATTAGTAAAGATCCAGACCTCATCATTCATTTGCCTCACTCTTCTTCACCACCACTCTCTCTTTCTGACTCTTTGTCTCCCTAACTTTTCCACTTAGCCTTCCTCTATCGCCTGCTCCCACTGTCACTCTCATTCTCCTTCTGCAGATACATGGGTGGATGGCTCTCCAAGGGTCCACTTAGATTGCAGACACACAGCTAACCATTTCCTATCTGCAACTCGAGGCTCACACACATCACCCAGAGTCATCTGTCAGAGGTATTTAATGCTGCAGAGAAGGAGAGGTCTCCTGTCGGAGGATGTGGTGCAGATAAACAGGTAATGTCTGCCAGGGGGGTAAACATCTGCCCCAAAACCTTGTGAGTGACAGGTACGACATCAGCACAGGCTCCAGGCTTTATTCACTTTTACTTCTACACTGCATTTATTTGGTTTGTTGTTGTTCAAGCTTTCCCTCTCTGTCCTTCTTTTGTTCATTATATTCATGGCTTTCTCCTTTTTGCTGTACCGCACCTCCTCTCTCCTCTCCTTTGCTCTCCTCTATTCTCGTCTTCTCCAGATGTGGGCGCTGATCCAGGTGGATCCTGCTGTTCTCTGCAGTTTGTCTCTGTAAAACATCAGTTAGTGTCAGAGGGAGTCTGCGCACGACTCCTCGGACACAGCTGCAGTTGTGCTGCGGCTCTGGACTTTTATAGCTTCTCATGAAAGCAAGAGAGAGAGAGAGAGATTCTATAGATTTTCATGGTAAAACCTGTAAAACTCAAAGAGTTGTCCCAATCTAATCTACTCTTCCTCTGATGTTTATAAAGGAGTCATCATCTCTGAGGTGGAACAGGCCGAGAAGAAACTTAATATTAGTGCAAATGTTATCCGACCATATGCAGAATTAAAGGATAATTCTGGTTTATTACAGCTTGGAGATTACTTAACTAGTTTTGGCCATCATTTCAGTCGTTCTGTGATGAGATATTTCCTTTTTTTAATTGTTAGATTGTTTTTATGGAGTTACCTTCATCTTCTGTTTGGAAAATCTAGTAGTTTGTTTAAAACCTGGCTGATTGTTTACCATGACTGCTCATGTTTCGTTCCTCATCTGTCTTATTTTTGAGCACGTCACTGCCTTTCTCAGAAATCACCTCGAGGAGCACGATCTTATATAACTAATGTCAGAAACTATGAAAATGAGAGTCAAGCTGTAATAAACTTGAATTATCCTTTAAAGCGAGCAGCTATGACCATAAAAGAGCATGATAGACCTGGAGCTTGTGAACTGAATGCATCATTGTTGGATAATTGCACACAAGCTGAAGTTATTTACAACAACCTGAAATAGGACTCTGCATTTAAAGGGAACGACTGTGTCGGAGTGTCGGAGAGAGCAAAAAACATTCATTTAACTTTGTTGCTCCTTTTTTCCACTGACACATTCCTTTGCTCTCCAGTGAGCTGCAATCCTCATATTAGGCATTAGGCACAAGTCTCCAAATCAATTTCTGCCTCTCTGCTGCCAATGAGTTGAGGCACTATGGGTATAATTAAGATATATGACAGGGAAGGAGAGAAGGGAGGGGAAGGTGGGAGAGGAGGGGGGAATAGTTTGGCAAAAGAACAAAAGGCAGGGCTAATGATAACATGAGACCTTGAAATGGGAACGAGGAGGGACCGAGGCTTCATCTCGATTCTCGTTCAATCTCCATTCCTCCCTTGACCTCCCCTTTTCTTTTTTATCGCCCCCCCCCTCTTTTCTGTCCTCTCCCTCACTCGTTCTTTCAGCACCCTATTACGGCAAGTGCTTGTTGTCTTTCATGTAGAGTTCACGGCTGGAAATGATTAGGAACATCAGACCACTGAAGGGAAGAGAAGGGGAGGGAGGTGAAAGAGACGGAGCGAGAGAGATTGACTTCTATATTTGGAAGAAAGAATGCTAATATTATTAATGAACATAATAAGGGATGATGGCCACTAAGAAGCCTCTCTGCCTCTTACTTTTTCTGTCTCCTACGGATGTGCGTACTCGTACAAGCACACACACACAGCAGGACTCATTTGTAGATGTTCCACACTCGAAGCTAAACAGTAAACTATACCATAGAGTTACAGCTTTAGCCCGGAGAGTTTAACATGTGGTGTGTGTTAGGAAGTTTATCTTTGGGCTGCATCACATGTTAAAGGACACAGGAGCCGTTGTTCAGGCATTTTCACAAGTCTGTTCCCGAGTCGAATCGTCTCACATTTGTGTCTAATGGTTGTTTTTTTTCAGTTATACATGAGTCTATTTACCATTACATGCACTCAGAAAAATGCTTTACATTTAAATGTGTAACTATAGTGATCTGCAATCTGACATCATTAGATCTATAAAGGAGGAACAAGCTGTCATCTCGATTCTGCACACAGGTAGGGCAAGAAAGGAGACGAGTGGACTGTGAATGGAGGTTAAAAGTTAGGTCAGAGGGAGATAAAAAGCTACTTACAGGGATGGACAGAGGGATAGAGGAATACAATGAGGGATGACATCACCTCACTGGACTCTGAAGACTGATAAGAGACGCGGGGGATTTAGATGGTAGTGATCCTATCTTGCGCAAAGCCCCGCAATGTGGCAACTCTTAACCCGGCTGTGCAACGCCAGTCTACTGTATGTCTGTGCGTCAGTGCCGCCCTCTCTTTTCAAAGTGAATTATCTGGGTCCTGACTGACAGCTGGCCTAATCAGAACAGAAATCAGCCCTATTTTTTACTTACTGTTAAATATTTATAGCCGTTTAAACCCTGTCTGTGTCCAAGGTCTCGGCGAGACTCGTTCTGCAGCAGCTGCCAGCAACAGATCTGCATATCTGTGAAATACCAGGGCTTTTATTGTCGCTATCCACTAACAGGGAAGCTAATGAGGTGCTTGAGGTCAGGTGTCAAAGCTGTAGGGTGAACGTGCACACTCACCACCCACAGAGATGGATAAAAATTGTCGCTATATATTCACAGTTGCGGTCATTAAGATGATCTTAAGGTTGCAAACGCTAGAAGCAATATGGCGCCCAATTTTAAAGACTCTTCAACATCAGCTAAGAGGCAGGGTTGTTTTTTTTTAATAAAGCATAATTGGGGAAATCAACATTGCGCCCTTGTAAATGATCCTTGGTCAGTAATCAAATTCAGACATTTGTGAGCTTAATGAGGCTCAACGCTGTTACATTGTTGATGAGCAGCACAACTGTTCTGTTTTATGTATTGTGAAAATATCAAAACACAAAAAGCGAAGCTGCAAAAACGGGGAGAAGAAAACGCATAAAAGAAAACTCTCCGAGGCCATCATCTTTGATTTACACAGTGAGGTCTGTCAGTGAGTGATGATTGTTTCTTATTGTCCTCCAGTTGTAATTTCGCTCCAGAGATGAAGAGAAAACAGTAATTAAGGAGCGAGAGAGCACAAAGACGGACTGGAATTGGACCTCAGACGGGGGGGACCGCTGTCTGAGCCTGTCTGAGCTGTTGGGTTTTTTAGATGAATGAGAGGATGAATGATGGAGAGATAGCGACCCACGGTTGCCTTGGGGACACCACTCTGGGTTATTTCAAATCCTCTAGCTAGCTAAAACAGCAGTATGTGTTTAGGAGGATGCATCTGTGTTTCTGCTGCTGCGTTTCTCCCAGGATGGGAGCAGACATGTGTGTGTATATATATAAATTTTGGGCATTTTAGTGGTTTATCCAATACAAACATGACAAAGAGGAAGAGAGAAAGAGAGAGAGAGAGTGGAGTCTGTTTTGTTTTTTTCCTTCGCTGGGACACCACAGGATTTTATTTTCTCTTTGATGAGTTTCTGACTCCGTTAAGAGTATATCATTGGGAGTGGGCGCTTGGAATTTAAGGGTTAGCATCTTGTTGACGGTTATTGTTTCTAATTTGTATTTTACATTCAAAGCATGTCTGCAGGGAAAGGAATTTTCATACAGACACAAGAGCAAACTCATCGACTCTGTCAGACATTTTTCTGTTTGTATCCTTCGCAAATTGGCAAATGTTGTGTTATGACACCCGATCTATGTGTGTGTGTGTTGTGTATGCTGTGGTCAGACACAGTGAGCGGTTCTGATTATAAGTATTGATTAGTCCATCTGTGAGAGCAAAAAAGCGCACAAATGAGGAGATCAATAGGTGTGATTTGAACAATCTGTCATAAAGGCAGCTGCTGAAGGAGCGGAGAAAGTCAATGTCACTTTCCTCCAGAGATTTTGTCATCGGCAAGACTTCATTGTCTTCTCGAAGTGGAGACAAAACGTTTGACAAACGTTAGCTTAAGGTTTTGAACTGGTAGTAAATGAAGTGCTGAGGAAACCATCTGTTATCTTTATGTTTACATTCTGTGGGTGAGTTTTTCTGAAAACGCTGATGTTGTGCGGTCATAAAATAAACCACCATCACCGTATTAGTCTGAGATGTTTAGACAGACATGTTTCCAATAGGCAAAAAAACTCCTGCCCTCTCAATAACGTGGTTCAAGTTGATACGCAAATAGAGATGCACACAATGCCTTCTAAACATGGTGCACAAAGGTTCAGGCTTATCCATGCTGATTGCACAGCTTCGCTCCACTAAACCAAAATAGTGTCTCTAAGCCTCTGCAGCCCCTCCGCCCATTTAGTCATGCTTCCTGTATACAATCCCCGAGGCCATGGGACAGTTTCATCATGCCCTCGTCAGTCGCCATGTCAACAGTGAGCTCTAACACTAAAGAACATGGAAGTGAACGAATTAACACCAGAATTCTGGTCGTGGAATGTACATTTTTCTAACAGCCACAGTGGTTTAGGGTTAGGGTTAGACATTTAAACTGGAAGTGGATCATAATTCAATATTACCATATATTGGTTTGGTAAGAGTTTTATTTATCGTGATATTTTGAAAATGTTACTGGCTGGTAAAGCTTCAAAGCAACTTGGGGATTTTTGAATGTAAAACTTGAATGTGGCCACGAGATAAAAAATTGTTTTGTTACAGTTTCCTGTGAGATGCACACAAACATGATTCATTGGAAAGCCACAAGCGTCTCTCTACCGCTCCCCACCCTCCACCATAAGCTCAAAACATGGCAGATAAAAATGGCTGGCCTCATACAAACACAGAGGTGAACTCCAAAAATAATTTGTCACTGCCACAATGATTCCTCGTATCTTACACGCCTACGGCACTGCTGCGGTTAGGGCATTGTCGTAAGTTGCCAGATGGAAGCCCTTAACTCAAAGACTTATTACATTATTTATCTATTACTATCTCTGCCTGGGGGCTAAGAATACAATAAATCTGGCCAAACTTGAGTTAAAGGATTCTACACTGACATGTTTCCAATTCAAACTAAATCACTGCATTATAAAGTAAATCTGATTGAAACCAAGTCTTACTCTGTGGAGCAGTGGGCTCTTTTTTTGATCCACACAGACTTCCAGGCTAGTTGAAGCCTGATTTTCTCCATATAAACATTTATGTTTCAGTGCCATTTTATTTCTCGATATGTAAACCAACACGCAAGCTATGTGGGAGGTTCACACTAATAAGGCAGAGTGTGTTTATCATTATAAGTAAGCTTGGCTTTTTTGGGGAGAGAGAATTAACCACCTTTTTTCTGCCCCCCAGAAATGTTCACACAAAGAGCCAATACTCTTCTGACAGTATTAGTCGCAGGGATGAGGGTCACTGCAGACTATGTGTGCGTCTGCACATGTGTGATCAAATCAGTGTGAGTCTTAAAGGTCAAAGGTGAACCAAACTTCCAGCTGCGCCTTTCTTTCCTTGACCCCTAGAGACGAGTGTGTGTGTGTGTGTGTTATTGTGAAACACTTCCACAGTGACAGTCATGAATGTATCACTGACAAAATAGGATGGAGGAACACCTGTTGTCTTTGTACAAAAGGATAAAGTGTGTGATGTGACAGATCAGCACACACACAACAGATTTAACCGTCAGCACGTGTGCATTTTATTTTCCTCGTTGTCTCTGCTGTTTGCACCTGAATCCCGTGTCTACATCTGTAGTTTCTCTCTCCTCTCTCCTTTGTTCTGCCCGAGGTCACGCAGTTAGCGACCTGCACCTCAGGGAAGCGACAACAGTAAAAGATGGCAGGAGCGCCTCCTGAGCTGTGAGCTTACATCTGGTGTTGGATTACTCTGATAGTTGTTGACTGCGGAGAGGCACAGCAGCTCCAAAACAGAGGGTCAATGTGTGTGTGTGTGTGTGTGTGTGTTTGTGCACAGTTTTATACTCTGTCTACAGACTTGAAACACTAGAAGTAGAAAATACAGCACTCTCATACTGCCTGTGTATCAAAGCAGTCACATCTCAAGCAACAATATACACTCTGCTGTACATAGCAGACTGCTTTAAATAAGGGTGAAACCCGGGTCAGGACAAACAAGTAAACCACTAACAGGCCTGCGTATGACAGCTGCTGTAGCAGCTCGCCCTCTCTCCACTCCACTGCAAAAACAAAAAAACAAATGACATTTAAGTGAAAACATTTTTTATTATAAGAATGATTTTAGCTTGAAGTAAGTGACTTCAGCTGCCAGTGCAGTATTTGATTTGCACTGGTTGTCTTAAAATAAGATTTAAAAGCTTAATTTCAGGGATTCTTGTTTGATAATTAAGTCACAGGTCATTTAATGCTCCATAGTGCAGGATCAAATCACTTAAAATAAGATCAGTGTCACTCTTGTTTCTAGAGAAAAGAACTCGTGCAGAACGTTGCTCAAACTAAACTGATAATTAAGACAAAGCAATTGACATTTACTTGAATCAAGTCAAACAGCCTTACATGGTCAGCACTAGAAAAGCCAATAATCAAATCAAGTCAGACCACATTTTAAGTCTAAATAAAACATCTCACGTACTGAGAAGTGTAGGTTTAGCAGTGTGTCTCACAGTCACACACACACACACACACACACACACTATACATACACACACGTGTGCACCAAGCAGCAACCTCCGTGGCTGGGAAATGAAGCCAAAAACTGTAATTCCTCAAGTGTCCACTTGAGGCTGGCTACAGAACATTTCAACCTCCATAAGTCCCCATGTTAAAATGTCCAACTTCACAGCAGAAATAAACATGTTTACAGCCTGGTACAAACAGTCATTCGGCCCGCCTCAGGTTCACCGATGATCCACGTCTTTGCCGATATTTAGATTAGCTGGGAGGGGGAAGAGGTAGGACAGCCAACATGGCGGCATATTTTGACATCAGGCATCACGCATGTTCTGTCCATTCTTTATACAGTCATTGGTGTGCACATGTAGCCCTAGGCATATGAAGTATTTAACCCAGATATAATGATTTTCAAATTAAGACCTCATAAATGAAAAAAGGAGATTTAAACCAAAACAGACGTTATTAAATGTGACATATTTAAATTAGCTAATTAAGTTTGTTGGCAAGTTGCCTGACAACAAAAAACAATCTATGACATGAGAAACTAGCATGTCATTAAAATCAGCATGTTGTCACACAGTGCTTAAAGCAAGGCTATTGGTCTCAGCACAAAAGCTAATCGGGTAGAACACAGTCACCTTTCGGTTATTGCTGTAGGATATAACTGTATGTTCTGTAGCTCCATGTGACATCGTTAATCAAATGATTCTCTGTACAATATCAGCATTTTTTCAAGGTGTTCTTACTGCTGAACCTTCAGTATTGTTGCTCCTCTACAGATATTTGTGTTCTGAACGGCGGCCAAAATCTTCACCAGCTAACAGTACAACCAAAACTACAGTGCATTCATGACTTCCTGTTTATGTTACAGTACAGTACATTACTGTACATGGTCATGGTCTAGTCATGTGCGTGATTCTGTTAATATTGGACCTCAGACTGACAATGGAGATAAGTTGATTGTGCAGTTAGGAGTCACAGGCAGCTTTGATAACTGGATTAGCCTCTCATTGACCCGGGCCTGAACCACAGCCAGAGTCAGAGATGGGTCACCCACTCTGTGACGGTTGAGAGATACATATAGAGGTTTGTCTGTGTGCGTTAATGTTCATTAACATCAGGGTCGACAACAAGATGAGACCAAACGCAGTTAGTAAATTTAATGTTGAGAAGGTTAAACTACTCGGGTCTCACGCAAGACCCTAAAGGTCATGAACTCCAGCTCCTGCACACGTTGTGGGTGGATGATTTAAAGACCGATAGGTACTTTTAAAGAACATAATTTCATTAACCACACACACACACAATCATGCACACTAGGCACCCATACTGACACACAATCTGCTGAATGGTCAGCTTGCAGTCAAAGCACTCACATCTTAATGAATTCTATTGATTAACTTTATTCTGCTGAAGGTTCAGGAGCCAAACGTGTCTGCTCTATATACACACACACACACGCATGCGTGCCAACAGTATGACTGAGTACGGACTAATTGAGCCATAGCGACATAAAAAACCCTCCATGTACTGTATATGCGTGGAAGGAGGATATTAGACACTGTGATTACATATTCATACACAGCCTGAGGGGGTGAAAAACTAGCTTATCCTTGTGAAATTAATTTCCTGACTCTGCACATGTGAGGTGAATATGAGGAAGTGGTAAGAAATACAGTCTTGATTCTGAAAGCACCTGTTAACTCACAGTTTGTGTAGGACCAAAGCCTGATACCCAGATTTTTGACCGGGCTTAGAAGAATCAGCCAAGTTATTCTTGGTTTAAACTTTTCTGTCTAAAGCTACTTCATATGCTTCATCTTCATCATCTTTGTTGTTTTCCTTTATTCGGTCCTCATGCTTTTCATCTGCTCTCATCACTTTCTCGAAAGAGGATTAAAGTTAATTGCTCCTTTGGGTCTGCAACTTTCTCTTTCATTTGTTTCTCCGCCCCTCTGATTTCAGCGCAAACAAAAGACAGTCCGTGTGGACAGTGATGGCTCAGCCAAGCAGCGGGGAACCTATCAGATTAAAGAGAGCACCAGAAAAACCCTCATAAAACCCCCCAAACACACTTTGGTGAACCAGGCTGTCAGTGATGTAGAGCATCCATTAAAGACACATTCATGTGCACACGGCTATAGCGCACATGTGCGCAGCCTTTCTCCCCGCTATCATCCCATCCTCCACGGCTAGCTCAGCCAACTGGAATTTCCAAGAAAAACAGGTTGGCCAGGCATGATGCAGCCCCGGGGTCAGAGACACAGCCAACTCCTGCAGGGAGCGAATCAGGCAGGGATGAAGAAAAGGGGAACGAGAGAGAATGTGAGAGAGAGAAAAAAAAAAGAAGAGGGAGAAGGGGGTTAGCGTTGCACACCTACAGACGTGTGGAAAGAAGTCTTAAATCAGCTGCACGTCCACACTTCATCAGTCAGCTCGCTGGGAAATGATTTCTCAACACAAAGACCCGCTGCAATACAGCTCTGTACAGCACAGTAGTCGCTTCAAACACAAACACTGCAGACATGAACTGGGCAGACACGGCCTGAGCCACAGATTACTCCATTGTCTCCAATAAAAGACTATGACAGCACACCACAGGTACTCAAAGGAATGTTGAATGGTTAGACAGTTGCTTTATCTGAATGTTGGGAAACTGAAAATCTTAATTGCTCGAACAGAGGCGAAGAAGCGGAGATAAGCTGGGAGGAAGATTAATTTAAAGCTGAATAGAGAGACTTTAGCTTCAAAGACAGAAATAATGAGACTCTAGTGACGGATTAATTGAGGCGCCTTTTCTGTCTTCATCACGCCATCTTTCCTGCGATCTGTATCTTCACTGTGCTGAATCATTAACACTGCATCCCTTATGTCATTACAGCATAGAGAGAGAAACTGTACTGATTACCTCATCCAGAAAGTTTGAGCTAATTTGCATGCTGTCACACTACTCGAGAAAAAGTTGGAAAGATTTGACAATGTGTCTGGCTCAATCAAGGAAGAGAGGAGACCGGCAGCAATGCAGATGCTATTTCCTCCATGTTCAAGGAGTCCAACATGTCGGTGGACAGGATGAGCTGCACTCTGCCGTGTAAATCATGATGCACCTTTCATTGCCTTCCCAGAGAGAAAGAAAGATGGAGGTGTAAACAGAAGTCGGGACTGAAAGGGATGAAAGAGAGATTCCACTAATGGGTACGATACAGAGAGATGAGGTGATGATGTGCTAGTGAGAGTGCTGCGTACAACAATGTGTCGGGAGGAGTGGGAATTGTTAGGATAAGAAGAAGTGTGCGTGAGGAGAGGTGGATAGCATGGGAGGGAGAGACGGAGCTGAACTAATGTGGTGTTTTGGAGATGTGAAACAGAGGGTTTAGGAAGACAAAGCAGAGGGGATAGACAGAAAGTCAAAGAGAATTAACACTTCGGCCAACAAAGACAATGACAGAATATTATGGTATATATGGTTTCAGGAAGTGTGCATGATAAAAAATGGGAATTGTATTTCTGGGATTGTTCTTTAGACGTCGGATGTCTATTTTGGCATAATTTTCAGCCATGAAGGAGGGGAGGACAGGCGATGAAGGTTGAGGGGTTTAGATGGGAGTTAGAGGGGAGATTAGCTTAAAGTCACGGGGTAAACAGACCTCCAACACAGTAAGCCAAGGGGTTCAATGTTGGAGGCGCTGACTAAGATGCACTAAGCCACACGGTAATGGGAAATGATGGGGTCCCAGCTATCACATGGCTGGTCAGACCAAGACTGCCTGGGAAGGGTGAGAGGAGGCGGTGGACTGGGGGGGTGGTGGTGTAGATTATTACCCAGATCAAAGCTACCTTTTAGTGGATTTGGGGGAGGAGAACAGGGGCAGAATGTGAGATGAAGGGAGGGCGGAGATCTAAAGATACAGTAAACAGCATTTCAAGGAGGTTGCTGAAACATCTTGTTTTCAGTCATTAGGCACCTCAGACCCATATTATTAAGTAAAAATAGGCTTACATTTGCTACTTTTGCTCCGTAGCTAAAATTTAATACAGCATGCACCTGCTATGACAGATTTGCATCCTGCTGCCACCATTTCCCAACCCCCACTTTAATGCACTGCTGCCAAAAACAGCTTCTGCCCACACTTCCTCTCTGTTTGCTTACCCTTTAATATATTTACTTGACCTCTGAGAGGCATCCACATGACAATGTTTTTCTCGCCCTTAAACCGCCCCCCCAGCCCCCCACCCACCCACCCTACCTCCTCAGCTCAGATAGCAGCACCGTACCTTAGCCAGCAAAGCTCACCATCGCCGGGGTCACATTTAGCTCGGCTCAGCACTTACAGAGGAGAACGACAGAGAGACAACTGATACGACTGCAAGAGGGGGGAAAAAAAGTGGGAGAAGATACAATGGCAGAATAAGAAAGATGGAGATAGAGATGGTGTGATGACAACGACAGAGTGATGGAGATATACAAACCTTGGGAGGGGAGGGAGAGCAAGAGGGGTGGGGGGGGGGGGGGGGGTCCCTGTTAGTTTTAAAGTCTTATTGGTTTTCTCTTTCATTACACACACTGTGTTGACTCTGCACACTGTCAGCCCCCTGTGGATTAACTAGCTTGACACACACACATACACACATAATCCAGGTCTAACTCATATGCATACTAAAACATGCATGAGGATATATGTGTGAATGTACGCAGTGTCTATTTTGATGCCATACACAGCAGTGATTTCGCTTATTTTTTCATTTATAATGGCAATTACAAAGAAAAACTAACATCAGCGTGGACCGGATGGTAGCAAACCCCCAGCACGCACAGATTTGCCGTGTGAAAAGGTAAACATCCCTCCTGTGTCTCCTATGAATGAAGCATGACAGGCGAGCGTTTGCACTGGAGGAAAAGACAGCAGCTTCTTGGACGATGTAGAAACAAAATGCCCCTGTAAATTTCTATCTCCAACACATTGCTCCCTGAGGGGCAAGTCAAAACAGGCCTGTCAAACCCAGTTAGCAGGCCACTATAGATGCACAATGGTGCCTTGTGTGCGGGGGCCAACTCAAATGTTCCCCAGGTTGTTGGCCCATCTCTGCACTGACAGGGCATTTCCCTTTAAAGCTGCTTCCTTTTTTAAAGCTCCATTTCCCTCTTATCACTTCCTCCTTCTCCTCTTTGAGCCCCTTTGTCGATCCTTGTCACCTCAATCTCGTCTTCATGGCCTCTTGCTGTCTTTGCCCCTCGCCTGTCTCATGTCTCCTGACTCTGTTTCATTGACAATTTGTCTCCAGTGGCTTGAAGTCTTCAGGCAACGCGTGCAATATTCTTTGCTGAGAGTAAGTCCTGGAAAGCTCGGGTAATTGGCTGTTTAACTATAATGATTTCTTTTTTCCCATTCCCACTTTTCTCTTTAATTTTATTTGGTAGCAATCCATTTCTTGAATTTTAATTCTGTCCAACTCTATCTTTGTTCAAGCTTCTGCACTTCAGGTATGTACATTTTTTGATTTGCATTTTCTGTTTTCAGTTTGGGTCACAGTTTACTGTCCGTTACTTCACAGACAGGGTGTGTCACGTTCATTTCTGGATGTTTTTTTGCTACAGTCCACTCTCATTTTGGTTTTGACCGAGGAAAAGAACCCAAAAATATTTCTGGTTGATTTCTGATTTTATTTCAGTTACTTTTAGGGAGCGCTGCATTTCCTCCGCTGTGCATTCACTCAGCGGCGGTGGCAGCGCAACTGCTGTGAGTTTTAAGAATATCGGATAGATAATCTTCGGTGTCATTGTCCTCCCAGAAACACATGCACAACTTGTATGTGTACTTTAATCTTAATAAACATTTAAGCTTGTTATGTCTCTGAACTGTGGCCAGTGCTGAAAGTGGAAATAGGATGGTGATGTGGTTTGTAACTGCACCACAAGCCATAAGTGACTCCAACTTCTGCTGTTCCAAAAAGAGAAAACGCACACTTACAGCACACACACACACACACACACACACACATTATAAACAATAGATTTCAGTGATGAACAGATGGAAATGTTCAGTTTTGTTCATGATTTTCCACACATTTTTGCTTTATTTTGATGTCTTCTTCACAAAATCCCTGTTAGACAAAGATTCTGCAGTAGCTTCAGTATTACAGTTGCTATAGCTGTTAAGCTGCTCATGCTGACAACCATGGAACACCTTTTAATTCACTCTAATTTGGTCTTTTACTTCAATTTATATGACAATAACAAGGTTGTGACATGCCTTCGAATACAATCCAACACTGCTGCAACTGATGCCATTACTAACATGAAAATGTGTGACATGTGGTCTAGCCTAATGGACAAAACGAAGAGCCAAAAAGCAGGAAAAACCCTGTTAAGCCTTCATTCCTCTCTCACTTCTATCCCTGCCAGGTCTTTTTCATCCCCCAGTGATTTTAATCTTTGTTTTTCCTCTTTTGTCTTTTGCTTCCCACTCTTCCTCCTCCCTCATTTTCTCCGTACTCCAGTCAGTGCCAGCCTCCGCTCCCTTTGTTCTCCACTAGGTGTGGCCGATGACAGAAGGCTAGGGGGCAGTAAACTCAGGCATTGCTCTGATGCTGCTTCACTGATTCGCTCCTTTGATGCTTTCGCTAATCTCCAACACTCACTATGGCACATACTGGCACAGAGCTACACAAGCTGTGAGTGCACGCATGCATACACGGGCCTGTGCACACACAACTGCTGTTGAACAAAGGATAAGGATACAAACAGATTCAGGCTGTACTGTATGTACAGTGAGAGCAAGCACAATCAGGAAGGCATACACAGAGTTCTAATGAGGACACTTTCTGTACAAAACAATAAAGCAAAATCTGATCTTTCCATCAGCATAATGCATATGGACAACTCATATTAAGGCTTACAACAGCAGATCTCCAGCTGCAATGCGCCTTCCAATAAAGAACTGGCTCCATCAGTAGATACTGTGTTTCCCTCGCTCAGTGTTTCATCCAGAACAGCGAAGTGAGCAGTGTCAGGTTCAGAAAACAAAGAATGAAGAAAGGCTGAGTGGACACACACACACACACATACGCAGTTGATTATCTACTGATGATAATTACTCATCTTCATTGACTCTGATGGAACATCTCTAAAGACGGCAAGACCGAAACTTAAATCACAGGAGGGTTGACTTCTCTCCTCCTCTTGCACTGACAGTATAGAAATATGCAAATCACAAAGGAGAAATCCAACATTTGAAAAGACTTTCTAACTAATTTATGACTAATATTATCATGCATAATGGAACAACTGCTGCGATACCATGACAACACTGGATTTACTGGAATATGAGAAAAAAAACTGTCATGGCTGGAAGCAAAATGCATTTTTTTGGAAACAGAAAATGTGAGCACACTGTGAGTCACTGTTTCAATGCCAATGGACACAAAAAGTGTCACCTGATGACATCCTCAATTCAAGTCTTCATTCTCCAGGTTGCTCTCTGGCAGACAGGTGTTGCAGATATTGAATACCACAATGACTGCAGCAGCAGAACATAGATCCCGTTGTTGTGGATTTGACCTTTAAATTGAAGTCCAATATGAGTAAGTCAGGACAGCCTCAAGGCCTTTACTTACAAACTTCTACATTTAATTGAATTCACTGTAATATTTTTGTCATACTGATGTACTGTTTTGGTATCAGAACTGTCACTTGACTCTGATGAGCGCATACACGATGGAGCCAAATGTTTTAAATACAATGAAGTAACTACATTTACACAATGCCAAACTTCATGATTGCATACTGAATGACGGGAGCTAAGATCAGCCAGGAAGATTACACACAATCAGTGCATCATGGTACATGGCAGTAAAAGAAGGATTTCATTAGAAAGCTGGGTCCCCAGGCAGCATGAAATGTACGATAAAGAAGAAAACAGCACAGCAAGAAGTCAAGTTCTTGTCATTACCTCTGGTTTCAGTTTGCTTCATATACCTGGCATGAGAGCGAGTGCTGGATGAAGAGCAGGACTGCATTAACTTGTCAGCAGTGCGTTAGTTAGGTCTGTCCTCTTCAGACCTGCCTGTATCATGTCCCGTAGCACACAGCTAGTCTTTGCAACCGCAGCTGCTGTAAACAAGGCTCCGGGCCAGGTGTATTAGGTGACTTCCCAGTCAGAACCTACAGAGGGATTCAGCCTTACTGGCATGAGTTAATTCAACAGTGATGAAACACAGACAAGTGGAGCACAATGATTTTGTCATTGTTGAATGCATGCCTTAAATGGGCTTTGAAATAAAACCACAGACGCGGGGGAGAGAGGGAAACGAGCTGTTAAGAGCTGGACCTGAGGATTCATGTGTTGTTTTGGATGCACCAGACCACCCGGCTCATTGTTCCTGGGAAAGCCATTCTCGAGATCCATCCTCTTCACAGCATGCGCACAGAAGAGCAACCATACCTGACCATGCAAACTCATGTGCAATTCTTAAATGCAATACCTTCTCCCCATTTGTCGTTTTTTCCATAAATAGTTGACTTAAATCACTACATTTCGATGCAATTTGGCATTGCTGCATGCCAGTTGGAGGTGAGATACAGGGGAAATTGTTGCAGAATGAGTGCAACATTTGAATTTTATGGCGAGCTAACACCATGAAGATGACCAGATGCGTTCCTGGGGCTGAATATAATGTGAACGAGGACATGAGTTCATGTTTTCCTACAGTTTCCTACTGAGGAAAGAGAACAAATGCTTTATGGTGTATAAAATCACCAAATTTAATTTATAAAATTAAATTAGTTCAGCCTGATCCTTCAACTTTTACCCTGTCCTTGATTACTCGGTGTGTTAAGGGTGGATTTCCAGTCTCTTGGACCGGACACTGTGGTGTGAGACAGTATTAGAACTGAGACAGGAAATGATGCGATAAACTAGGAAGTTGCCACTATTGTTAGGACCAAAAAACGGAAGGTCTGCTTAGAACGATATGCTCAGGAACTGGATTGCAGGAACCGCACAAGAAAGCAAATGGAGACAGCGAACCCACACACATCTTCACACTCTTCACTCTCTGTCAGCATAAATACTACGCTTTAAGTGATATATCCTCCAAGAAACTTCCTCCGTGGACTTTGCATTTGATTACACATCTTCAAGGTCTGTGATTGCTTTTAGATGTTTGATTAATAAAGAAAACAGCTATGACAGAGCTTTGTAACGTAGGAAGGTGGAAACACTGAGGTCATAGCTCATAAATAAAGCCAACAATGAGTTTATAACAATGGAAACGCAGTTTAAACAAAGTATGAATCACATAAAAAATATAAAAAGATGATCATATACACAAACAATCCATTGATAGAGGTGACAGACCTGTGGTGGCTAAGAACGAACACATTTATCAACTACCAAGCTATTACAAATTATTTGTTGAGCTTTTTAATGATCTGTGTCTGGATAATAAACATTATTGAACAGTGATAATGAATCAAACTGTTGCTGCAGCTGTTTGGTAGACTAGTGACTTAGTTAATGAGAAAGGAAACTCGGTAATGACCAGGTCCCAAACTGGATTTCTCATTTTCTCACACCATATGATCATTCCTAAAAGGTCACACGCAGACAAACAATTATGCCTTTGTTCCCTTTTTTTAAACCTATAGAATCAGCATGACAGTCTGGCAGTTTTTTCTGGCCTGACTCAACAATTGCCACAGTTTGCTGAATCGCATCACACCTCTCGTCTACAGATTCAATTAAAGCTTTTTACAGTAACGTCCCAGGAGAAACACGCACATCACGCACACTCTGCTTTTCAATAGACCTCCTCCTGCTCCAGTCCCTCCTGTTACACACACAAAACGAACGGTGACAGGAGTTCACATTCAAGTCGCCATGTTGCATAGCATTGATTTACACATCTGAGCTATGTCTGAACTCCTTATCAACATGCCAAATTCTCTCTCACAGACAGAGAGACAGACAAGTAGAAAATATATCTGGCTTACGCAGCATGGAGTCTTCAAATATAGCTTCAAGAAATCCAGTGTTTGCTGCGTTGAGCTGGATCTCTTTGCTCTAACAGATCTGCCATTTCTATTCACCAGACAAACCTCATTATGAACAGGACAGAAAGGATGCTTGTCAATCAGCACTCGATCAAAATGGAATTTTTGCATGCTGCCCACGGTGACAGGAAAAACGGTGCGTGTGCGCACACGTGTGTGTGTGTGTGCAGATGTATAAATGTATTTGTGTAAGTGAGCGCCCGATGGTGACAGCCAGACGGTACAAGGCGTCAGGGAATAGGTATGAAAACCAATCTCTACCAGCCGTGACCAAAGCTCTGTGAAATAATAAAGAAGAAAAGCTTTGCAGACAGAGGCTGAGATGAAATAGGTCTTTCATTGGTTCATTATGGGAGCTGACTCACAGGAGAACACATCTGGATTACTCATACAGCCTTAATCAAACAGCTGGACATGAGTGCGACTGGTTTAGAAGGAGACTACAAGGTTAACGTACTGTATGTTAGGGTAAGTATTTGCCCGTGCACGTTCATGTGCATCTAATTCATAATTAGTTTCATACTGTAATCCTGCTAACTGTGTCAAAATTGATGTTTTAATTATGGTGAAACTCAGAGATGGTAGAGAAGACCCCCTAATGTGGTTGTCTCCTTGCTTGTTACTATGGCAACATGGCAGTCACACAGTTACAGTCCCACTCGCAAGAGCCATGTGAGAGAACTGGACCAGATACTATTAGCAAATCTATTTCTTCTCCTTAAGTTTGAGTTTATTTAGGTGTCACATGGGTTTAAACAGTAAAAAGAAATTTGAGGATATTTCAGTTCGGGGTATCTTTGCACAATTGAAAACACATCTGACACAAAATGTCTTCCTAGTTAACTATAAATCTTGTATTAAACAAACACATATTTCAATATTAGTAGCAACAAGTTTATAGGCTCCATGCAGGCCCTCTTCTCAGTGTGTGTTCAATGCAGCTGTTTTCTTATTCCTTGTTCCCACTGTTTTCTGAGGAAGCAGTGGAAGTAGTAGATAATATATACCAAACCTGCTATTTGCTTGCTTCCCTGCTCTCTGTGAGCTCCATATCGCCTTAGAAAAATGTTTTCATTGCTCTGTTGACAATGCATAGCACGATATACACTGCGTGTGATATTCTCGGGCTCTTCTGTCCTCATTCAAAGGAACTTCAAGGTTGTTCGAGGACTGATCCTTTCGGTTTTTGAATCTTTCAAATCAAAGGGCCGCCCTCAGCATGGGGCTCGCAAGTGAAGAAATGAGATACGGAACAGAACAGTGACACGACTTTGATTTCGACAGATTATTTGGAATTCTCTAACACAATGATGCTTAACTCTCCTGACAGAAAACACTCTCTTCAAACAGCTCGTGCTACGCAGAGCCAGGAGGGACTGAACGGATTGATTTGTCGTCAGAGTTCGGGAGTCTTTGAAGGCAAGGGCAATTCCAGGTAATGATTTCCAGAGTGGTTAAGTTCAGAGAAATGGGGAATAATCCTTGTACTTGACTTGCCAAGGTTAAAGCTATACGCTGCGATGCACATGCACTTTGAATAACACAGACAGATGCTGCAACAAGTGGAGACATAGTATAAACATCCAGGGGTTGGTGCTTTGATGCCTTGCGTCTGCTTTTGAGAGGGTGGTCTTCTAAACTGCCCCTTCATGCCGCCACATGATCAATAGGCCTGTAAATGTTTTAGCGCTGGCGCTACAAGGGGCATAAAATATTGAAACGACTGCCTGAAACACAACCTTGGGAGGGATTGTGTCTATGCGTCTGTGTGTGTGTGTATGTGTGTGTGTGTGTGTGTGTGTGTGTGTGTAGAGGGGGTGGGGGTAACACTAAAGAGCCAGTCAGCATTATAAACTACCCAATCAGTCACTCTACACCAGTGTTTGTATGAAGAGACAAAGAGGGACAGGGAAGAGCGATCGTACATGTCAGAGCAATTTAGCCTAAGACTGTTTCTCAGCTAGTTTACATTGATCTTTAAGTTGCCGAGCGATTGGTTTTCTGATAAGAAGATAAACTTATTTTCATTTTCACCGCCTCATCAATAATACTTGTCTCTGTCCTCACATGAAAATACACGAAAACATAAGAGATTCAAGGAGATTACGTATTATTTGTTTACATATAAACCATTACATAGCTCAAACTCCCGTTTCCCGTTCAACAACCGATGACATGAGAGATGACCTTAAACCACTCCTGTTCCACCCTCCCGCACACTTACAAATAATCCACTCGGCTCAGGCTCCACATGATTTACTCCAACGTATATACACAAAATGAGCTCAAACCCAAACATATGCCTGCTCATACACTAACTGTATGTTCCGCACATACTTCAGGTAACTTCACATGCGGCCCAATTGTGCGGAAGCGGAGCTGACCTCAGGTTACGACGGGTGTTAAATGACAACCGGGCATGAGTGGCTCAAAGCTGGGCCTGAACGCATGCGAGTCCAATTTTATGACAAGAGTAACATGATAGGCTGTGTTTATGACGAAGGAAACTGATCTCAGCTCAGTAGGAAGCTGGGCAGAGGGAGATGAGGGGATTAAAAATTAGTATTTGAAGGAAAATTCTGGTTCATAAAATCGTATGTTCTTTTTTTTTGTGGTTTTAGCAATCATTTCTATTGGTTATGATAACATTTGACATTACTTCAACAAAGTCTGACAAGGCAAGAAACACGAGCAGTCAGATAGATCAGACAGGTAATAAACCATCCCCCAATTTAGCCAAACTTACACTGAAAAGAAAGCAAAGGCGAGGACAAAGTTAGGAAAATAATACCCATGTTGTAATAAAACAGATTTTTTCCTTTAACCTGAGACTGAGCAGAAAAGTGACTGTGTGCGGTGTGATTCTCTGCTCATGTCCAAGTATTTCCCAATCCTGCAACCCTCTTAACCTTCGCGTCCCTGTGACACCCTCCAGCAGGGGCTCAGAAACATAAGCACATGTTCATCTTCTCAAAGCATCTGAGACAATTCAACCAAAGTGTAAAAAGCCCAGGTGGAGTTGTGGAATTTCTTTACTCTTTTACTTAGATTTTTGTTACTCCTCTGTTAACAACTCATCAGAGCAGCCTTCAGTGCGCTACATGTTCATCCTAATGCTGATGAAAGATGAAAGCCAACATCGAGTAGTTGAGAGAGTAAAAATTTCACCGATGCCAATGCCTGACATCCTCTGCGAAATGAGTTTACACAGGCATTATTGCCATGAAACCCAATCAGCACATAAATTACCGTGTAATATTTCAATCCAAGACAAACCAGAGTTTCAAACTTTTTCCAGTAAATGGCAGCATTATGTAACGGGAGTTTGGTCTAAAAGGTTTGAGTCGCCCCAACTTTCCTCCTGTGTGTGTGTGTACATTATGTGAGAGAGACAGGGCTGACAGATGGCTTAGGGTCCAAACTCACCACCTCGCGTGAGTAGCGGGCCTCAGACCCAGCTCTCACCCCAAGTCCCTGCCCCGGGCCCATGCATTAACCCAATCAGAGGGATGTATAAACCAGACACGCATATGTGGATATTTACATACATCTGTTAAATCTATCCCTTTAGGGAGATAGGATTGAGAGGATGAGGCGGACAGACAAATAGATTGACATGAAGGGGTGGAACAAACCAAGACCAAAGAAACTGGGAAAATATTAATTCATAAGTGCTGTCTCACTCAAGTTTTCTACCATCCCTAAACCAGATCAAAGTCCTCTCATCTCCTCTACTTGTCCCCTCTTCCATCCTCTGTCCCCACAGCAACGAGCTGCAGTGAATTTAGACCAGTAATTAGACTAATTTCCTCACAGCTGACTCACTCTAGAGGTGGTCAGTATTAAACTGTATGCCAGATGGAGAATACGGTGCTACAGTGCTGAGATCATTGTTGATAATTCACTTTTTCCCACCAATTCACTACACGAACAGTAACACTGAGTGATGGAACATGTGGGAGTGTTCGTGTGGTTTTTGTGTGATTGCTTCCAAGTGTGCGAGTGAAAACGCAAAAAGAGAAAATGGGGCAAAGATGAACGAAATATTCAACTACTTATCACAAATTACTTTTTTTTTTTTTTACTTAAAAGGAATTTTTTCTCATTAAAAAAAAATAAGGCACCATTGCACAGAAAATGACACAATTCAAATTGTGACAAGTGGAAAAATGGACGTGGTCCTGTGTGGAAATAATTAGCAGGATAGTGAAATACCAGCAGTACAGAACCAGCGCCACTGCAGATATGCAGCACCCTGGTTGATATGCGGCCAACATCCAGCTACACTCCTGTCTACATTCTTCATTACAGAGAATTAGGCAAGCAACTGCCGACTTTACCGTGACCAAAAAGGTCTGAGGAGATGGAGTGAGAAGAGGGGGGTTGAGGTGCCTCATGTGATTATAGTAGCTGTAATTGATCAGGACATTGGAGTGAGGTCGAGGAGGGCATTTAAGTTGAAAACAGGGAGGGGGGGAGTTACATGAGATTCTGACCTTAACCTCAGAGACCCGGCAGGGAAATACTACACGGACCCATGTGTGTACACAGAGACCCTGAGGTTTACTGCATGTATAAACACACAGCATACTGTACTCTATATGGTGGTTTCACTATTAGACTATGTGTACATCTGGCTCAGAGCACAGGTAGACAGACAAAGTGAGGGACAAGAGCATACCCTAAGACACAGACAGAGTGTGTGCACTATTTGAGATCTGTACACAGTAAATCACAATAATAGTTCTCTTTGAAAATTCCCATAAGAGAGGACCAGCAGAGGGACGCTGCAGGCCAGCTTAATAGCACAGATTAAATCTCTATAGCTGGACTATAAACGGACGGCTCTCTGTTTCCATAGGTCTGCTATAGCCTGCATCTCACATTACCTCTGTCGTGGCTCTGTGGTCTGCCGGCTAACCAAAGCTGACTCCAAACTCCTTTGTCTCTCCTAGGTGGCTTTCAGATTAGAACAGTGGTTCCCAAAATGTGGCTCCAGACACCACAAGAGTAGCTTGAGGGGCCGTTGAGGAGTCCACAATCAGATGAGGAAAAGTTTGTCACTTATATTTCAGTCCCAGGAGGTTAGAACAATGACATAATGTAGGAGGATGTTTGTTTTAATGATTCCCAAGCTTTCAAATTCAAGCGTATTTGCTCCAGTCAGATTTATGAGTTATGTGATGGACTTGGGCCCAATAAACTCTCTCCCAAATACAATAAACAAATCAGTTGTAAAACAATGAAAAAAAGGAAAGAAGTTACGCTTTGTTCCATCAAACTTTGAACCATTATGTCCAATTCCAAAAAACCCATGTAGTCTTATGTGTTTTATGCATAATTAACAGCGTGGGAGCTTTGGTTGACAGGTAGGTGTTTTACAGATGGCTTGTTTGAGCACCCAGACATCATTAAGCCCGACTTAGGTACACCGACGATCCACGTCTTTGCCGTGTTTTAGACAAGCAGATCATTTTAAAACGCTCTTCAGAAACCTACAGGTGATGTCACGCTTACGCTGTCCATTCTTTCTACTGTCAGTGTTTTAATCTTGCAACACTGTTTCTACATCTCTTTGAGGACCAAACCAAGGAGCAACACAAAATTGGGAACCATATACAAAATTTAACAGTTAACTATCTACAATAGCTGCACTAAATAGTAACATAATGTTATTACGTTGGAATAAATAGCTAATGACTGCAGAGTTCACCTCGCTTGCTAGCCCCATTTTGCACACTGCAGGCCCTGAACTTTTGGTGCCATAATCAAGGTGGTCTCCATAGTCTTGCATAAATGCTGACTGTAACGTCTGGTAAAATTCCAAGTAAACTCTCTATCCATCTGATATCCGCATGATATCTTATATCTTACATCTTATGTCATAACCAATATGGGATTTACTTTTGAGCTCATTTGTTTTGACACTAAACCTGGCAACTCCTCCGTGTCAGTCAAAACTCTGCTTCATTCGCATATTTCTTTTCCAACATGAATATGAATTCGGGTGGAAGCTGCGGCTAAGCCTCGAGGATGGAGCTGTCAGCTGTAATTCTGTCACAGGTGTTGGGACGTAAATGTACCTTTGTCTCACACACCTGAGAAGCTTCAGTACATCTGACACAGTCGTACTGTTTTGCCCAGCTGAGCCCAACCCCTGGCTTTAGTGCAGGACACAGGGAGAACCCCACCCCTCCTCTCTTGTGGGTTTCCAAAAGTGGGACAGGCTGATGGTTAAACCAGGCAGTGTGTTGACGCCCCTGATCCAGGTCTCAGATACCCGGTCCTCCATCGCTCCACCCAACAGTGGAATCCAAAGGAGTCTGTCTTGGCCTGGGGACAACCCCGACAGGCGAAGGAGTCTGAACTATGACATTTTTGGTACCACAGTTAAGTCACTTCAGAAACCAGCTGTCAGCCATGAAATAAGTGTGTGTGTTTTTTCTCCAGCCAAGGTGACCTCTCAATGAACGTGGTTATAGAAGCCTCTATTTCTGCGTGCACATGTGTGTCTATATGTGTGTGTGTGGTGGGGGGGATGGTGCACAGTGAGCGCATACACACAAAAATGAGTGAATGACTGATTTATTATGTGTATAATTGCCACGGCTCTCCTCTATCTTGGCAGTAGATTTCTGTTGGATGTTCACTTTGTGTGCATGTGTGCGCGCATGTGTGTGTGTTGGAGTGGGCAATGTGCAACATAGCTGAATTAATGGAACACTCAGCATGCTAATTCTACGCAGACCACCAGCATTGCGTTAACCTCATATACCAAGTTATTGAGACAGAAAACCATGAAATAGTGTGTATAGCTGAATATGAGAATGTTTGCCAGTCCACCTGCATGCCTGTCCTTCTCATTTTCGTCTCTCAGTCCTCTTCTCTTTTCCTTTTTTTGCGTGTAAATGTGTAGTTTTTATCTTATAGTTTTCTTCTTGGACAGGACCTGCACTTATCCAGCCTCTACTTCTTACACTCCCATTGAAGAGAGTCCAGCATAATTTTATCTGTTACCCTGGTGACTCAATGTATCTCACTTAGGATTCCAGCCAAAAGCTCCCTGGTGTATATCTTGCCTCGCTGATGTAAGTCGAAAGAGAGACAAGCAAAGCTTAAACACACACACACACACACACACACACATACACACTCAGACGCCCCGGGGAGCCGTGCCAGAAGAAGTCTTATTCATCAAACCTAACCTTGTGAAAATGTGGACCTGACTATAGTGCTTTAAATCACTGGGATGAAATGGCAGAAGAAAGAAGAAGCCAAATCACTTTATTACACAGTGCATGGGCTGAGTGGTATTGGAGCCATGACTGAAACCAAAATGAGATGATATGAAAAAGGGTGGTTAGGAAAATAGAAAGCTTTTCTCCAAAAATAGGACAACCTGTTTTGTTTTTAGGATAAATGTAAATCTAACTGAAGGATGCAGCTACAACTCAGTTGCTCATTGACAAATTACCTTTGCCAGATTCCATTATTTATTTGTCTTATTGTGACTCAGTGTTTTCCCAGTAAAATCTTTCCTATAGTGAAGCCACACCTGCTTTAAAAATACTAAACGAGCCACTGATTGGACTCGAGGCCAAAGTTCAAGTCCTCGCTCCTTTGAATCTTAAACCAACAAAGATGGCTCTGAATTCTTCGCCTTAATTGTGTGTCTTCAATGCCGTGCAGCAGGAGGACATTAAGTGAGCTAAATGATCCTTCCTCCACAAAACATCTCGCAGCATTCATCAAGGAACAAGCAGGAGAATTGCTCCCACGGTGTGAAATAGGTGTGCATTGTACGGAGCTGTGGGCAGCCTGGACAACGCTACAGGGTTTACATCCACTCCACCGAGAGAGAGGCAGCTGGAAGAAAGGCCAGACTAATGTGTAAAATGGAGGATGTGTGAATGGACCGAGAGCAGGACGTCTGCTGAGCAAATAAATATAAAAGAATAATCACAAGAAAAGAAAGAAAGAAAGAAAGAAAGAAAGAAAGAATCCATGTTGTAGTTTTTTCCATTTTGGAGGCAGGACCTTCCCTCCTTCATATTTCACAGACAGGGCTGGGATGGATGGGGCTTTCTAGTGGCACTCTGGGATTAGAAACACACACATAAACACACACATTCACACACACACACACGCTTGTCCTAACATCTACATGCTCGCGAGAGCTACAAATGTTTAAACACACGCGCTCGCACACACGAGCAAGACAGTGAGGCAGTCTGTGAGGTGATTGTTACCAGATGAGGGGGGTCGTCCATCCAGCCTCACTCTGTGACAGACAAAAGATTGCACTGACTTCTCCTCATCCTTTCTTCATTGTGTGTGTGTGTGTGTGTGTGAGCGTGTGTGAGAAAGATTTTTCATTTCATTTCAGCATGTTCAAGTAGTTTCTTTTTTGGGGGGGGAGGGGCTCGTGTCTTAAATGAATGAGGGCTAAAACCCCCCATTTCTCCATTGGGTTAGCTGGCAGCTGGCATATGTGGGCCCCATTCAAAAAGAGTGACATGTTTAATTTGACAATTAAGAAAACAAAGGACTCCATTTAGAGCCACAGTTGGAGGCTGTGTATGCTGCGTGTGTGCTTGTCAAGTATCTCCGCTGAATTGAAAGAGACAGAAGGGGAAGTATTGTGGATGCAGTGGCCTAAAAAAGCTGGAGTAAACCTGAACCGTCAGTTTAGATAACCAAGGAAAGAAAAGAAGCCGTGAGTAAAAGCAGGCAAGAGCAGAGTGAGCATGAATTTACTTCTGCTAATTCAAACCACTAGGCCTAACCTACTGCTGTGCCAGTCATTCTGGCTCATGCATGGACTATTTACAGTTGTGGAAAGCAGGATAAGCATTACCTCAGTTTACCTCAAAGCAGCGGCAGACCACAGGGATTTAAAGGTGATGCAAATAAAACGTGCACATGTTGTTTCTTTTCGGCCCGGCTGAGGATCGTTAACCTCACATTAAGTCACACGTTAGGTGTTGGAAAAGCAAGCTGAGCTCTCACACACGTACACACACACACACACACACACACACACCGCACATTATCTGTCTTGCAAATGTGCATGAAATTGTGCAAACAAATTGTACACACATGCACTCAAAACGGCACGTTTCCTACACGAGGAGATCTGCACAGCATTAGGGCCTGCAGATAAAGAAGTTTCTACATTTCACATCCGTACCCACTTATAGAGGACTGTGGGAGCTGCTAAAAAGCATCAAATTGCGTGTAATTCTGTGTACAGTTCGAAAGCACACACTGTTTCCACAAGTTGAAAAGAGTGTGAAGAGCTGCAGCCTAGTCTGGAGTGATTCTTAATTAGCTTTAAATTTAATTTGTCACGTGGCCAGAAGAACCGAACCGCTTTCCATTTTGGCTCCATGAGGCGCAGATTCACATCATCGCTTATCATAAGATGCAGACGCCTACCCCGCTCCCCATAATTCCCTCTGTCTGCCCCTCTTTCCCCTTCTCCTCCTCCTCCTCCTCCTCCTCCTCCTCTTCTCTCTTCCCTCCCTGTGGTCCCTGAGAGTCCTGTTACCATGGTTACCACTGAACGATGGCTCCAACCCTTTGAAAGCCATCATGCTTACACCCTCCACCGCCACCACCACCACCACCACCACCACACATGCTATCTGTATGAAGTAATGGCGGTCATCCTTCACATGGGCGAGTGTTCATATGAAGAGTCTGCTCCTCTCTGTGCCCAGTTACAATAACATGACCCCTATCTCCCCCCTGACAGCAGTGAAAGATACCTTTGGATGGAAGATTCCTGAAAGATTCCTCCTCCCCTACACACACATACACATACACACACACACACACACACACACACACACACACACACAGACAAACACACTAATTTTAATTTGCAAAGACCTCCTCTATTCATTACAGCTACAGTATTATCATCTAATCAATAGTATTTCTAGTAAAGCCTTGTGGTGCCATTCTCTGTCTGCATGTCGTAGATGATAATGTCCTATAAACAATGGAGGGAATGACAGACTGCTTAAGGCTAAAGACTGAAGAGAAACATTTGTCTTCCCCCTCTCTCTAAGGAAAATGCAATGTTAGACGACCTGCACGGCTGCTCTGCCTACTACCAGTCTGCTCCAAATCCAATTCTCCACTGCACTGCTCTACTTCCTTTATAAATGTGTGTAAATGTGTGTGCAAGCAAGGTACGAGAGTGAAAAATAGCCTGTTTCAAGGGCGTACTCAGACAGATAGAGGTGAAGTCACACAAACACACACACACACATACACACATACACACACAAGAGTAAGCGGTGATGAATTGGCTCGGCCCCACCTTCCCCTGACCCGCTTCTACGTCTCTCATTGTCATGGTAACCATGAGCACCTCCGCTGCATCCTGCATTCATGCTTTCACACCACATGCAGCCGTCCTTTTCATCATCGCTCCCTCTTCGATAATGTGGCGAGTCCAAAAAAAAAAGTGTGCCGAGCCCCGCTCTTTCCGGAGCTCTTCATTCATTTACAGCCAATCATCCATATATTCTGCACCTTAAGCTCTTCATCAGGAAGCATTGAGATACTCATGCGTTAAATTCCTGAAAATTTACACATGAGCTTATAATAGCTTCATAAAATCTTTTTGTATGCGATTATAGACGTAAGTGTGTGTATCAGCAGGTGAGGAAAGGCACAAGCAACTTCAAAGCTGCATATGAAAAGAACTGTTTCATATTTAATATATGGCAAAACAAACTTCTTTCTTATAATATCATTCAGCCTTGACACATGTGCATATTTTCTCTTCCTACAGGGATCACCTCATCATTTCTTGCAGGTAAATACAACTGCATTATCCGGTGAGGGACCAAAAAGCCAGGATTTTGATCAGTCAAGATCAGATCCATTGCCGTCATTGCATGCTTCATTACAACATGCAGTATAGAGTGTACATTGCGTTACACGTTATTGGCAAAATAAGCAGTATCATCTGTTGTGCTCTTCCTGTGATCTCAGTCTCTCCATCTGCATGACATGAAAGAACCGTTCTTTAGATAAGAAACAAAGGCTCGAGAGAAGAAAATAGCCTTCCATGGATTCACATTAGCCCCTGTATCCGGTATTAGAGCAGCAGATCCGGCACTCCAAGATTCTCGCAATCAAGCAGCTCCTTTATAATCGTCCCCTGGAGCAGGCCACAAAATACTCTACAACAGCCCGCCAGTGATGTGGGTGTTTACCACTGCGCACGTGGGTTTGTAAGGAAGAATGTATGCATGAGCATGCATAAATGTGTACGTCTGCATCTGTATGTATATGAGTGTTCATGTACTCGACATCAGAAAGCACTTCCAGCTTTCTGAATTGATATTCCCCTACAGAGAGCGGGACGCTGGCCAAGATACCAATGTCTGCATCAGAGCAGGGTTCTTCCATTAACAAGGCAGGCTGACACAGTCCTGAGAGGAATGGTTTGTAGGATCATTAGCAGACACAACCGTAGACTGTCTGTGTGTACGCTGTCTCTTCCAGACACCATACAGCAGATACAACACAAATGCCATTCAAAGCACCAACTAACCTATTCCGATGCTCTTTTTAGCTTCAGTTTCATCTGTATTGCCGGCTTTATTGGTCTTGTTTTAGAAAAATCACTTGTGATTGGCCTTTGATTTGTGTATTTGTACTGCAAATTTATCTGGGCATGAGGTTTAGTTGGGGTAGTTTGGATGAGTTGCTAAAGCAAATCTCCTCCTTACAAAACCTTCTTTATTATGACATGGGAACAGAAACCCTTTTTTCCCCTCCCCTCTGCATGAAAACGAACAAATAGGACATCAGATTCAATGAAAAACGTATCCCTTTTCATCTACCAACCAACCAACTGCTCCCACTTGCCACAACAGTCCCGCTCTGCTGAACCATGATGTGAAAACATTAAGCTGTGGTGAGTGACAGCAGCTTGGACACCAGATGCCGACATTTAAAGGTGGATGGTGCAACTCCCTCCTGTTGTCAATTCCTTTGATCCCGTTGGTAGGAGCAAAGCGACGTCTTCAAGCAAAGAGAGCCGAGTGTCTGACTGCCCCAAAATCCAGATTCAGCAACACCAGAACACCTCATCTTTCTTTCTTTCTGTCTCATGTCTGCGCACCGTGATTTGATCATCTAGTAGCACTTTTACTGCTAAATTGCAAGATGGACGTGTTATTTCAAAACCATGAGATTTATTCCAAGTAGTATAAAGAACTTCCTAAACTGTGCACTGCACACCAGGGTGTGTTAGGCCGCAGTAAATCTGATCCAAAACCACAGAGCTGAATTTGGGCCACATGCACCAGAAATGTTGGTTCTCCTAAATTGACATTAAATCTGACACATCCTTACTCTAAAAGTTAAATCACTTACAACAGCCAGACAGAGCACAGGCCAAATCACATGATTTACCTAACCTCAGCCAACACCTATCGCCCAGGCCAAATGCCTGTAAATGTACTCAGTGTGAGGTTAAAACAACACATAGCGACTACTGTTTCATGTCAGAGAGATTCATCTCGGAGTCCTTACACGACTCCAACACAAACACCTTATGTATGATCTGACTGTAAGACATGCTCCTATATAAAAAAAAAAATCTTCTGTCATAGTCCGAACAAACTGTCATAGTCCTCACAGGAGCTTTGTCCAAATTGCAGGGTGGAAATACTGAAAGGCACAGTGACAGGCGAGATGAAGAATCCCTTTTCCTTAATAACGAGTTACAGTACGGTTGGTCTGAAAAAGACAGACCACCCTGAAGCAGATGAAAGTGGTCTAAAGCAAAGTTTTGAAATGACCAGAGTACGAAACCTGCAAGCCTTGTCAAGAATGTTTAAACCCAAGAGCTTAGAGAAATAATCACAGCGGTTATTGATGAACGGCAAACTCAGAGGCATGGATTTATAGGCATGTTATTAGTGCTAATGTCAGTGGAGCAATATTAAGAATATTGTGAGTCACTGAAAAGAATATCAGCGATTTGTGCTGAAATGATCGATGAATTAGTCTTTGGAGACGGGATAGACTGCAATGAGCACGGTGGTAGCTTTGAAAAAGTCCAACCCACACTGAGCTGGTTGTCGATTTAAAAGGGAAAAACACTGAGGTTTATTCCTCATCCCAAGGCTGCTTATTAAATTAATTTTCTGCTTGTCCTGCATGGATGGGTTCACTGAGTCCAGAAGGCTACAGTACAGAGGAACCTCAAGAGCGTGTCTGAAGATGGGGCTGGGGGAGGAAAAGACAGGAGTTTGGGATGGAGAGAAAGTTCAACAATCCAGCTCTATAAATACATTTTTCTTGTGTCTATTGATTTTCTGTTCCAACATTTTATCCCCTTTCTGATCACCTCTCCATTCGTTGTCATCGCTCTTTAACTCATTCCCGTCCCGCCGACTTCACTGCTCAAGATTTGTACAGTTCATCGAAACAAATCACAGCAGTTGCCCATGCAAACAGTAAGTTATTTCCACTCCTGTAGTCCTTCCAACCCTGTCTGACAGACCACAGCCAGCAACCACAAACACACATGAACGCTCACATGCACGGAGGCCCACAGTGGAAATAAGTCTCCGACTTTTCTGTGGTTTTTATCCTTAAAGCCAATGCACTAGGGTTTCATGCTGTGCTCCTTTTCTTCTCTGTACATGCCTTTATTTAAATGTATACATGTACATATAACGTTGTTTAAATACATAATATATAAAGTATATAATACTAAACTCTATATATGTACAGTGAAATGCCCCACTTCGGCCCATGAATAGCTCAGTGAAACCAGACAGCGTTCCAAAAAAAAGGGAGACGAGGTCAGAGTAGGCAGGTGGGAAGTAGTAAGAGATTCTCTTAAAACATTCCACTCTGGAGGAGTGGAAACTTTCTTTCACTCTTTCTGCTGTTGCTCTAACCTTTAATAGACATCTCATGGTGAGAACTATCCTTATAAAAGCTGAAGTCTAAAGAAAAGACAATATGAGGTGCATGAAAGCAGAAATGCATCTGGGAGATGTAAAGAAAGTGAGAGACGTGATGTGGACCATATTGGATATAAAATGCTCTTTTGTTGGTCGGTGCCATTTCTGTGATCTCACATAGACCAGGGGAAAGATCAGTGGTATTGTTTAATACTGTGTCTTTTGGCAACGTGAACGCAACACTAGATCTGTAACAAGAATGTCTCCCTCTCTGCTTCTCTCAGCATCTCCCCACGTTTGAGTTCCTGAGGTGAGGTGGAAGACGAAGAGGACAAGTGAGATGATTAAATGGATGATTCATTTGAGAAAACAAACATCTGCAGCCGCACAGTCTTTGACCCCTGAGAGGGAAAATAAATAGTGCGGAGAGAGCTGGGACAGACACAACACCGTAGGAGCATCCAGATAACAGCTCCGAGGCTCATACTCACACACACACTCACACACAGACACACAAACAACAACGGAAAGTCATGCCCTGGACTAGTGTGAATAAAAAATAAAAATAAAAACATAAAAAAATTAATTCAACGACATTCATATCTTTTAGCACACTCGTTTTTGGTCACACCCAGCTGTGACTTCAAATCTATCTCTCTGTAAAGCCGAAATGACAGAATCTGATACACTGGGAAACCAGCGCCTTTATCGCCCTTCACCCCTAACTTATTGACCACCTGCTGTCCGAAAGTGCAGAACCTCTCCCAAAGCAAATACAATCTAGAGAAACACAGGAAGCATACTAATTTACACCACCACCCTTAACTCAATGTGTCATGAAATTAGATTAGTGTGACCAAATGAACTGTGGAGAACCTCAGGATCACCTGCCGCTCGTCTGTGGAGTGTGTGTGTGTGTGCATTCAAGCATAATGTGGGGCTGTGTGTGTGTGTGTGTCTGTATCTGTGAGCTTGTTCCTTTTCACTCTCAAACTCCAGTGTAGGAGTGAGAATGAGAAGCAATAAGAGACAGCGACAAAATGGAGGCCCAGACAGAGAAAGAGACGGAGTCTGGATGGCAGATAAGTTTGAAAAGAAACACAATGCAAAAACAGCCCAGGAGAGCTGGAATAGAGAGATAGGCTGAAGGCAAGAGACAGATAGAGAAAGTGTCCATGTGTGGCTCCAGTTTTGTCTGTGTTGTGTACGGAGGATCCTGTGCCTGCAGCTGTTTGATATAGCACAGTGTAGCAGTGTTATCTCAACTGTGCTCTTGCTAAAGCCGAACGCGCCTAGTACAGTTTTCAGATTGTGGAAAGAAACTCGCTGCACTGAAGTCAAACTTCTTTTCTGTACATCTTTATCCGTCATTGTGCAGCTTCATCTGTTGATATTTGGGAACTCTTTCACATTTGAGCCCAACACAACAAATAGTGTTTCATGCTTAGGTCTATTTAGTAATACTGAAACAATAAACTCATTATTTTGATGAGTTGAAAACTAATCTGGAATTAATTTAGCGCAGTGTGTCCAAGTTCTAAAATGTGAGGAATTGTTGATTTCATTTGTGAATTGATTATCTTTGACAGTTTGTTGGACAAAACAAACTATTTAAATATAATCATTTGGGGCTAATTATGACAAGATTAAAGGTCCAGTGTGTAGGATTTAGTGGCACCTAAAAGTGAAGTTGCAAATTGCAACCACATGAATAATCTCCCACGCCTCACCCTCTTCTTCTAAGCATGTAAGAAAAGCTCTGGCTGCAAAACTCACATAAAAAGTGAAAGGACATATCTAGATCAGTGTTTGGATTGTCTGTTCTGGGCTACTGTACAAAAAGTGGCGGTTCAACATGGCAGACTCCATGGAAGAGGACCTGCTCTCACTAAAGGGCTCATTCTGAGACAACACAACGATTAAAGTAACAAAGTAAAGTGAGTAAAAGTCCCACAAGGAGTAAAACTAGTAGATCAGTGGAGTGGTGCATTAATAACTTTAGCTATGTCATATTGGCATGGTTATCTTAAAAATGGTCCAGAGGTTGCAAAGGTTGAATTCACATTTATTTATTTTATTTTTAGGAAATATAAACACATGAGTGTCACTGAACCAGAACAGAGAAAAATAAAATGCCAGTTCTGGTGCTCAGAGCAACTGAAGCAACAACAAGCAGCAAAGTACAAAGAAAAAAAATACTTTCCATACTTAGTCTCACTCACTGATGGGGGATTGATTTCTTTAAAATAGCAGAGGAAAAGATAAAGTTGAGACCAGCGCAGGGGCCAAAAGTGTAAAAGCCTGTGAGACATGAGGTAAAAAAAAAACAAAAAAACGTAAGAATGGAAAGTGAGATACTCACTAACAGATGAGATGAAGAAATGAAATA
This sequence comes from Argyrosomus regius, assembly GCA_946959425.1. NCBI lineage: Eukaryota > Metazoa > Chordata > Actinopteri > Sciaenidae > Argyrosomus > Argyrosomus regius. The sequence continues at coordinate 23,471,515 of OX336896.1, read as the reverse complement.
GAAACCAGTCATACCAGAGAGAGACAGAAAGAAAGAGTGAGAGAGGAAAACCCTTGCTGCCATATGGTACAGAGTATTGGGCTTAATGAGGCGTGAGGCCATCCTCTCCACAGAGGCATTGGCCAGTCAGATCACACATGAATGAACACTCTGATAGGTTTAAAACACAGCATATGCCAACAGCTAGTGATATGGAACCAAACTACTGCTTCTGAGGGGAAAAACAAAGACAAAAGACTGATTTACCAATTCTGGGCCACAATCCAACACCCACCAAAGAGTTCTTACAAAAAAAAGAAATCCTTTTGAAGCTGATTGGTACTGAAAATATTCCAGCAGAAAGATAGATATTGTCAAGATCAGCAGGGAATCTGGGCTCTGAACCAGTGCCCCTGCAAAAACAATTAAATAAAAGAAAAAGGTTTGCACTTTTGTGATATATAGCCCGTCCAGTTTAAGCTTTAGCAGATTTGGCAGCACCTGTGGTTAGTGGAGGTAACAGGAATCAACCACTTGGGTCAGAAATCTGTCAGTAATGCAACAGAAGAAGAAGAAGAGCACCTCGTGTATCTGTAAAACAATGCGCCGCCAAAGACTTTGTGAGCTTTGTGAGCAGCTTTATGAGGCTGTACAACTAACATTTGCTACTTGGAACTAAACACAATGCAAAGCTGAGGCTGAGGGGTGCCATTAGCTTTGTAGGTATTTGGTCATTAACCAGAGTATTGGATCTGAATTGATCTGATGGTGCCGCTATAAAAAAAAAGTCATGACTGTGTAGTCTCAAATAAATGTCAACCTCATGATGGCACTGAAGGAAAAGTTCAAGGATCTCTGAACTCAGTAGGTTTCATCCTGTAGGGTGAAACATTGCCATCTCTAAAGTCACATAATAAAAATCTCAGGGACAGTAACCTTGATATTTCTAAAAGCCCTCATCACTCAAACATTCTGCTCTTTTAAAGGCCCATCTCAATATATAGCAAGTTTAGCACTTGAGCGTAAAACCAAGATGGATCTCGCTCATGGCATCCGAGTCTCCAGTAGCAAACAGGTGATGAATTCACAGCGAGTGTTGATGGATGTTATGAGAATACTTCACATAGCAGACACACCATCCTGATCCCTCGTCACACACATCCTGTCAACATCGCTGGCAGCTGAGAGATGCGTGAGCCGGTGAGAGAGAGAGAGAGAGAGAGAGGAAGGCAGACACACAGAACCCGAGCGAGCGTACGAGCGTGTCAGAACAGGGGCCAGCTGTTAACAGCATGAGTCGATTCACCAAATTTTCGATCTCGCTGGTGTCTGTTTGTGCGCGAACCAGACCATTTGTCATCGCTGATCACCTGTTAGATGCAACCGAGGTATGTGTTGAAAGCGATCGCTCCAACCTGCGGCCTTTCTTTCAGCTCAGCTGCTGATCCACGCAAATGAAACACTGACAGATTCATTAAAAAACACAAAATAAACTTTCAACAGAGCAGGGCCATAGTAAACCACAGCTGCCACTGTGGGAGAACAAACAGGAGGGAAGACATCAAGCAGACAATAAATTTCATCTTCCCATCACATTTTCAAGCTTAATAAAAATTAAAAAAAAGTGTGTGTGTTGTGAATCTGGGCTTAAGGAGAGTGTGTAAGTTCCAAGTGGAAGCTGTGGTTTGGTCTGGCTCGGGTTTCCACAGGGTCCCGATTCAGCATGACACCAGCAGAGAATGGCGGTGTTACAGGAAGCTTAAGCCAAACACCTTCCTGTTTTCAACGCTTCAGATTATGGCGCTGGCTCTATTGGTTTATCAAATGCAATTAGTCTCAGTATGCATGTATATGTGTATGTTTCAAATATGATTAGTCTTTCCTTATGGAGCCATATAGACTTCATTCACGGGGTCCCAGACTTTGGACTTTAGACCAAAAGGGCCGATTTTTCTGACAGGCAGACATGCTGTGTTTATTCAAGTGGTTTTGAGGGAAGTTCAGGAGAACTAAATCCACCTGTCAAAAGAAAGCCGTCTCCTTTCTTACATGTTTTTGCTCTATTTGAGTCACCGTCACACTCACATGTTCTAACCCTAACCCAGATAGATTGTCTGTCTGTTAAAAAGCGGCTCCAGAATAAGATATCAACACATTTGACTGGTGAGACTGGAGTGAAATCAGCACCGTCGGGTCAAAGTCTACCCTTGACAAGCGGTTTGGTGCGTGGAAAATCTCAAAAAAGAATACCAAGATTTCCATGAAATTTGCTGTGGAGAGTCGCGGTCTCTGATGGGCAGCTCTAATTTAATGGAAATATTGTAATTACATTTATTGAGCACATCTATGTTCCCCAGATAATGAGCCATTTCCGTTTTGGTTACTCTTAAACCACTGTTGTACAAGTCTCAGGTCAGAATGTCAACTTTATTTGAGAGCTCCATCATACCCACTTTATGAGTTTATGGCTCCTTTCTGCTTATGTCACCCTCTCAACAAACTTAACAGTGTTATCCCCAACACTGGCAAAGATGTGCGAATGGCAAAATCATCAGTATGTTTCTCACTCTGTTTAACATTTTGTGCTGTGGGGTGTAGAGAAATTTATAGCCTCCGTTGGACCCTAGCGTGGTTTTTCCAGATTTTTACTCATGTTTCCGATTTATTTCTTTTCGATTCTCAAAATGATTCATTTTTAAAGCGTGGTGTCAAACCGAACTCTGCTAACAGACAGCGCAATACCATGTACCGCAGTACACTGTTGTACTGTGATGCCAGTAAGACCGTCTCCACGTCTTTGTACATCTCCCAGCTGCGCACATCTGTGTGTCTGTCGAGATGACTGAGTGTTGTTTAACTGGCTTGACCAGGAAACCACATGCTGAACATCACAGGGGAGATGCATCACCTGCTGAAAGTTCTTGGCTTCAGTAGTGTACACAGGTACACATACACAGATGTATGACACACAGGCATTCACATGCACATATATCACGCAAGCGAACTTTTGCTTTCTGTTTTGCTGTCTTGTCTTTCCCTTTTTGTCGAGGTTCTTTTATTTGAAGTTCATTTGAACTGATTTTTTATTCTTTAATCAGAGTTTCTTCCAGATTGCAGCTCATCTGATGGTGCTACATTTTAGTCTTGCACGTCACTGCTTGTGAGTTCAGCGGTGGCTTCCCAGCGGTTAGGTCATGCTGGAAGCGAGCATGTCATTGGATTTGACAGACAGTCTGTAAAGCACAACCCACACAGGAAGGAAATATGCTTAGACTCAGAAAAACACAGATTATGCCCGAGAAAAAGAGCAAGAAACCTGAAAGTAATCATATCAACTCAGTGGCATCAGTACTCAGTGAATCAGGCCCCCCACACACACGGATGAGATGATTTCAGCAACAATCAGCTTTTTAACGATGTAAACGCCCCGCTCTAAAATATGCTTGTCACTTTTCGTCATCGGCCACAGTTCACACTGTTCTCATGATCTCTACCTTCTCAGGATATGAACCTGAGTCAGATGGATGTGCATGCACACAAACACACACACACACACACACACACACACACACACACGCCGAGGCACCATAACCTCTCCTGCCTGGGAAATACTTAAAGGAAGCAGGGGAAGAGGAAAACAGGGAAACCAAGAAATAAATAACTCCTTTGTGTCGCGGTTGCATAAACAGTGCGGGGCTTTACAGATTACTATAGTAGCCGAACTGATAAGAAAAACTTCCTACGAAAATATTACTGCATTTTTTTTTTGTGTGTGTGTGTTTGTGTGTGTGTGTGTGTGTGTGTGTGTGTGTGTGTGAGTGGCGAGTAAGACAAAGCAAAAGAGACATCATGAGAAAGCCATAAAGAAAGAGAAACAGAAAGAGAGAAAATAAATAAGATGAGATCACACATGAATGAACAATGAGAGAATGAGAGAGAAAGAAAAGAAAGATGAAAAAAAAAGGAGGTGGAAATTAGGACAGGCTGGTTTCGACAGAGACAGTGAAACCACTGCTTACCTTATATGCGTATGTGTCCCATTCCTTCAGACACTTCTTCTGATAACATTTTTCTTTGTTTAGATATTAAACATTTGCTGATTTTCCCCAGATTTTTACACAAAGTGTCCAAAATGAACACTGAGCCAGCCGGCCTAGTATAATAATTTCTAAAGCCAAATAGTGATTGTTATCTATTGTAAATATTGGTACAATTCTGAGAACATTCTGCCTTCGTCTCGACTCTGTTAGCAACGTGACGAAACCTCACAACCTGATCGCCGTGCCAAATAACATCACACAAAAATGTAAATTGGGCCTACTGGACCACCTGACCCAATTTTTCACTTTGTCACTATCTTGACAGTAGTTAAATACCAAATGCTGCACAATCTCGACAGTTGGTTGGCAGGCTGGGAGTGGGAGAATGGGAGAAAATACAGAACGAATCTGGAACGACATCCATTAGGCCATGATGTCAGGTCTAACATCATTGTGTGCGTGTGCCCTATCTGAGTAGCCACATATTCCACCCAGAAAAAAAGTTTACTCCAACTACCATTATCCTGCAAATAGCAGCCCCCATGGGGGGACTCTCGCTTGGAGAATCTTGGCTCGGTCCAAGTGAGCCTTGAGGAACGTGCCGGAATGAGCAAATCAAGCCTTATTCACTCACTCTGGCATACTGGAAAACCACCCGTGATGTCTGGCATGAGATTACGCCTGCACCTAGTGCCAGAATAACTGCCGGCTAGGATTAGAAAAACGACTAACAGTTGATTACAACTGTTGCAACCACTGGAATCAAAGTCCAGGGGGTTCATTTAGTTGGTTGAGGGATGCAATAATTCAACAGGGCAGTCTAATTAGGAGCAAATTACAGGGTTCAATAATTCAGCAATGGACAGGCTGTATCTGTGATTGTAAGGACACCTCAGTTATAAATCATTCTAAGGCTGCATCCCACTTTTTTTCTTTTCTCAGTCCTTTCACAGGTCAATCCACCTTTCTTTCTACGTTTTATTCCATCTTCTCATTTTACTCCACTTACTTCCCTCGTATCCCATCTTCCCTAAGGAGCGGGCCCATATGCCAGTTTCCACAGAATACCAACCAGTCATCCTTTCCAAATATATGTTAAATGAACCTACAAGAATGTGAAATTCAACTATTTATCTAATTCGAGTTTGGTTGGTGTGATTAGGGGTCCAAAGCCTTTTATTAGAGGAACCACTACGCTGTTAAGTTCTAGCAGCAGGCTTTCTTAAAAAACGCTGAGAAACACTTCTTTTTCTTCGCATCCACTTCACAGCAGAGGGCTAAAAACCAGCCTGTAAAAACAGTTGGTCTGAACGGTGCATGATGCCAAGTTAAGACTTTGCTGGAAGACAAACAGCCAATCATCCTTTTTCATTTCCCAAGAGAGGTCCGCCTTATACGTAAGCTGGAGTCAAGATAAAAGCAAGACAGCCAAGCTGCCACAAGATAGTGCCCCCCACCCCACCCCCCATCTACGCTGATGGCTTGGTTACCATGGAAACCCTGCGAGGTGAGAGAGAGGACATACCAGCACAGAGTAAATCTCCTCGCAGTAGCTTCAGGAATGCAGGTGAATTCTCCCTCCCTGCCTCTGTTTCTTTTTTCTCCAACCTTTATAAATCATTTTCCCCTTTAAATGAACAAGTTGCTTCACCTCTCCTCTCATAACCCAGTTTTATGAATCACACCACAAATGCATCAGTGCTTCCAAGTGCACTATCTTCTCTGAAATAGAACTTTGAGGTAGCTTTTCACTTCAGACAAGACTTTGATTTCCAGACTCATTTATGTTGATGTATAAATCAGACTTTTGCCAGGGGAGTAATCAGAGAGGGCTTAAGGGGAGGGTGTGAGTGAAAAGAGAGTGAAGAAAGAGATGAGAGGACGAGGAAGACAGTGAATACTTGGTTTTGGCTGCATAAGTAGGACAATAGTGCTGCGGCCAACACGCTGCGAGATTGAGCACCATGAGAATTAAAAACGTCAGTTCAACTGCAAAATGAAGAAGAGTAGAGTGAAAGAGCGGTGCATTAAAAAAGACTGAGAGAAAAAAAAAAAAAGAAAAACTTCTGCAGGGTTTCTCTTACCTCTAAGAAGCAGGTCCCAGCTGGGGTGTTCTCCTTGATGGAGGCATTGTAGAAACTGCTGGAAAACACTGGTGTGTTATCGTTAACATCCTGCAGCACAATGTCCACCTTTGCTGTGGATGACAGTGGTGGACGACCGCTATCCGTTGCAATGACAGTCACACTCGGTGCTGGCTCTGATTCGAAATCCAGAGCTGTTGCTGTGGTAATGATTCCTGTGACCGGGTCGATGGAAAACCAATCAGAGTGAGAGTTTTTCCCTTTGAGAAGGCTATATCGGACATCCCCATTGGGGCCCTGGTCCTTGTCCCTGGCAGTAACCTGGAGAACAAAGGAGCCAGGATAGACAACCTCGGGAATAGTCTGCCTGTAGGCCTGCTGGTCAAACAGAGGGGGGTTGTCATTGACATCAGTAACCTGAATGGTAAAAGATGACTCCGCTCTGAGGGGAGGAGTGCCGGAGTCTGTAGCCATAACCCTGAGGTCATACGAATCCCTTTCCTCTCTGTCCAAGACCTGGTCAACGTATATCAGGTAGATGATGCTGTCCTTGGTCGTAAGAGCAAATTTCCCATCACCCCCCTCAAGGGACACATTCACGTTGGCGTACTCTCCATAGTCTGGGTCGGTGACAGATATCCGAGCTACGTACTGGCCTGGTTGGGCCCCCTCGGAGATCCTTGGAGAGCCGTCCTCACTGAGGAAGATGATGGTCATGGTGGGCTGGTTGTCATTGTAGTCACGGACATGAATGGTCACAAAAGCATTGGTCACCTGGGAAAATGGTACATGATTCATGTTAATTCATTCTCAAATAGCAGAAGTATTCTCTGATCTGTCAATCCTCTAAGACAATGTTTACTGTGATCTCTTGCAGCAGGAAACATATTTATAGAGGGTGAATTCTATTTGAACTGATCTATTCTTTTAAAAGAAAATGCATATTTTAAACATGGCACTGTATATTCAATGCACTATAATGAATAAACATCAGTTACCTCAGGGTGGCTGGCATTATCTCTGGCCTGGACCACCAGTTCATGGACCCTCTTCAGTTCAAAATCCAGTGGTCTATTCAGAGTGATGACCCCAGACTTGACATCAATGACGAAGTAACGGTCAGGGTCACTCTGACGCCGGTTGATTTCATAAAGAACCAGACCATTATCACCCTCGTCCTCATCTGTTGCAAACACCTGCAAAGATTAGAAAGTCAAACACTGAAATTAAAGTTACACTGGAACATCTGGATTTACAGAAGCAAGAGCTATTATTGAAGTACACTACATTGAAGACTCAAGCTCACCTGTAGTATGCTACTGCCTTGTGGGAGACTTTCAGAGATAATAGCATGGTATCTGCTCTGATTGAAGAGTGGTGCATGATCGTTGATGTCAGTAACAGTCACTTCCAGGGTCATGGATCCCATCCTTCTAGGTGAGCCTCCATCAAAGGCTTCCACGACCAGTGTGTAAGATGAGCGTTTCTCCCTGTCCAGCAGTCCATTGACAACCAGGTCCAGATACAGAACCTTGTTAGCAGCTCTCTTGGTCTCCAGTCTGAAAGCTTGGCCTACATTGCCCTCTCGAATAGCATAGCCTTGCGTGGTCAGCTGGTCCTTGTCCGCATCTGTTGCAGGCTCCAGGGAAAACCTTGTTCCCACCGCTGTGTGCTCAGGTATCTTAAGAACAGCTTTCTTTTTGGGGAACACAGGTGCGTGGTCGTTGATGTCGTTGACTGTGATTGACACCTCAATAGTGACTCCTGTCATTGTCACGGCAATAAAGCTATAGTGGTCCCTCTGCTCACGATCCAGACGGCGTGCTGTGGTAATGATGCCCGTGGTTTCGTCAATGTTGAGATCAATGCCAACGCCTGTGCCCTCATGGTCTGAGATGAAGTACAGACTTGCAGTTTCACCTGGCGGTAACCCAGCACTGATGTCACCAACAATGGTCCCTGTTGGCTGCTCTTCATCCAGCTGGAGTTCCAGTGCTCCGAGGACAGCTGTAGACTGAGAAAGAACAAGGACGATGCAGAAATAAAAGAGTGGCTTCCACCGCCAGAGACTCGAACACACGCAGGGTCCGCTGACCCAAGCCCTCCGTCTTGACCCTTTACTTGTTAACGGCATGGCTGGGTACTGCTACACCTGTGAGAAAGAAAAGTAGAGAAAGAGAAAAATATCAGTCAGAGGAAGTCAGAGTCAGGGAAAAGTTGTGTTTAACTAGCCTACAGATATATTTTATGATGTGTGAATTGAGCAATTGAAGAGCCTTTTCTCTGTTTAAAAGCATCTTGAAAATTAGCTTGCTCTCTTAGCACAAAATGAAAACAAATTGTTCTTTTTTTTTCTTGCGTGACAATGTGCTAACACTTTTACAACCCAGGACCTATATTAAAGACACAGCATGATGAATTTCAGCTTTTCCTCCCATAAAATGGATATATATAACATTCTGGAAAAGAACTCTTTAGCTGGATCAGGAAGCTTTGAAAGAGCATGAAAATGGAATTCTAAAAGTCTGTCCAGGATCCACATTGGCTTGAACCACACTGAGGACAGAATCATAAACTATATTTATCTGAAGGATAACCATTTTTATTCACTGGGTGAGAACATTTTAAAGTGTCCAACGTGGTCACACACTGAAATCCCAAAGGAAAACACAAATAGGCATCAAGATCCGTTGTAAGATTTCTATTCCATGATAGCAAGCTAACACACACACAGAAACTGACACACACTCTCAAATACATGGAATGCATGGGAAAGTAAGTCTATAGCTGCTTTAGTAGGGCCTTTATGGGGAAAAGCAGTCATTTAAGACTGTAAGCTTAGCCTCTATGTTCCCCAAACTCTAAATCATGTGCAAATCCATAAAGATAATATCCTCCTCATGCTAATGCTAAATCAGTCTTATCATAGGCTGGATCTAATCATGAACAGATACACATACTGTCCACAAAGTCATGCATCAGTCCAGGGTCAAACACTTTTTCCCAAACGTTGGTTGTTTGCTTTAACCTGTCTGATGTGCCAGAAGCAATATTCCTCATCAGATGGCACATTGACTGCAGGAAAGGCAACTGCAAGAGTTTAAAAGTCTACCTAAAACTCACCTGACACTGCACTGTGAATTATCCTGCAGCAAACACACCATCTGGTACTTCCAGCAAGTTAAAACAAACACCAATAATTATTTGCAAATGGTGTTTGACCCAAGTTTGACACACATACTTTCACACACTACCACAAAACTATGGAAATATACTCATAACTGTTCTGGCAAATTTAACCTGCATGGCTACTCTAAACTCTCACGAGATAGATGCTCATTCTCCTTCTTGATGAGGTCTACAAATATTTAGATTATGTTCAAAATGAGACCAATTGTTTATGCATGTTCCTCTCGTATTTATAAGGGAAGATTTATTGAGCATATAACTCCTCAAAACATCCTGAAATAGGGAGGACCATCTAGCCCTGACATAACTCATTCATCACACTTGGAGACCGGAGGGACGCTGCTTTAACAATCTTCAGTAATGATCACAAAGCTCACACCTGAACTCAATGGAATTTGACTGAGTCCTGCCTCAAATGCTTGGTACAAATTATGTGTGATGCAGGCAAAGGGCCAAGACCAGACAGGAGGTGAGCTGTCAATGGAGGGTGTTGGCCTTTGCCGGCCAGCCATATTCACCCAGACAATCACTCCCCCTGTGCATGTATAATCTGGACAGTTAACTTTAGGAATGTCTTCCACCTCTAGAGAGAAAACCAGTCTGTTGCCGGCTGCTGTATTTGCACATACGTTGAATTGAAGCATTCACATTCGCACATGCAAAAAGACCATAGACTGACCTCCTTGCAGGCCGATGGAAAGCCTGACTGCTATTCCTTATACAATACTTCATTGGAGTGAGGTTGCGCTCAGGAGTAGTAGTATATTCACTGTATCAATCACCATAATGCTGACAGCCATAGAAATGCTGAAATATTTGCTTGTCTTTGAGCTGAATATAACATAAATGTAACATAAATCATCATTCAGATTACGTGCATTGATTCCATTCAACAAATACTATGATGTTATTAATTTACGAGGCTCCTGACATACCATTTAGAGTCTACATGACTTATAAAACAAATAAAAAAACATTGTTTTATATTTCTTGCATCCTCCTGAAATCCTACACCCCACCAGCTTTTTCTGTTGACCCTGACGTCCTGCAGTGGTTTATGAGACCTCTGAGGAGGAGAGATTAATAAAGTCTATAGCTCCACTGGGACAGAGAGAGGGACACTGATACTGGCCCCTGTGGTACGGTCGCTGACATCTACATGTGGTCCAGACGGCTGCTCTGGACAGTTGCTGTTTCACTCCTACACAGTGATTGAGCAAAGTCTGCCATACACACCTTCTTTTGTTGCTTTTGTTTGTGTGTGTTTGTGTCTATGGGATTGTCTCTCTGGAACAAGAGCAGAAGGAAAAGAGAAAAAAGAGAGATGAGGTTTGAGAGACAATTAGGGGTGTGATGATGAAAAGAAACCCTTCTGTGCTGAGTCAGAGCCTTCGGAGACCCCGAGCTGACGAAATGTAGTCTAGAATCATAATGCAACCATTGAGGACAACAGGGAGAACAGAAAAGGAACAAAGCAAAGAGATGGAAAAAGTGTATTTAGGACGCAATAGAAAAAGTTACATTCTGAGGAGTGATTACAGTTTGCTTTGGCTTGACGGCCGTATTGTCTTTAGGGACCACTGAACTGTGTAGGAGAAACTTATGATTGAAAAATGAAGTCAGAAAGGGTCCAAAGTCTGTGAGTGCATATGTGTGTCTTTCTACGTCCCCTCTCCCTCATTGCTTCAGTGTCAGTGAAAGGTTATATTGATGAACAGATCGCACGGCTGCAATCTGTCACTGTCAATGAGCAGTCGTACTATGACATCATCTCCCTTTTGACGGGTGCTGTAATACACTTGTGTTTACCCTGGAAAACACAAGCTGATGAGGAATGGAGAGAGCAAGGGCTAAAATATAGCTCATGCTGAAAGGATACTGCCTTGAACAGATGGTCAGTGGAGTAAAAAGACCATCTGATTCGCTCCCTCTAGTGGCGCTCTTTATAGCATTATGCTAATCATGATAAATGATGTTTCTGATTAGTTTATATGGACTAGAGCATCCATAATTTCATCATCAAGATGCAAAATATGTAAATAAAATCAGCGAAACGCAACAAACAACAAGTTTCTACCTGTCTCTCTGATTGCGTGGGTTTTTACATGTTTGGGTCTCTTTGCACGCCTGCACAACACATGTGCGTGCAGTGACATCATCTACGTGCGACCACATTGACAGGCAGGGCAGACCCGGAGGGCTCCATGCAGTCTCAGCCACATTATTATCTGGCATTGCACCCCCATAATCTCCCTGCTTTGCGCAAGCCTCAAAGCCTCAAATACATGGGCTTCCACTCTTAAGTGCTGTAACCATATAATAGAAAACCATAGTGTTTTCTATAGGATGGGACCATTTAAAGCAGTACAGTATGTGTATAAGGATGTGTATAAGTGTGTTTACACTGTCACATCTCGGTTGTGAGGAAAAGCTTTTCCCCATGCAGTGCCAATTCTAAACAGGCCTCTCTATCTCTCTTCTTTCCCTCCCATGTCCGTCCCTCCTCCTTCCCTCGTCCGTCCCCTCTAATGGATTTAGCAGATCTAGCTGGGCACGCCATAGCTACCCGTGGCCAAGCTAAACAGCGCCCAAAGTCACGAAGTTCCAAGTTAAAAAAATGGCCACTCCACACCGCCTCTATCTTAGCCGGATTTTTTGTGCTTTGATGGAACAGCACACTGTTGCATTCAGCTGGTTCCTCAGTGGTTGAGAGGTCTGGCATGGCCTGTAGGTAGTTGGCAGCTGGTTCATTCAGCCCTGCAACTACTTCTTTGTCACCCAGAACAAACACTGGCCAGATCTTGTGATTGACAGTGCAGTCAGACAGGGGAAAGAATAAAGGCAAAGGCTGTCAAAATGAAATACATGTTAACGGCTGATTTATTCCTGCCATGAAGACAGACACTGGACACAAACTTGCCTTTGAGTATTCAAAACCCCCAACTGCAAAAATCTGATTTGCAACAGCTCTCTTGCAAATCATGTCGTGCATGGTGCGTTGAGATGCTGGATTGTTTTTAGTTTTTGGTGCCATTTAAAAGTGTTAAAAAAATCTTTTTCATGACAGTTCTCAGCAAGTGTATAATTACAGGGTGACTATAGCAACACCAAAATCTTTAAATGTCTGAGTGAAATGAAAGGTTAGGCCAGGTTGTGGTGGAACAGGCTGCAGTGGTAAAAAGCTTTGTGAGAAGAGGTGGGAGGGAGGGAGGGAGGGCGTCTGGTGGGGGGTTAGAGGATTGAGGAATGCTTTGCATCTCAGTTTTCATGTCGTTTGGGTTGTGTGTGTTTAGGGGGACGACAACTATGACCCCAGTCTCCCCCAGAGTTGCCTTTCCCCGGATCTCTGGATATAGACGTCGTGTTTCCAACCCCAGCTGTCACCAGCACTGTGATCATATGTATGCGTGTGTGTGTGTGTGTGTGTGTGTGTGTGTGTATTTCAGTCTAAATATTTCCTCAGCTCCTCTTTTAGTGGTTTAAAAAGTGGATATCTGTTTCAATTTATTTCTGTTACTGATTCAATAAAAGTAGAATCCTGCTACAAGTATCGTAGCACTAGCTCCTCAGACAGCCACACCACTGTCTGGACAGTCGCACACACACACACTGAAATGTACATGTACGCAACACCAAAGCACGATCAATATTAATACTACTATGGGCTGCGAGAGTTCATGACTGTGTCACAATTGGGTTACCTCACCCAGGGGAAGCAGCCATAAAAGCTCTTACAACCTGTGAAACACTAACCTATCTGCTTCATGGAGACCAGCAGCGTCTAAGTAAGTAAGTTTGAATTAATTATGATGAAGTGAGAACCAATTCCTCAGCTTCCTCAGCACATGATCTGATGCAGAGTGGCAACTAATCCAGCCACAAATACACACTACAGTTTGACCAATGAAAACATTTTTTGTTCCATCATAAAGAGAAGGAAAATATGTTTGGATGAGTTTTGATTCAAGGATAGACGACGAGCTCTGCAATCTCACTAAACCCAGTCAGATGGGTTCTGCTGATTTCAATCTAAAATACTAAAACAGCTTTGATTAGATCAACGTGCTCTGTGGAAACATGGAGAACAGCCTTGATACTGATAGTTTACCAACTGAGGTGGACATAAACAGGATAGTCGAGGCTCGGAAACACCTGCATGTCATTGGAACGTCTATAAAAGAAAATGCGTGTATCCGCTTCCACTCATAATCCACGTAAATCCATTTAAAATATGAAACGCTTCACTTCATTTTAAAATGTACTAAATGTGTCTCATTACGGTGTTTTTAGTTAATTACTAATTTTTGAACATACATGTTTTCAAATCTGTTCATTACTCGTGTCTTTTGTCTCTCTTCATTTTTCCTCTACGTACAGCAGATCACTGATATTCTGATACAGACTGGAACATCTTTCCCAGCTTTGTGAAAGTCTTTGTTTTTAATCCTGTCCGTGAAATGTTGCTCCGGAGTTTTTATTTTATTACTTATTTCCTACATAAATGTCCATGTCAGTGACATCAGTGAGGCTGCAGAGGGTGAGGGGGGGGGGAGGAGGGGAGGAGGGGAGGAGGGGAGGAGGAGGGGGGGACCACGTCATCAGAGACTCGTCAGCTCAGAGTGAGAGTGTGCATCTGTGCCAGGAGCCTACTGGGACTTAAGAGTTTGAGGCTCAAATCCACACTTTGTTTCCATATTGCAGTTTTTTGTTCTTTTATGAACAGAACAAACTAGAAGAGACAAGCCTATCGTCTGCCTGAGGAAGTGACTGTTTGGATGAACATGTTTTGTTCCAATCCAAAGGTATTTGGAGAGTGAGACATTTTTTCATGGTTTGGCTCCATATTCTCATTTGGATGTGAAACGATGCGATGAAAATGAGGTTAAAGTGCTGACTTGTTGTTTAAGATTTGTTTTATTCTCAGCCATAAAAGACCAACCCTGGATGTACATTATGTGTCCTCATTTTGGGGTCAGTGCTATTTGAGATATTTTTCAATAAAATCATTTTTGGTATGTTGCATTTCATTGCATTGCATGCAAGAAAACCATCAACGAGTGCCCTTCGTAGCGGATATGCATTTTAATAGATTTTAGGGTATTGAGCTATGAACTATATTTGACAAATTTATTCGGAGTGCAGCACTTTTACAATCCATGACTGGTTGAAGTTATCAAATCAGTCTCAATTCGCTACGCTGCTACAACAGAACTTTAAAGTATGTTACACAATTTTTACATCTCTCCGCTCACATTCTTACTCAACTCCATGGGGATATAAGCTCTGGAAAAACAACTGCAGAAAGTCTGCAGCAGCAGAACAACAATCCAAAGCTGGTGTGATGACTCAGATTTGTTTATTTACCCACAAAGAGGCTGTCAAGCTTGAATACAGTCAAACACACTGAACCAAGTCCCCTGTGACAAATCGTCCTAGATTTTAGTGCCCGACAGGCCAGAAGGAGAGAGAGAGAGAAGTTATTGTCAGGAAGGAACAGAGGAAGAGGTGGATGCGGAAGAAAAGTTTGATTCTGAATGAGATTTCCTTAAAGAACACGGTGACAGAGACAGAAACATGAAGTTCAGCTACGTCTGAGTGAGTGCCGAAACACACACATGGATGCAGACTCACACACACACATAAATAATGTACCCTCTGGGCCATCGGTGAACCCATGGAGCAAGTGAAAACACAGCCGGAGGTGATTCACTAACCTTCAAGGCCACACTGTCAAGTGAAAGTGCAGCCATTTTTGTTTCTGTGATGAAAATGTGTGTGTTTGTGTGTGTTTGTGTGTGTGTGTGTGTGTGTGTGTGTGTGTTTGTGTGTGTGTGCTTGCATGACCATGTGTTTTTAAGAGACAAATAGAGACTGTGGGTGAGAATTTAAATATGTTGACAAGAGCGTCTGAAATAATAAAACAAAACAAAGAGGACAAGGCCAGCAGGGTCAATAACCAACAAAAAAAAAGGCATGTTGAGATGTCCCTGAAGGTGAAGCAGCAGCTGCCATCTACCATCACTCATCACCCCTCCCCATCAGAGCATGTTTAATATCCACAAGGGCAAGTTGTCGAGCTGAACCAAGTCCATGACTCCCTGTCAAACATGATTACTTCACCTCGCTGCTGAAACTGAGATAAATACACTCACGGAGGCTCGAACTAACTGTTTCTCTCTTCATGGTTTGCATTTTGAGTTCTGGCTGAGAGGTGAACACCAGTTCACTCCTCTGTATTGAAAAGCAGAACACTGAGTGGAAGTCATTAGCATCAAGAAATATCATCAGGGTCGAATGTGGAAGACATTAAAATGACGCACAAAAACTACGTAATGGCTTTATTTGGCTGAACATTTGTCACATTACTAGAGTATTATTAGATTGTGTGCATGTGTCAGCATGTTCCGTGGTGTAAAGATGTATGCCTCACGTGCTTGAGAATCATTAAATTCGGAAATCAAAGCTGCAGCAAAACTTTCCGGAAAATAACTTTTGTTATGTTTACTGGGACTTGATAGTCATACATGAGACAGATAATCTTGTCATATTTGACGCCCTGTGAATGCATCTGAACAATTAGCTATCTTTCTCGGCTGTGATTGGTTGTTTTCATGCAGACAATTCTTGCAAATGACAATTGAGAGGAAACTGGAACTCCAGACTTGATTATACTGCAATTAACATTTTAATTGCCAATTTACCAAATGACTTGTTTGAAATAACCATACACACTTGTAACAAGAGTGCGTTGACTTAGGTTCATTCCCTGTAGGGATATCCTAACCTTAAATGCCTAACCCCGACCTTTAACTTAACCTTAACCTTAAACCTCATAATTCTCAACCTAAAACTGAAATGAATGTTTAACTTTGAGTGGACTGAGATGACTCCCCACATGTGGCAATGTGATCAGACTTTGGTACCCACGATCTGATGAATACTGATGAGTAATCAGAGCATTCGTTAATGAACCAACAGAGGAAAAGTTCAAAGACAAAACACTCAGCTGATAGCCAAAACAGGGCCAGGAGAAAGGAAACTGAAGAGTCATCTTGCAACTTAAATACACACACACACACACACACACACACACACACACACACACACACAGTAAAGCACACACTTTCTCTGTTTCTGCGTTCAACCCAATGGAATAATCTTCAAAGTGACCAGAAGACCAGACATACGTTTCTACAAGGTCCTGTTTGAGAACACACATAAATATTAATCAAAGTGATCAAATGTTTTGCTGAAATGCTAACACAGCTAACATTTTCAGGGTGAAAAGAGGTCAGTGTCCTCTTATGAGAAATGGTTTAATTTCTCTAGGAGAAACTGAGACTTTGGCTGACAGATCTGGGAAAAATCAAAATCTGTAATTACTCATCTCTAGCTCAGAATATGGAACAGTGACTTGGCTTATTGGTTATTAAATTCTCCATCAACTCTCGGGTTCGTGGCGCGCCGACAGCTGTTCTCTGAGAGAATGCCTTTGTATCGTGTTACTCCATTATATTTCTTGTCGTAAGCCTGGGAATTAAGTCTGTCTGTCTTTGTTTTAATTTGCTCTTCGGAGTTAAACAGACATCAATACTCGTCAGTTAATAATGACCAAATGTAATCATATCATAAAAAAAGATGTGATAGATGGGTTTGAGGCTCCAATTGCAAAATTTACGTTCAGACTGATGAACAGCGCTTTGATTCTCTGGCAGAAATATCAATTCAAATCAGTTTTGATGTTTTTTTGATGTTATCAAGAAACAAAAAAATAATTTCTCCCGCCAACTTTTTCTTTTCCCTGTCTTTTTCTCACACCACCCACACACTTGCAGTCTCTGAATCCCTTAACTTGCATAACACGTTGCACTACCTGAGCCGCGATGCCCTACATGCAGCTCTCAGCTCATTGCAAGTGTTTGAAGTTACCAGAAGCTCACATCATCTCACTTACTTCATTAAAAACACATGAGACACTCCACAGACAGGCTCTCTCTCTCTCTCTCTCTCTCTCTCTCTCTCTCTCTCTCTCTCTCTCTTCCTCTGTCTGCTCAGCCTGCTCTCATCCATCAAGCTCCCAGATGGGCAGAAGTTACCACATTTCATTCATCTACGCTCAGAGCCATTCCCACATTTATCTCTTCATGTGACTAATGAAATGAATACATCACTTCATTCTGAAACATGTGTGCATATACTGTGCACACATGCCTAGTCGTATCCTTGATGGGGAAGAATCGATAAAAAGATCAGAGAGGGAACGTCTCTGCTGGCGTCTGGAAGAACAGAGTAGGCTAAAGGCCGAAAGAACTAGTCAATCAATTAGTGGTCAGACAGAAATTTAATTGACAATTATTTATGGAGCAAATACTGTATGCCAAAAAACTGCTGGTTGGATCTTTGCAGATGAAGAGGATTTACTGTTTTTACAGTGTGTAGTAGTAAAACTAGTTTGAGTTTGGCTTGTTGGTCAGACAAGACAAGGGTTTGCCGGATTATGGGGAGGATTCTCACTGGTTTTACACATTTTATAGAATAAACGGATAATCTATTAGTCAAGGAAATGATTGAAAGATTAATCGCTGTTGGAAATAGTCACTGGTTGCACCACTAATGAGGTATCTCCTTTGGTATATCCTACACTGGTATACCCTAAGCCACACATTTGCTAGCATACATCCACGCATGCACTGAAACAATCTCACTTATTCCATCCATTGACTGCAACAACGAGAAACCCAGACTTCCAATGATCTAGCCACACTTTGGCACTCAGGATCTAGTGTCACAGGTCCAACCCACGATGGAGAAACACAGGATGGGGAAACTCGAGACAACACCAGGCTTGAGAGGACTTCCATCTGCAGCTTCCTCCAGTAATATAACAACCGATTTCCAGCAGTCATTATCCCAGATCCTAATGATGAGCCAGCTAAAGACATGGTCTGCCTGTGACAGCCAGTTTGGATCCATGTCTGTTGTCAAATTTAAAAATTACACTGTAGCATGTAGTTTGAAACTAAAGGACAGTAGAAGTAGTCTCTCTATATCCTTGCAGACAGCACCTACTGTAAAGATGTCTTTTTTTATTTAGCCAGTGTCTGTAGTCTTTCCCATTCAGCTGACCTGATCATTACGGGATCCCTACTGCTTGGACAAAGACCATGAATAACAATGAAGGCAGTTACTCCAGAACTGGGCTTCAGAACAAACAAAAAAGGAATAGCACCATCTCCAAACTCCAGCTAGTCAATCACTCTGCATCTGACAGGAGAGTCCAGTCATTTCCTTTGATTGGTTGAGTCAGGCATTCAGTAATATCTTCTCCAGAGCCGAAGATATATGGATCTTCGTAAGTAAGTAGGAAGGTAAGATCTGTATTTCCCCGGGGGAAGATTACAGCACACTGTCAGAAAATAAGCTTCAGTCAGAGTCAAAGAATGAGGTATGACTTCGTATGATGATGTATTAGGGTGTGCCAGAATCTATTTTATTAAAAAAACATTACTATGACCTCAAATTGCAAAGCTTGATTCTAATAATTCAAACATTATCTTGCAAAGTTGTAGATGCAAGAATGAATACTGAAACGAGTAAAGATGGTAACTGGTGATTCACTGGGGACCGATGCATTGATAAAGCCCTGAGATTTCAGATACCACTTTGTCTCCAAGCAAGCACACACACCACAACTCAAATTTTACAATGCTGTAATTAAATTTCATGATTATAATCACAGCAAGATGGTAGACTCTGTGATTGTAGCTGCCATGGCAACCAAGAAGCCCTGAGGGTAAAGTTAATGAATTGTGGAGCAATCAGCAAAGAGGATTTCTTATCAATGGGAATCATATTTTCTGACTCTACAACTAAAGCTATTAATAACTGCCCGGCCTTCCTGTGGATGAATGATACAAACAGAAGTGGCTTTCCAGGAAACTCCCTCACGCAAAACGCTGCAGCTTAACGGCGGTTATAGTTCACATACTGTCTTATAAACTGAAATTACATGAAATCCTCTCAATATTGAGTCTTGGGTTTATGTTATGTCTACGACGGTGGTCTGACGGGTAAATAAAAACACCAACACACTAACCCCAGGCATCAGCAGCCAGTGCAGCGCAGTCAGTGAAAGATGGAGGGTAAATATTTCCACTAGCTACTTGTGGAGCCAGGGAAGAGGAAAACAATCCTATTTATGTTACTTTAGGGTTTTTTGTTGGTTGTCATGTGCTACCCAAACAACATTATGACAGGTGTGTGTGTTCCTATACTTGCGAGGGCAATTTTTTTTAGTTTTTAAGATGCAAATTTACCATTTCTAGCTATAAGTGTTGGGAGTTGGGACTGAGGGTACAGGTCACAGTTAGGAATATGATAAATTGTGGCTTGTGGAGGTGTGTGTGTGTGTGTGTGTGTGTGTGTGTGTGTGTGTGTGTGTGTGTGTGTGTGTGGTGTGTGTGATAGAGAGAGGGAGAGGGAGTCTCTGAGTCACTTTCCGATATTTGTACTGAGACGATGACTTCCCATGCACGAAGAACAAAACCCAGGAAAAAACAGCACGGGATACAATTAGACAGATTTTTGTTTGAGCTGCAACATTTGGGTGGGAAGATGCTTTCTGTTTCCCCTCACTCTCTTTCTCTGCTGGCAGCGCTGCATGATTTGAGTTGATGAGCTGAAGCAGATATTACACCAAAGCCTTCACTCACTACAGTTTTCTCAGCAATAGTTTGATGTGTAGCGTCTTTGTATTCTTAATTAACAATTCAAACATTTGGTTTTGTGAGAGAAGGAGTTACAGGAAAATCTTTCACATAATGAAATTTGACTGAAGAAGACAAATGTTTCTTCTTATGTGGGTTTCGTAGGAGCCACAGAGAACAGTGGTGTATACAGTACACGTAGGATTTCAGTGTCAATGTGGGTGGCGAATGAGCAATTTGATTACACTGTATATCTCCAGAGTTTAAAGTAAACTGGAGATTGTTTGAGATTTGAAGAACAATAAAGCCTCATGTTGGACATTCCCTAAAGTAATACCATTATAATAAACAGAAAGGATCCTTAAGGTCGTATCATATTTCCTTGAGAAAAAAATTTATTAAAGTTTGAAGATTTAATGATATTTCACCGCACGCCAGCATGATTCAGATGTTCAAGATTCAAGTAGTGCACAAAGATCCAGAAACAAAGCCAGGTTTGATGCCACATTGCTGCCAACATGCACCCCAAATAATCCAATATACAATGGAGTTGGGGGTTGAAGGGTAGCAGGTACAATGTGTCACCTCCCCCAAAAATATATGAAGTCTTTTAACAGATGGTGTGTAGTATTGTGAACGCAGTCCTGATGAGCATCAGGCCCATGACCCTGTCAGAGTCACTATCGTGCTTGCCCATTCAGCTGCACAGAACCACATAAAGTGCAAAGTAAACAGCACACTGTTGACTTTGTTGATAAGCTCCGCAGAAAGACTTGACACTGGACTGAATGAATAGTCCTCTCTGCCTTGACACGGCTGTTACAGACAGTGTTGAAGACACAGATAAATAATTGGGAGTCAGTTTAATTATCTCAACTCTTGATAATTAAATGAAGATGAATGGAAACATCGTTCACAGGTAGGTCAGCGGTTAAGAGGTGGTGGAGGCTCAAACTTGAAATTCTTCATTTCATGATTATATCATCTAAAAATCAACATTATGTCCTAATTGCCACAATTGTGAAAGGTATCCAGGGTTTGCTACAGTCCTGCTCCTGTAAAGTAGTTCCACTGCGCAGCTGATGTGAGTAATCATATGTTGTTTGTGCAAACATAAGCCCTACTCGGTTGCAGCCGCACCAACAGATATCCATATGGTTCCTGTTAGAAAATGTCTTGCTGCACGCCTCATCACTCTGAGAGAAACCAAACTCTTACTGGTTGTATGCAGGGAAGAGGCTGAGGCCAGTATACCGCGGCGCTGGAGCACACAGGACCATGTAAGTGGATAGTGTAATAGAGTAAAGATCCGTATCCCTCCTTACAGCAGAAAACCAGGAGCTGTGGATGCCAGCGGACACCAGATACGACTGGAATAACTATTGTGGTTAGGTGCTTAAATATGCCCCTGGGTTCCCATTTTTAGCTTTTGGCCATGTAAACATATATACAGACAGAACTGGATGCTATAAATACACTTCATGTTAAAAGAATATATATAATTGTGTCAGAATCTATTTGCTGGATAACAAAACTACCTAAAATCTTCTTGGCCTGCTTATATTTGTATGCTTAACATATTACACAGCCTTCAGAGACAGTCCTTTTGCTATAGTTTGGTTCTGTTTTCATAATCATACAGAAAAGATCATCATGCCCTACTGTAGTTAACAGTCTATGTGCCTTGCTCAAAGGCCCGTCAGATTCTCTCCACTAGTGACGCCTCACAGTCTTCATAAATCCCTGCACTGTCACACTGCCTGGTCTCCACAGGAGAGAGTCCAAAGTATGCTGGCCCACTTTGTGCTTCATGGTGTTTCCCATTAAGTGCTTCAGTTTAAGTTGGCAACCCTGCGAAGGAAACCACTGACTCACCGTTATTAAATAGTTCCATAAGACATAATATGCCTATATATAATCCTACAAGACTAACCTCCCATTCATGTTTAGCATACGCTCTAAAAGGGGGCTCCACTCCTTTCTCTTTTCCAATCTGTTTAGCTGGCGTGGCTGTGGGTGGTGATCAATAATCAATGAGAGACTATGCTGCAATCACCATGATCCATTGATACTATTACGTTCTCCTCTCTATACTATGGTCTCCCCACATCTCAGCAGCCCGAGCAGCTACCAGCTCATGCATGCAAGGTGCAGATGCAGGGTGCACCCATCCACATCCACCCAACAAGAGCTCATTTCTCTGCCTTTCTCCCGCATTGATCAGATGCATCCGCGAACGCGAACACACACAGAGAGGATGAGAATAAAGGAGCTGTCACTTACATTCATCTGACCCACTCTGCAGCTCTGGATGTGCGCTCTGGATATCCCCTCCAAAAACTGATTAGTATGCAAACGGGTTTCCAATTCCCCCCCCCAAACGACAGACAATCCACCGGGACAAAATGTTGAATGGAACCGTGTCGGCCAGCTGGACTGGGCTTTTTTTTGTTGTTGTTGCCGTTGTTATTTTTTTACATAATATCCACAAAAAATGACAAGTGAGCCAATTCCACAGATTTTCTGATCCGGCCGTTACTCCTCCAGTGAAGGCTCTTTTTTGCGTCCCCGTTCCCGTGTCAGGTGAGCGCGCTTGGATCAGCTGGAAAGCTCTCCGGTTCCTTCGCCGTCTGCAGAAGAAAGGAGCCGTCTGTAGCCCTGCAGTGCTCTACCCGGTCTCTAGCTGATCCTAAACGATTCTCTCCTCTCTTTCTCCCTCTCAGCATCCAGTCACTCAGACACGGTATGCGCGTATGTGTGTGTGTGTGTGTGTGTGTGTGTGTATTTGCTGAGACAGAGCCGCTTCAGGGCACCGTGCACCTCACCGACTGAAAGCCGACTCCTCCGCCACAAGGCCCAGCCCCCCCTCTCTTTACTCTCTCTCTCTCTCTCTCTCTCTCTCTCCCCATCTACTCTCCTCTTTCTCCTCCCCTCACCGACTTGGGTTGCTAATTTATTCGGGTATAGCTACACACAAAAGGGGGGACAGAGAGGAGAGGGAGGCTGTGAAGAGGAGAGATTGGAGAGCAGACTTTGGTGCCCCCCAGCTCCGTTTAGTGGAAGTAGTCTTTGAGACAAAGGAGCGCGCCATGCACCATCAAAAGAGGAGTTCAGCTCAGCATGGCACATTATGTATGCAAATGAGTCATTAACAGCATCCTCTTTATTCTGTCTTCTTCTTCTGGAGACTTCATATCATGATTTAGAAGAAAACCACACACACGCCCTGTAAATATTATTTTATTCAATATTTTTATTGAGAGGAATAATGTGAGGTTTCAACATAAAATGTGCGTTTTGGTTTGAATGATTGTGGAATTTTGTACAGATGTGCATTCAGATTAAGTATGTGCTACTAAAAACAAAGCATAAGGTATAATGTTTCACCAAAGTGGTAATGAGGTTCTAGATCTGGATGTAAAGGTTTAAGATCTGTAAGAGTAAGCAGCAGCAGAGCAGGCTGGGCTGAGGTTCAGACACCCACGCACTTACATACACACTTACATACACGCACACACCCCTGGGACTGCTAGCATCAGCAAGCTGAGAGCCATTCATCACCCCAGATTTTAGGTCAAGCCTCCACCTGCATCACTGGAGCGGAAGGGAGGGGCAGGGGGAGACGTGGAGGACGAGATGTGGTGTGGAGGTGGGAGGTGTGAACATGGGGAAGGGTCTGTGGGTGGGTGTTAGAGGCAGTGGACGAGGAGAGCGATCAATCCATCCCTTTTTCTTTTTTTTTTACTTTAACAGACCACATGCTGGATGAGTGTGTATGTTGCAGTCAATGGAGGGAAATGGCACATTTACACTTTTACCAGTAAGTGTCTGTGTTTGTGTGCCATAACAGGATGACCAGACACTGTGGATTCAGGCTCATTTGACTCTGCAGGGGGGCAATTTTACATCAAAAACTGGTTGGGTTAGTGGTGACTACAAAAAGCAATGAACTATGAAAAACAAACAAACATAGCATGCATGTTTTCCTGTATTGTGACAGCGGCCATTTGGGGATTGAACCATAAATCATGGCAGTATTTGTGTCATGTGCTTCCTCTGAAAAAGGGTAAAATCCCAGAGGAGCAACAAGTAAGAGGGAGTACTGTTATCCTAAAATTCAATGGGTCAACATACAGTACAGTATAATATCTAATGCTCTCCCTGTAAGTATTGTGTAGCCTGTATGCTACAGTTGAAATCCCTCTTATTACCGACTTCAGATGTGTTTTGCTTTGTCATAAATTGGACTGAACTGTGGACTCATTCACAGTGATAATGGAGGAGACAAAAGCAAGTTTAGTGGTGAACTTTATTTTGACATCTCTACTTTAAACTGTCAGTACAATTTCACCCTCTCATCTATTTAAAGCAACAAATATTCTGTTGTTTTTATTGAATTCATCATCAGTTATGTTACATTATTTCCCCTCCTCAACATGCCAACAACATAATTCGCAACAATATCTAGCATCTAATTCATTATATTCCTGCTCTTTATTGTTATCGCAGTGAGTTTGACTTTATTTTCATAGGATGATGGCATGTGGTAGATAAGATTACCACTGGATACAATGTCTAAACCAACTCCTGTTCTCACCCTTTGGTTCTCACCTCCTGACTGAACCCCAGGCCCCAGATACGCTTGCATTTCAAAGAAAACATACCACTGGGTTAACATGAAAGATGCAATTTATAGTTGAGATAGAAAATGATCCACTGCTTGATTGTGCCTTGCTCCTCTTGGCTGTGAGTTATGAGGACTGTACTGTCCTTGGAAATATTTGCTTCAATTGAAAAGGCCTGCTTGGCAGGAAAGACCTGACAGCTTAAAAAGCACAAAGCTCTGATCCTCAGCACTTATAGAAAAATAAATACACAGCTTCCTGGTGAAACAAGCCCCCAGATTCCCTTTAGAACTAAAGACTCCTCTTTCTCACATCTTCTAGTCTGCATTTGCTCATGTGCGCAACAGTGCTGTCTGTTTGTGTGTGTGTGTGTGTGCGCGCGAGTGAATTTATTCAGCATCGATCTTGTGTGAACATTTGCCACAGAGTTGCAATTACACAGCTTTAACCAATAGCAGATGGCCGAGGAGTGACACTTTTGGTGGGGCTCCCCACGAAGGAGGAGACCAGCGTAAGATTTATATCACTACCGCACACATTCATAAATGTAAAATCTGCCTCTCTTGCCTCTCTGTCGAATACAAACACACGCGTATACACATAAACTCACATGTACACATACAGACATATATCATGAAATGCACTCGTGAAAGATTTATTTGGCTCCTGTGTCTTTCCTGTTTGTCAGTTCCTCCCTCTAACCTCAAAATCCACAGCCTGGCCATGATAACCCTGGTCCACATTTCAAACCTTTAGCACACCTCCCAGATTTATAGTCTGTCAAGTCTTAGATAAGCTTTGTATTTATTCCAGCTCTATGCATTTATAACAGAACTGATTAAACCAGAGCTGTAAATTCTCAGAAACCCTTTAGAAATGACTTAATCTGCCCTCATCTGATATACTGATTTTAATTATCTTGGACCGGTGGTCACCGTGAGGACAACACAGAAATAAGCGCGATATGGTGGTTAGCTAACAACTGGTAGCTGCAAGGTCATTTTGGAAATGCATCGTTGGGAGCTAATGGAGGGGCCTGTCTATATTGGCTGTACAGTTGGACTTGTTGGCTCGGCCTCTCTCTCCCTCCTATACAAAAACACACAGAGTTGACCGCAGGACGGTGACGCCTCTGATGTGAATCAAAGCAGCAAATTAGCCAAATTGGCGTGTTTGCATGTGCAGTGGACTGAAACTAATTTTTAGATTTCATCACTTTGCAAAAAGAAAATGCTGCTGAATACAGTGACATAGCAAGTATTCCTCCTTTGAGAAAAATCCTCTGGAAAATGTGTCTGAAATCATATCTTGACTGGCGAGCAACACAATCTCCTAGTTCCGTATATCCTGGCAGCTCCATCCCAAAAAGGGCTTAATGTGCCTTTTTCCACCATGTCTTATTTCATTCAACTGTTATCACTTCATCTCTCTGGACTCAGTCCCTTTCCTGACATGTTCACATGAAGTGCAATCTACAGCGCTGCACACACACTTTCTTATTTTTGCCTCTTAACTTTCTGTCTTACTACATCAGCCATACATACGACCCCGTGTCCATGCAGGTGTCTGTCCCAGCTATGTGATCCACCTTTCCTGTGCGGCAGGAGGGGATGAGGTCACAGCTCCACTCAGTGACTCTGTGCCAAGAGAGGAAGGAGCAGTGGCTTAATCAGACCTTCCTTTCCCATGGCCAAAATATCACTTGTCATAAGACTTTCATTCAAAAATAGTTCTGTAGTTCTGGTGAGCAAAGAAAACATGTTATTCACAGTTCAGAGGTTTAAAGGATGAGTCCGGCCATAGTCTGTATTTTTTCTTATAGTCAACAAATCCCATGAAAAAACTGAAATGAACAATGAATTTATTCACTAACAAGTCAAAGCCTGATGCAGCTTATTTCTCTGTCACAGAGACTTCCATTGTTGTCCAAAAACCAAAAACTAACTGTTGAAAACACATGAATGTGCCACACCTTTGCACTGAGTAACATGTTTCTTCGGTACAGTGAACACAGTCATTTATTTTGAATCAGTTCCACACAGGCTGCACTGTCCTGCTGCTGGATATCCTATCGCACAAATGTCCTGAACAAATGCAGGATTTTTTCCTTTAAACTACAGTGCTTAGCTGTTTGAGGGAATTCTTAACTCTTTTTTAAAAGTGAAAATATGTACTCGTACACAATGGTTGACTGTAACTACATAAAAAAAGTACCAAGTATAGTAAGTCCCGAAAGGTGCTATTTTTAATCTCTTTCTTCTAAACTTTTCTATCAAGTTATTATCTTGTGCACACAAGTTATTATCTTCTGCGAGCTCAGCGAATCAAGTTTTACTTTCACCTCGGAATGTCATATCACGAGACAAAGGAGCGTTTGAGGGAGGTTTTTAAAATGACTTGCCTGGAATGCTTAGCCAAGCTGATTTACTGAAAGTTGGTTTCGTTAATGAGAAATATAAAACTATAAAAGTGCAGGCCACTACACTTTAAATGATTGTATGTACTGTGCTTCTTGACAGCTGTAATATCAAGAACAAAATCTTTAGAGCAGAAGATGTGCAAGCCTTCAATCTGAACTTTTCTTTCTCCATTCTTTCAAATTCTTGAACTCTAGCAATTCAAACTATTTTTTATTTTTAATGGTACAAGCAATTATTGAAATTAAGTTATTATTTATTTTATCCTTGAAGTAAGCCAGGTGGCAGCAGGAAGCCAACATGAAAAACATCAAAAAAGTGCTTAAACTGTGTACTGGTCAACCAAAATGCTCCAGCATTCATTATTGTAATGCGACTAAACTGTGATTGGCTTCTCCACATAATGTAACTTGAGTAACCTGAACAACATCTCAGTGAAAAGACACACTGTGTGCTCTATTGTGCCTTTTTGTATAATGAAAAACAAACAAGTGTGACCTTCAACATCTTTATTTTAGCTACATTTTATCTTGTGCACAGGATAAAAACTTTTTGGCACTTTAGGGGCTGTGTAAGAAGCTACCAATCTGAGGTACTTCTACTTTACTCCTGGCACTTTATTTTTCTTCTTCACTACATTTCAGCGTGAAATATTGCACTTTTTACTCTTAATTGACAGCTTTACTAGCTACTCTACAAATTAAGATTTTGATACTTTGAACAAAACATATGAAGAGCTTAGAGAATAATGATATTTTGCTATAAATCAAATCACTCGGAATACACAAGCCCAGCTTAAAACGATTAGTCCATTAATTGATTGACAGAGAATTGATGTCTATTGACAGACAGACATTTTTCATGCAAAACATTTCATGGTTCCAGCTTCTCAGATGTGAGAAGTTGCTGCTACAAACCAAACCAAAGTAAGGATCTGAGTACTTCCTCCATGACTGCTTGTATATACCAAAAACAGGTTTGGAAAATCAGAAAGTATTGACAGAATGGAGCGTGTCAAAACTTTATATATGAAATATTTCTCAAGCTTTACCTCTACTCAGCACACTTATAGCGATTTTTCTTTTTTTTCTAAAGTGCTTTCCTTGGTCACTGGCAACAAATAGAGTTGTATATGTCTTCATCTGTCCCTGCAGGGTATTCTTAGGGAGATTATTATAGCTTACTTTACTCTGAGGCCAGAGTGCCTACCATGCAACCACACACCGGCCCAATGACTTTGGCTTTTCTTTCAAAGCTACTACGTTGTGCATTTCTGCAGATGTCACTAAAAGGGGACCGGGAGTTAAGTGGAATAAGATGTATTGAATGTAGATCTATGGGAGAATTTGATTTCATTCTGCCAACAGCAGGAAAAAAAAGAAAATCTGTGTTTCCATTTTGTCGGGTGTTGGCACCACATTTCCTGTTGCTTATGTGCGGTTTCCTCCAGACCTTTTTAGCCATTTCAGTGATTTTTACATGTGCATTGTTTATGTCAGTTGTCTGCATGGACGTGTGCAACTTTTGGACTATTTTCGGGACAGACTGAGGATTAATAGACCGAGAGATGACAGAGGAGGAAAAGGGCATTGTTACTAGGAGTTCAACAAGAGCAATAGCACTTCCCCAGGGATGTGCAGAATGATATCACAGAAAAAGTTCCACATCCAGATGGAAATTATTTCAAAATAAAGGGTTTGAAGTTGTGATATCATCATAGCAGCTATTCAACTCTGAAATACCTGCGCTACACAGTACAGTACTTTCCAAAAACCATCAATAAATCCACATGATCTGTACTAAGACTGATGTCTTCTAATTCTGAGCTTCATATTTCAGCCTTATCTTGAATTACGTCATCTCCGTAATGAGCTTAGAGTTGAAAGAAATGTTAAAACTGTCTTTCTCTGACTGAACTGTTATAACTTCAGATGCTCTGCCTCAGAGGCTGGAATGTTTCCAATTGGCAAGCTTCACCTGAACACAGCCTCCCAGCATTAACTGAACATTTACAAAGAAACTTATCTTATATGTTCAAGCATGAAGGTCGTAAGTTGTTTTTTTTTTTTCCCCTTATCGAGCTGTGATTTTTACACAAAGAGTGAAAACAGGAAAACAGTGCAGGTTTTATACTGCAGTTGTAATGCCCTTTACTGTCTCAGTATCTTTACGTGCAAGCTGATATCAGAGAAGGAGATTAAACTGTTCCTCTGACGAGCTTCCAGGTTTTGTGTGTGATGGAGGAAATGTATGGGTCACAATCCATCACAGGTTTTTCTCACTTTGTTGGGAAGATCATTGCACACCCTTCTCTGATATCTCTCTTATGAATCCAGCTTTACAGGTGTTATTCTGATTTGAGCTCATTTATTTTGGTTTCTTGTTGAAAACAAGGAATTATCACACTTCTGTCAGGTTCAGTATTCCCACAGGCTCTTGTGGAAGAGTCCACCACAGGATGCAGATGTTAATTTTGCCGCAGGGACTCGCTCCAAAGAAATAATTTCGGAAGCAAATGGAGGCTGGTTTAAATATCAGCGTGTATCTCTTCGCTTGACTCCATTTGTGATGACACCTCTTGTAACACTCCTCTTGCTTCCTTTTCCTCTCTTTTCATCGCTTTCCAAATCTTTTGGATATCCACATCAACACAATACCTGCACACTGTTGCTTTTTCTACTTCTTTTGTCACACTCTTCCCCTCCTCTCTAATTTATCCCTCCATGACGCCTCCCTTCCTCCCCCTATCAGAGTGTTTTATTGTTACAAAGCAAATACACTAAGCAGGCAGAGCCACTAAATCAGGATCGGCCTCGATTTAAGAACTGAGATTGTTTAGGTTGTGAGGAAACTATTTAGCTTCTGGCTTACTGACACGCAATAAAACCTTGGCGATCATGAAGCACAGGCTTAATGGACTAAAATGACTCTTTTCCAGAAATTGTATCTGTGTTACCCACAGGAATAAAGCTGAAATGTGTTACTATAAATTCTTATGCATGCAGAAGGATCAGCTACAGCAGCTATAGAATACTTGCTTCTCAGTGCTCCCGTACTGGTTCATTACACTGTGTGAATATCTGATGAAAGCCTTCTCTACACCACATTGTACTTCTAATACAAGCGTCTAGCAAACAGGAAGTAGCCAAAGCTGAGAACTTCCTGTATGAGCCCATCGACTGGCCAGCTTCTGCACTATGGGCACAGGAGGTTCCTGGATGTGTGTGTGTGTGGGTGTGTGTGTGTGTGTGTGTAGCATTCCATCCCCTCTGCTTCCTTCCCTGCCCCTGGCCTGCTGATGCACAGCATCGTGGGAAAGAGTGAGTCTCACCTCTACACAGCACCGCTCGCTCACTCACCGCACACATAAAGCAGCAGAGACGGGGACAGATTTAGTGGGTGCTGTGAAGCAGATGTGTTGCCGCGTGGAACTGTTGTGAAACCGTGCTGTTAATGTGCCACCGTGATTCCATATTTAGACTGGATGACAGATTGATAACACGTCTGTGCGCGTGCGGGTTGAAGGAGAGATGAGAGTGTTTTATTTGACTCGAAGCTTCTTTGTTACGTTGCACGTTTTGAACTTATCTTAAGGTTAATGTTCTGGACCGGATTCAAACCCCCAGACCAAAAATGTCACACGCATGCACACTCCCTTCTGTTGTTCTATCATCCCTCGTCCTCCCAAAATAAAATGTTGCAGTTTTATGTGACAATTACTCTTTTGTTTATGTATATACGTGTGTGGTGCGTGTGTTATGGGACAAGTGAACCTTGGCTCAGCCTGTAAAGTGCCATTGGAGACTTCAGAGGAAGAGGAAGATGAGAGGGTCAAGTGCGCCTCGGGAGATAAGACGTCCCTCACGTCGCCCTCCTGGATCAGCTGCTTCCTGTTTATTGTTGCACTGAAGTGTTGTCCCATGAAGATAACAAGACTTTGACCTTTGACTTTGGCGGAACAGAAGCACATCCTGCGACGGATGCCATATTGTTTCAGCACCTCATCACACCTCATCACATGACCGGCGTGACCTGCCATCTTTTGGACTGCTTGTACGTCATAGTGGATCATAGTGCTATGCTATAGAGTTATGATTGAATGGCTACTTTGACATTATCATTAACATATCTTTTTATAACCACTGTGATTCAGACGTAAATATGTGGCCCTAGATTGTCGGACTGCTGACAAGAAAGTAATTAGCTGGAAGTAGAAAAATGGTGGACTTCCTTAAGTTTAATACTGACCCACAAGTCCAGCAGCACCAGCACCTTTTTCCAACCACTGAAACAAACATCACACGTTAAATCCCCCAACATTTGGTGATAAATTAGCACACATTATTGGAATGTGTGCAGTTTGCTTTTCTTCTCCAAAGAGGTCTTCTCAAACACTGAATGAAACTCAACAGAATATAAAAACATATAGAGCACGACACTATCCCTAAAGCAACATCTGTTTTGTTTTTTTCTTTTCAATACGGGTGTGGGTTTAAGTTTACGTTAGGACAGAAGGAGTTGATAGATTATATTCAAGGTTTTATGATACAGTGTTCTCAAAACTTTGCTTATCTTCTTAGAATCAGAGAGCAGGAACTTAAGGCCACTTTGAGTCTGGAAAATGGTCAAGAAAAACTCTAAAAATCGGCTCTGTAACTCTCACAGCTGTCTGTGGCTGGAGCCAGGGCAGAAGCTGGAGAATTTTCTACGTCTTTCCTCGAGTGTGATTTATGTCCAGGCCGGTCTTCTCCCACTGCTCCGGCTTTGTATGATTGTTTGTTTTTTTGGAAGAGTTTAGGATTTCTATTCCAATAAATTGCTAGCCACAGAAGGACAATAATCAAGATAAGGTAATGCTGGTTTCCCAACCAGTGCCACACGCAGTACAGGTCACAATATGTTTACATTATGGAAGGCTGTCTGAGCTTTTAGGGGGATTAGGGTGAGGGGATGGAAAGGTTCCAACAAAGCTCATATTTGTTCATAAGGATGCTTGAGCTAGCTTGGCAAAGTGACAAAAGTATACAGAAACTTGGAGAAAGATGTAGAGCAATAGTCAAGTTAAGTTGAGGCCACAAAAACAGGACAAACCGGAGGTTCTGTACAGGAGTCTGAGTTCAAAAGTATGTTTTATCTGTTTTGGACTGCGACAGCCATTAACAAAGCTCGCGTGAGCAGAATATGACAAAATAAAAACCCACATAAGGCTGTTCCAAACGTCTAAGTAACAAGCTGAGACTGATTTACTTTTGGTTCTGAAACCCCCTCAGAACTGCAGAGTGTCTCTATTAGATCTGCTTCAGAGCATTTAAGGCGTGTCGACCGCTAAACAGGGAGTTATTCATCTCCGCTTCGTGAATTGTACCGATGTAGAGATGTGACCTGTGGTGCATGTCCCTCAAACATGTGACCTAGACCGTGCAGTCCGCATCATCCAAGGTCGCCTCTTCACTGGACGGTTCATGAAAGGCTCAGACACATGCACAGACAAAGATAATTTTGTGAACACATTTAGATGGTCCTGAGTGCATAGTAAACATGGTAAACAAGGTTAAGTCTGGACTCCACACTGATAACATCTGGAGCCGGACAGGAGCCACTAATGGTGTGACGTGTGTTTTCTAATTCCAGTAACTCAGTAAGGTTAATTTGAAGACATGGGGGGGGGGGGTAGAGAGTAGTAGTAGTAGTAGTACAGTAATAATACACTCCAATACTTATCAGAACCACTTCAAATCACCCCTTATTTAATGTAGTTATATTGTTGCATGTATATGATCGGGTAAGAAATCATAGAGGGTCGGGTTCATGCCGTGTTTTGACCGGTGAGTCCGTCCTCAGAGGTTTTAACTCTCTCCTCCCCTGGCAGCTTGGCAGTCAGCAAGACCCAAATATTTACTGCGCCTTGTCTGCCATCTAAACACCCTTTCTACATGACATATTTATTCAATTATGCTTCATTTCACAAAGACAAAAAGAGCTCTGCAGGTCCCGGCCAAGTTTTGAGCATTTTCCACCAACAACTGTATAGTCCTGATGGCTTTGATTCAAAACAGACGGGGAGAAACTTTGGATGCTTGTATGACATTTGTTAAATGCTCTCTGTAAACCATTTTGACTGGTGAGGAAATCATAAACACTACTTTTGCACGATCCAAGATCCAGGTAGGCCGCTTAGAGCTGACAGTAGGGTGAGGTGTTTTTTGGAATCGGGCCTTTGGCTTTACAAAGAGAACTGTATGAGCTACTAGTGATTACCTACCACGAGGGAGATATTCTCCAATTTACAGCCTTATTTTTTCTTTTATTGAACAATTGTTTTTGTTTTTTTTTCATCACTCATAGCTCCACAAGTCCACGAATTGTCAGGCCTCAGAACAAAGTGAGCTTTCCAACTTGCAGTGTAGGTATTTGCAAAGGCTCCAAATTCTGCACCGTGGTAATTTAAATATTTGCAGCAGCTATTATTGTTGCAATATTTCTCTGAAATGATGGCAAATGAGTGAGATGACTGTGAACTTCCAGAAGAAGCCAAGACTGGCAGCTAATTTTTCATTTTTATCCAGCGCGTCTACGTCCATATGAGCTGGAAATATAATACATGTGGTTACATGGTTCAGTAAAACGTGAAAAACTGCTTTAAAAGATCACTCTGACATCTTGACAGCCGCCCGTTGATCATATTTGGGTTCCAGAACAAGAGGAGTGGTTTTAGTTCCACCTCTATCTGTTTATATCTCCACATTGCATTCTGAAACTCAGTTATAGTGTGTATGTTTAGGGTTCAGAATAACATCGCACAGTGACTACTGAGCACAATGGAAGGAATTTGCCAGCTCTGATGTCGGCTCGCAACGCTAAGTCGATAAAAAAAGTGTTAATTTGCTAAAATGCATTCCTCTCTGGCTCTGTAGTTTCTCGAGTCAAGCTTTGTGTCTGTGTGTAATCCACTACCACACTGTGTTTATTTGCAGTGCTTTGGGATGAATCCATTTCTCAGTCTCTTCCATGAAACTGAGGCTGTCTTCATTTCAGCAAGACAGTGAGCTGCCGCTCACCTCCGAGGATCAGGTTGACATCATCATGACTTCATTTCGCCTGCCCTGTGGTGTTTCAAAGTCACTCAAAGTCAGAGAGATCTGTAAACCTGCATGCTCCAGGCTGCTGACTTTCTTATACAACCCACGTGGCCCCAGCTGGCACCCTTCTCTTTTCTTATTTTGTTTTGCTCTCAACGTCTTTCCCCTCTCTGATGCTCCCCTCCTTTCTTAACCTAATTGTTGCTTTTCTTTCTGCGTTTGCCTCAGAGGCACGACTTAATGCTTTCTTCTGAAATATCACTGTGCCTCTCAGAGGCAGTCTGTTTCATGTTGTTGAAGTGTGTCGGGTGCGGGGTGCAGGGATTTCGGGGGTATTGAGGTTGCGGCAAGTGGGGTGGGTGGGTTTGCTCGTCTTTCTTCCAAGCGACCGCTGTTTTATTCGCAAATTTTCCATGCATTAGGCAGTTATTATTTAACTACTGCAGCTTTCATACACACACAAACTCAAACACATACACACATATGCACATACACGTGCACGACACCATGCCCGTGCTGTTGAGGCGGTTGTGCGCAGGGCTTACATGGGGACAGACTGGTCACTGTGTTTTCCATCATTCTCTCCACACACAGATAGCCCTAAATGGAAAAGCAAGGTGGTGGTGTGTGTGCAACCGCAACCAGAAAATCTGCTGCACCGCTTAGGATACCCACCGGCTGTCCACATCACAGTGACCACTCATCTCTGAGCTCTGTAATCACCGTACGCAGGACTATTTTAGTGCAATCTGACTATGGATTAGACAGCAAATTGCCAGGGATAGTGAACGTTTCCATGGAGAGGGTGGAAGTTGCTTGTAAGGAATAATAAACAGAGTTAGATTAAGATTAGACGTGACGGTCTGAGAGTGGTGGCAGCTGGAGGGGGTGTGTGTTTGTGTGTTATGATGTCCAAGTGTGTGCATTTATTCAAAAAAGCATAGGGAGGAGAACAACAGAGGTTTTTATACAGGATAGAACATGAGAAAGCTGGGAAATACCAAAAAAGTCTTAATTTCAGCCTCACACTTAATCACCTCCATTTGTGCATGTCTAAGTGATGATTTCTTCCTCATCCACTATTAATCAGCAGGGTGTAATGACAAGCTGACATAGCCATAAATGTTTATACTCTGTCAAGCTCACACATATGTGTTGGAGACCCACAAACTTGTCCCGAGTCTTCCCAAAGTTGAATTCATGACAGAGTTTTGCGGTTACAACTGTCATGAAAGTCAGTTCAACCCAACAATTAGCTCCTTTAATGAATAAAAATATGAAAACTCTGTCAGAATGCCTCCAGTCTTGAAAGGCTCCATCGTGTATTAATTAAACGTGACTCCCATCAACTGGCAAACTGCTGAGAGACTGGCGCACATGTACAGCCACATATGTGCGCACAGCAGAGAAATATATAGCCAGCACGTGGGCCATCTTTCAGACAATCAGGAAAATAAACTATGCAAACATGGTTACACACACAAAAAGTTATTGATAATGTGAATTGGAAACCTCAACATGCATTCCTTCACATTGCCACATCCTCT
Source organism: Argyrosomus regius (assembly GCA_946959425.1). Lineage (NCBI taxonomy): Eukaryota > Metazoa > Chordata > Actinopteri > Sciaenidae > Argyrosomus > Argyrosomus regius. The sequence continues at coordinate 23,435,849 of OX336896.1, read as the reverse complement.
GTTAGTCGCTTCCTACCCACCAGCAACAAAATATAGCCCCTTCGAACAAGTTTAGCGCAATATTTGAACTATAACAATTGAAGAAGACAAACATCTTTTTCTGCTTCTGAGTGGAATGTTTTCTTAAGTTGTGATGAAATTATACTACATGATGGATATATTAACTATGCTATTTCGTCCTCAGCTTCATATGAAGGCATGTCAGAGCTCATTTATAAGACAAGCGATCCGCAGTGCTGGTACGCAGAGAGCCTGTATGCAGATGGTATTAAAATCATGCCAAAGAGAAAGAATCTGATCTGGCTCTATCAATGATAGCGGCGTAAATTATTGAAGGAATAACATCATCGCGCAATGAATCATCTCAACGGCAACTGGGTCAGTGTTGAAAGAGTCAATACATTAAGTCGCTCTCATGAGGTCATCCGTGGAGTTTGTTTTTCCTGCTGATCAGCTTCCAGAAAAAATGTAATCCCGGGATTTACCAAAGATTTACAAAAAACTATATATTTTTATTAAATGGAACACAAAGTTTTGTTCTCTTTCAGTAACTTTGGGACTCTTGACACTTGAAACTTTGACTGAAAACTCAATCCAACATCTCCCTTTTCCCTCCTCAGAAGTCTCACAGATCGGTCGTCAAATTCAAAGTTATACGCTAAAGATTTTGACCACATGCTATTGCCTTAGGTGATTGCTGAGTGTTGCTATAAGCTTTATCGCATTTCCCAGCATTGGCCTCTAATTACCTCTAAAGCTGAGCAGTTCCACACACACACACACACACACACACACACACACACACACACACACTCACCTGCGCTCCAACTGCTTAATTTCCTGCACATCAGAGAGAACCAGGGTGGGTTTGACAACAAAGACAGGAAAGAGTTCGAGAAACGGTGAGCTTTGATAGTTATGAGCTTATTGTGCTATACTAAGCACTCTTTCTATGTGTGCACGAGTGTGTGTGAAGGGAAATATGGGTGCCATGTGGGGTTGAAGGTGTGAGGGGAAACCTAACAGGCTTTCCCATTTGTGTGTCATTAGATCCACTGCAATGGGCACACAGTGAAACTACTTTGATGACTGCTCAGGCACCTCGCCGGGTGCTCCAGGTGTTCAGCGGGGCAATAAAAGAAACTCTCTACGCTGAACACAGGAGTTCTTGTTCACACTAATAGAATAATGCAATATTATTTCACTGTGCATTATGTGAATGGGTTTGAAAAATATGAAACACTTCCCGACAGATTCCCTGCGAAGATTTACCAGGCATCCACGCTTTTTACTCAGCCGCTGTCATGATCGCGACCCAATAAAGATGGCAGCTAAGGGGGCTGTGATTTTAACGAGACCCTTCATATGGCTTGTGGCTCCTCTTGTTCTTTCTTTCATTCTGCCCATCTGTCACACTGCTGAACATGCCAGCATTGTTCAGCTCTGGCTAATGCTAAAGGTCTGTCGCTCTCTGATGTGGTGGTTCTCTGAGGGAGATTTTAAGTGTGGTGCAACAGGAGATTGGATGGGGGTGAGGGAGGGACGGCGGGGGCGGGTGGAGGAGGAGGGGGAGGCAACAAGCAAGAAGATTTAAGATTGTATTTGATAGGAGGCAAGTGAACAAGAACGAGTCCAGAAGACCTTCAGGGATGTTATCAAAAAATATACCAGAAAACAAAGTGTACTTTGTGTGTTTGTTTCTGTGCGTGCAGGGCTGCCTGTGTGCCCACGTTATGTGCGTGTGAATGTTAATATATGTCAGTTTTATTTGGATACAGTGTGCGAGAGTCTAATTTGGAGTTGATTCTGTAGAGCGAATATACGCCCCCTGAGGACATCGTGATCAGTCCCAGGCTACGGGGAAGATTCAGGCTGCCTTTATGATTTTAATTTACAGGTGGTTTTCATTTTAGTGACAGTATCATCTTCGGATTCTTGTCCTCTTTAGCTGTCTGGCCCCTACATTGGACCCACCCTCTTTTTCTATGTTACCTAACTCTTGTGTCCCCACTTACCCTCTTCAAACTCCTGTTTTTTCTCTCCGGTTTTTCTCTGAAAGTCTCTGAAGCTGAGCAAAAACAAAGAAGACGAAGAAGAAGAAGGCACTGTGTAGCAGCCATGAGTCATTTCAAATAAAAACATTCAAAAAGCTTTGGCACCCAAAGCATTTTAACATCAACAAACCATTATGAGGTTAATTGTTAAATTTATTCTATAACTGAAGAGTTGTGAGCCATTTCAGGCAGAATTTATTTCAAATTTTGTGCCTTCAGGTCAGAATTCATCAGATCTCCAGAATTAGGTTAAGATTTAAATCAAGAACAGAGCTCATCTCTCCCAGTACAAACTGAACAATAGCGTTTCACCAGGGCAGATGGGAAATTTTTTGAAAGACCTTCAGCAAGATTTCTATGTTTATCTGACGTGTTTATTTTCTTCAGCAAAGACAAAAACTGTCAACCAGAAGAAATAAAGATGCTCTTCGCTAAAGGAAGCAGTTTATGGAAAATGTGGTCATAATTTTAAGAAACACAGTAAACGGCCACTGCTGTGGGATAGAAGCTGCAAATCATCTTGACTACGGCTCTACTTTGTTCACAATAATTACCTCGAAAAAAGAAAAAAAAGAGGGAGAATTATGTTGACAATGATATATATGTGTGTGTGTGTGTGTGTGTGTATCACCTTTAAGGCGGCCTTTCCAAGTGATTTGGTCTGACACAATGAAACATGTGATATAAAGGGAAACGTTATAGTTATATAAGACCAGCCCCAAAACTGAACTCACATAGACAAATCCTCCGGAGTCTTCTCATCCTCTGTTGTCGATAAATCTGAGTTTTGCTTGCTGAACCTGTTGAGACAAGTGTCTCCAAAAAAAAAATGAACTCCATCATAATTCTCCTTCACCACATTGTATTATTTTCTTGTTTTGTGCAGGAACAAAAGAGTCAGGGAGCGCTCATCTGCTGGATTCAAATACAATCACACAAACCACATGGAGATATCAGGATCCAATACTTCACAACACATAAATAAAGATGATCATAGATTTTGTTTTCTTGGTTCCAACATATTGAAGTAAGCAAAAGAATTATCAGAGCAAGCAGTGGGCTCGTACTTTTGGATCAGAGCTAATTAGAGACACATCTTGGTCAAAACAGCAGAGAGAGCCTGGAGGATTTAACAACGCTGTCTCTCCTCTCATGTGTGTGTCATTGATACAAAGTTCACAGTTTACATGAAGCTGTAAGGCGTGACACTGGAGAGACATTTGTGAATGTTACCTTTCGTGTTGCCATGGGGTTTCCAGCAAACACATCAGGATCAAAGTGGCACACCAGAGCGACTCCAGCTGAGCTCTTCCCTCTAACTCCATCCTCACCTTTGGAGTGAGATCAACAGGACATCCTTATACCAACACTGCTGACCTCAGTAGACCTCAGTCCACTGCACATATAATGTATGTGTGTTGGTATGTGGTCTGCTTTCCATTAAACTGCATCAAAGGAAGTGTTAGCTTTTTAAAGAGCTCGAAGCACACGTTGTAATTTACTAAATCTGAGCTCAGGATGCACTAGTTGGGTTCTTGGCACAGTCTTTTTTTTTTTCTTCTTAAAATACAGAGGGCAGCAGCAGACCTCATCAAAGCTCGACTACTGTTTAAAACTCCTGCTGCCTGCTTAACTCGATCTCCGGAGTATTTCGGAGGTCATGTCCACTCACGAAAGCCTAAACACACAGTATGAACCAATGCAGTGGGAAAGAGAAAGCTAAAGAAAAACCGACCAGGTTGTTATCGTATCATATTATGTATGTTTCAGGTGAGACTGAGCTTAGCATTTCAAACAGGTATGAGAGATCCAAAACTAAAATTATAATTGTATTATCAAGGTTTTAAGAAATGTGCTTGAAGAGACATCAGTTCCACTGTCTATGAACACTGGTACAATTTGGACCATGGCTTTTTCAGATTTTTGATCAAAATCTATGACCTTTCTGAACATCCACAACATAAAGGACTAATTTAACTTTCAGAAAAACACATTTTCCCATCTCAGGAATCAAATCTTTATTATTATGATTTGGGCTCTGTAAGTCTTCAACTAATTTATGGATCCTAATAGAAGTGTCTGAATATGGAAATAATTATTTGTAATTAAATCAACATTTTCCTACTAATCAGATGTTCCTTACAGTAATTCAGTAATTGCAAATATAAAAACTACATAAAACTTCACACTTTTGCAACACTAAAACTGAATTGGCCACTTTTCGTGACAGTGACCTCATCATTTTCTATCAAAGTTAAACTTTAACTTCAGAAATTAAAATGAATATTCTTGCTTATGAATGTGTCATACAGAGTTCAACAAACATTCAGTGACTTTTTTATGAATTAAAAAATAATTAATAAATTATTAATTAATTAATAAAAATAAGGGTGTGACAGGATTGAGAATAGGGTAACGGGGTTGAAGATAGTAACAGGGCTGGAGAGACAAATAAAGCTTGACACATAAAGCAGTGTTTTTTTTACTCTCAAATTCACTGTGAGATACTCTAGAAACATTGCAAGGACATTAGATATAAATTACAATGGAACTGAGTTTTATTGACTCATCTGTTGGAAAAACAATGATCAACACAGTGTACTTTAAAACATAATTTCTCACTAGTGGATGTCAATTGTTTATACCAATAATTAAATTCTTACTATTGGCTATGTTAGTTGTAGATATTCTAGATATATTCTTACATTTCATATATCATAAATGGAATTTTAGACATCTAAAATTCAAATCTGACTATTTCAAATTAAATCATCAATATGCTGCCTTGAAATTGCAATTTCCAATATCTGAAATAGAACTGTAACTAGTGAAAACTACTGTATATGTAGTGTCTGTAGCGTAGTGCACATTCTTGCACACGCACATGAATGCGCGTATGAACAGGCGTTTGCATCAGGATGGTAGACCTGGGACCGAACACAACTTTTAAAACCAGCAGTGACCAGTCTGTCAGGAAACCCAGTAGCTTACCAGGTGGTTTTTTGCTGGGTTTGGCTCCTGGCATCCCAGCGCTGACTCACTTCAGTTAGTGACACGCCTGACCGAGCTAACAACAGTTAGCGGTTCGCTACTTAGTAATCTTTCCATCATAAGTCCATAAATCACCTTGGAAGTGTAATGTTATTCCCTGTTGGTCTCAGAGGCTGTGCTCGGACCCGGTCCAGCTGTTGAGCCCGGTTCTGTTGCCGGCTGACGTCAGATTTAGTTAGTAGCAGTTAATTTGGGGTAATTAATAACTGTCTATCAAGAGACTCTGTAACTCTGTAAGTGAGAGTTGAAGTAGAGCAGCTGGAGGACAACAGAAGGAAAACCAACAAATATATTCTGTATAAAATATGATTCAGTTTCACCAAAATCACTGAATAAAGTTATAAAGTTGTGCCTTTGTACAGTAATCAAAAGCAGGCCCAGCCAGAGATGCATGTAGCAGCCCTCAGAATCACTCATAGACTGTATCAAACAGGAAGCACTCTGCTCTGGCGGTGTCATAAGAGAGAAAGCGTTTCATTGGATCTAAAATTAGTACACGCCCCCGAGTGCAGGATGATGTCGTAAACAACTTTTTATCATTTACCAAGAAATGACAAACATGAAATATCATGAAGAATACCCAAAAATACTTCAAAAATGACTTTTTTGTCAATATTAGGCCAGATACTGCAGTATAGCACTAGGCCTGTGATAAAAACACTTATCAGTTTTGACTTCATGGGGACTTTAAAGGCTCACCCAGGCACAGTTACTAAGCCGAAGGAAATATTTCAGCCGGGCTGTCGATGACATATTGTCCATAAATCTGAAATAACAATAGAATTGCGGTTCCTCTGTAGATCTGGCTTGGAGACCAGAAGGTACTTGGCTCCAAATATTTCATGAGGCCTTTTTTGTAAAGATTGGGAATGCTGATTTTAGGAAATAGCAACCATTGTGAAGCAGAGGGAATGGAAAAACCAACGGCATAAAATGCTTTCCTTTTCTAACCCCGGTTTAACTGACCTTCCCTTATGGAGAGTTTGGCACGAAAGAGAGATCTAATGATTAAAAGCGCTGGTCAGTGTTTCACATGGAATGTGATGGAGCGTAAGTCTTTTCTTTTTCTGACTCTATCTCATCTTACATGTGTGGTATGTTTTACTGAAATGTCAGCATCTCAGTACCCATCTCTGTTTCCTGTTTTACTACAAAGCAACATTAAACACTGGATATAATCAGGCCAGGCAAAAGGGATAATCAATAAGGTCAAATGGAGGTTAACCACCCCTCTCTGCATCACTGCTCAACATCACAGTGAGCACAATGCAAGCTGTATAGCAAAAAAAAAAACTGCATCTGGTACTGGTGAGATGAGGGAGTTCACCGCCAGATAATTTGGGTCGCATAAGTTCACTTTTTAAAATGGCAGCACGTGTAAAGTCTAAAACTGACGAGTAGCCAGCTTCTTTTCATGGCAAAATATTTCACAGTAATTGTAGGAAAGACTAAAAGATTCTTTTTAAACAAAGACATTCAGTCCTAAAAAGGTCAGTCATATGCGTTTATTGAGGTTTTTTTATGATTATAGTGTCTTGGCTCATCCAGAGAGGTCATTTTCATTTTATCAGTGAGTAAGGTGGAAGAAAAGGATTACATTGTCTTGCTTAAAGCATCTGGTTTCACCCCCTGGTGTGGCAGTTAGCGTGTAACAGCTGAAATCCAGGAAAAACCTTGGCAGAGTGTGTACATTTCCAGGTGCAGGGAAGTTAAAAGCACCCTTAGCTCCATTTTTTAATCTTTTGGGGAAAGAAAAGAAAGATATTGTCTTAGACTACAACATTAAAGAGAAAAGAGAAAGGAGTGAGGCCTGCTGCGAAAAAAGATGGTGTAAATGTGTTTGCATGCAAGCTTACATGCTTGTGTGAGTGTGTCCATCTTGGTTTGTGTGTGTGTGTGTGTGTGTGTGTGTGTGTGTGTGTGTGTGTGTGTTTTCTGTGGTCTCACAAAGTATTCTTGAAACCGTTGTCTGACCATACTTAGAGTTGGAAGACTGACATAGATTGGTATTTGACCAGTGGTTTCCTCTCAGTGAAACGCGAGCTGTCATCTGTTTAGCTTGGCATCATGTGGACAAACTGAATACTATATATATATCAAGCCAGAGTGCTGGAAGTTTGAATGAACTGGTGACTATGTGGACATTTCAGAGGAAGGAATAGCCAACATTATGATGAACTGTTATGGCTGCAAGACAGATGGATGATGTTTTTCGGGCTATCACAGGTGTTTAGCTTAACAACTGCTCTGTCAGAAACATGACGTGATCACATGATGAGGTGGGAAATGTGTGTGTTTTTCAGGCTATACTGAACTTTGAATAGCATTTAGAATATGGCTGTTTCCAGTGTTGTAATACTCGAGATTGATCTTTTTAAAGGTCTTGGTCTTGTCTCGAAATCGACTGCATTTTTACTTGGTCTTATCTTGGTCTCAGACAAAGAAGGCTCTGGATTTTGGTTCAAGACCGGTCAAGACCACAACCGTGGGGATTCTACTTAATTGTCTGTGCATTGTCTGATTTATTTGTTCATCAGACATCAGCCAGATCTTCTGGGATCAAATTTGGTTTCCTAAACCACAAAGAGTTCATCTGCAAAACAGGTCCCAAAGAACACACAGTAGTTCGTAAACACTCCAAGGCGAAGCTTAATGAGGTGACTCAATGTAGCAACCATGCTTCACCCAAAGGTAAAGTCCATATATTGTCAGGTTTTCGTCTTTACTTTATCTCAACCCTTCTAAATCTCGGTCTTGATGCACTCTTGGTCTTGGTCATGACTTGACTACAACACTGGCTGTTTCTGTTGTTTTCCTGACAACTTACGATCCAAAATGTGTGCCGAAGATGATCATATTGCTTACAGTCCAAATGGATCCAACTCATTGATTTTAAAGATGACCACACTCATTTTCACATGCTACAGTGGGTGGGCTCCTCAGTAATGATATTTACCGAGAACAAAAACATTTCCATGATTGAACTGAATGAGCAAGATTTGGATTTTGAACATTTTATCAGATTATCAACATCATTTATGAATAACCTCAATCATGATGTCAGAATTTCATGACCTGAGCACACCCCGTACGGTACTGAAGACAGAGAATAGTTATTAGTAGTGTGTGAAGGGTTAGTTTATGATTACATTTCAGCAAGTAAAATAACTTTGAGGCAGATTTTGATTAGGCAACTTGAACAACTTTATTTAAGGTCGGGGTTAAGGTTACAGTGTTGTTTTGGTGAGTATTCAATAGAAATAAATAGAAATAATTAGAAACTTGAGAGTCTTGGCTATTGTTGTGAGTAAAATGAGAAAATAAAGCTAGCTTAAATTGGGAAATGTACAATATATCCCCATGTCACCGAGCACAAAAGCTTTTTCTTCTTTGCTTTTCACCAGGCTTATACAGTATTAGACAAACTTCCTTTGTCTTCTTGTGTTTCTTTTATGTAATCTTCTTGATGACAGATTAGAAAGATGCGTGTTTGTCATCACACTGCATACAAATACAGATAGTACGTACAGATTCCCAGAAAATGAGCATCCAAAGATTGCAAACGTGCCAAAATAAGCTTGATCAGTGGAGCCGACAGTCAATAAAGCTGTCATGTGCACATATCTGGTTGTCGACATATGCATTCATATATATATATATATATACAGACAGATGTGTTCTCTGTGCTGGAAATGCATATGTTCATGTTCATATGTGTTTGTGATATCACTCACAAGGCTGACATCAATCACTGACAGACATGAGACAGATGTTCAGCAGTGTTCCAGTACACACAAATAAGTCTAAACAGCTGGAGGAAGAGACCTCTGAAAAGACGATAAGGACAAAACAGCCCTCTGGGTACTGTCTGCGTCCTGAGACTTGCCCTGCTCGTAGGAAGAGTATCTTCTCCTGCAAAGGCCTCTGCTACAAGGCTTTACGCACTCCAGGAGGTTTCTGTCCCAGCACTTCCCCACTGAAGATGACAGTCAGAACAAAGAAAGGCTCAAGGACACTGCAGCGGTCTCAGTCTGCAAGTTTTCCCTCCAAGAAATCTCTCGTTGGAGAGGAAGAGGGGAGAGAGGGAGGAAGCCCATGGGGCTGCATTGACAATAAATTCACCATAATATCCTTGTATCCCCCCTTCATCCCGACCCCAACCCATATCATCTACAGCTGTACCAAACGTGATGGAGACTTCCTCTCTCATGTTTGGGTTCAGGGCACAGGCTTGATAGACAAAATACAGATCTATCTCAAATAACTGCTTTCATTAAACCTTGGTCCAGATGTATCATTTGACTCCATTGTTGAACACTGAGGGATTTTGCTAATTCGGACAAATGAAAGCAAAACAATAATGTTTAAAGGGTCAGTGACAGAGGGGGTTCCAGACAGGGATTTTTGGCCGTGGAACTTTTGTCACAAAACTACGCTTTTATGGTAGAAATGCACTCCACATGCTTCATATGAATTGCAGGGCAAACAACAACAAACACTTAAAACAAGTGTTGTGCAGCCAGTGATCTATGTGTGCCATAATGGTTAATTCTTGTCCAGAAAATATTAAAAACACATTAATGGGCCACATGTTCTACTGGGTAATATCTTCCTTCACTACTATAAACAATAATTGTAGTTTATTTTGAGTCAGTCCCACATAAACAGACGTCCTGCTGCAGGAAATTCTCACTAACGCACTAAATCTAAATGTATATTAATCCACTGCTGAAAATAGTCCCTAAATTTACTCCAACAGCGCCCATTACGAAATTTGGATTAGAATTAAATATTTGTGACCACTTTTTAAAGATTTACATCATCAGCAGAACCAATGGGCTTGGGGCTGAGAGCCACAGACAGGGTAGGGAGTCAGAAAGTATTGAGAGAAACATTATGGGTTTTGGTCTTTTCAAAAAATGCCAGATTTGTTCATTTGATATATGACCAGCCATTTTTGATTTTATTTATTTATATTATGTGTTCATAGATTGTATGCTTGATATAGTCTGCTGCTTAAATTGAACTTTTTTGTGGACAATTTCCACTCCGAGGCCATAATCGAAAACCTGATCCTTTAGAAGTTCTGCAGAAAGCGAGCTAATACAAAGTGAAATGAAAATGCCTTTTAATGGAGCGGTGAAAACCAGACGTAGCCGACTACAGGCTGTAAAAAAAAATGAGCTCATTGCAAAGAACAGAAGCATGGGTTGGGTCAGAGAAACTCTGATAAATACAGATGTGACTGCGTGCTCACACATCACTCCACAGTATGTCGGGTTACTGTTTGCCAGTGTGGCTAAACAGAAGGTTTACTGGCTCTGTGGTTCCTGTAATGTTAGAGTGAAACAGGAGAGCTTCTGATTTGACCAGAGATACCTCTCTTAGTCAGTTTGTGTGCTTGTGTCTGCGAGCACGCCCACGACCAAATGCAATTAGGGTGAGCCCACTTGAGACACACGTTGCTGTTAATATACCCAAAGAGACAATAAAACCTCCTCAATGAAAATTGAGACCAGAGAAAGAAAACAGAAAGAGGAATCTCGACTCGTCAGTTGTGGAGAAAATGATGACAACTCCGAATAAATCATGACGAGGATAACAGTGGCAGAAGGATCAGTAATACCCACTGAAATCCCTTTAAAGTACAGACACTGAATTTGACTCATATATCACTGTTAGTCAAGCTTTCTTCTTTCCATTCCTCTCTGATTATCAGGTCGTGACGTATCCTCCTATCCAGGCAGCGGGCTGATTAGTCTGACACACTGAAGCAGAGCCCGGCAAACAGAGAGCAGAGAGTATTGATTGTCAGAGTGACCTTTCCATTGCCACTGTTCTAGAGATGTGTGTGTGGGGGGTTGCCATTCTTTAAGACTCTGGCTCACCAGCAGCTGACGTGGCTAAAGACAGGAACGCTGCTCTGCACAAATGACATTCATGGCTTTCGCGCACTAAATTGTAATCATTGTGGTCTCAGCGGGGTGGTGCTCACCATACAGTAACCTTCAGCTCAGCCCTTCTAAGTAGGGGTGGGGATGATAATCAATATAACTCACTATCTTCAAGGAACATAGACATAAAGAGGGGCATGTCTTAATGCAGTAACGCAAGCTTTCAAAATAATATGTTGGGTTATATTAATAATATAGAATTATGGAGAATAGCAAATCAATAGTGTAATTATTTTGACGATCATAATAGTGTCATATTATTTCAAATCCTTGTATTTGTCTGAGGCTGTGTGTGTCTGAATGTATGTGGAAGGGGGCAGGAGACAGATATGTTGGTGGGGGAGGTGAAGATTTGACTGTGAAACCCTCGTCTGGAGTCTGGACCATGGTTGGTAGGGTTGTTGAAGATGGCAAAGGAGAGAGGAGAGGTCTGTGGATGGGGATTGTGCCAGTAACGGCAGTTACAGATCTATATTTGAAAGAGATCATTAAAAAAAAAGCCAATCAATTCTGTTAAGTGAAGTGGTGAAGAGGATGGGGAGGAGGGAGGTAGCAGGACCGACAGGGGACTCGACATTATTGGCAGTTGAGATGGTGAAAAGACATCTGTGGAAGGAGTGGGTAACCACATGAAGCCACACTATCCAGATGGAACAGGAAACAGGTAGGCAAATGTTGATCTCAGCGAGATGAATGGATTAAACAGAGAGGAACAATAACGTTAAGGGGAAAGTTGAAAGTCCAAAAAGTGGTGTTCCATATACAACCTTTTATAGAAAAAGCACAGCAGGGAATGGAACACACACACACACACACACACACACACGTGCAGATATCATGTGGGGGAACATGGGATGATTAGAGCATCAGTGCATGGCAGGTCTGCCAGACACAGCAGCGTGACCTTTAAAGAAGGAAGAAGGGGTGGAAGAGAAAGAAAAGATGGATGACCTCAAGCTGATAGTGGAACTGACTCAATTTCTACTGCCAGTGTAGTAAGCCAGTGTACATCCACAATCGAAGAATGTACCTCCATTAAAACTGCGTACACAGCATGTAAATGTGTTGTAAGTGTCTTTTACGGGTTTGATGCATACACACAAATACATTGAAAACGATCCATGTAAGCACTGGCGCTGTCCTACTTGTGGTATTCATAACTTGCTTTGGAAAATACTGTGTACTACCTCAAGTGTCGAGATGCCTTCCAGTGTGTGTTTAGACTGCATCTGCTCCAATGACGCTGCCCACTTGAAAACTTGAAAACAATGACGCGACATGTAGAAAACAACTCAGAAACAGCTTTGAGCAAAATCTCACACAAGAACAAGAAAGAAGCTGATCTGCTTGTATAACTGTTGATCTAATAGTCTAGTTAATTCCCTTTGATATTGAGCCTGTTGACTGTATGAAAACTGTGGATCCTGGTGTGTTCAAATGTTCCTCAAATGATCAAATCACTTCAGACTGGGAAGCCCCTCTATTCCCTCCAGCTTCAGTCATTCAAACCACCTCAAATGGGCTTTTATATTACAGTGAATTATCTCCTCCCTGGCAGCAGAAGGTTGAGATAAAGAGAGTTCTGTTAGCAACTTACTGGATCAACATCAGAGATTGAGTTATTGGTGATGTGATGTGGTGTGGCGCAGATGATCGTACTGCTGATTCAGCTAAACCAGAAACCAAAGACCCCCGATCCCCTTGCCTCCACGCTCAACCATACTTTGTCAGACTTCCCTTTAATCCTACAACGACCCCAGCCACGCCAGACACACACACACACACACACACACAAGCCACCGTTACGAGCGTCTTTCCCCCCTGAGCTCCTCACCCCCTGGGAAAACCATCACTGCTCACCACACCTCCAGCTCTAATTTAACCAGAAACCTCAGGTTTGGTGCCAAGCAAGCCCTGCCTCAGATGATCCCTCGCGTAACCTCCAGCGCTGAGAGCTTAATTCAAACTCAGTGTCAACATTACCTTACAATCAAGCTGCAGTCACGGTTCTCAAGATTTGAGAGTGGAAACCAAATAACTACACGTTATGATCAGACGTCATTTGGGTTTCCGTGTATGAAGCCAATTCAAACTGACGTGCTATGTAGACATTTTAAAAAGGGAGGAAAAGAAGGAAATCACACACTTTCACCCGCATGTTTCTATATTTCTACTTCAACAATGTTCAAAAGCATCAAGCTTTCATGTGATTTTCTTAAATGCAAGGCCTGCATACTTTCTACACAAGCATATCCAAGTTCCTCTCATGGAGGTTTCCCATCCTCCTCTGTGAATCACATCTCTCAGCAGAGTTTAACAGATAGAATCAATGTGCAGGCAAACATCCAAACAACAAACAGACCCAATTTAAAGTTGAGCTGATAACTATACCCGTGATGCATCATGTGTAAGTCTAATCGGATTTTTATGCGGCATATCCAGTGCAGATTCACATGAGGGAACTGTATGGCATCGGTGCCATCTCATTTATCTTTTGTGGTTACATGTTTCTCTGCTTCCACACTAACCCAGTGATCCCTTAACTCAGTATGCTATCTGATGGGATCCCTGCCAAGGATTTCTGATGTCCATTCATCATCCATAAGACACACACCGTTTTGCCTGCCTTACATGCTTTCTTTGAATTTCACATCCCTCCCAGAGACGGGGCGAGTCTAAGAAAAATAGGTTTTACACACATGCGTGCGCGCTCAATGGCGACTCTTCACTGTAGACGACAAAGACAGGAGGTGGGAACTTTCAGTGCAGGAAAATCAAACACAATAACTTTGAGGTGTGAGAGGAATGGGGGGTAGTGTTGAGTTAAAAACTGAAGTGTTGGGAGCATGCACTGGTGGAAAAAAGGGCTGACTCTTCTCTTTTTGCTTCACATAAATTAAATGCACTTGATGACTTTTATTCAGAACTCAGAACTAACATTTTTGTTTGTACTGAGGACCATGATATTGTGTGGAGACAACTCTTAACTTGTTATCAGTTTATTAAATTAAACCGTGGCTGCACTGCAACAACAAATTTGTTCTGGTTAAACCCAGAGTGGTCAATAGTCTCTTTGTACGGAATCAGGGAATCTAGGACAGAGTACACTTTAGTTTGAGTAATGAGAAGGACTGTATACATACAGTATGTGAGATTTACAGCTTTGTTCTTGAGTGCTTAACCATTTAATTTGTTTTAATACATCATAAACGATAAAGAAAAGACAGATCTTTACACCTTTCTTTTCGTTCCATGTTTACAACAACTGGTATTTAATGTGGGGCTTTACAGTATACTGTATGGCTAAGGTGTTGTGGGCGTAGCATGTCAGTGCCACCTAGTGGTCAATATACAAAATACAGCATCACTTAAACCAAATACCAAACCAAATAGACTTTTTTTTTTTTTTATTATTGAATAAACTGATAGCCCCTGACTAAGTGTAAGCATAATTAGAATTATGCCACTTAGAAAGAATTTCTTACCTGCATATTTTAATTTGCATAATAATAATAGTATAGAACAACTGAAAAAAATTACAATTAACCCAAATAATTGCAGGGGGCTTGTCTAAAACAAGGAAATTTAATGATTTTTGGGCAGATTATCTCCTATGAATGTTGCACAATGTTGAGTCAAGACCTGAACACTCACAGCTTTACATACAATCTAAGAAAATCTCCTTCAATGCATGAAAGTCTTATATTTTGTTGCTGTTGACATGTGAATCTGTGAGAACTAAAAACTTGGAAGTTGAGTTATACATGATTGATATACAGCAGCCCTGTATCTCTAGTGAGTCAGATATACTGCATGTGACATCTTCCAACAGATGAAAATGCTGAAACTGTGATCAAACTGTCATTTTGTTTCACTTCCCTTGTCTATTTCAAGCACTGAACAGCTTACAGATGTGGAGACAATTCAGAGGTCTAGAACCAGTCTGAGAACACCTTTGTCTTACAATTGTGAACTTGATTGTGTTCCTGAATCCAAAGTCTGGCTTGATAGATTTAAGATTCAAGAGTCACATTGAAGCTTCATATTTTCTCAATTATCATGGTTTCAACATTAGACATGATAACACAAACTCTGCATATTTTTATTGACTGCATGTCTAATTAGTGTAAAGGCCTTCCATCAACATAATGAAAATTGTACTGGAAAAGTCAAAAAGGACCAACACTCACTTTAACACAGCACATGAATCTCAGTTAGTAGAAGTTTTAATGAGCAGAAGGAAGATTTAAAACTTAAAGTGAAGAGAGTATGTTCTCTAACCCTTCTTTGGGATGGTGTCAGAGGAACTCACTGGATTCAAATAGAAAATGATTTAATGTCTTTAAAATTGTACTTACACAAAGACATAAACATACACATAAAGGAATAATGATTATATACATCACAGACAATGTATTTTTTAGATTATTTTCATTTTTGAGATAAACTCCAAAAGCATATACATCTTTTGGTTTACATGTGTACTTCTGATAGAACAGTTGGAATTGAGTCCCAAAACAACATTGAACTCATGAGTCAACCACCTGTTTGGTTTCTGAAGTCAGAAACAAATCCATATGTGTCCATAAAACAAACAAGGCAAAGGTCATATTTCCCCTCAGAAAACATTTAACACATTTCATCCTGTTTTAACTTTGTTAATACACACACACACACACGCACACACGCACACACACACACACACACACACAAAATGAAATCGTCATTTTTCTTAACAATCCTTTCAAGAACCCACTGATGCTTTAACAAAGGTTTAATGTTTTTATGTGCAGTTTTAAATATATTTATGTTTGTCCCATTATAGATCATGTTGTAAATAGAGACAACTCATTTCTTAAAAGGCACTGATTGGTTCTTTAAAAGAACCCTTCCCTTTCTTCATGGTTTTGATCAGATTTATTTTTACATCACTTAATGTTATTTTTGTGATGAAAATGCATCAAAATTGTAGATGTAATCATAAAGTTGCTAATATCTTTCATAGTAAACAAGATTTATATTATATTGCTTATAAAAGAAGGGACAGAGAGACAAAAGGTCAGACAGAACACAATCTGTTTGCATAACTGGAACTCATAACTGGAAAAATGTTAGCTATATCACAGTCACAGAATGAAAACACATAAAATCCTTTGAATTTTGAAGCTTTGTATGTGCCAGTCGGGGCATTTTGAGGTATAAATAAAGTCTGAGAAAGCTCACACACCAATCTTACTCGAAAACTTGTTGTAATATTCCTCACTGTTTTCCTTTAAATCCCTGTTGTATATCCAGAATATTTAAGCACAAGGAACCACAGCAACAAAAGCTAAGATATGAATTTGTAACCTTCATTATTAACCTATGAAACTGACAACAAGAGTCATTGAGGTACTTCTGGAAAAGGTATTTTAGAATAAAGGACTAAAGAAAAAACAAATAAAGTGCTGGTCAGGTTTGGCAGTCCATGTGTGCTCAACTAAGAAGAGGACTGTTTTCATTCTCATCTTCAACAGGATCCTCCTCCCCTGAGAGGGCCGGGTCTGGCTTCTTTACTTCTTTGGCAACATTCACTCCTATCACACCTACAACCCTGAAATGTGGAAAAACAGGCATAAGAACAGCAGAAACACAGGATACAATACAGTCTCTAACAGTTTCTAGTTAAACTGGTCAACTGTCTTATCAGCAATTTAGACATCTCTCTCTGCAGACCTGCACCAGCTTGCCTGAGACACTTTTTCATCACAAGTCACTGATGTTTACAACAAGACATAATGAATGCCAAATTGGAGCTTGTAAACAAGTACCATGTACAAAGTTATATATAAATCACCGGTGCATACAGTACAAGGTCTACCTCACTTTTGTGAAATCAGCTTTAATAACTTGATTTTTTGAGATATCAAAGTGACAAAATCGAGTGTATCAGTGGTGATTTTTTTCTTTTTTTGGAGCCTGTGTTGACCATCGGCTGTGACTGAGATTGCTGAACCAGTGGCTTTGTTGTTTTATAACTACTCGCTATGTAACAGAAGAAGCAGTGCACGTGAGGTGGATTCACTCAAGGAGTTTTATGTTTCACACTACGCCTCCCCGACTGACTCAGCAGCACTAGTTTATCAACCCAGCGTGACAAAACCAATGTAAGGACAGCGCACCCTCTCTGGCCTTTCTTCCTTATATAACAGAGAACTCATGTTGATGATGTAGCAGTCAAAATACAGAAGAAAACACATGTCAGATTATTTACACGACTACACAAAGAGGGAAACAAGTTGGTGAGGGAAGTTGGACGCGATGAGAGCGAGAATGAGGAACTGGGTTTTCTTGTTTTCTGATGTCTTCTTTAGACAAGGAAAAGTGGCAAACAATGACATGGCATAAAAAAGCGTTTGTCATGCAAAGTGTTTGTCATGCAAATCCACAGAGCACAGAGCCCCTATATACTGCTCTTTTACTGTGTAATGAAATAATAACTTGGGGGAGAATACTCTCTCAGCACATTATCAATGTTATATTACAAATTCTGGAGTTCTCTCTCTACAAGTTAGTTTGCGCCACAAACTAAACTGCAGCTTTCACTGACAGGATTACTGCTTTTAAGACAAAGCCATGATAGATCATTAATACAAGGCATTTAGCAGGCGCTATTATTATTTTAATGCTGCAGAGTCCACTACTACACATTGATTTTTGATTACTTTTGTGGTAAAACAGGGAGAAGCACTGCTATGGTCCTTTAATGTTGCATCATCTACACTGGCAACATGATGAACTTACCCTAGGACAAACAAAGGAATGGCACAGAGTCCTGCGGACAACAGAAAGATGAAACCGGAGTACCATGTCACCGTGGCGGCATACACGCTGTTGAAGACTGCGATCGATATGTTGTTGGTTAAACTCTCCAGGAAGGAAAGACAGGCAAACAGGGCTCCTACACACACACACACACACACACACACACACACACACACACACACACACACACACACACACACACACACACACACACACACACACACACACACACACACACACACACACACACACACACACACACACACACACACACACACACACACACACACACACACACACACACACAGGAGGGAGGAAAAACTATTTTAAAAGAAGCGACAAGAGGAAACAGTTCCGAGATTGCCCTTTGCTCTGAAAAAACACAAACTTGGAGTGTTTGGTTTCAAGCCCATCATAAAGTTGATGGAGCAAGCAACTCCTCAATAGGTTATACAAACACAGATACAGTCCTGTAATTCCTCTAAACCCGCTCACCCTGCTCAGACTTTGAGATGATCTTTGACATCATGGAGCGCAGAACAGGGAAAGGCATGATAGACAGAAGCATTGGCACCCTCACTGTGGTAAAGAAATAACAGAAGACAGATGTTACTACATCAAATTGTGCAATCCATACATCATAATTAAAGTTCATTTATAGATTAGTCCTAGTTTAAGCCGTACAGTTGTTATTCTCACCTATAAACATCAGTAAAGTTGTCTTAGCAAACGCCAACAGGCTCATTCCTGATATGACGGACAGGATTCCCATCAGCACAATGACAATCTGTGGCACACCACAGTACGTGAATGCTGTCACTCCCACAAAACTAGTCAGGAACACAGTGGTGGACAGTGCTGACCCATAACCGATCAAAATCTCAGTCCAGCACAGCGGTTCATTGAGCTCATATAGTGTCATCATGGAGATCCCACCCACATAGGCGAAAGAGAAGCTGGTGAAGATTAGCATCAGGAGGACCAAGACAGTTTTACACCTGCGGCTAGCCCCTGTAAACATCCGGTAGACCCCATAGATCATCTGTTTCAAGGCCGAGTGCTGAGGAGACCCATCTAGAATAATGGCATCAGTGGGGGCCTTCTTCACAGTCTCTTCTAGGATGAAAACTGCATAGAGTAGGATCAAACACTGGCACAAAGCAGAGGTTACGAAAGGCCAGTTAAAGCCCGCAGCTCTCAGAAAGTAGCCCGTTGATATTGAGGCCACCCCGGACAACAGGCCGATCATCATATCTAGTCCAGCCATGCGCAACGTCTTCTGACGATCATCTTTACACAAGTCTGCTATGTAGGCGAAACAGCCCCCCAAAAATGTGCCCAGTCCGCCAAACAGAGAGCTGAGAAGTGAGGAGCCAATGAGCAAGTAAATGTTGAGCTCAAAGTAGGAGACGGCCAGGAAGGACAGGGTGTATATCAACGTGCCAATCAGAGGCATGATGATCGTGATCTTGCGTCCTCCTCGGTCACTGTAGGCCACGAGCATGAGAGTGACGACCAAAGAGGGGATTGTAGAAAAGAGCTCTGTGTAAAGGGAGAAGAGAGATGCCTGCCTTTGTACCTCCTGGAAACAGAAAGAGAGAGCATGGTTAAGTCTCAAAAAACATGTATGGACTGACACTGGACTGTCTGCATTCAGCTGTAATAGCAAACCTCACACTGGCAATTATCCTGCAGATACACCGAATGAAAGGACTTTGTGCTTTTTGCAACCATTTCATGTGAGGTTTCTGATTCAGGACTGAGAGGGAAAATATTTACAGTGCTACAGGTGCAGGAAATATTTTCAGTCAAAAGATCAGTCTCACTTCCCTATTGTGTTTCATTCTTCCATAAATACACGATGAAAAATAAAATGAAGAAGAAGAATGCAGAACAATACTTCTTCTAGGTGATATGTATAATAATATGCAGTATGCCTTGTTGAACTGCAGACTTGCATACTGCTTCATGAATTCATAAGTGATTATGTGCTCGAAGTGATTCAATAAGGTCATCGCTATTTAACAAAAGAAAAAGCAAAGGAACAGTAAACTTAAGTCACAGGTCTTGCACATGACCTTATCGCACAAAAGCTGAATCAGTTTTTTTTTTTATCTGAACTGTGTTGCAAGAGGGGGTCTACAGTTATAGGAGCATTTATGCTGAGTCATGGCAGTCAAGCTTCTACAGAGACACGGAGAGTTGCTGGGACACAGCTTTACAGAGCGTTATTTGTTATTAGTTTAGGAAGCCTGGATGTTTTTCTGTCAGTATCAGCACACAGAGACTACAACATAATAATGATTGAGTCAGCGTCACATGCAGAAGTCAAAGAAGGGCAGGGACATTTACCCCCTCTGTCTAAAGTCTGTGTAAATATAGTTTTCAAATAATATTCACAGTGTTAATGTAATTTCTTGTTGCTGGATGCCTGGATGCTGGAAAAATGAACATGGTTGCATGCATTCTTAGTGTGTTTTAAGTAGAAGGGGAAATCAAATGCAACCTGTTTCAAATATTTGCAATTGCCTTAATTTACTTAAATGCATCCTCCTCTACGTCCAGTGATTAATGACTAACCTCATGGTAGCTCGAGTGGTTGCTGCTGTTGTTTATTGCACATCTGGATGTGTTGTCAGAGATAGGATAGGTGGTGTTTGTCAGCTGCTGCCACAACCTCCGGTACACATACTGCTGCACCAGGGGATAGATGAGAAAACTGGAGAAAGCGTACAGAGCAACCACAGGCTCCACAAGGTAAAGACCCTTCATTCTGAGGGTCTGCGATTAAAAAAAACCCTGAAAAACAGATATGAAGAGATTAAGATATTTAAATGAACTCAAATAAAAAAAGACAGATGAGCTGATATCAAAATATAGAACAGCAAAGATAAAAACTTGAATTTTTGATTGATGAAAATTTGAACAATGAACAGAGCATAAAGATTATTCTGTTTTTACATGTTTTAACCTTCAACACTGCACACACAACATAACACAGTGTGCAGAACAAACACGTGACACACATTACGCTCTTTAAATGGCACAAAACTGATTGAAGTCAGAAACATCTGACGTACAGACAATATTTATTTGGTTGTTTATGCCTTTTGAGGATCACAGACAGTCCAAGGTTGCAAAGGTTGCATCAAAATATCGATCCAGCAGTGTGAAACATAAAGTGAAATATCAGCTACTAAGTCTATAGCCCGGTTTGTTTGTTTCTGTGTCCACCATATGCTGCGGGATGAGCCGGTCTGGGTTAGATAACACGAAACAAGGACAACAACACCTTAGCCTCTTTTTTCTTATTATATGTCGACAAGAACATGCAGTATAACACATACCTTTTAGATGAGCTCTTGATTCATGATTTAGTCAATAATGTGACCCCGGGAAAAAAAAAACCTGTTTACGAAGTCTGCTGCTGCTCTTGTTTTATACAGAAGCGTATATGAATACGAAACGCCGCGATCCCGCCCCTCGCCGTATGCCATTGGACGGCTGTCTTTCAGGGCTGTGTTTATTCGACTTCGGAACTGTCAGTCACCAGTTAAAGCGGACGAGAGCACTTTCTTATTTTCTGTTATAGGCTCTTTATTGTCCATTAACGCGTATTTGAAGCATATACGGTATAAAACAAGTACCCAAGAGTCAGGTGAATTGGATTTAGCTTGCGAAATATTTTATTTATACGAACTCTACTTCCGTGTCCTTGTACAAAACAATAGGCTGTATTTTCTAGGCATTACGGTAACGTGAGGTAGGCGTCGGAATGTACCATTACGCTAACACACCGGGAGGGATTGTGTTGTGACAGCGGAGTAACAACCCGGCGGGGGTGACGGTAAGGCGGAACATGTAGTCCTTCCTCTGTGCAATTTAAACCTAACCTACAATTGAAAGATAAAGTCGATATGTTAATGTTTGAACGAGTTAATATGTTCTACATGGCCGAGTTGCTCAAATTTCTATTTTAATAAATGTCAGTTTATGACGTGCAGGAGTACTACCATCAAAAATATCGTCAGCTAGCGAATCATAGCTATCCCTGTGATTAATGCAGCTAACTTAGCTAACGTTCCCAGCTAGCGTCAGATAGGTGAAAGACAGCGGGCTGTTTTCGCTCCATCTTTTCATCTCTCTCGTTTTTCTCTGTCAGTTTTGTCATGGCACAAAACTGGCTAGCGTTAAAACTATCTGGTGGATAAACGATAGCGTTAGCTTCGCCTGCTGCAGTTGCACTATAAAGTCGTGACTCTCCGTGTCAGGGTGGATGATATTTCAGTCTCCCGGCCTAACGTTATTCCTCACCGGGCTCCCGCTGCTCACAATCTCCAGCTACCTGCGATATTCACACAGCAATAAGCAATAAGATCACTTTGTCATATGTGTGGGCCTTATCTGTGCCAGCTTCCGCAATGCTAAGCTTTCTGGTCAATCTGAATCACGCGTAATGTTACTATCTAATTATACGACAGGTTTAGTTAATGAGTGAGAGGCATTGAGACACAAATACTGTGTTACCTGCAGTGAGAGTGCTGTGTAATCATCTATATTTATAACGTCTTAATGCTTCCTTCAGTGCTTCCACAGCGTTAGCTATATTAAATCCATTTTTGATATAAACATCCTAATATGTAAGCATGGTCACGTCATACTCTTCCTCAGTAATAAACAGAGCATCATATCCTCTAGTAGCCTTCACATTACAGATGTCTGACTGTCCTCTCTGACATGCTGTCATCCATTCTCTCTGCTTTCCAGGTCATAACAGGTTTTTTCATCTCGGATCAACAATGGCCTTCAGTAAGGGATATCGCATCTACCATAAGCTGGACCCACCCCCCTACAGTGTCATAGTGGAGACTAGGACCAGGGAAGAATGCCTCATGTTTGAGTCGGGGGCTGTCGCCGTCCTGTGTAAGACATCTTGTTTAATTACACTCTAATTAGAGATTTAAATAGTATTTCCCCAAATAAAGACGGTATAAGAGAAATACAGCTACAAGAAGAGACATACTGATGATCAGGTGATGGACGTGATTCTACATGTAACTTGTGGTTTTAGGGAGATATTTTCCTCACATTGTGTTGCTTTTGTTCATCTCCAGCGGCGGCGGAGAAGGAGGCCATTAAAAGCACGTACACCAAGATTGTTGATGCTTACGGAATCCTCGGCGTTCTCCGCCTAAATCTGGGTAAGCTACGTGAACATCCTTTCTATTCATTGCTCCTTGTTACGGAAATTTCCTGGGTCCAGTCTGGTCCATATTGTGACCCCAGGTTCTTGTGTGTCTGTGAAGGCCATGTGGTTTGTAGTCCTGTTGCTGTTCTTTGTAAGCTGCTTTCTCCTGTCCTCTACATGACCTTGAAGGCTCTTGTTATCACAACAAGGAAAAAGCCGTGTAAAAGATTATAGCTCAGTCTTATAGACAGCTGAGATTTGACTGTCTGGTGATTTCGTCTGAAGCAGTGACACCAAAGTTGAATTAACCATTTCCTGTCCAGTCTCATAATGCATAATGTTTTATTGTATCTTTTCTTAATGCAATGGGTCATATCTTTTAACACGCTGTTTTTTCTATATAATCCACCATATATCATTTTTTCATACTCATGTCCTTTTCTTTTTCGTCCTACTCCGCCCTTACCTGTGCAGGTGACTCCATGCTCCACAGTTTGGTGGTTGTGACAGGATGCAGCTCTGTGGGGAAGGTGCAGGATTCTGAGGTTTTCAGGGTCACACAGACAGATTTCATATCACTGAAGAATGATCCAGGAGATGAGGACCGGATCGCTGAGGTGCGAAAGGTTCTGAACTCAGGACACTTCTACTTTGCCTGGTCTGCCACTGGAGTCAGCATGGACTTGAGTCTCAACGCACATCGCAGAATCCTAGAAGACACTACAGACAACCGTTTTTTCTGGTAAGAGCATGAAAACATTGCTGTTCCAAAGTTATAAGGAGAGAATTACGGACCTGTTTGGCTTCAGATATCTCTGAAGTAGTCGATATGAACTGAGTATGTGTTCTGCAATCTGCCCAGTCTTCTGAATGTGTGATATGGAGGCTGTGTGATTTGCAGCTCGTGTGAAAATTCACTGCTCACACTGAATTTGATTGTGTGTTTACTGTTGTGTTTGTCTTGGTGTCATGAATCAATAGGAACCAATCTTTGCACCTGCACCTGAAACACTACGGAGTTAACTGTGACGACTGGCTGCTGAGGCTGATGTGTGGCGGCGTGGAGATCAGGACCATCTATGCAGGGCACAAACAGGCCAAGGCCTGCATCTTCTCCCGCCTCAGCTCGGAGCGAGCCGGCACGAGATTCAACGTCCGAGGAACGAACGACGATGGACAGGTGGCCAACTTTGTGGAGACTGAACAGGTGACTCAGATCTTTGAAGTTTTATTGAGGCGTTAGGATAAAAACTGGTGATTTAAAAAATCATTTACATCAGTTTCTGTATGTTTTGTGCGTGGTAGTACTCTTATCAGGTAACAGTCAGAGCAGGGCAAACAGGACACAGAGCAGGAGGCCATGACGAACATATTCTGCTACACACTGAAAAGCTTTAGCCATGTCAGACAGGACAAGAAAACAGTTTATCACAGTGAACAGTGTAGTTACTGATGGGATGGGAGGGCAGTCGGGTTAGAGCTGGTTTCATTTTTTCCTACTCTAGAGCTGTGTGTTAGTGTTGTACGTCACTTTTGTGCAGCTTTGGGTGCAGAAGTCGGCACTGGGATCGACGGATAGATCTTGTTGCCAGTTTACTGATGGTTGTGTCAGATTAAGAATCAAAATTGCTCATTTGTGTTGATCTTTGTTTGAATAGAAAAAATTGACCTGCTGTGTTTATTCCAAATACCATACATCTGGACCAAGAAATGAAGCCAGAGTATTATTCTTTAAAGATGTGTTTTGCCTTTTTCAAGGATGATGTTTGATGGATTAGCTGAAGAATGGCTAAATATGTAATTTAAATTTAAAACTTGTTATTTCACAAGGTTTGTTTTATGTCTTTCTGTGTTTTATGTCAAACTGTCAGTCAGACTGTTTGGAATGGGTCCATTTCTACTTCCAAACCTTCAAACCTTCCTGGGATTTTGGAGCTTTTATCCTAAGTGGTTTATTTTTGAATAACTGAAACTAAAGATTTGATCTAGCTACTAGTACGCTGCAAACTGAAAACAGATGATTTGTTTTGGGGAGTAGGCCTATCGTCACTTTGATTGTTACTGCTCTGCTCATGAAGAATATCGGTAGGATCGTCTAACATTGGAGGTCATCATTTATTGTTTTGAGTGATGGGGTGAGGTTCCGATTAAACAACTCTGGCAGCTCAACAGTGGACAGTGGGAGGGGTGGTGTTTGGGATCCTAATCATCTGTGCAGAGGGAGGATAGTTTATTTAGTCCAGCTGATAAAGTATCTGGAAATTTTGGACAAGTGTTCCGTGAGCTTGATGGTTTCTCATAATCGTATATCAGAGCAGTTCAGTGAAAAAAGTGAGCAGAGAGGGGCGGTGTGGACATCCTTGTGATGTTAGTCTGCCTGTGCATACTGTTAATAAATGACATTCGTCTGTAGAGTCACATGACTCTGGTTAATACAGTCTATTTAAACACTGGTTATCTATTGACTGTTCACGAGCAGCCTTGTAGTGAAACATGTTGTGCTGTTACTGTAGAATAGAATGCATAGTTAATGTGGACACAATGACAAGAGGAGAAGGACAGTGATGATAGTAATATATAAACACACTGACTTATTGATGCAGCAGTTTTAAGTTATTTATTTATGCTGAGTCAGCACATTGTCAGAAGCACATGTATATTTCAGTATGAATCGTTACTTTTCCGTTGTGGAAAGTGACTCAGTTTGCATTTTCCCTTTTTACAGTTCCTGTTTCACGAAACACACACAAAGCTGTAGGTTGGACAGAATAACTGGAACTACTGCAATGTAACACAAATTGAACATTAGAAGCTTCATATGTAAGTGCAGGGGTTTTGTGATTATACTGTCAGGTGTTAAAAACACACTGCCTTTTGCTCTGATTACTCCTTTATTTTTCAGTCTCACACACATGCTAGAATTATAAAGTAATTTCCCTCTCTGCATTCTACAGTCATGGGGGATCTCTATAGTGGATCTTGTGTGCGCGCGTGTTTTAATAGTGTTTTTAGGACTACGTGTGTGTTTTGTCACAATGCAAATGAACTTAACCAAACTCTGTGATCTGTTTTAAACAGGTTATTTTCCTGGATGACAAAGTCTCATCGTTCATACAGATCCGTGGGTCCATTCCTCTTTTCTGGGAACAGCCAGGAATCCAGGTAATGGAAGCTAAATCTTTCCTATAAATCCAGCTTAGAATCATGAATTTGAGGTTTTCATATATTAGGCCGCATTATATGAAAGTCATAAAACATCCCTTGTGTTTCTGTACAAGCCCTGACCATTTGGTAAATGCTGCGGTTCTAGATGACTCCATTGGTTGCTCCACAGAAGCCAATATGGAGTTCTTACAAAATTACATTAATATCTTCCTCCTAGTTTTAACATCTTTTGTCCATGCTGTGTTCAGAAAAAATCCATTAAGGGTGTTTTGTTGCAACTGAATGAGAATCGGCACCCTAAACAGCTGGATGAGAACCCCCACCTGGTATAACCCGTTTTGTTTTTTTTGGAGGGGGGGCTCTTGCTGGTGCTGGCGCTTTCATACTGCAGACAGGGGGTCTCTCTGTGCAATGCCAAACCAGGCAATCCCATTATGGATTTTTATCCAGCTCCTGTCCACAGTACCTGTCCTGGAGATGCTATTTTTAAGATTTAAAGCAGGATCTAAGATCAGCCATTAAGTGCACACCATAAACCACATCGTTGGGACTCTCCTGCCCTTGTCTTGACATTGCACAGACTGGTGTACTTAATCAGATGTGGGGGAGGATAATGATAGATACAGTGGTTGGTAAAGGGCATTTTTCTGTTTCCCTCAGCTCCCAGACTTCTTGGGTCAGGTGAGAACCTGGTCTGAAAACATCCCAGAGCCACTCCCCTTTCACTTACACATGTTCCCCAGGCAACTGGATAGGTGTTAATTTATAACATGGAAAAATTAGCTGTTAAATCTATCAGACTGCCAAGAGAAGCCTAGACCATGTTAGTTACCTATTTAGTCCACAAGGTCTATGGTTTGGTCAGAACACAGGGGATTGGGCTCGGGGTTGTTTTCAGACAGAACCGTAGTCCTCCTGCTTTTAAAATTGTTTTAGTCTTAGTACCCTCTACTGATTGTGGCTTTGTAGGGTTATTTTCTCCTCCTCGTGTTCTCTAATTCATACCCTGAGCAGGATGGATAGGTATTTTTCCAGAAGAAGAGGTCTTGACAATTAATTTACGTTAGAAATAGTTGTGAATTAGTCTCTGAATCATACTTGTAGTGTAGTGTAGTATTTTAAACCCTGCTGGGAAAGATGTAAATCAGTGAAGTCGTCAGTCTGAGCCCTCTGACCCGATTGGGTCTTAGAGTCCTGGTTGATGACAGAATCTTAGTATAAGTTTTCATACTTGATTCGGGGAAAGAGCCATTAGTGGAATTATGGCCACATGTGGCATAACGATAATATTCACAAATATGCTTTATACTTTAATAAGCACAAGGTTTCAAGAAATCCTTCTTCTGAATCTATTGAATTGGTTGAGGAAATTCTGTGATTAGTCGTCAGCTGACAGTCAGTTTCTTTAGTCAGGGACAAACATAGTAAGTGGCATGAAATATATTGCATTATTTTAGTAATGTAGAACAGTAAGAGATGAAAGGGTGACTCGACCGGTTACACTACAGGTGTTATCTGTCCAGTTGGAATAAGTATGTGAAGACGTTTTGGTCTGAGGTGTACATACAGCTGTAACCTGAGTCCTTTTTAGATGGCCATCTCAGGAAGTTATTAAATATGCATAGCAGAGACGTGCACAACAGTAGAGTGAAGAGGGAGTGACAAAATGGCAGCATTGTAGTGAAATGTCGAGGCCGGCCGAGCCAAAATAGACGCATGCAAATGTTTAAGCCAAAGAAATACAAAGCAGAGGGAAAGATAATCAGACGGTGCAAAAGAGAGGTAGAAACTGGAGAACACAGAAATGCAGTGAGAGTCAGGAGATCCCAATAACATGCCCAGAGAAAATGCAGTGGTCATTATGTTGAGTCGTTTCGACTTGAAATGTGTGTATGATACTTGTAAACAGTAGATGAAGGAGTAGGCAGAAACTGACAGCACAGGAGGGATGATGACATTAGCTGGCATGAAGCTATTAAAGACAGGGAGAGAGGAGATTTGAAAAGCAAGAGGAGGTTAATAAAATGAGCAGGAAGCAACAGGGGAACAAGTAAAGACCTGCAGCAAAGAGTGAGTAGATTTCCGTGCAACAGCAACTGTGCAAGGGTCCTGCTAAGCTAAGGTGTGGTCATGTCTGCCTTTACTCCTCTGTAAGGCCTCTTTGGTGTTTCTCGTCATTCAGTTTGCAGCAGTGTACTGCTGAAATGAGAGGGTCTACATGAGAGTTAGTGAGACAAAAGCAAGCAGAGTGGAAAGGACTAAATAAAGGTGTTGGAGAGATGACAGGCAACAAGATTCCTCTACTGCTCAGAGTCTGTCTCTGTATGAACAAATCTCCCTATGCCTCCCTGTGTTGCTGTTGTCCTATGCCATTCTTTTTTTGGCCACTATAAAGGTCTTGTTTCCATTGTTCAAATGTTATCCAATATTTCTATCCCAACTTCATTCTTCACCACCAGGTTTTCTGGTCATTTGCGACATTGTATGTGTGACCGACTTTCCTTCTAAAGGATTTGATTTTAAGTAAAGAGGGACACTTTGACTTGTGTCTTTTTTGTCTTTTTGTCCCGCTGTCTCTGTCCTGCAGGTTGGCTCTCATCGTGTCAAACTCTCAAGGGGATTTGAGGCAAACGCTCCGGCATTCGAAAGGTAATTATAATATTCTGTGTGTGTGCGTGTGGTTGTTTTCAGCTGCTTTATCTGGCCTCCGACAGATTACCGTTCCTCTGAGGAGCAGAGGAGATGCCGTGATGTTATGTCTCCTGCAGTTATTACCCACAGTAGACATGCTCTCAGACTCTTGAAGGAGAAGATGTTAATTGAAGTGTGTCCTCAGAGGACGCTTTATTGCAGGAAACCAAAAGGACGAATCAGAAGCCCTTGCTTAGCTGTCGACCTTAATAAACCTGTATTTTATATTTATTGCAGACAGCTTCTTTGTAGAAGTCCTTTCTTGACTTTTTGCACATCTCTTTTGGAAGTGGTATTTAAATGAAATGTGTTAGTGTGTTCTTTAAAGCGTATTATATCTCAACATTAAACAAATAAAGACTATTCTGTCATTTTATGCCAATTGTGTCTTCTCAATAGTTGCATCCTTCCAAATACTGCTTGGAAAGTTGCAAAAATAGCTGTGCTGCAGCTATGATCAGGTCTTTGGTTACTCATCTTGTCTTATCTGGCAGTAAATAGTTGAGAACAGGTGGGCAGAGCACAAATATGAGCCTCCTAGGAATCATCCACATTCTTTCTAAACCAACATTTGTCTTGTTTCTTTATAGAAAGTAGCTTAATGTAAATTCTCACTAAGCTGATACCAAAGAGTACATGAACACAATTTTTGGTATGAGACTCACATAAACATAAAGTCTGTAAATATTCTCTCTTATTCTAACATTATATTGAGGACAAAATACATTTAGCACTTTTATCCAAAGAAACAATCAATAAGTACTACTCCGGATTGGAATGGAAGAAGTAAGACAGTATGATAGTCCTCAACCTGAGCAGGGTTGAGACAGGGTTTCTTAAGTAGCAGTGTTACCCGAGCCGCTTTGAATGCTGTAGGTAATGTGCCGAAAGACCAACGTTGTTTCTTTAATTCGTAGACACTCTTGAACGTGGACAGGATGGACTCAGCAGGGTACTACTCACATAGAATCAAGTTCTAGAGAGGCATAGATTTAGCATGTCCAGTTGTTGGTAGTGCTAGAAGAGGAGGTACTCTCTAAAGAGCTGGAGGTCTTCAGGAGGTTTTTTAAAGGTAGAGAGGGACGCCCCTGATGTGGTAGGAACTGGTAGGACGTTCCACCAACAGAGCACAACAGACGAGTAAAGTTTGGATTGCCCTGAGAGTGCGGGTGGTATGTGTATGTCTGTATAAGAGCATTCAAGTAGGTGGGTGCAGAACCAGAGACTACTTTGTAGTTAGCATTAGTGATTTGAATTTAATGTGGAAGTTTCTCACTACCCTGGTAGGGGCAAAGGGAGTCTATTTTGATGTTTATGTCATGGTGTATAGTAGGTTTGAGAGGTTCAGGTGGAGGTTGTGTGCCTTCATCCATGTAGATGATGTATGTCTGAGAGGTATTCAGAGATCCGTGCAGAGACAGAGGGGTCGTCAGGTGGAAATGACAGATAGAGCTGTGTGTCATCTGCATAGCAGTGATACAAGAAGCCATGTGAGCGAATAATCGGACCCAGAGAGGTGGTGTAAATAGCGAAGAGAAGCACTGAGCCCTGGGGCACCCCTGTGGTGAGGCGGTGAGATGCGGACAACTGTCAAAGCCAGGATACGTTGAACGAGCGCCCTGTGAGGTAGGATATAAACAAGGAAAGAGCTGAGCCAGAGATGCTCATGTTTGAGAGTATAGAGAGACGAATGTGATGGTTAACTCCGTCAAAGGCAGCTGATAAGGACAGAAGACTGTGTTTCTGCTCTGGCGTCTTTTACAGCTTCTGTCACCGACAACAGAGCTGTTTCGGTTGAGTGGACACTCTTGAAACCAGATTGATTTATTCTGTGAGTGGAATCCTGAGAACTGTTTGGTGATCGCCCGTTCGATGGCTTTGGATAGGAATGGAAGAAGTAAGACAGGATGATACAGGGTTGAGACAGGGTTTCTTAAGTAGCAGTATTACCCGAGCCGCCTTGAATGCTGTAGGAAATGTCCCGGAAGACCAACGTTGTTTCTTTAATTCGTAGACTCTCGGACTTGGACAGGATGGATTCAGCAGGGCTGAGTTGAGCAATGCCTTTTTAGTATCTTGAACATGTCAAGACAAGCATATCAGATGGTTATTTTGAAACGAATTAGTCATTTTTTCAGACTGAGTAGTTGCCAATGCAAACAGTCTTTCTCAGTATCTGCCCAGATCACGACTCACGACTCATCCTTTGTAAGAAGTACTGTAGTTAGCTTTATGCAGTGACAGACAGACTAATTTGTCTCTGTTGAAATGTCTTAGACAGAAAAAGGCCAACAATAACTTCCTTTCATCAACACTGTAACAGTAACAGTAACGCATAGATTTTCTACCCACTACTGTTACTTTCATATCTACATTATGAGGTAATTTAAGTGTCTCTACTCAGTCGTGTCCTTTCCTTTGTCCCTGCAGTCTATTACTTTGCAAAACATAATTCATGTAATGTACTCGCTCTGCCATGCAGATGCAAGTCTCACAGCTGCAGAACATTACATTAAAACACAAAGACTTATACAGCCTTTGAATTAATTTAACATTCATATTTCACATGGCAAGCTCGAGCATTTGCATGCCATTGTTTCATGTTTGATGTTTCATGTCAGATCCAAAGTAATTTGCATTCCTTTACCACACATGTACAAGTAACAGTTAGATGAAAACATGATACAGGCCTGTAAGTGGGTTTCAAGTCCTCGCTAATTAAAATAGTGTATTATACAGTCTGTACAGTACAGATGTGGACACAGCAGTTGTCGAGATATGATGTTGGTGTGCTGATAAATCTGAATGTATCAGGCTTAATCAATGCTAACGTGCGTGAAGGCTTTAATTAATGTGCGATGTAATTTTAGACCTTAAGAATGCTGACTATGCGTCTGTGTTGTCCAGACACTTCACTGCACTGCGGAGGCTGTACGGCAAACAGGTGATCATCAACCTGCTCGGGAGTAAGGAAGGGGAACACATGCTCAGCAAAGCTTTTCAGGTGAGAGGAAGCATTCTCTGTCCCACACAGGCAGCACACAGAAATGACTGCGTTAAACTCACGTTGTCACAAAACCAGCAGAAATCTAAAACTATTCATTGATCGATATTTATCAAAGTGTAACTGCTCCTCCAAATTCTGCTAGATGTCTATATGAACACCAGCATTGATGTGTTTCATCAGTGTATAGTCATATATACTATGGCTCATGTGCTATAAGCAAATCTTTTATTAATTTTATTATACTTAATAAAATATGTTAGGCAAAACGTGAATGTCAATCTTTTCTTATATTGATGAAGCGATGCAGCTATCAACAGAGCCCTTCACAGATTACATTTTGCATTAACGAATGCAAACTAATGTTTCTTTGTAGGTGCAGGACACGCTTTGCATGCTCATCAGTTTGAATGTCTTCCTCCTTTCTTATTTTCAGAGTCACCTGAAGGCCTCAGAGCATGCAGCAGCAGTGAAAATGGTGAACTTTGACTACCATCAAAATGTGAAGGGAGGCAAGGCAGACAAACTGCACAGTGTCCTCAAACCTTACCTCAGCAAGTTCATAGAAGAGTGCGGCTTCTTCTACTACACAGGAGAGACGGGAATCACAAGGTGAGGACTTATTACAAACGTATTGAATAGTATTACATTTTTCTTATTGCTTCTTAACATGATAACGTGTTTTTTTTAGGACTCAGGGTGGGACCATTAGGACCAACTGTCTGGACTGTTTGGACAGAACCAACAGTGTTCAGGCCTTTTTTGCCCTTGAGGTAGGTAGGACTCTGACACAGTGTACAATGTGCTTTTGCTTTGTTATAAAGTAGCATTTGCATTTCTGCTGTCAAAGTCCATTGTTTTTTTAGCCATGATGCTTTTAGTGTAACCCCGTGTTCCTCACCACACCAGATGCTGCCAAAGCAGCTGGAGGAAATGAGGCTGACGGAGAAACCCCAGCTGGTGGCCAGGTTCCAGGAGGTTTTCAGGACAATGTGGTCTGCCAATGGAGACTCTGTCAGTAAGATCTACGCTGGCACCGGTGCCCTGGATGGCAAGGCCAAGGTACACCAACACAGACACACTGTGAAACACACTGAAGCAAGAATGTGATGCTCAGCAGGTTATTGAAGCTGCATTTGATTTCCATGAGTTTGCTCTGGGTTTAGCATGTGATGCTGTTCTAATGGTTACTGATAGTATAGCTCAGCCTCCAGTAACAACATCCTCCCAATTGTTGATCCTGGCTGGGGTCATAAAACAATGAATAACAGCATTGAATTCAATACTTCAGCATTGAATGTGTTTATATTTTAGATCTGTAGTTTATATGTTTGTTCTCACCTAGCAAAATGTGACAGCAGCCTCATATTTGATGTCATGGAAGGGGAAATGAGTAACTATGAACAGAAATGAAACATGAAACAGCTATATGATAAATGTTGACAGAACTGAGGACTTAAATTGTCACTTTTGACTTTGAAATTTAACCATAAACGGCACTGTACAGAATGACGATGGCTAGTTATGCGTTGTACATGCAATGACAGAGTTCTGCATGCACAGTTGATACTCTCTGCATGTAGAACTGTGTGCTTGTGTTTCTTAACTCTCGTGTGCTATCTCTTTCTGCTGTCCTCTGGAACTCTCTCTACTTGTGTGGTAAGTTAACAAAAGCCAGCTGATGTTGTTTTTGAGGTGTGAGTCTATTTCTGGTGCATCGTTGATTTCAGTGTCTGTGGGTCAAATGAGGATGATGGAGGATGGGAAAGGTTATTTTTCTTTCATAAAACTTGATTTTACTCCCCTTGAGGTATCTTGGTGGTGCGTACTGTCTTGACCCGACAACTCTTGAAAGCTCAGTGGAGATCTCTGATCTATAGAAATCCAAAAATATCCACCGCCCACGCTTATTGAGCGATTATTTTAAAATGATTTTATCTTTTCCAATTGTACCCCAAAATTATCTGTCTTGATTCGTTGAACTCTCGGAGAAATCAATCAAAAGTATCACTGTATGACACTAAATTGAACCATGTCACACATCAGTCAGTGAAATTTTCACCTCATGAAGCAGGTTTGATTCCCGGTCAGTTCAAAAATCTGTCTTCTATCTCTCTGATGTGTTCCTCCTTTTCTTCTCCTCTGTGGTTGGACTGAAAAGTACAGACTTGTTGTCACAAAGCGAGAGTGTAACCAATAATTAAGATGGCTTTATCTAATCCTTTTTTATTTCTGTGTGTGTGTCTGTGTGTGTATTTGTCCGTTTGTAGGCGGGGAAGCTAAAAGATGGAGCTCGTTCTGTGACCAGGACCATCCAGAACAACTTCTTTGACAGCTCTAAGCAGGAGGCCATAGACATCCTGAGGCTGGGCTCCACACTCAACAGTGATTTGGCCGACAAAGCTCGGGCCTTGCTCACCACTTCCAGTCTTTACGGTAATTCTTTACAACATGAGTATTTCTCAACAGATCACATCCTGCCTAAAATGGTACTGATGAATAGTGTAACAAAGTATTTGCTCCATATTACATGTTTCAACTTCTGTGTTTTGTAATTTTAGGAATATTGTTTCCTCTCTGCTCCACCAGAGGGGGAATTGTTTTATTATTTTAACATGTTTCGACCCATACCTGTTGTAGCCAGAAGCTGCTCTGCACAATAGAAGGGTTGTCTGCTCTGTGTCAAGTGGGAAGTGTAATCTCTGTGTGTCAGCGCTCTGTCCCAGTTAGATTAATGCTGACCAACTGCTGTGCTAGTATTATCTGTTGAAGCACTGGTTAACCCGCCCTTCTCTCCCTTCTCCTCCCCCTCTTTGCGAACAATCTTAGTCACTGAGCCCGTCTTACAATCAGGTATAGTAACTGACAGACTGCCCCCAGTGGATGGATCTTTTCATCCCATCACACAGTTGTCCTGTCATTTGTGTTTCTACTCATTATTGTGCATTCATTTATAATCCAATGTTGGTAGTGGTTGTAACACTGATTTTAAAAAAACAAGATTTTGAATTTTGCAATGATATTTATTATTTTAGTGGAAATTTGCAGACAGAAATCAACCATTACCAATGTTGATTATTTAAAGGTTATCTCATTTGTATCCTTTCTCCCATGCCCCATGTTTTAGAACATTGTTTCAGTCTTCCTATTTAGTATTTGCTTGTTCTCCCATAGCTTTTGTTGGTTTTGATCAGCGTTTCCCCTTATTTGTTTTGTTTCCCTGTATGCCACCCTTCCTGCAGATACACACACACACACTCAGCCATTTTACAAACTAATCCTGCTCTCCTCCACTCTGCAGCCTCCCCGAGAGTACTGCTGGGAATGTGTCAGAACTACCATAAATACACAAAGCCCAAGCAGATACGGGTGTGCGTCGGCACCTGGAATGTCAACGGGGGTAAACAGTTTCGCAGCATTGCTTTCCGCAACCAGACGCTCAACGACTGGCTGCTGGACGCTCCAAAGAAGGCAGGACATCCCGAGTTCCAGGGTATGTCTGTTTTTATTTATCTGCACTCGCCGGTGCAAACTGTTATCTCTGGAAAATTGCTGTTCTTCTACGCTTACTGGCTTTTTTTTTTTTTTTGATTGAGTGTTTATTTCGAATATGCAAACAAAAAGAAAAAAGAAAAGTAAGGAAAAACATTTAAACATAGAAATACATATTCGAAAAGGAGTGAGAAGGCTTTCTTGCAGCAAATTATATATCAGTACTGCTCTCATGGCTGGCCAGTTAGCTTAGCTTAGCACAAAAACTGGATAACCTCGATCTTACTGTCATGATTGAGGCTAGTTTTCCTACAGGTTATCAGAACATTGTACTTATTTTTACATTATAGAGTAGACTGTTTTCATTGAAGCATTTATTATATATATTATATATATATATATATATATTTTTTTTTTTTCTCTTCACAGACAGCAAAGCAAACCCCATAGATATCTTTGCCATCGGTTTTGAGGAAATGGTTGAACTGAATGCTGGGAACATCGTCAGTGCCAGGTATGTGTGCAAGATCCCCACCTCTCATAAGAGAGTTGATTTCAAAGGTGGCCATGAGTTATTTCAGATCCTAAATTTGTTCTTGAGATAATAAAGTCAGTTAGATGAAGAGCTGGGCTGCTTGAGCCTGATGCATCATGGCTAATACGACTTATCACTCACTTTATGTTTTTGGTTTGGCTGTTTTTGTTTGTTTTTGTTTCTTTTCCATCATGACACATGTCCCTGTTCTTGTCTCAGCACCACTAACCAGAAACTTTGGGCAGCTGAGCTACAAAAAAACATATCGCGAGACCACAAGTATGTGCTGCTGGCCTCGGAGCAGCTGGTGGGAGTGTGTCTGTTTGTTTTCATCCGCCCTCAGCACGCCCCCTTCATCAGGTATGAACTGTACGCATTCTCATTAGACGCTTATCTGATCATACATAGAGGTA
Organism: Argyrosomus regius; assembly: GCA_946959425.1. Classification (NCBI taxonomy): domain Eukaryota; kingdom Metazoa; phylum Chordata; class Actinopteri; family Sciaenidae; genus Argyrosomus; species Argyrosomus regius. The sequence continues at coordinate 23,399,498 of OX336896.1, read as the reverse complement.
CTGTAACAGATTCATTCTTTGCGTTTTCCAGGGATGTTGCTGTCGATACTGTAAAAACGGGGATGGGCGGGGCTACAGGCAATAAAGGAGGCGTGGCCATCCGCCTGCTATTCCACACCACCAGCATCTGCTTCGTCTGCTCCCACTTCGCTGCCGGCCAGTCACAGGTCAAGGAGAGGAACGATGACTACAGCGAGATCACACGCCGACTCAGCTTCCCCATGGTAATAACCATGACATTAAAAAATGAATTTTCAAACGCTTCTTCTGCATAATGTAAGCATAACCTCATCCATCTTTCTCTGCCAGGGTCGTCTGTTGTACTCGCACGACTATGTTTTCTGGTGTGGAGACTTTAACTATCGAATCAGCCTGCCCAACGAAGAAGTAAAAGAGCTCATCAAACAGCAGAACTGGGATGCCTTGACAGCTGGGGACCAGTTACTGGACCAAAAGAATGCTGGTTTGGTATGACACACATGCCTGTTCACAGCACTAATGACTTCCTCTCAAGAGAAAACAGTAACACCTGTTATCCTGGGTTTTACACTAATGCAGACATGTCTTCAACAGGTTTTCAGAGGTTTTATCGAGGGGAAGTTAGATTTTGCCCCCACCTATAAGTATGACCTCTTCTCAGAAGATTATGACACCAGTGAGAAGTGCCGCACACCGGCCTGGACTGATCGCATCCTCTGGAAGAGGAGGAAGTGGAACTTTGACAAAACAGGTAAGATGCAGTCCAACTAGCCCAGAGAGTCTTCTTCACCTCCATTTCAGACTAAAGACAACATTACAACCCAGCACCAATGTGTTTTTAGTATTTTTCCCACGTTCTGCACAGGTATGACTAAATAACGAATAAAAATCTAAACCTGTGAAACTTGTGGATGTGTGAACTATGTGTGTGCTTTTATACATTTATGCATCTGTTCATGTTTTTCAGCTGAGGAGCTGAATGTAGTAGGAGCAGCTTCTACATTTGCAGAGAATGAGGATGATCCCGATCACCCCTGGAGCCCTGGGACTCTGAAGTACTATGGCAGGGCTGAGCTTAAGACCTCAGACCACAGGTAGGTAACAGGATATATCTCTATGTGGTTATGTGACTGACTGATCACAAAGACTCAATATTTCTTTTTAATCAGTCATCACCATCCTCAACGTCTCGTGTCTTTCTCTAGGCCTGTGGTGTCGATCATAGACGTGGACATCCTGGAGGTCGACCCGGAGGCTCGGCACCAGGTTTACAAAGACGTCATCGCCCTGCAGGGGCCTCCGGACGGCACCATCCTGGTGTCGCTCTGCTCCTCCGGCCCTGACGACTACTTTGATGATGCGCTCATAGATGAGCTGCTGGACAAGTTTGCTCAGTTTGGAGAGGTCATCCTCATCAGGTGAGCCTGAGATCAGTCAGTCAGTCAGACAGTCAGACAGACAGACAGACAGACAGACGTGTGTCACCTTCAGACAGACTGCACTGACGATGTCCTTCTTTATACAGGTTTGTTGAGGAGAAGATGTGGGTGACCTTCCTGGAAGGTTACTCTGCTCTTGCCGCTCTGTCTCTGAGTGCTTCCACTGTAAGTCATCACTGATGATATAAATTACTTCTGAACTGTAGAAATTCTTCCACTCCAACACTTTTTTATCAATTGTGTACCTGGAAACTAATGTCTGCTTCTCTCTCATCTATGTCTCTTGGTTGCATTTTAGGTTCTTGGCAAGGTGATTGACATCCGTCTCAAGAGTCCCGGCTGGATCAAGAGTCTGGAGGAGGAGATGAGCGTGGAGAGGATCTGCGGAAGCATCCCCACCTCGGCAAGCTCCACCCTGCTCGCAGAGGACACAGACATGGGCGACGATGATTACGATATGGAAGGTGAGGAGTGACGGCCAAGCAATACCAATGCTTATCAAAAATGTGGATATTAAGAACACCAATTTATGCTGTATTGTCTTCTGTACCAGGTGATGTGGACGATGAGGTGGAGGAGATCCTCCCCCAGCACCTGCAGCCTGGAGCAGGCTCTGGCCCCGGATCCTCTCCTCTCCCCTCCCCACGCACCAGTCCCTGTCCCTCCCCAACCCACGGAGAACCTTCAGCCCCCAGCAGACCGAGTCGTGGACAGCCCTCCCGACCTTCACAAGGTAAACACAGCGTGACTCACACTTCAAATCAGGTTAATTAAAGTACATTCCACTTGTCTGCTCAGGTTCTAGTCTGCAGGGATATAAACTGTAATTTTGTTCTGTTTGTAATGGAAGCAGATTTAAGTCCATCATCACTGAGGAGAGAACTTCCAGGTAACATGTAACGTGTGATGAATGAATCTATGTTTAGTCTTAGACAGCTTGTGGTGTGTTTTACAGCAGACTACTTGTTTCCTTTTGAAACATGTTTCATGGTGCAGTATTAACATGTGTGCAGTGTGCAGTGATTTTTACATTAGAGGCATTAAACCATGCCAAGAAATGTAAATTTAGGGGAAACAGTATTTTCTGCATTGAGTAAATGTGCATTTGAACCTCTTATTTTTTTTCCTTACAGGTCCTCCTGTTGACTTCCAGCCCGGTGCCCCCACATCTCAAGGCGTGGAGCCCAAACGCCCGCCTCCACCTCGACCCCAAGCCCCTCCTGCCAGACCAGCACCCCCTCAACGCCCACCACCACCTTCAGGTAAAGCCTTAACCTTTTTGTGTAAGGTCGATTAAAGGAACAATATGTAACTTATTGTTACTATTAGTTACTATTAGTTATTATTAGTATGTAACAGTGATACCTAGTGGTTAAAAATTGGTACTGCAGTGCTAATCCAAAACACTGGAGCTCTGAGCTCCAGGCTCGAAGCTCATGCAGGTTTCCAGATTAAAGACACTGAACCTTAACTTAACTTGAAAGTCGCTGTGACCCAGTCAGTCCTCCCTACGGACACTATAGCTCACTTTCCCCAGCCTCCTTCTCTGGCAGCAAGAGCCGAGTAGGTCCCGCTGTTTACCGATGATGATTATGTAACTTGATTTTGATACTTACCCACAGCGGTGTTGTAGGTCACGTCTTTGGAAACTTTTCGAGGGAAATAATAAATCAATTTCTAGATAAATTATACGTGGAAAGTCACAACGACCTGACCAGTCCTCCACACTGACACTATGGTGCATTCTGCCTCCACCTCCCGCAGTGACAGCCGGGTAGAGTCGGTAACTTTTACAATGATTTTGTCACTTTGCACAGCGCTCTGGGTCAGGATCCAGTGTTTGATTTACTGGAAATGATTTAAAAATGAAACATAATGAAATATTGAACAGGCGCTCTGGACATACTGACTGTAGTGTTGTTGTCGAGAAGCTCATATTTCAGTTGAACATGTTTCATTAATCTCTGATGACACAGCATATTCATTTAATGATTTAATACAGTAAATATCTGACATAGTGTTCCTTTTTAAAGCCTTTTTTTCAGACATTTGAATCACATAAATGTAGCCTGCAACCTCAGTCAGAGCAACAAAATAAAATCCTACATTGTAAGTGCAGATGTTTCATCATACAGCATGAAGATACTTTAGGCAGGTGTTAACACTTTCATCTTTGTCCCACTGCTTTGCCTCATTCCTGAAGGAGGCATGAGTCCTCTGCCAGTTAGAAAGGACTCTGGAGGTAAAGTTCTTCATGTGGAAGTGTGTGTTTATGCGCTTACATTGCTGAAGCATTTAAAGTAGCGGCTGCTGTTTCCCATCTAATGCTACACACAGAGAAGCACATTGTTATACAGTAAGCTGTCATTCTGGATAATCCAGTGAAACACACAGCTCGACTGCTGAGGTGCTCCTGAGCATGTAAACCTGACTTTGGGCAGTCTCACTGCAGTAGTTCAGATCATGCTTTAGTGTCACTTAGCTTGTCTTTTAAATTAGCACTGCACGGCCTGCTCACAAATTGGCATTAGCTCACTGAAGTCCATTCAGGCATTTGCTTCTGACAACAAAGTGTAGAACAAAGTGAGTTTGCAGATGATAGTTTTAATAACTTCTCCTACACCCGACTGGAGGCACACACATCATTGAGCTGTCCTTGGATGTTGCCAGAACTATCCATCCAGATCAACCTCATGTTGCTGAGTCATGCTTTAGGTGAACAACTCTTAGATTGAGTACGTGCTCATGGGCTTTTCGAGTTGAGAGGTTGTGAATGCCCACTTGGGTCAAAATGAAGTGCATCATCTAATCACTCCACACAAGATGTGATATTCAGTTACAGCTCTCCTTCCTCTGTGGTATATCTGTTAGCTGTAAAAGTGTTGTTATTAATTGTCAGGATGTATGTACACTAAAATCTTTTATTTTGAATCTAAAAATTGTTCTGTTTCCTGCTGTACTTTATTTTGAAAATACTTTTTCCCCTTCTTTGACTTTAAGACTGTGGGAAGTGTCCCAGCCCACTGCTCGGTAGGAGAGGCAGTGAAGGTAACCGGCAGTGTCTTTAAATGTCATCTGATCCCTGTAGTCTTAAAACACCCAGTCATCAATGTTATTGATGCTTTTTTTGACATTGATGAGTCACTGTTGACTAATTCTGCATCATTGTGGGCCATCTTAGTCTTTTGTGTGTCTGTAGGGGTGTGTTTGCTAGAAATATATGTATATTTATGTTATCTTAATGCAAAAACCAAAGAGGTTAAAGGACTGGAGAGACCAGCTATCCCGATTACTGTGCCACTGGAGGCAAATTCAGAAGACAGTGGTGGTTATAGGTGTAATAAATAGTGTTGAGGGTTAATAATAACAACGAAACACTTCCTGATGACACTTTTTTATTGAAAAAATAAAAACATATAATAAATTCAAACATTTTGCATCAGGGTCTTCATCATAACTTGTGCAACAGGAAGGATCTGCAACAAAACGAGGCTACTTTAATCAGTCATTCACATTCTAATCAGGAGGAATGAGGTCCACACATTGTAGAACACCATCTGACTTAAATGGTTGTACATAATAGAGTAGTGAGGAACTCTTCATCGTTATATACGCTAAAATCTTTTATTTTGAATCTAAAAATTGGTCTGTTTCCTGCTGTACTTTATTTTGAAAATACTGTTTCCCCTTCTTTGACTTGAAGACTGTCGGAAGTGTCCCAGCCCACTGCTCGGTAGGAGAGGCAGTGAAGGTAACCGGCAGTGTGTCTTTAAATGTCATCTGATCCCCATAGTCTAAAAAAAAACAGTCATCAATGTTATTGATGCTTTTTTTGACATTGATGAGTCACTGTTGACTAATTCTGCATCATTGTGGCCCATCTTAGTCTTTTGTGTGTCTGTAGGGGTGTGTTTGCTAGAAATATATGTATATTTATGTTATCTTAATGCAAAAACCAAAGAGGTTAAAGGAATTTAATGAGACCAACTCTCTTGATTACTGTGCCACTGGAGGCAAATTCAGAAGACAGTGGTGGTTATAGGTGTAATAAATAGTGTTGAGGGTTAATAATAACAACGAAACACTTCCTGATGACACTTTTTTATTGAAAAAATAAAAACATATAATAAATTCAAACATTTTGCATCAGGGTCTTCATCATAACTTGTGCAACAGGAAGGATCTGCAACAAAACGAGGCTACTTTAATCAGTCATTCACATTCTAATCAGGAGGAATGAGGTCCACACATTGTAGAACACCATCTGACTTAAACGGTTGTACATAATAGAGTAGTGAGGAACTCTTCATCATTATATACGCTAAAATCTTTTATTTTGAATCTAAAAATTGGTCTGTTTCCTGCTGTACTTTATTTTGAAAATACTGTTTCCCCTTCTTTGACTTGAAGACTGTCGGAAGTGTCCCAGCCCACTGCTCGGTAGGAGAGGCAGTGAAGGTAACCGGCAGTGTCTTTAAATGTCATCTGATCCCCGTAGTCTAAAAAAAAACAGTCATCAATGTTATTGATGCTTTTTTTGACATTGATGAGTCACTGTTGACTAATTCTGCATCATTGTGGGCCATCCTAGTCTTTGTGTGTCTGTAGGGGTGTGTTTGCTAGAAATATATGTATATTTATCTTATGTTAATGTAAAAAACAAAGAGGTGTTGAGGATTATTAAAACAACAAAACTTTTTTCTGATGACACTTTTTTTATTGAAAAAATGAAAACTTATAATAAATACAAACATTTTGCATCGGGGTCTTCATCATAACTTGTGCAAGAGGAAGGATCTGCATCAAAGCGAGGCTACTTTAATCAGTCATTCACATTCTAATCAGGAGGAATGAGGTCCACACATTGTAGAACACCATCTGACGTAAATGTTTGTACATAACAGAGTAGTGAGGAACTCATTACGGGCTAATAAAGTGAGTTAAAGGGAAATCCCTGTGGTCCAGACTTAAAGTGGTCTTTACGTCAGCTCACAGACACTAATCCATGATGATTGGTGTGATCCTCAGGCAGGTTGATATTTAGACTCACAGTATCTCAGGCTTCACTGCTCTGCTGCATTATTACCACCACACGCTATTCCCAGTGCTTCTTGTACAGTGTTGTCATGGGGAACACCTGCTTGATGTAATGTAATGTAATGTGGTGTGGTTTCCTTTGTGCTGCAAAGGACCAAAAAGCCCCGCTCTTCCCCGGCCAGATGCCGCTGCAGGTGAGTGTCACAAAGCATGACGTAGGCTCGCTTACGTAGGTTTGTATTTTTCCCATGAAAGCCCATCTTTGTGTTGCGTTTCCTTGTACTTGCTGGGAGTGATACGGGGCTGAGATTATCCCTGTCTCCCTACGATAATCCTGTGTTATGTGTTTATGCCCTGACACTGATTAAGCCTGTCCCAGGGTGGAGGATAGGGTTTGGTTGCTTAGCCTATCGGTGACTTGACCTGTCTTCACCTTACCTGTTTGTATAGCGTGTGTGTGAGTGGTTTGCTGAATCCCTCTGTCACAGTAAGGGTGTGTGGTTAGCAGGGTTGACTTACGTTTGGTGACTGTACAGTGAAGTATTAAACAGAAGCAGATATCTAAGCCGCGTGGGAACATGTTTGCAGGCTGTGTGAAGGGGTTCAGCATGAGAACAGTGAAAGAAGAGGTGTGTGTGGTAAGCAGCTGGCACACAGAACACAGGCCCGCCTCTCCTCCAGACCTCCTGGAGCTCAGGAAAGACTGAGTCACCATTAATGATGAAGTCAGCCACAGGGAATTTGGTCTGTCAGAGGCTGGGTTAGAGTTAGGTGGGCTTGTAGTGTACGGTTCCTCCTATCTTTAGGGGTCACAGCCCACATGATAAATACAGAATAGTGGTGACAGTACTATTATAAACACAACTATTAAAGCCTGGAAGGACTAGAAGGACTAGAAGGACTAGAAGGACAAGTGTCCTCCCTTTCGCCTGTATGGGTATTGTTACTATTGGACATTTATATGAAAAGGACATATTACTCTCCTTTGATCAAACATATAAGAAATATAACATTGTTCACAAAGACCTTTTTAGATATCTGCAGATGCAGAGTTTTCTAAATGGTCATCAACCTTCTCTGCTGGAGAACATCGTCTCAGTTGGAGGGAAGAAAGGCATTGTGGGGCTCGGGTACAGAGTACTCTCTAAATGTGACACCAGCAGACCTGCATTTATGTCCAAAGCTTCAAACAGAGACTTTGATGAGACAACATGGCTACAAATAAGAGAATAATATCTCAGTCTGTAACAGGATGGAGGAGACTCAGTTTAGACTGTTACAGTCTACAGATCACTCCGCCACTCAGACAGAAAATAGATCCCAATAAGTCTGAATTCTAAATAAAGTGTCTCACTGAGGTTGGTAGTTTTATTGCGTATGGACTTTAAACATATAAATGAGTATTGGTGGAACATAACAGAGACATTATCCCTGATAACAGTGAATTGAACAAAGTCTCTGCGTGTCTGCTGTTTGTGCTCACACAACTCAAAAATTCATCATGACGACATGAGTCATGTCTTCTATAAGATCTGGTCCCTGTTCTTGATATTTGTTGGTTCTAGATTGGCAGTCGTGTTTAAGGTTTGGAGTCACGTGGACTACAACATAGGTTTACTTGAGTGTTAGTGATGCTGTACTAAACAGAAATAGAAGATATAGATGCAGTCTCCAATTTATATTTTACTGTATCATTTATTAGATTGTTTTTGATGTGTTCTCTTGTGTTACTGTTTCATTTGTCTGTCTGTAGACTTGTTTTGTGTTGAAGTGTTTAGCGGCTTATAGTGTACGAGAAAACCTTGATACTGTCCTGAGTGGGGATGTGTTCCCCTGCTGTCTTTAGTGTGCAACACAGTCTTCCCCTTTAACACTGTCTGTTTTTTTAGTTTTTAGTTCAATAAAGTATATTAATAAAAAAAAAAAAAACAGAATAGTAAGAAATGGTTTTGTTGCTGAAGTATCTGGTTTGTCTGTCTCACCTCTTTCAGGTCGAGGTCAGACAGCAGTGGGAGCTCCTGGACCTGGTGGTGCTTCGAGACCGGTGAGTGAACGATTCTCATTATTCATCTCTTTTACGGATTTTACCCAGTTTTTTAAAATTATTTCTCCTGATTCTCTATTCCCTCTTCGTTATTCAGAATATCCCACCTCGAGCTGGGGTAATCAGCATGCCCCCACAGTCTCGCCCACCACCTCTCTCTCACCCTGGAGCACCCAGACCTATCCCAGAGGTCCATCCCGGGGCCCCTCGGCCCATCCCAGACACCCACCCAGGAGCCCCGAGACCAGTGCCCAGTGCACAGCCCAAACCGACTGACCTGCCTCTGGGTAAGGAAGTGTGTTTTCACAGAGGGCAGCATCCTCGTTTCAGTGTGAAGCCTTAACGTGGTTCTGTTTTCTTGCTCAGGTCCTCCACTCTCAGGACCACCTCCTGCAGAGCCCCCTGCGATGAGACCCCAGGTTCCATCTCCCATGCAGCCTCCCTTGCAGCCCCAACCAGCTGCCCCTCCAGCTCAGTCCCAGCTCCCACCGCCGATGCAGCCCACACTTCCAGCTCCGCTCCAGCCGCAGCAAGCTGCAGCTCCTAAAGCAGGTCCTCCTCCTCCTGCTGCTGCTGCCGCCACCGCCCCCCCTGCTGGGCCTCCACAGGGTCTAGCCTCTCCTAAACCTCCACCACGTTCCCGCTCCTCTCACGCTCTGCCACCTGATGCTGCCAAGTCTGAGACGGCCCCAGCTGCACAGGTTGGTGCCAGCTTCCTTTTCATTGAGTTATTGGAATTTCGGCAACTGAACAAAGAACACTAACATAATTATCTATTGAGTTCACTGAGATGTTTCTGCTTGCATGTTGTTAGATCATGTTCTACATATTGTTGCTCATTAGACAAGATATTGAATGCTTTATTATGACGTGTAGGAGGTGGAGACTCTTGCCTCTTTCTGCTCCTTTGTCTCACACCAGATGAGCTTAGTTGTCTGTGTCACTCTTCCTGCTTTTGTCTCTCTGATACATTTGTCTCTCTCTCACAAGCTGGAGAAGCCCTCAGGGTGACAGGTACTTGATATTAAAACACCTCTTTGTCTCATCTTCCATAGCACAACAGTCCTCTTCTCTGATGTTATTACCTCTCATATATCACACCCAGTAACCTCCTCCTGTCTCATTCCGTCATTGAAGTTCCTTCTTTTCACATCTTCTCCTCAGTTCTTTTTAACCTTTAGTCCACTGCTAGGCCATGCATCGTTCTGTGCTAGGCTCACAAAGTCGAGCATTATTTGTTTTCTTTTTCGTCGGTCAACACATCAAACCTAAAATGACACAAAAAAAACCAAATGTGATGTTTGTTGTTGGCCATTTTCCCCCTCACTCGTCCTTTCATAAGTGCTCACAGAGAGTGAGCACTTATGCAATGACCTCATAATTTGATTTGTTTAAATTTGTATTATTTCATTTGTTTGCATTAGACTTGGTGAGTGTATGTGGGCTGTGATACATACATCAGTTGTCAGCAGCACCGAGTGTAGTAAATGAAACAGTGTAAATGTTTTAAGTTGGCCTGATTTAAAGGTACCCTGTGGAGCTGATCAGTGCTTTGATTAGAAGGTGTGTGTCTGTATGTGACTTAAAGGTTCAGTGTGTAACTTTGAGGGTGAGCTATTAGCAGAAATGGAATATAACATGCATAACTATGTTTTTAGTCATATATAATCATTGTTATTTTTTTATTACCTTAGAATTAGCTTTTTATATCTACATATGAGTCCACCATCTTATGCCGCCATGTTTATTTACAGTAGCCCAGAACAGTCAAAGACCTCTACAGAGCACGTAGCATGAAAAGAAGTGTCTAATACACCAACACAGTGCAGAACAACTAACAATGACATTTGCCTTGACCTATAGTTCTACAGAATATCTAACTAATTTTTTACATTTACATTTTTAGTCATTTAGCTGATGCTTTTATCCAAAGACTTACAGGGAGCGATTTTGGGGTTCAGTATCTTGCCCAAGGACACGTTGACATGCAGACTGGAGGAGCCGGGGATCAAACCACCGATCATCTGATTAGTGGACGACCAGCTCTACCTCCTGAGCCACAGCTGCTCACTAAATACACCTCAATAGGCGTGTGGTTGTGACGATGGTGTCTTTTGGCACACGAAGGCCACCGTAGCTTCTCCTACAATGGGAGCGGTAAGCGGCAGACGGTTGAGTGGATTGCAGTCTGCAAACTCACCACTAGATGCCACTAAATCTTACACACTGTACCTTTAATACGCATTCCTGCTGGCTGCACAGGGCAATAATGCATGTATAGTGTATGCGAGAGCTGTTAAAGAAGATGACTGATCAGCTCTGCACATGCTTTATGAGGAAGAAAATGCATTCAGGGGCACACACAATGGATAATACATGCTTAATATATAAGTTTGTTCACAAGAAAGCTCCAAAGGGTATCTTTAAACAAAGACAATTATGATAAAACTTCTAGTCCGTTAATTAGTAACACACTCCAGTGATATTGGCTCATATTTTCTTGTCGTTTTCTTTGTTTTGTTCCTCTTCAGACGAATGGACTGAATGGAATCCAAAGAGAAGCACAATGGAAGCCCGATCCCTTTGACACACTCGCATCTGACTTCCTCACTTCTTCCTCGTCCCCCTGGCACACCACCCAGTCCCTGACCCGAGGCTCCTCTCTGCGTACGCCCCCCTCCGTCCCCGTGTCCATGGTGTCCTCCAGCACTCTCCCTTCATCCTTCTCCCTCCAGTCCTCCGCTCTGTCAGACCTGCAGGCACTCGATTCGTCCTCCTCTTCCTCGCTCTCCACTCCGTCACCGTTCGCCTCCTCCCTGCTCCCGCCTCCCCCGATCCCGTCTCGTAGTCGCTCGCAGGAGACGCTGCGTGCTTCCCCCGGGCCCTTACAGAGTGACCCGCTTCCTGCCCGACCCAGCAGCACCAATCCCTTCACGGGCCCAATGGTGCAGCAGCAGCAGCAGCGCTCGCTTACCCCGGACTTCAGTATCCAACGTCCAGCCCCAGCGCTAAACCTTCAGCGGACCATGTCTGCTCTCACGCAGCCACTCGTCCCCATCCCTGCCGCTGCACCCACCTCCCAACCCCAAAGGACCATGTCCCTGTTTGGAGCACCATCCACTCTCGTTCCTACACCTGCTCCTCGGCTCCCCCTCGCCCCCGAACCGTCTCCTGTCCCCGCCTTGCCTCTGGCGCCGCCCTCCTCCATTCCACCCACCCTTGCACCTCGTCGCCAGCTGCCTCCCCCGGGAGGGAAACCAACCCAGCAGTGGGTCACTTTCGATGATGACTTTCCACCTTCAACCAAAACACAGCAGGCCCCCATCTTCCCTTCCACTTCTCTGGTGTCCCAAACTCAGACTCTGCCTTCCCGCTCTGTGTTTGACTCGGAGCCCGACTGGTTATCCTCCGCCCCTTCAGTATTCCCAACCTTACCCCCTCCCATCCCAAGTAGAACCAGTAACCCAAAGCTCCCAGAGGGACCCAATGACGACTGCTTCTTCACCAGGGAGTCAACGGAAAGATAGGATCACTCTTATTATGTAAAGGGCATATCCAGATATGTATAGATCTATAATAAATGTGTATATGTGTGTGTGCATTGTACAAAAGAGACAGTATTTAAGAAGTAAAGAGCAATCCCCTTCTGGATCACAGGAAAGGATTTCTATCAGCAGAAACGTGAGAAGTGTACAAGCCTAAAGTTGTGTTCTAACTTTATCACAGAGATGTTTGCTTGTTCCCTGATATTAACATTTATTTTAATATGAATCCTTCTGACGTTTATTTTTATTTATGGCAGCAAACATGTGCCTGTGTCTACAGTATATAGTTCTATAAAGTACATCTATACACACGATTAATGTGTGTAAAACACCTGTGCAATATCAAGACACGCCCCGTGTGGCCGCGCAGAGCGCCACATCTGCCTGCGAGCTTTCACCGGAATCAGTGTTACCTTTGCATCCGCTACACTGGCCGACACGCTGCGGCTCATATCCACCGATCTGGCCGATGTGTACATCAGAGCAGGGTTCTCAGAACAGAGGGTAAATCTTCTACTTTCTCAGTTTGGTCAGTTTACATACAGCAGGAGGCTATGCACTGCAGGTTTTACGTTTCAGACAGTCGCTTTGACTTGCAAAGAGTTTGTTTTTTTTCTCTCTGTTCATTTGCGTCTGAGAGGTGCACTTGCTTTTATCATGAATGTACTTTACGTTGCACTGGGTTATGCCGTTGCCTCCTTGCCGACACCACGGGGTGAACAAGAACAGTCATCGTCGTAGTCAGTCAAACTGTTCACTGCCGCAGGACTGAAGCTCTAACGTCGTGTCATCCGCTCCGTCGTGAGACATTTTTGTTCTCTCCGCTCAGTCTTCATTCTCTGTCTACGGGCTGGTACGCTTAGCTAAATATATTTTGTAGCTCTATATTAAAACCTATACATAGTGATCATGCATAATTGTATGTTTTCAATACGGAAACAACTCGCTAAATGTGCATATGTGTATTTGTGATGACCGTATCAGTGGTTTGCACAATGTAACTGACATGCACTGAAATACTGTGTGTGCTCTCTTGGTTCTATATTTGTTGATGACAGAGATGAGAGCCTGCAGACTGAACAGACGAGAGGGCTTTCTGACTGTAGTGTTTGAATCCTTCTTGATTTTCATCCAAAGCATTTAACCATACTGTTGTAAATTCAGAATGTGGCGTGTGCGTGCGTGAACATCTCTTACTCTTCAGTACAAAGATGCTGCAATTTGGGTCTGCGGACACGCCGTGGATAATAATAACAAGAGGGCACATTTCTTTTTCATTTCTAAGAACATTTACTCTAAATAATCTATTGTTGATACTGTGGTGAGAAGTGATGTATCGTGTTTGAGGTGCATATCGTCCGTCGTGGTGTTCTGTGTTTGGATAGGAGTGTGTGTACAGAGTTAAGAGTGGAACGGCAGAGCTTTTCCTCGACGAACGCACAGTGTTTTTGCATACAGGTTCACACTGTATTCACTCGCTCGTGGCTGTGACTGTTTCCACTCCACAGCCATTGTATGCGAAAATGTTACTTTTTTTTTTCCCCACCAACACCAGAGTGAGAATTCCCCCTCTAGCAGCACTGCTCAGACCCAAAAGCATCACCGGATTATCATTGGCAGTTGATGTGTCTGTCCCAGGTGCAGCGTGGCCCACATTCCAGATATCTAACCCATATGTTGGGAGTAATTGTTACTGAGTCTCACTGGTTTCATTCATGATGCGTGCGTGTGTGTGGTGTTGTCAGAGGTGATGTGTCAGTATTTTCCCCTCGTACTACCTACTTCACCCTTTCACTTCTGTCGAATTGTATAGGTCGGCGTCACTGTTCACGACAATGACAAGCAATAGTTTTGCAAAAGGATCAGTGAGAGTCCAGTCCTCCCTAATACGACTCATGCCAGCTGTGTCAGTCTACTCTGATGTTGTTTTTCCTCCCAACCTTCATAAACGGCTGAAATGTCTTTTAAAGCATTTGGATGGTTCACGGGAGGATAAAACATCTGGCCCAAGAAAGCACCCGTTAACTACCGCTCCTGCGCTTTGTGTAAAATACGTACAAATAATCTGCACTCACTGCACTGAACGCAGTAGCTATCTATGTAAGCAAGTGTGTCAGGTTGCCTTTGCTTACATGTTGACGTCATCTCTAAAATGCATTGATTGTGTTATCCAGATGTGTGCAGTAGATACTGTATCTGCATTAAAAGTAGGTGACTAGCCAGCGCTTTGTGTCATGTCATGTTCAAGATGAGATTTTATAGGAAACAAATTTGCTCCTTTTTTGTGAGGTTGGTGTCCTTTTTATGGCTATAATCCATAGTAAATAAGAGTCTGTTGTTGTTGAACATAATCTGTATGTATTCAAGATGAAAACATGAAGCTGTGATTCATGTTAATATCCAACCTTCCATATTTTAAGTGCACAGCCGATTGCACATTTATGTATGAAGCAGTTTATGTTGTATGTATGCAAAAATAAATGTAAGTTTACCTGAACGGTGATGTTTGTCCTCTTTTCTCATAAAGAATTATTCATCATAAACCTCTGCTCACAATTCACTTGTACAGTTACCATGTGTTTGTTAATGGAGACGTTTATGATTCTGCAACAACATTATGTGTATATTCTATTATGCTGATAGTCTGACAGGTCCTGGATATTATTTCCAAATGGCTAAGCAGCCTCTAAAAGCACCCAGACATTCATATGGTCCCAGAGGGCATGTTGGGGGTGTTTGTGCCAAAATTAAAACATCTTCAACCAATGAAGTCATCCGTATCATGTTTAATTTATATATTGACATCAAGATCTTCACATTCTATCAGTATACGACATAAATATTCATGATATACGGATGTTTTTGCCCCTTTCTATCCCATCATCTTTTAGAAACTTCATTTTCAAATTCATTATTATAATACTAGACAGGTGAGGGACAAGTCACCAGTTCATTACAGGGCACATAGAGACAACCAACCATTCACACTCACACCATCCATCCATCCATTATCTCTAACCTCTTCAGGGTCACAGTGGGGCTGGAGCCTATCCCAGCTGACAGTTCATCAAGGATCAAACCAGGAACCTTCTTGCTTTGAGGTGACATTGCTAACCACTGCATCGCTAACCACGTCACCACTGAAAATGGACAGATAGACCAGTTCATGTTTCTTTTTGTAAAGAACCTGACACAGCCAGTATTTTTAGTAATTTTTAGACATGTGATGTTTAATTAATCTTATTATTTATTATTTTAATACGCCAACATGCAGAGAAACATATTTAGGCAAGTGGATGCACTGTGCTCTTGTCTGCTGGTGAAGCAGGGCAGCCTAAACATGATAAACAAGATTACCTATGTTTAATTAATTTATCATATCCCCATCACATTGTCACAATGGGAATTCCTTCCTCTTTGTTGCACCGTATTTACCGCTGTAGAGGACTAAAAACACCTCACAGAACTAAATGCCCTCAGTGCGCATAACACGGTATTACCACAATTCACCATTAGAGGGCAGTAATGTCTGCTTGGATTAAGCTAACCTGCCGTTAGGTATTCCCGGGAAGAAGAATCTAGCCCGGTGACTTCTCATGGAATGTTTAGCTCGTAATGCTAATAATGGTTGTAAACAGAGTGTGAGTCCAGTCTGAACAGTGTAGTTTGAAGTGTTATCACACAGGTAAGTGTTCACATGTTCAGCCACTGTAGACAAATGTACCCTGTAAAAGACTGAGGAGCTAGCTAACTCAGCTAGCTTGTCAAAAGCTAACTTGGTGTTTTCTGGAAGCGTCCACGCGCGACTGTTGCTATGGTTACACTGTTTCCCTACAGACCGCGAGCGCCGCTTTAACACGGGACAGTCGTTCGTGTTGTTGCGGGTTTATTCAACAATAAAGTGACTTTAGACTTCCACTCACACGCGTGTCTTTCTGCGGGTAAACAGACGGTGAGCTACTTTGGCGACATGGTGCAGCTGCACGTGAAGCGTGGAGAGGAAAGCCAATTTCTGTACACCACCACCGTGGACGTCCCACTGGAGACGGTGATCGAGCAGGTCACAGCCATTTACAACGGGAGACTCAAAGTGGACAGAGTGTGTTCAGGTGAACATCTGTACACATTCAGCAGGCTGCACTCACCTCACGAAGTGTTTTTATCCATAAAGAAGTTTGGGTGTAGTTACACTGTCTGTCTTTCAGTCCAGTAGGATACATTGACATATACATGTTGTTTATTTCTGCACCTTCAGAGATCCCAGAGCTGGCAGACCATGGCATCACGCTGCCACCCAACATGCAGGGGCTGACAGAGGAGCAGATCGTGGAGCTGAGACTGAAGGATGAGTGGGAAGACAAGTGTGTGCCCAGCGGAGGGCCAGTGTTTAAGACAGATGAGATCGGGAGAAGAAACGGACACGGTGAGACTGTGACTCTATGACTGTGGACTGTAGACAACATTTGTACACATTATAGCTCAGTTATAAACAAATAAGACGAACAAAAAGCAACATAAATATATTGAATTAAATATACATGTTCATACATATACATACACACAAACTCAGATCATTATTGTCCGCTCCATAGTGTACAAACATAGCATAGAAACAAACAGTACTTACTCTAAAAAGCAGTGAGGTGTTGTGTGAATGTATAAAGAGGGAGGGTACAAAGGTGACTGATGAACCTCATTGTATTAATAGAGCCATGACAGAACTGGTAAAGATGGATTTTTGGAGCCTTAATAAATATGTAATGCGCTCCATCTGATAGAAGTCCCTGTAGTACTCGAAATCAGTCTTGGTCGTGACACCAGTCTCAAGACCACTTTTTAAATGATCTCATCTCAGTCTCAGACAAAGATGACTCTGGATTTTAGTTCAAGACTAGTGAAGACCACAACTGCAGGGATATCAGAGTTCATCTGCAAAACAGAAATCTGAAATAACACAGAGCAGCCTGTAAATACTTCAAGGCGACAATGAGGTGATACAATGTAACAACCACCCTGCACCCAAAGAGTTTTTGTGAATATTAGCTGCTTAAATCAGATATTTATAAGGTATTTCTTGGCCCACCCATTCAGACTTTTAGGTTTACTCCCAGTAGAGCCACAGTAGGATCTTAAGGTATATCCTGTTGGAAAAACTCTCTAAGAGCATCACATATCTGTCCCCAGAGTGTATTTAGTTTGGGACATAACCAGATATATATATGGCTGTTATTGGCAGTGTGTGTGTGCTTCACAATTCCTCCAACATGAACTAGAGTGTGTTAATATCTGGTTCAGACTGTCCTTTCTGGGGGCATGTGGTTGTAGCTTTAAACTGCAAACCATGACACACTGTCTGACATAAAATAGTCTTAAATTAAACAGTGTGAATATGTCATTTTATTCAAGCAGTACATCTCAACTGTGGGTAAGATACAAGCCTTGGCTTTTAGGTTTTGTCAATCTGACATCATCTCTTTGCCTTCTACCAGCTCCAAATGACAAAATGAAGGAGGTGCTGATGAGAACGGTGGAGGAGGCGAAGGCGCTGATCTCCAAAGTGAGTACTACTGCAAACACTCAATCTTCTGTTGCTCCGTTCACAGAGGGTCCGTGCTTTTATTCAGTCTGCCTTCGCCTTTCAGAAACAAGTTCAAGCTAACGTTTGTGTCACCATGGAGATGGTAAAAGAAGCCCTGGATCAGCTAAGGGGTGCAGTCATGATCGTCTATCCAATGGGGCTGCCCCCTCACGACCCCATCAGGATGGAGTTTGAGGACCGGGAAGACCTTTCAGGAACACAGGTAAACAGCTGAACCCGTTTAAGTTTCCTAGCGGCTGTTGACTGATGGCCAGATGAAATGAGACAACGAGAGCATACACTGCTGATGTTTCAGTACATTTGAAGGTCAAGCTGTCTTCACCGTCTCCTTGCACCTTGTCTTTTCTCCCTCCATTCCTCTGGATCTGCCTTCTCCATCTGTCTCCGTACCGTCAGGCATCTCTGCAGGTGATCACAGAGGACGAGTGCCAGCTATGGTGGGCTGCCAAAGAGATGCAGAGGGGGAAAAAACTGCAAGACTACGTTGGCAAAAATGAAAAGACAAAGCTTGTGGTCAAAATCCAAAAGGTGAGAGCGATTCCAGCCAAACTGGAGTCAAGTACTCTTGTGTTGCTTTATGTTTTTGTCGTTTTTAAGAATAACTATTTGTTGCCGTTCCCTTCAGAGAGGGCAGGGGGCACCAGCGAGGGAGCCTCTGATCACAGATGAGCAGCAAAAACAGATGATGCTGAATTACTACAGGAGGCAGGAAGAGCTGAAGGTGAGGGAAGGCGAAATAAATACGTGCACACATTAAAAACCTTGTTCATGTTTGCAGTGAACGTGCCTGTCTGACCTTCTCCTGGTGACGTTTTCAGAAACTGGAGGAGGCGGACGACGATAGCTACCTGAACTCGGAGTGGACAGACAGACAGGCACTGAAAAAACAATTTCAAGGCCTCACCAACATCAAATGGGGACCGAGATAAAGACCACTACCACTCAGAGTCCCACCTTAGAGCTGCTGCTCTCACTTCGTCCTTCACAGCTCTGTATCCAACAGAATAAGAGGCCTTATCAGAACCCTGAAGTCAGCTCACTGTCTGTGTCACATGCTTTGGACTTGAACTGATTGTAAACTGAACACCTTGTCTGACAGTACAGGTTAAAACAATGTGACACGTAACAACTTAAATTAGATTTCTTTACTGATTGTTGTAACTGTGTTGTAAAGTTGTATTTTTGTTGAAGCTGTGTGAGCAAAATAAAATTCAAATGTACTGCACCTTTTTATTGTGTAAGGAAAAGATAATAAAATGTTTCCAATGCAGCCGGTTCACACGTTTTGTATGAATGTCACATTAATGAAATTCATCAAAGTCTGATGAGTCAGAGGTAGTGATTCAACTGGAACACAGGGTTATATTCCTCAGAGTGCAGCGACAAGGATGCTACACCTTTCCTCTCTTTGTCTGCCGTCAGAGGTACGCACGCATCAGAAGGTCGGCGCTGCTCTGAGGCAGGAAGTTGCCACATAGTAGGTGGTCGTTCCAGCTCTCGTCCCAGCAGGGATGTGGAAGCTGTTCAGAGTTCAGAGCGAGAGGAGCCAATGCAGTGATTCAGAGAGGTGTGGCCGGTTTAAAGGAACACTCAAAAAAAAACATCATGACTGTGTAAAGTTTAGATTCAAAGGATAATTCCAGCTTTAGTATGTTAAATTTTGATGGATCTCTTAAAGAGACCGTGATCAGCTGTGGCAGGTGGAATTTGAACACATACCTTTGGGTCTATGGTATGAACAGCTGCCACTTCTGACTCCCACTAATGTACTTATACTGCAGGGAAAACACTGCCTATTTTTGTCAGTCATAGTTTATCAAATCAGTTACCCTGAATATTTGTTTGGAACATCAAAGCATTTTTTACGGCTGTTATGAAAGACAGAAACCACAAATGTATCCATGACGGAGTTCAAACCAAACCCAGAGGAAGTTGGGAGATGAGAGCAACTGTGTTCCATGGTCACCTTTAGACAAACTGGAGGTGTTATGACACTTCATGTTCCCTGACACATGATTTGTCGCTTTCATTGATACAGTGGCTATGAGACTCCTGGATGGTGAATATTACTGTACAGTAGTCACAGTTGTATCCACACACTGTCACCAAAAACGTCTAATGTCTCTACTAATGAGAGAATCTGTTTTGTTCTAATTCATCTACAGATAGCTCCACAGATCGGTCTGTGACTGACAGCTGCAGCTCCAACAAGATCCTAAAATTTGGTTTTACAAATATCAGATCACCGTCTACCAAAGCTTTACTGATAAATGATTTGATTCTTCAGCACGGTCTGGATATAAAATATGGTTTGGTTTCTGAGTATACCAATGTCCATGTTCGGGCTCAGGCTACAAAAGAGGTGGAGGGTGTTGCTTTGATCTATTTTTTAACTTAACCTCCAAACTTGTTATTAAATTAACTAATTTAGAGACATAAAACCATCTATGAAATTATGAACTGTATGTGCAGGACAATGGAGTTTTAATCATTTCACTTTGTGGTACTCAACAGACCACTTGGTCCTTATTCCCGAATTTTTTGAAGATTTTATCTTGGACTTTGTTCCTCATTCTAATGTATGGAAACCCTAAGCGTCCGCGCATTCATACATTTTATTTCCTCTCATGATAAGTTAATTTCATTTGTTTTCTCGAGAACTCCAGTTATTTATGTCATCATCGTAAAATAACAAATGTTGTTAGTCTGAGATAACAGGATAATTTTCTTGAAATAACTTTGTGTCCTAGAGAGCTATTCAAGTTATCTCAAGATATCGAAAAAATTATGCCATTATCTCAGAATAACAGCATTTGTTATTTCGAGATAATGACATAAATAACTGGAGATCTCGAGAAAACAAATGAAATTAACTCGTTATCACGAGAAAACGGAGGAAATAAAATGTATGAATCTATGACCAAATAGAGCTTCTGTACTAATGAGATTTTAATTACTGTTGATTTCAATATTCAGCTGAATAAAGCCCACTATAACCTTTCTGCCACTTAACACCTTTGCTTTCACTCAATCCACAGACGTGAGAGTGTATGGTGTGAATGGAATTACAAGTGTTCTCTGTCCGCTGCCAAAGCAGCATATTTCTCTTGCTTAATCAGTAACAATAAACACAACCCTAGATTTCTGTAGACACTGTAACTCAAACACAGCCGTTCTAACCTGCCTCCTCGAGCTCCTCCAGCTGACCTTTTTCAAGACTTAAAATGCTGAATATTGTTCATTTATCACATGCAACTGGCACTGCCACTACTTGACTACGACTGCTACTGAGACTACTTAAACCTCTACATAAGAAAATCAGGATCCAGATAGATAATAAGGTAGTAGAAAGAGTAATGTCTCAGCAACTACACCCTGATATTCCCAGATTATGAGAGGCCTGCTTGTCTGCTGTGAAAAACTGGATGTCATGCAACGGTTCGATCAAGTAACTTTCAATAACTACGTGATTTCCCAAAAATCCAAGAATCTTGTTACGTTTGATCCCTCTTCTTGGATCAGCATTAAAGAAATCGCAAAGACACCCTTTTTTCAACTAACATAACACCACATACCTAAAAAGGTCTTTTCTGTCCTTGGCTGATGTAGAAAGCTGGATCATTGCTTTGTTTCATAGATTTTGTTGTAATGTTTTGTTGTCTTTCTTATCGCCTGCCAGCTGTAAAATTCCTCAACTGGTTCCGAATGCTGCAGCTACAATTTTGAACTAAAACCAGAAAATTCGACCACATCACACCAATTTTAGCTTCCCATTTGCACTCAGGTTTCTTTGTGCTGGACCATCAGACATCCTAAACCTCTCTCTCTCTCTCTCTCTATTCCCTGGTTGTTGAGATGTTTTGGATCCTGATCTCCGTCTTCCAGGAGATTCAACCTCCCCTCTTGTCTCTCTCTCCCTCTCTGTGTAGTGTGTCCTCTTTCTGGTTTTCCATGGTGGAGAGGAAGTTGTGTGGCTCATCTGTTTGGCTGCACCTGTGAGTTGCTTGACATCCTGCTGGATTAAAATTCTTCAGATGTTTTTATGATATCTCCATAATTTTGCCATCCTGATTGTTCGTACTGTAGTTTTCGATGTTGATCGAGTGCCTGTCTCTCCGACCTGGAAGAAAAACCTTTTCTCTGTTACTCCTCCTGAGGTTTCCTCCATTTTTTTTCCCAGGTGAAGGTTTTTTTTGTGTGTGATTCCTTATCCAAATCAATAATTGTACGCTGTACAAATTGTTAAACCTTTTGAGGCAAAATTGTGATATTAGCTATATAAATAAAATCGACTCGAATTAACATGGCAGTGATATTTCTTCTTTTTATAGCGGTACGCAGCATTTCAACCTGAAATCCTAGCTTCATTTGGTGGTGAATGTGAATACAACATTTAAACAATGACAGACGTTATATGACCACGCATTTTACAGCTTAAACCCTGTTGAACCTTTAAAAAGATGGCTAATACTGCAGTTTCACCCAAACATTACAAACTGAGCGTTCCTCCAGAAATGCACAAAGACAGCTTTAAAATATATTTTAAAAAAAACAAGTTTCTTGTTTGTTAAGAATCAAAGTTTGAGAGCTGCTGCAGAGAATCCTGGAAAAAAAAAATCCAGAAGGTGCTAGCATCCACCAGTCACAGTTTAGTCAACATGAACTGCCATTTAGATAAGCGTTCATCCAGATCTCCTGTATGATCATCTCCCTGCGCTCAATCCTCTCGGCCCGCTCGGCGGCCTCGCTCACGTAAGTCACTTCCTCCCAGCCGTGTATCGCCTTCCTTTCTGCGGCTGAGATTAAAGAGCTTTCTGTTTCATCATCATCATCATCATCTTCTTCTTCATCCTCATCATCCTCGTCTTCCTGGCTGTTAGCAGTCTGGCTACGAGACTTGGGTGCGACCCTGTGATCCCTGAGCTGTCCTCCTCTGCAGGTCACTCGCACTGACACGGCCAGAAGTGTGAGCAGAAGACCAATGCACACGCTGGAGGTGAAAAGCAGCGCTGCCATTTCTGGATGCTCTGCGTGGTTAGTGAAGGGAAGGAGATGTTTAAAGCATGGATTAGATTCATGAGGGCATGCATCCGTGTGAATGATATTTACCTTTGATGTAGGCGTAGGTCAGGAGGGAGTTGCTCATCATAGCTCCTGAGTTGCCCGGTCTTTTCGACCCTTTGGAGGAAGGCTCCTCCAGATCTGCAGGAGGACCTGTTGTGAACACAAGAATTATGTAGATGTGGGATAAAATGCTACAGAAAAGCTGGAATTGTAATGTGATGTGCTTACCTTTTTCTGTGTCCACAGCAGGAGATAAGGTGGAGCTAAATATGTTTGGGTCTGCCTCCCTTAATAAAGTCTGTGGTACTATTGGGAGGAAGACAGAAGAGATAGTGAACAAATTCACACAGACTCTACAGTAGATCATTCATCAGCGTGCCACTTTGGCCCACAATGTAATAACGCTCTCACATTATCAGTGCTTTTTGTCCAATTGTGTTGATAACCGGTCCACACATTGTTTTGTGCTAGACGGAGCCAACTGGCACCAACACCAGGCTCAAGCCCATCCATCCATTCATTTTCTGTAACCGCTTATCCTTATCAGGGCCGCCTATCACAGCTGACTTTAGAGCTCAGGCTTAAGTCAAATCTCTGAATTTTCATTCACATGAGCAGCGTCGCTGTATGACCTCACTGACATTTGTGCCAATCGTAGGAAGTTTAGCAGGATGTCAGCTTCGACCCGGCAAATCTCAGCTCCCGGTCTATTATTCCCAGCTACTGTGTTGTTGGGTGTGATATGATAAGAACAACTGATGGCTGAGATCAGCTTGATAAAAAGCCACAGTAGGAAAAATACAAAGTTCACAGTCACATAATGAATAAAGTAAAAACAAAAACAGACATGACGTGATCCATAAAATTGTGTAAGCCTGTTCCTATTTTGGTAAAGCGCTCTCTAATTTATCACCGCGCTTCTAAGTGTATCTTGGGAATGAGGAAGCAGAAAGAGTCCTACCACAAGAATAGACCACACTGAGGTACTTCCTGGTTCCTGGAAAGCAGGGGTCCCTAAAGGTCTGGTTGCTGACAGCAACAACACACTTCTGTTTGCTGTAGCAGGACTTGGATACCAAGTGTACGGCCTCGTGGTTCAGACATTCTGTAGGGAACAGCAGAGAGAAACTCAGAGAGACAGGTGTTGAATGAGAAGCACTGAGAGAGAGTGAGTGTGTGTGTGTGGGTGTGTTTGTGTGTGTGTGTGTGTGTGTGTGTGTGTGTGTGTGTCTGTAATGCTCGCTCATGCTTTGGGACAGCTCACTGGAAAAGCTGAACCACTGATTTTAATATTTTGCAGGAGTTTGGTTGTAGGTTAACTACAATGAAATCATCTTTTTGGCAGCCATGGATCCTTTTATCCAGCAAGGTGAATAGTTAACTCTTATTCTTAAGCATTCAACATCCAAATACATCTATAGCACTGGCTCTCAAACTGTGGTACCACAGGTGGTACGCAAAATTCTTGTGGTGGTACTTTGTGGTGGAGGAATCTTCAAAATATTTTTTTTTAATGAAATATTTTCATTTAAAAACACAAAATACTATTAAAATACTATGCTGGAATATAATTCAAAATACGTTTTCCTCATTACCTGCAATATTTTGTATCAATATGAGCCTGATATGTAGTTGCATTCATACAGGTAGTGCATAGCATGCCTACATCCATGATTAATTATGAACTAAAATGTGACCGCAACATAGTGAGTGGAGGTAACGTGAGCGGTTCAAAAACTTAATGCAATCATGGCTCCAAATAGGAAATATTAGAAAGAGCAGTGCAGATCAGGAGAACCCTTCAACACCAAATCAGCTCTGGTTCTTTAACCGGTTCTGTTCAGGATTCAACAACAGTCAACAATAAATAATCTTCTTATTAGGAATAAACCTGCCTCCTGTGTGAACAGCAACGTCATGATGGTGGTTACTTGGAGAGACAAACATTTTCTGAGGTGGCACACAGTGTAAAAAGTTTTGTGTTGATCTGAAGCATTGTGTTGAAGTTTGTAAGATTAGCATCATTTGCTAAAATTGCAAACAAATGACAATAAAATGAGGCGTTTATCTCACACCATTCCTACAGGCCTTTTTCACAGCGGACATTTTGACTTGTCATACCAGGAAAAGCACAGGTGTACTCAATAACAGTAACGTTGACTGAGGCACACCCACATGGAATGCAGTCATTAGTGATGTTATTACTTGTGTCTGTGCTTTTTCTGCTATGGCGTGTCAGAAAAAAAGCCTGCTGTGTAGTTTTTGTTTGTGTGTCTCTTTAATTAAAACCACATTTCCCATAAACCCCTCTTTGTTCTGCTGATTTTAGTAAACAGATTAGAGCTGCTATTTGCCATCTGAATTTCACTCGTGCCACAATCTGCCTTTTTTTCCACTGCAGACAATTTGACATGTCACTGTAAGAAAAGGCTTCTATCTCAGGGTCCTGCTATTGTTCACACTTTCATTTTGCTACATAGTGGGAGTGGAGGGGCTACCAGCATTGGGAAAATGGCAGCTAAGGAAGCTACTGGAGCTGAAGCGGTTGCAGTGAATACTTGAACATACAAATGTAAGTTATATTTTGGCAGTTAAATGTTGATGCTAACGCTCTGCCCGGTTGCGATTCGGCAAAGAAAATGTCATTTCTGGTAAGTGCACAGCGGCCTTACACAAATTGAGATAACACTACACAGCTGAGATTAGATTACATAAAGAAGTGTACTCATGGAAGTATCCAAACTGAGACACAGCTTTAGCACTGAACAATGCTCTCTTCTGTTTTGTGCCATGAAACAATCTAATAAATCTCCTGGATGAACGCTTATCTGAATGGCAGCTCATGTTGACTGAACCGTGACTGGTGGATGCTCTGCAGCACCTTCTGGATTCTTTTTTTTTTTCCAGGATTCTCTCCTGCATCTCCTGACTTCATGAAACATAACTGAAACTGCAAAAAAGATGCCAATAGATCTTGATTGTGATACGATGCTAATTGAACTAGTGATGGTCTAGTTCGTTTAATTATATTAACCGCCCATTTAAACTGTCAGAGTAGGGAACCCTGTCACTTACATCTGTTGATCATCTGTTGGGCAAAACCTCCTCTTGCTAAAACTTTGCTCTTTTATTATGTAAAGTCTTTCCTGTCTTCATTCTTGTAAAAGTGGAATCATCTGTTAGTTACCATATGTGAATATTCCATTGACTCACCAAATGGGGGTGGTCTTGTCAGGTGCGAGGGGCAGGTGTCAGTCTGACCAAGACTTCTCCCATAGACAGCTGCATAGATGTTCAGAACCCTGGGGGGCTTACAATGCAGGATCATTGTCCCCCCCTCACACGCCACATGTTTTTTGTGTTCAGCTGAGTGAGGGGAAAAAACAAAAAGGATGGAGAGGTGATGGCAGTGGGAAAATGAGGGGTTAGCATTGGGGGGAGGGGGAAGATTTTTGTGTGAGCTGCAGAACTCACTTGGTTTACACTTGTAGTGGACATGGAGGTATTTGGTAGTGCCAGGGCAGGGGTCCTTCCCAAATAGCAGGTGGTTGACGGGCAGCTGGCAATCTCTGTGGCTCTGACACTCTGACAGCAGCTTCTGCACAGCAAACATCGGAGACAGTCAGCAGTTGGAAGCACACAGAGTTTGATGTGACAATCCACGGTGAGCACAATGTAAATCAGATGCAAAGAAAATGTTGCACAAACTCGAAGCAGAATTCACCAGCCAGCACATGTAAGTTTGGTGGTGTTCACTCCAAAACTAAAACACATATGGGGTGAACACTTCTCCAATAAATCAGCTGAAACTGGTGAACGCCCGCCAATACACAACCAGACCCAGCGAGTGTGATATCCCACATAAAACACACCTGCAGAGCAGTAAAAGCCGAGCAGCTGTGGTTGTGCGCTCTGAGCGCAGGGTCTGCTCCGCACAGCCTCGCCTCGCCGCTCCCGTAGAAGGCGGACTGGATAGAGATGGTGGAGTGACGTGGACAGTGGAGTCGCAGAGGCTGTCCGTCACAGGCGTGAGCAGAGTGACTGGTGATGATCCTGGACAGGTAGTCTGTTACACAAAAGGTGCATCGGTTAGGTTGGAATGAACATAGTGAACATACAGATGACTCCACACAGGAAGTTGAGTTTACCTATCATGACTATTATTTCCAGCCTGTAAAAATAGGTAGTTTAATGGACTTTAATGTCTCTCTGGAGGGAGCTCTCATCCTGCATTGCTGATTGGGTGTGTGGGGTTTGAAAGGAGAGACTAAAAGACTAAAAGTCAGGCCTCTGCCATCTCAATTTTCACCATTATTTTTTTAATCTGTCTCTTGTGAGTCCCTGAACTTCATGTGAATCACTGGAGTTACTCTTTAAATCCACTTAAACCAAAAGGACCCTATCAGGAAGGGTGTGCTTCCACAGGGCTCACTAAGTCCACTATAGCTCACGGAGGCAGAAACAGACACACCAACTAAAAACGTTAATATCAAAGGATTTTAACTTGAAACAACTTATTACTGTTGAAATTTAGTTTTCAATCTGCTGCATTTGTGGTTTTGGATTAGTTTGTTTGGCCTCTTTTGGACCTCTGTTAGTTGTCTCATGTTGCTTTGAAAACTCACCCATCACCACGTGTGCACTGCCAGTTCTCTTTCTTGGATGGCAAACTCCGCCAACTGGCATTCAACCTAATATGACCGACCTTTGTTGCATGATGTGCAGATGTGATTAAGTTTCTTCTCATTCAAAGTCGTTTGTCTTGACATATTTGCATTATTTGTCTTATAGAAAATGTGATGGTAGATTAAACATCAGAAAAGCATCTTCTACATAAAACAATGTCTCTAACTCCACTGAATTAAGAGTTAAGAGGGTAAACATTAGTTATATAAGACACGACTAAACATACAATAACATAAATGTAAAATCTAAGACAGGAGTGCACATCCATGTCAACTCTCAAGCTGGACTTCTGGGACAAAAGGCTGATATTTTAGGAAAACTGGCAATGTAAAAATGGCTAGAACCACCTTATCTATCACACCATCTACACTAATGTTTCACTCCCACCACTTTTAAGAGTGCAGCCGCACACCAGACCTCAGTAACAAGACTTTTAGTTAAGAGACAAAAACCCTTCCTGTGACCTTAAACCATCCTGATTTATCCTCCTCTTCCTCATCATCATCCTCTTTCTGCATCATCATCATCACCATCATCTTACTTGAAAAGTCAGCCAGTCCATTCATGCGTCTGGTCCACAGGATTAAAGTCAGGTAGAAAAGGCTGTGGCTCCAGTCTAGACGCGTCCAGCTCATGACCCGCATCCCCCGTCTCTGAGATCATATTAGAGAGACTCGCAAATTCACTGTCGGCTTCAGGACTTCATAAAAAAAAACCAAATGATTCTATAGATCCGCGATATCAAGCTTCATCACTTCATCCATCCAAAACACTAAAGAGCGTGTCTCCCTCTGCACACCGCAAGAGGAGCTTAGAAATAGCAGCTGCGCAACAAGTTGTTCAAAAACTGACGGACGAGGCGATCAAACCCTGCGACGCGTGGTGACTCTCCCAGTCCGACTTTCCTACTGTCCGACGCCTCCGATTTGTGAATGTGGAAACCAAAAGCGTGTTACAGTAACAGCTGAGTGGGAATTATGGTGTGGGCGTGGCAGATCAAACTATTTTAAAGGGAAGAGGGGGCGACACGCTCGATGGTATGACGCACTGGCACGAGCTTTTGGGTTTTTTCTCGCCCATGAGGCACATGTTTACTTTTTGGATTATGGCAAAATGCTTTGTTGAAACTTCTCCTGTGCTTTTCTGTCTTTTTCCCTCCTCTGCCTCTCTCTGTTCCTTCTTCTATAAACTCACAGATATTGATTTGAATGTTTTAATGTCATAAAATATCCAGGCTACTTCTAACTTTCCATATTATTTAGATAAATATGTCTGTTCAGGTATTTTCGTCTCTGTAGATTCATTTTCATTCATATTTTTGTTTGATTTGAACACAAATATGACAAAAAAAACTTGACTTATTCTGAGTTATTTGTTTAGTTAATGATGCTCTGTGTGGGTGTCTGTGTGACTTGAGTTGTATGTGTTTTAAATTGACAAAGATCATGTTTCAAGTGAGTGATATTTTGATTCTGTTTCTTTTCATAAACTGTCGATACCCTAACCGTGGTGCCTTTGAATGAAGCAGGGGGCCTACTGGGTAAATGGCTCCTCGGCCCACATCCATGACCCACACCATGGTAACCGGTCAATCCACATGTCAGGCTGCAAGCAGACCTACAACAGTCAAACTGACAGAGACGTTGGGGTCTCCACGCTCGGCTCCATTGGGGGGGGGGACACTGGCAGGGGGACGAACCAGGGGGAGATATTTTGCATACAAACTGGACAACAAGCCCCCCCCCTAGTTGGTTCCATTCTCTGTACTTTAGCTTTAGGCACCCAGGGAGTGGCTCCAAAACTCTTTTCATGCGCTGTTATCCCTCCAAATCCTGTGGAATTTTGTTGTCAAACTCAAGATGTTTCCTGCACATTGTTTTTAAGACAGTCACACAGGTGAAAAGTAATAAACGGTCTAATACACTTTGGAGGTATGGTGGAAAATGTTCTGAAATAAGTATGTGTACGCAGAAGATATTAAGAATCTTATGTCAACATACAGAAATAATCCACTTGAGTGGTACCAGTTAATGGCATACATGTCTTAGTATAACTTAATGTAACTTAAGTAGCTAGTGCTAGTACCCAAATGTGTGCTATATTATGTAAATGTAAGGCGCTACTTTTGAAGAGATGTCATAAAGATTGTAAAACATATCACAGTTAATTCCTTTTTTAAATTATGTTTAACACACTAAAGACGTCAATGAACCACCTCTTTGTTTGTCAGACGGATGACATCATCAGTAACAGGCGACCTTGGCAGACAAATCAAAGAAAAATTCTCACAAGACGTTAAAGAGCCACTCCTCGATTAGATAGCAGAAAACAAAACATCTGATTAGTGTTAATGATGTTTTGTAACAAACAGGAAGAGGAGGGGCTAAACCGAATCAGTCCAACCAAACAGAAAGATCATGATGAACATTTTCTCTGAGGCCTGAGCTGAACTGATCAGAAATCAAAATAAAAAAGAAAGTTTTCCTTTGAAGCACGATTTTTCAAAGAAAGTGTCTGTGATGGATTTCCTGCCAAGGGAGGTTTCTTTATTTACTTAGTGTTCAAAAGATGGAGATAGTCACGCAATTTACTGGAGGTAGTTACAATTATAGAGACTATTTAAAAAAAAGGAGACAAATATAGACACATGAAATGACAGGAACAGAAGATTAAAGCTCTGAAACAGGAAGTTGTAATCAAAAATGTGTCTAGCTCGCCTCAAAGTAACAAATGTTTGACATGCCAACACTGTTTCAGAGCGTGCAGCAGTTAGTTTGGTGGCTCTTAAAGATTTTAGAACATTGAATAAAAAGAACAAAGTTTGCAGATTATGAACTTTAATATCTACGATAAAGAGGATAGCTGGCTGCTGCAACACATGACAAGGAGTTCCCAAGATATACAAACAATTACTTTATTATTTTTCGGACACAGAAAAATGACAGCTATAGACAGGACAGATTTTAACATGACAAGCGTTCACTTGAACTCCATATTCATCTCAAGTTGGGAATCAATTGCAGCCTGTAATT
The DNA here is from genome assembly GCA_946959425.1 of Argyrosomus regius. Lineage (NCBI taxonomy): Eukaryota > Metazoa > Chordata > Actinopteri > Sciaenidae > Argyrosomus > Argyrosomus regius. The sequence continues at coordinate 23,369,073 of OX336896.1, read as the reverse complement.
GAGGAAAGAAAATAATATTAAAATTAAAATCATGGAAGCACATCTCATCCACCACCGAGTGACTTATTAAGATACTCACCAATTCTCTTTTTGCCTCCTCTATTTTCACTTGAGCGAGAGACGGGCTCTGTTGTGGTTTGGAAGGTAAAAATATTTCAGACATACAGAAACATAAAGTTGTTTCTAAATGTGATTTATTCATATCTGTCACGGTAGTTTAATCAAGTCAAATTTACACATGATGATACATTGAATTTGCCGTTTAAGAACATTTAGCAAGCGTACCGGGCTTAAGTCCATGTAAGGCTCCAGTTTTTTTTTCAGAGGGATTACTTCTTGTTTCAGCGTGGTGACTTCCTACAGAGAGAAAAATAAGACGGCACATTTCAGACCCTGAAAGCACAAAGTGTTTTCATTACCAATGGTACGGACTGCTGAAATTACCTCAGAGAGCTGCACAATAGCCTGGTGGGTGATGGACTTGCCCATGTTCCTGGATTCAAGTTGAGCCTGCAGGATTGATAGAAAAGAATGAAACAGCCACCCAACCTCAGTGACAGACAATGATACGAAGGGCGTTAACTTTTGGACCCGGGTCAAAACTACTAACAGCTGAGGAAAGAGCTGCAGCTATGAATGAATATACATCAGCCATAACATTATGACCACTGACAGTTGAATACAGTATGTTGCTATCATGTCACCTGTCAGTAAGTGGGATAGATAAAGCAGCAAGTGAACATTTTCTCTTCAAAGTTAATGTGTTAGAAGCAGAAAAATTGGGCATGGGTAAAGATTTGACTCTGACAAGGGCTGAATTGTGTGAGCTCGATGATTCAGTCAGAGCATCTCCAAAACTGCAGCTCTTGTGTGGTGCTCTCGGTCTGCAGCGGTCAGTACCTATGAAGAGTGTATTGCTGGATGCTAAATTGTATTGTATTGTACGGAATTCCCTGATGGCAGTGGCCTCATTTAGCAGGATAATGCACCCTGCCACAAAGCAACTTTGAAGAACAAAACAAGTTCATGCGGTTGACTTGGCTTGCATCTGCAGATTGCAATCCAATCAAGCATCTGTGAGCTGGACAAACAAGTCTGATCCATGGAGGCCCCACCTCGCAACTTCAGATATAACAACACACCTTCAGAGGTCTCTAGGAGTCCACGCCTCAATGGGTCAGGTTTTTTTTTTGGCAGCATAAAAAAGAGATCTACACAATATTAGGCAGGTGTCTATGAGGTTATGGCTGATGTGTGTATCTGCTGTCACACACAAGTTTGTCTTCTTCTTGTCAGGGGGTTCCTAGGAGACTCTCCTCATCCCCTCCATCTTTCATTCTTGAGTATTTTTATGCCATTGATTGTTTTGTTTTTTTCTCTTACTGTTGGCTGAGGACAACAGTAATTTATGCCTCTTCAGGCTTCTGCATAGCAAGCTGTCATTAGTACAATCTTGCTGAATGTTCTCACCCAGCACAAATCTCCCACTAAGATATGAATATCTGAAACAAAACAAGGAGCACTCCTAAATATCTGGCCATTTTACATGTTATATTCATAGCAGTTTATCTTACCATGTATCAACACACTAATGCGCAACTTGTATTTTTCAACCTGGACCCCATCTTCTCATGTTTTTAGGTCTAAGTGACTAACCGGGACAACCATTTTAAAACTAGTCCAGTACTGAGTGAGAGTGCTGCAGCCAGCAGAAGTGAAACCAGGCTGCAATGTAATTCACTGGGGAAAGTGCACACTATGAAAGTGTGTCCACAATAAATGCTTGTATTTACTTACATTGCTATTGTAAGACATCATTATGTAAAAGGATCCTTACACATTTAAATATTTTTATAGTAGGAGAATATTTGCTTCACCTGGAACAGCTGCTAAATCACTCTGTTCAAAGCCAGCAGACTCCATTGACAAAAACAGCAGCAACATACATTTTAGTGGATGTACTTTGACGGCAGGCAGTGCCCATGAAGGATAATGCTGCAGCCACTCATAGCTAAATAAAAATAAAAATATGATCCATGTTGAAAAAAGCTGAAGTTCCCCTTTAACCTGCATCATGCAGCTACTATAGGTGCAACACTGCAACATACCTCTGCCCTCTGCCGCCTGTTGTCGAGCTCTTTAGCCTTTGCTGTCACAAAATCCATGTTGAGGAGCCTTTCCTCTGCTTTGGCGCTCTCCACTGCCTGAGATTTGACCGTTTTGTTGATATCCCTGAAGACAATTATGAACACTGAGTACAGAAGAAGCACAGCGTGTACGGTATGAACAGAGCTATCCTCTTCATCCATGTTCTTACTCTTGTAAGTTGCTCCGCAGCACCAGAGTAGAACCAAGTCTCTTTCTGATGGCCCTGAGCTCCCTCTCAATTCTCCTGTTTGACTTCTCTGCTTCCAGAAGTTGGTTGGTGAGGTTGTTCACTGCAGGCATAAAGCTAGACAAGACATGTTTATCAGACAAACTACTGACTGAAAAAAGTAACTGATAACTTGTAATAGAGTTCAACAGTGTACCTGCCCAGTGATGTGTCTCTGACTCCAAGAACCATGGCAGTGTCCACTAACGCAGACAAGTAGTCAGAAGCGGGCTTTGACAAGCTGGCACAGGACAGGCCAACACCTTGTAGAAGAACATCCTGGAGATGAGCACCTAGATGCAGGAAACACAGTTTGGTTGTATGAAAATGGTGTGCGGTGTTGTTTTAGACTCGACTAAACTGTACACAGAAAGGTATACAGTTTATCAGCCTATTAAAAGTTTTGCAACAACTTGGGCCTTATTATCGTGGTTTTGGCAATCATTCCTAGTTACAATAATATTGTTCTGAAGTTAATTGCTACATTGCTAAGGAGAAGAAACAAATGATCTGATGATCAGACAGGTTTTAAACAGAACCCCCTGGTAGGAGAAGTGATGTGAAAGAAGAAAAAAAAAACAAATATAACTAGTAAACTATAGTAACCAAATTTACGGATTAACTTTCTTTTTTTTTTAAGATTATTTTTTTTGGCCTTTCCAAGCTTTTTGATAGAGACAGCTGAAGAGTGACAGGAATGTGGGGAGAGAGAGATGGGGAATGACATGCGGGAAAGAGCCACAGGTCGGATTCGAACCCTGGGCTTCTGCAGCAAGGACTGAGCCGCCCCATCAGATTAACTTTGTTAACAACCTGTCTGATCAATCATATAACTTGCCCCATCAGACTTTATTGCAGCAATGTCACTTTGCTCCAAGCAGAAACCTCTGTGGCTGTGAAATTTGTTGTGGAAGTGCCATTTGAGGCTGGCTACAAAACAAGTCAGAAGCTAAAAAGGTCCAACCTCACAGCAGAAATAAACATGCTTAAAGTTATGCACAATTAACAGCGATGGACATGCTGATGTCCTGACAGGTTTGTTTGAGCACCCAGGCATCATTCAGCCTGCCTCAGGTCCACTGATGGTCCACTGATGATCCACTGATGATCCACATCCAGCAGATTTTTAGATCACCCGGGAGGCGGCAGAGGCAGGACGGCCATGATAGCGACGACTAGAGCCACCACACCGAGCTTCACAGCTCTTTAGATGTAGGGTGATGTCATGAATACTATGTCCATGTTTTATACAGTCTATGCTTTGTTCCCAGATCTCAGATATTTAGTGAGTACAATAAAAACTGAAAGAAATGTCCTCAAATATGACCTACGTTGTAATAAACCGAGTATGCCTTAACAGTAGGTGTACTGCTGCCAGGTAGTCAGCTTGAATTAGTACTACTAAAACTCACTTTGAATCAGGATCACTGTCACATTTCACTGCATCTTACTGTGTGTGAGTTACTCACCCTCAGCCTGATACTCTGAAGCTTTCTGTTTGAGGTCTTCTACGTGGAGGGCTGTGTCACTGCAGCGGGCTTCACTGGACTGAGCCAGCTGGTACAGTATGTCCACAGTCCGTGTGTTGACCTCAAAGTGTGGCACCGGCTGATCTCCAAACACCGTGCTGAGCCAGCTGTTCACCTGAGGAGCGACGTGGAACAGAATAAACACAAACAGCCAGCGGCAGCTACAGCAAGAGCTCAGAAAGTCACGTTAGACAGACACTGGACATTACCTTGTTAATCTTTTCACACATGGTGAAGGAAAAACACACGAAACCACAGAGTCCAGAACCTTTAACAACAAACACAACAAACACAACAGCAACAACACTTTTCGCTTTCTGGTTTCGCGCTCTCCAAAATCATTCTAATAACTTCCGGCCCGAATTTGAGTCCCGCCTCTTCCGGTGGCCTGCCGTGGGACCAAAAATAAATCTAACTATATAAATAAAATAAAAATAAATCTAACCATATAAATAAAACAAAAATAAACGAAGATTGGTGACGAATTAAATAAATACAATCAAATCAGATAAAAAAAAAATTAGATAATTACACTCTATTTTGTTATTTTCCTGAAGAACGTTAGACAATATGTGAACTGCTTTGTAATTGGGCTAATATAAAGTCTATTAAATCTCATAATTTCTGTGTGTTTTATAACATTTTTGTGTAATGTAATTTAGCTCTGGCTGTTTTGTTGTTGTTCTATTTGTACACTATCCACTGTATACTTAATGTGTATTGTATTGTTTTGTCAATGAAATAAACTGTCACAGAAAAGAAGTTCACGTCTCAAAATAGAAACAAAATCCCCTGAGCTAAAACCTTCTTCCACTTAACTGGTAAAGATTTTGTTATTATACATATCATAGATATATAATTATGTCTATATACTTCTTGCTCATTTCTGAACGTGCATGTATGAAAACAACAAGTATGATTAGAGATGGTATGTGCTTTATTTTAATTTAGCATCCAACAATACTATTATTTTTTCTTATTATTATCTGATAGACTCTAAATCATTTGGTTTAAAATATCTCTACTAAAGCCACTATCAATTAAACATGGAAACATCCTGAGTATAAACAAAATATTCACTCATCCTGTCCCATTTCTGAAAGAAAATTAAATTACATAAAACAGAAAATAACACACACACACACACACACACACACACACAAAACCCCCCAAAAAACCAAACAAACATCAATGTGTCTTTTTGTATGCTGTTCTCTGCCTGACAGACGGAAACGGAAGTACACCACAAAGCAAAACATCTCGCGTTGTTTGGATACTTGACGGATCTGCGCTCCTGTCCACCAACACCAAAACCCGCGAAAGTTCAAAACAGCTTGTTTGGAATAAGTCATTGAAAATGGCTGCGAGTGCAAAGTCTTCAAGACGCCGACAGAAAACGTTACATACGACATTTGAAGAGCTTAGCTCAAAGCCCGCCGTCGAAGAAGACGTGTTCGACCGAGCGGAGGACGGCGAGGACAGCGACGAGCCTGTGGTGTTTTTCTGCGGGAAATGCAAGTTGACTGTGGGAGACTCACTGTCCTGGGATGGAAGTGAAGAAGGCCAAAACCAAATAAGACTGAAGCGTAAGTTTGTGTGTGCAGAAACTGAGTATTAAAACCACTTTGGGATGTGTAACGTGTTAATGTGTCCGCCATTCAGTTTCTTAATTCAATGGTGCATTACGTTGCTGTCATGTTTGTGATGTTTCTGGTCTTAGGGGTCACTGCCAACGTCGTGGTTGGAAAGGAAAACCGCCTACGTGAAGTAAACAAACAACCTCAATGGTAAGAAAGTCCTGCCCTGTAGTGAATGAAGTATTTTACTCAAATAAAAATACCCAATTACATTTATTAAAATGCACAGTATGCTGCAGGACTGTCTATGCTAGTTATAATATTAATATTATTATAAGTGGCATCATATAGTACAGAATATGAGGGTCTATTTTTTTTAAACTGTGAATTTACAAAATTGATTGAAAAACATTGGCTCTTAACAGGGAACTTAAATATAGTTGGGGAATATATATTTGAGCATAATCTTGACCAAAACAACCAGATTTTATGCAAGTACCCCTGAATATCTGCTGTTCTTCCATCACATGCACATAGCTCGCTGCTTACTGCAGGGCTATTGAGGCCACGCCCCCTACAAGCACTGTGCATTCCTCCATCACATGCACAGATGATTTCTACAACCCTGGACCACACTGTAGTCCAGAGCAGGAGACTATTATTATTATTATTTATTTTATGTTTTTTACATATCTTTTTATAGTAGTAATGGTAATAATGCATACATTAGCAGGTAGTAATGCATCTTCCTACCCACTGTTACACAGCAGGTAGTAAGATGTATGCACTGTACAAGGTGTACACACTGTACATTTGTGCCTGTGAACTACATAATATTGTTCAATAAAATAACTTGATAAAGTTCTACTTACAAATAAATCTGTTGAAATGTTTTTTTAATTATTTATTATATTAATAATTGTATTATTTTGCATGGGTGTCTGCTTATGACAAAATAAAATGTTTATATTTATGTTTGGATATGATACAGTTAATTTAAATTACCCCTGAATTTCCAGTTAATTCCCATAAATTTCCATAATTTCCATGGAGTTTCTAATTTGGAATTTTCCAAAATTCCCATGGAAAGTTTGAAGTTGGAAAATTTACTACTACTACTTTCTGCCCCTTTGCAACCCTAAATGTATTATGATCATATGTTTTGTATTTGGAAACTGCAAAGTAACTGATGACTACAGCTGTCACATACAAGTACTGTAACTAAGTACATCACTTGAGTAAAAGTACTTTTCTTTTTAAATGTACATTCCACCAGGTAACCAAAAGATAACACTTCATTTTGTCGACCCTCATTCTGTTCACATTCATTAAATGAAGTGAGACCTCTCAGAGAAACAACAGCATTGGTCATTTGCTTAACTCATTGGATCAAATCTGTCCCACACTCTGATTTGGGCTGATCTTTTTTTTTTCCTGTAATTTTCCCTCCGCAGTCTGATCACGGACCTCACCTGTCGAGGCTGTAACACAGTGCTTGGCATGGTTTACACGTCCACGCCGAAGAACCTGGACTACAAGAGATACGCATTCTGTCTGAACGTAGCACAGATCGACAGGTATGGCTGATGGTGTGAGTTATTAGTAGGGGTCTTTAAAGGTGCATACATAAGCTAACATTTGTTTATTGCGATTTTTGATGATGAAAACATCTATATATATATATATATATATATATATATATATATATATATATATAAAAAAAAAAAAATATATATAGCCATGAAAAATGTCAACTGTAAAGTCATTTCACAAGATTAGAAAGTATGCAGGGATCAGCTCATTGAGAAGATTTCCACTGAAATTGTTCTCTTATTTCCTGTATTTAGAAATGTGAGTTTGAATATCATGTCAACACACCTTTTACAGCCACACTGCTGGCTGTGTTTGTTGGAATACACACCATTAACTAAAGCCTAAACTCAGTAGTCCAGTACAGCACCACAGAGTCTGGCTTCCACAAAATCAGAATTTGAAATGCTTCTCGCAGGCAGTGTTCATGGTTGGGGAATTGCATTGAATTTCATCAGTTGTACAGGTATAAATGGTACGTATCCCCTCCATGTACCTTCATTTAACACCGTCATATTAAACTGTGAATCTCTTCCAGCTACGTGCTTGGCACTGCAAGCCAGATGTTGGCAGCAGAGGGCCCCAATGAGCAGCCAGTCACAATGGAGTACAAAGCCAGTGTTGATCAACAGCTGACAGAGGTAATTTACTGCCGCTGCTGCTTTTCTTTGTCTGTTCTCTCTGATACTGTGTTTCTGTGTTATAAAATATTTCATCCGCTGAGCAGCATGTCTTCTCTGAGGTGCATTGCGGTGTGTAACCATGACTCTTTCTCCAAACACAGGTGTAGTTTCATCTTTAAAATTGTATTGTTGATTAAAAATTGATGAAAATACTCCAGATCTGACCTGTACATCCCCAAGTTATAGCATGACTCACTGTCCTGTCCTGTGTTGCATTGTCTTGCCGACAGTCCTCTCACATTGCTTCAGAGCAGCTCTCTCTCATTGATTATTAATGCACAGGTTGTAGTAGTGATGACATCAGCTCAGTTCTGGGAAGTCCTCGCTCCTGTGACTGGCAGACCTTTAAATCAGACATTACCTCATCTCTCTATGTCACCCCCTGCAAGGTGATCCGATACATTTGATCTGACATTAAAATAAATAAGTTTCTAAATAAACATCTAAATTCATTTCTGTCCATAATTTTCATTATCTGTCTACTTTAAATTACCTCCTTGTTTGTCACATTAGTATTATTATCATGACATTTTAGAACAGTGTAGTGTTACCTGAAGTTATTCTTTAATCACCCTTTGTTTAAAAAATATCTGTGATACCACAGATGGCCAGTAGGTGGTGATGGTGTGCAGGAGGACCTGCCAGCCCTCCCACACTTTACACTGAGGACAATAGATGTGGCAGAGAGCATGTGGAGGAATCTTTGTGAGAGGAAAAACATGTTTTGATCATCATAAGTGTCTTTGGCACTATAGCTGGATCTATGTATGGCATTCTGTCTGACTTGGCAGTGACAGTTGAATTTCCTGTAGGTGACAACTGATCCATTGTATTATGAGATACAGGATTATCAATGCAACAGCATATTTTAAAACAGGTTTTAATCTTCTTTTTGTCTCAAAGGTATTCTAACTGAGAAAACAGTTTATCAGATGTGCCTTTAAGTCCTTAAGGACACTTTGCATACACACAAGTTTGTGTGTATTTAAGCCCATGAGGCACTGTGTCATTATTCTGTGAGTCACTTGGATAGTTTCCAAGTGACAGACAGACCAATAATCATCTCTTCTCTTCTGTTCAGTGTTTATGACCTACAAAACCAAACACATTTCAAAACGAGTTGACATTTAAGTACACGTCACGCGATAAAGCCAATGTCGCCGCTGTAACAACGTTCTTAGAACGTTCAACGTTCGAAGAACTCTCAAACAAAGGGGTGCGTTAGGGTCATAATGAAACGAACAGGCCCACCTCATATTCTCTTTGGTTAATATGTAGGTTACCACTTAAATCCACCTCGTCATTCACTGTTTAGTCCCTGTGTGACTAGGTCAAACTTTAATCTGACGGTAGTTACATGCTGGTTATTTTAAGTGATGGCAGTTAATAGCCATCAGTCATCATCAGCTGTTGGTGTGTTGTAACAAGATTATAGGTAATTAAAGTCAGTAATTTCCTTCCTCACACATCTGACTGGAAGTATCAAAACAGAAATAAATACTTTTTGGTGCCAGCCAACAAATAGCAACAAGTACTGACATTTTCACTTCTGGTAGCTTGGCTTATGTTTAGAACACTGGTTCTCAAACTATGGTTAGAGTACCACTGGTGGTACGCAGAGGGATCTCAATCTATTTTTTTTAGAAAGAAATCTAATTTAAAAACACATTATTCTATTAAAATACTTCAATGTTTCTCATTAAAATAAACCAAGATTTCTCAAATGTAATTCTAAATAAGCATTTCTTGTAATATTTTGTGTCAATGTCAGTCTGCTATATAGTCAAGATCATAAATATAGCATGCACATGCATCCATGAGCTAAAGTGTGAGTGTCAGTGGAGGTAAATTGAACGGTTCAAAAACACTGTAATCTCTGCTCCGAACAGGAAATATGAGAAAGATGAGTCTGGACCAGGAGAACCCTTTAACACCACATTAGCTCTGGTTCTTGAACCGGATCTGTTCAAGATTCAACAACAGTCAACAATAAATTATCTTCTTATTAAGAATAGATCTGCCTCCTGTGTGAACTGACACAGAATAGGACCAGTTACTGTATGATCTCTGTCATGATGGTGGTACTCGGAGAGGCTAATATTTTGTGAGGTGGTACGTGGTGTAAAAAGAGAACATAAACACACACAAATCTTTTCTTTTTAATGCTAAAATGTAAAAATATATTCATTTATTAGCTGATGGAAAAGTAATCAACAACTCCTTTGGCAATTCTTCAAGTCATTAATTAAGAAAAATATTTAAAAAGTCACTGTTTAAATCCTGAATTGACTCTCTTGTCAAACGAAGCAGAGGTCTTCAGGTAGTGGAAACTTATCCAGCACGTTTGACTGTTTGCTGACATTTTATAGACTAATCAATTCATCAGGGAAAAATAATGAACAGATTATGAAATGATGAAATGAACACACATTTGTAGTTGCAGCCCTACGTCTTTTGTCAAATGAAAAAAGGGTTTCATTGAAAGTCTGTTTCCTTCCTTTCTCCGGTCACATCAGACACTCAGGAGTTCTTTGTCCTTGGCTATACTGTATCTGATGAAGGTGCTTGTCTCCCCTGTCGCCATACTTAATGTATTCTGTCTGTCTGTCTCTGGCTGTCTGGTAGACACTTGTTTGGGTTATACATCTTGTACACTCACTGACCTGTCTCCCCCCACCCCTCCTTCTCTCTCCCCCCTTCGTACCCATCCGTCCCTGACCACTTCCCCTCTGGGTTTCGTCATTCTCCCTCGCTGTCCCCGTTTTCCAATTATCTTTACTCCACCCCTCTTTCTTCCTCACTGCTTCCTGCTGCTCCCTTCATTTCCCACCTGTCCATTTTCCCCTTTCTCTTCTTCCCCGCTCTCTCCTCCTTCATATCCGCTCTTTCCTCTGTTCCTCCTCATTTTTCTGCTCTCACTGTTCATCTCCATATCCTGATCCCTGCACCTTTTCAAACCTTCTCCGACCCCTCCATCCTTCCCAGATGAAAGTACTGCTCATGTCCATGGGGGACAGGCTGGAAGAGATCGAAGCTGCCCTTTAGAAGTGATGGACATCAACTCGTTGGTTCAGAACACGTGGATTTAATGATCAACTCCTGGAAGCTACCTTTGCATTAATGCTTCCTCCTCAAAGTTTCATCTCAACCACATTCCCTCACTACCACGTTTTGTTCTAGCCTCACCTTGTGCAGACACACACACACACACACAGCTTCCACACCGCTTTGTCCTGATTACCGATGGTGAAACAAAGACTGCCCACACTTGTAATCAATCATGTTGTCACCTCGGCTCCTGCGGCTCACGGCACCATCTTCTTTGTACGTCTCAGTGCAGAGCGAATGTGCGCTACGAGCAGAATGTTTATTTGTGCGGGATCTCATCAGGCGAGCCTGCACACTCAGCACAATGCCATATTGATCGGGCCACTCGAGGCCACACACACACATACACACACTCGTTCTTTGTTCTCTTTGCCTGGATATGCTTTTCATTGCCTTGTCGTGGCCGGCAGTGAACATTGAAACAAGGATTTCACCATTTAAAATAAACAAGCGTTTGTAATATTGTTTGCATCTCGTCAGGCACATGAATATTTGTTTTACTTGTTTATAGACTGTGCCATCCTGTGTTGTTGCCAATGAGTTTATTACTACATGAACTCATGGTATGTTTGGTCTGTTCATAGCCTGTTTTGTCATTAATATTTTTGTGCAATAAAGTATTCAACTGTTCTGAAAATGAAGAAAATTTCTAAAAAAAAACAAAAAAAAAAACATTTTATTGTCAGATTTACATAAAGGATCAAAACCAAATAGTTCAACTTGAAACTCTCTGGATCATCTTTGTTTCGTTTTGGATTGTTGGGATCAGTGGCTCATCCTGCTTTGTCTCTAATTAGAAGTATCTCCTGGATTAAAGAGCTAAACAGCAACTTTAAGGTCTTTGGGGTTGCTTACACATTAAAGGCTGAGTATTTGTTTACCAGCTGACCTCTACTGTGCCTAGCAACACTTTCTACCGAGGCAGGAAAGCAGACTCGCATGCTGTACCATCCTGCCCTCCCTCATCCACGAGGTTTCATCAGCCTCCGTACAACAACAGTTAGAAACGGTCCAACCAGCATGCTGTATCCAAGGGCAGGTTGCGATGGCAACTGTGAGCACGTGCTATGCTGAGTGCCTGTTGCCAACTCGTCATCGCGTTCACTGCCACAGGAACAGCCAGCCAGCTTGCTGGCCGGCATGCCTGTCAACAGACGTTATCCCCCCCTCCTGCTCATGCTCAGACACATACATGGGGGTGGAGTCCTCAATGAACCCCCCCTCTCCCAACCCTCCACCCTATAATCTCTGATGTTTTTCTCTCTGCTAACCCAACCTTACCCCTTTTTCTCCCTCCCCCTCCCTCTAATTCTCCCCTCCCTCGACTACTTGGGTGGAGGGAGAGAAAAAAAAAAAAGTCAAAACAACAACAAACAAGCCGCGTGGTTTTTCTTGTCTCTGGTGGTGGTGGTGGTGGTGGTGTGTTGTTGGCGGGTGGTGTTGTTGTCTTCATGCATCCAGCCCAGAGAGAGTGGATGATGCAAGCCAGCCGGCCAGTCCACCGTCCAGATGTGTGCCGGTACACCCCGTACCAGACTCATTGTGGTGAATATGTCCCTGTTTGTTTGTTGTGCCATTCAGAGTCACAAAGCTTCAAGGCTTGGAGCTGCATCTGACGTGAGCGTCTCACTGAATGGCCTCTGAACTCTTTTTAGCTGTTTTATATATAGACAGTGTTGCTGGATGCATTGCACTGCAGAGTGCAATTATTGCACCGGTTTCACCCCATTCACCCTTTAAGTCTCAACCAATCACTACGAGCCAGACCAAGACCAACATAGAAAGACACACACAAACACACAAGCAGGCATCAGTCAGTACATCTACACACATTCTACAAGCACTCGGGGACAAAGGATGAATAATGCAGAGGTAGCGTCTGAGTGAAAGTCGCCTCCCCTCTTTCCCTCCTTTTCACCTTCCCTAAGCAATAAGGAAGCAATGTTGCCATGGAGGCAATGAAGCCTCGGCGTGCCATCAGCCAATTACAGCCTTCCCTGTGTGAAACACAGCACCAATGGCTGCTCGAACTGATGCTGCTGTTGCCACAGACACTGAAATGTGATTGGCCGAGCAGCGCTCTTTGATTGAATTTCTGATCTTGTTTTTGAGAGAGAAAATATCTCAAGGAGTGCCACCTGTGTGCCGACTTACAAAATATGTTTGGGTTTTTTTCTTTTTTTAATGCATGAAATGAACAAGATTACTTTGTGGGAAGGAAAATGGCTTCATGACTAACACTGAATGCCATTTTTGTTTCTGTAATCTGTCATTTTCTGGCACTTGGTACACACTGAGGTGGATGCATCAGTTTTTTTTCAATGAAAAGATCTAAAAACATCCTCGTTTCAGTAATTGCACTTTTAATCAGCGCTCGTTTCTTTGGTTTAATTGCAGTTTTCTGCCTTGCCATCATAATATTTGGTGTTCCCCTGACAAAAGGACCACACCCCACCAGTTGCTTGTAGCTGTTTATGACCAAAATTCGGGTTTAACTCTTGCTTTCCCACAGCACTGTTCAAACCTCAGGTCCATTGTGCTTCATAGCAGCCATATTTAGTTCTATTTAATCTGTGGAGTGGGTGTTGAAATGTGTGATTTATTTATTTTTTAATTGATTTTTTAAATCATTTTAATTTAATTTAATATTAATTTATTCACATGGTGCCTTTATGAAAATAGATGTATTGAATAGATTATATGGTTGAGCGCCACTACTTTGCTTCACCAAAGTCTTCTTTTTAGATGTAAAGTCTGGTCTCATCTTTGTCTTTGTGTCGGGCCGACTAGACGGCAGGTCTAGTAAACTCCTTCATCAGGGAGGTTAAATTTCCCAAATGAATCTCAGGAATCAGTGGGTGTAAGATGATCTTGGTGTCGGGAGCGTTTGGGAAAGTTAACCTGTTTTTTTTGTACAGACAGAAGGGCGAAAGCATAAGATCACAGCCTTCTCATTTCATTAATCACCTTCATCTGGGTGTGTGTGTTTGTGTGTGTGTGATCGAACCAGATAGCCGGCCAGTCAGAGACTTGTCTGACGAGATAACCCAAATCCCCTCTGAGTGCTCAAAGCCTCCTACTTCATTAGAAACATCTGCTTGTTTATTTCCCTCCACATCTCTGTGTCCGCCGGTGTCTGCCAGGTCGTCTGGTCGTCTCTCACTCTCCTCCTCGTCCTCTGCGTGTGTGAACGCTGCTGAGGAAGGTGGTGCTGATCTGTGAGGTTGAACCAGGATGCTCAGGTTGTCTGTGTGTGTGTGTGTGTGTGTGTGTGTGCGTGAGTGTGTTGGGCATACACATCCCTCGGTGTTGGTCTCTCTGCGTAGCAGGTTAATCGTCTGTTTTTCTCAGACACAAAGGCTCGTCCCGTTGCCAGTGACACCCTGGTGTGAGTGTGAGTGTGAGTGAGTGTGTGTGTGTGTGTGTGCATATGTGTGATGAAAACGGGGCTGAAAACAGGATTAGTATCATCAGGATGTAAGCCTGAACAGATTGATAAAAATAAAGTCCTGCTGGACAGTAATTGGTCAGTTTGGCCTCACATTAAGAGTGATTTGAATATTAAAATATGATTTTTGGGTGGTCACAAACAGGAAATGAACAAGTCTCTGATGAACATTTGTGAATGCCATCACTCAGGTTAACAGTTCTTGAATACAACTAAGAGATTTTCTTAATTTTGGAAGAAGTGGCTACATGTCTGCAGGATGTAGCATGTGCTGCTCTAGACTCTTATTTCAGTCTTGACTTAAAGGCGTGTACGAGCGCGTCTCAAGATGAACGGCTCCTCCAAGACCTCAAAATTTGATATATTAAAACGTTTGGTCATTCCTTGACTGCTTTGTAATATTTCAGCCATCATCATAGATTATCACAATTCCTCAAATATGATTATGATGAAAAATCTCAATTTAATGCCAACCCCTGCTGGGACAGTAGGGTGGACGTCTGTTTCCTCGCAGTCTTGTCACTGTAACGTGACCTGTTTACACACAGATTAATTTTGAAATAATCTGAGTCAAGAAAAATCATTTATTTGTTTTTATCTCATCAGTATGGATTCCATTCTGAGATTATAATAGATTAACAACTTGCTTCTGCATTCACAACCTGCCAAACAGCAGTCTTATGTCTTATGCTGCACCAAAGTTTGTCTTACATTTTCATTATTTATTCATCTGCCATTAATAATTAAATCTATAAAAAGTGCAAAACTAGTAAAAATGTCCATCACAATTATACAGTACCTACTCAAAAATTGTTTGCATTTTTGCTTCATAACTTCATAATAACAAGTAATTATTATGAATTAACACTAATTAAATGTCTCTTTAAACAATCATTCATCGTGGGACTAATCAAAAGAGATGTTTGTTTTATGGGAGTGCCACTCACTATAGTTCATAAGTTCATAATGTGTGTGTTTTTGAAGTTTTTGATTGAACAGTGACAGGTCGTTAAATTACATCACAGGGTGTTACTGTCATGTACAATCAACAAAGACGTGGTGACTTAAAAGTTGATCTTTTAGTGCAACGTGAACCAACAACAACAAAACAGGAAACAGAGCGTTGCAAAGTGTGTAAATGTAATGCTCACCAAAACGGCATGTGACACCTGCACGAGAGATGTTCTCAATTTCATTTATTTTTTACTTAAAAACTGCAAAAATCAAATAAGAATAATGCTCAGGATTTTATCCATATTTAAAATAAATCAATGCACTCTAATTGTGCATCAAAATCTATAACTGTTGCATCCCTCTGTCCTGTCTACGAGGACATAAAGGATGTATTTTTTAGTAAAATGTCCTTCATTTATGTCGATTTTCTTTTATGATTAAGAACATTTGAGTTGTGCTTTAGGAAGGGAATCTTTTTGTAGAGAATTGTATTTGCGGGAGAATAAATTTTTGTTCAAGACAAAACATTCATTTACATAATTTGTAATTTTGTAATGAATGTTTGACCGTTTTAGTGTCTTCTAAATCCATGAGGGTTGTGTCCTTCAAAATGAAATTAAAACCAATCTGTCTACTCCAAATGTCAAGCAGCACTGAACACTTAGGTACAGGTATTACCTGTACCTACCCTGAGGTGTACACTGTCATTTGGTTCAGCGCTGTGATTAAGCCACAGTATTCATGCCTCACCAGACCGCCCGGGGATTTTTAACTAACTGTCTCTGATAAACAAAAGGCTCCGGCTCTAATGCATTTTTCCGACCACTCTTGTCCCTCGGCTTTTATCAGCTTAACCATGCCGGTTTAATCGGGTGGTCCTGTTTGTGTTGTCCTGTGTGTTTTTGTCTCAGAGCACTGGTGATCCCCCTTCTTTGTCTCATCAGGGCAGTGTCACCCAAAGAGGTTTATGATGGGGACGCGGGAGCCACAGCTGAGTAGATTAGTGTCTACAGTGTGTGTGAGTGAGTAAAGAGGGAGGGGTGGTAGTATGTGTGTGTGTGTGTGTGTGTGTGTGTGTGTGTGTGTGTGTGTGTGTGTGTGTGTGTGTGTGTGTGTGTGTGTGTGTGCAGTCCTGAGGAGCCTTCAGCTGTTTCAAGGGTGGGTTTTTTCTTTTTTTACCCACCACAGGTGTCCTGTGGGAAATGTATATGGTATGTGAGACAAGTGGCACATTGAGGTTATAAAGCAACAGAGACCCTTCCATAGGACTGAAGCGGAGTTCTCCTGGAGCTGCGAGCTTTAGGAATAAAGTATACGCCTCAGGCATTGTGTAAATTATACATTTTAACAAGAATGTTGGATTCCATGGATAATTGTGTAATTATTCATGTAATTAAAGATATTTAATTGTATTATTTCTATATATTTTTACAGCTAAAAACAAAGTGGTATATTGCCGTGTGTGTGCACAAATGAAAACAGACAGTTAGCAGATGTGTTTTAAAGACCAGACAGACGCATAATGAATTTGGTATAAATATTTAAAATACTTTATACAGCATAGAAATCTCTTGACACTCAAACAAAACAATCCATTACAAAATCTTACAAAAGATCCCCCAAGTCCGTATCAATCTCAGTATCAATGAGAAAAAAGGGTACAAAGACGTAAAATTTTCAAATGTTGACGGTACGGTTTGACTCGCAAAAACATTGCATGCAACTTTTTCATTTGGACAGGAAGAGATTCTACAGCGTCTTAACAGTGAGAAGCCTCGTGTGCCTGCGGGAAAGCCTGTCTTTGTGGAGTCAAACAGTTTCATGAAGCCACTAACGTGAGAATGTCAAACATTTCTAGAATCCCTTCGTACAGAAGTGACAGGAACACAGGAGTCGTACTGTTATTTACAAGCACAATTTTTCACATCACTCTCAGAGAGCTCTTGGCAAATACTCATCATTGCGGTTAACATTTAAGACTATTGCACAAACTACAGCATTAAGACAAAAGGAAGTGGATTATTGTCACGGGTGGTGTGTGTGTGTGATCCGAGTAGCAGTTCTTTCCACCTTTGTACCCTCAGCCTTCGGAGAGGTTGATCACTTTCATAAGGCTTTTTGATGCTCTATTTTTTTTAGCTTTTCTTATTATTATTTTTTTCAAAACTGACTGTGAACACGCACATCTTGCTGTGAGAGTCCTAACTATAAGACAGTTTTACAGTTTCCCCGTGGGTCTTAGAGGTGATGTAAGATTTATAAGACTTGTATAAAAAGTTATAGCTATGACTTATCAGTGTTGAGTGATGAGTTTGTGAGAAGGCTATAAAAAGTGGAGTATGAGTCTGCTCTTGGTACCTACTTCTATTTCAGTGTGTTGATTCTAATGGCGCTAACGCTCAGACACTGCAACACTGTAGCAAAATCCACACGAGCATGTCACAACCGACTGCTGTTACACGACTGTTACATACATTAATGCATGAATAATGCAGTGAGGTAAAAGATGGCAAACATTGTTGATGCTATAGGTTTTGGTTTTATAAGAATAGTGCAGTGATCTTCTTCATCCAGGCAGCATTGAGGAGACAGTGCCAGCTGGCTGGAAGTCAAGTGGGTATCTTAAGAGAGTTTTCACGGAGACGAAACACTTATACATGTAATCAGGGTTAGGGTCGAGGTCTGTTAGCTGGTGTGAATCAGTTTGCAGTTCAATTAGTAACCAGGTACAGCAATATTACATAAGAGAGTATCTCTTAACTCAGTGTATAATACAGTGTGTGTATGCATGTGCGCGTGTTTGTGTACACCTTGTTTGCAAGGCCCATATTACATGACGTCCCAATGTCCACTCTGTATCTAGGACACAGCGAGGTTTAGTCATCCTTCAGGGATCTGCTTCAAATCTCATCTTCTCAGTGTCACCACCTCTTATTACATAATGAGAGTGGCAACAAGAGATAAAACATTTTTAAACCCCGTCTTCTTTTTTTTCCTTTTTTTTTAAATGATCGTGAAAAAGTGGCTCAGTCGCAATAAAGGGACAGTTCACAGTTCAAAAGGCCGCTCTGGAAGACCTCTCCAACTGAAAAAATTTGTTGAGAGGGGCCTTGAGTTCAGTCTGTCTTTTCTTTCGTTTTCTTTCGTCATGTATCCCTCAGCAGAGGGTCTTGAGCGCACCAGACGCACATAGGAGAGTCTGCATGGGGTACGGAGGTGGTGACACCACCTCCTCGACAACCTGTTCTGGTCGGAAGCTGAACGGCTGCAGCTGGACCTTCTTCTTTAGGATCTGTCCGATTCCCATAGAGGGGAACTTGCTGCGGTGCGTTGGGCTGTCGGGATCGCTGCTGCTGTTTGAAGGAGGACTGAACGCTGAGGTTGGGTTAAGGGGACTAAAGGCGGACTTCGGAGGGCTGAAAGCTGAGTGGCCTGGGGGGCTTCCTATGGTGCTGGGGGGGCTGCCACTAGTGTCAGAGGAACCACACCAATCCGAAGAGTTGCTCTTCTTGGGCTGCGGGTTGACAATGAGGACGGGAGGACTGGGGATGGTGGCCTTCTTCAAGTAAGAGGAGTCAGGTTGGAAGGCAGAGACGTGGCGGGGCGGAGACAGAGTCCCGTTGGTCAGCTTGTACCAGGGTGAAGCCGGGGTGTCTTCGATTTGCTCAGCTTTGGAGAGGGAGCCGAAGGAATGCATGCCGATCGGTGATGGCGCTGGTGGAGCGGGTATGTTGTGTTCTGGGCTCGTGTTGACTTGCGGAAGGGTGGCCAAGCGCCTCCGTTGCTGAGGGGTGTTGTGGAAGAGAGGCTGGATCTCTAGATACTCCATAGAGGAAGAAGCAACGGTGCCGGGTGGTGCCAGAGGTGAATTACGATGGCCACCGGTTATGGCACGCAAAAGACCTGAGGAGGAAACGAGAAGCATTGTAACATTTCTGAAATACCGTATTTTGATGTTAATCAAACATTTATAATAGTTTGTGCTCAACTCGCTGCAGATACAACTGAACAGTCGAGAACTGCAGCTTCCCTGAATACTTTTGGCTGAGTGCCTGAGTTTGTTCTATATGTCAATGTCAGCAAGGCCCCTACTGCAGCATGTCACAACCAGGTGTTGAAGAACAAGTACATTCTTTTCTGATTTGAATACAAGCCTGCCCTGATTTGAATACAAGCATGTCCTGACATGCTGCAACACCTTGAAACAGCCTATAAGATTTCGGCAAATGAGATGGGAAACAAAGGATTAGCCTCAGCTTTGCCCCCGGGACCTTGTTGTAAGCTTCTTCTTTAAGGAGTGTCATCTGACAGACTCCAACCACCTATCACTCTTAGAAAGCCCAGGCCTAGTTTAATGTAATAAATAAATGACATTTAGTTTAACTCCATATTATATATTACTTCTTTACATTTCATCGGTCAACAAGTTTTTAAAAATTGCCCTACAATTGACTGGTAACTTATCCAGGAGGTTTCCTCTCAGATGGGTAGATGGGTGGGTGGGTGGGTGGGTGGATGGATGGATGGACAGACAAACAATGGATGGAAGGAAGGGTGGATGCATGGATCGATGGATGACTGGGTAACTACGTGTGTGAAACTGGTCGTTGCCGTACAAGAACATGCATGCTCAGTCAACCTACCCTGTATGAACAAAGATAAAGTGACACTTCTTTAGAACACATGTTCTTTATCTTATTTTTTTTATTATTTTACAAATATGCCCGAGCGTTTCTGCGCTCCTCACCTGTTCTGTGTTTCTTCTCCTTGCTGGGCCCCTTGCTAACAGCCAGGTAGACAGGCGTCTGTTTGGGGGGGATGGTGAGCTTGTCGACATGCTTCCTCCACTGGGTCTGAAAGTATTCGCTTTTCTGCTTTTCACCTTTCTTCTTCTCCTGGAACTGCATCTCCTAAACAAGCAAACCACCAATTACAGCGGCCCCTTTGCATTTGGCAAACCTGTTGTGTTGTGTAGCCAGTTTATCACCTCATAAATCATTTTTGTAACCAAACACTGTATTCAGTGTCATGAAGAAACTCTTTTGGAATTTTAGGTTAGAGGTAAGAAGTAAGAGTTCAAATTGTTGAACCACTTTGGATAAGATAAGATCCCCGTACCCGGTACTCTTTAGAGAGTCTCTTCATTTTCTTGTTGAGCAGGAAGTAGACAGCCAGGGTGTGGCAGGCGCGGTTGGTTAGGACGGCGCTCAGCACCTCGCTGTGCTTGTAGCTCATCTTCTCCGTCATGTGCAGCAACACCGTGTGGTTGATTTCCTCGATGTGGATCCTTAACACAGAAAGGAAAAATGAATGCTTTAAACTGTTGAAAATTCTGAAAAAAATAAAAAAGAATAAGCTGCAATAGTGTGTGGGTCTACCTGTTGAGGTACGGTGCTCCTGTGTTCTTGTTGGCTAGCTGTAGCCATGAGTCAGCCATCACCTGATGGATATTGGGACGCTTGTTGGGATCTGGCTCAAGAAGCTTCTTCAGAAGACAGATGGCAGCTATGACACAGAGAGGGAGAGTACATGGTTATGTGTTGCCACAACACTCAAATCATTGCAAACAGAGACATGTTTTCCGTGTTTGTATGTCACTTGTTCCTCAGAAATATGACTGTTCTTCTAATTAACAAGTATGGACGTAATCATCAAATCTATGATGAATAATTATTGCCTAATTTCTCTTCCACGTAGCACACCACGCACAATAGGTCCGGAATAACTGGAGCGGAAGTCCAAGTTGCAATATCCCTTTGTCTCGTCACTAACCACAAACTTGGCCCCTTATCCGCTTTCATTCTGTTCTTACGTAAGACAGATGAGGTGACACATGTATATCATAATCAACTTAATGGCAGGGTTGGGACATTGGCTTAGATAAGGTTGCATAATTGGAGCTTAGCCATCTCCTACTTTGAATATTAGCGAGTGACACTGTTCTTGACACGCTCAGGAGAAGCATCTGTGGTATTTGAGTGTCACAGCCAGTTTGGTACTCTGCCAGTTTGGTTCAGGTGTGCACTTTAACTTGTTGTTTTGAATTTCTTTCCTCTGTTTAATAACTATTAATGATATATAGTATCACCATTTAGATTTCATTTATATACAGTGTATGTATGATGTAATATTTGGGCATACGCTAACTAATTCAACGGTAAGTGCGGGGGTGGCTCATTGTATTTTGTATTTTATTGTATTGCCAAGCCTTCTTGAGTTCTTGAGAAATGTCTATTCATACTTTGTTTGTTTGTTGTGCACGTGCACAGCTATCTGTGCAATGATCGGTTATTTTGTTTCTCAGGAAACTGGCCGTCTTGTTTGCTTTTAGGCTCACGTGCAAGCATAACCTGAAATCATCTTGTTTACATGCCAGTTATTCATTCATGTTTCACATTCACCTCTACCCTGAAGGGTGATTACAGCGATAAGTGAGTATTCGAATGGGCACGCCAGTGCACTGTCTGCAGGCGAGCCGTCTTCACAAAGGAAATTCTTATTTACCCGTGGAGAGCGAGGGAGGTAGAGGGTTCATCTCCTTGTCCACCATCTTCTGGTGCAGGGCCCGGAGACTGAAGGGCTCCACGGTGAACGGCAGAGTCCCAGTCAACATCGCGTACATGTTCACACCACTGGAAGATTAAAATACACACTTGAGCTCTGCGTGCACTCGTGAAATAAACAAATGTATTAAAATAAGTCAACATCTGATTGCATTTAAAAAATATACTCACATGGACCAGACATCCACCTTCGGCCCATACTTCTTCCTGGATAGCAGCTCTGGGGCGGCGTACGCTGGACTTCCACACTGGGTGCTGAACGGGTCTGAGTATCCCAGGATACCAGCGCAGTTACTGAGGCCAAAATCTGAGGGACGGAGCAGGCGGGGTGAGTGTTGTTTCTGGGTTTATTACTGTCTTTTCAGCTCGCCACTAAATGAGTCACCTCATCACGGCGTTACACACACAAACAGAAGCAGATTAGCACTGTGGTGAGAGCTTGTAAAGGTTTTAACAGGATATTTAATTGCTCTTAACGCTTCACCACATGTGGGGCACACTGACACTCTGCATCTCCTCTCCAACTGTGATAATCTTTTTACTTCTACTGTAAAGTAACTGGCATTAAAGGCCTTCTATTATTATAAACTGCTTAAATTGTGTCTGTTGTTCTTTGCTGTGGGAAATTTTGTATTTATGAATGAATTCATTATTCCACTGCACTGAACCAGGAGAAGAAACAAGGAGGTTTTGAGTTGGATACTGTAAATGTAGGAATTACCTATGAGCTTGATGTTGTCCTGCTCATCCAACAGGAGGTTTTCTATCTTCAGATCTCTGGAAGGCAAAGACAGAAACAAAGATGATGTCAATGCCTGCACAGCACCAGTATTTACGTCAGATAGCTTATCTGAGTCGCCATCATCAGACAATGCAAAAACAGGCGAGGTCAGTTTGATAAAGAGGATCATGTCTGCGAGATCTTAAAGTCAGCTTTAACCCATAAACATCACAAAGCTCTCTGAGATATGGACTGTTTATATTTTCTGACATATTAATATATGTATATATATTTTTTATTACCTGTGCACCACACCCGCCCTGTGCAGGTGCTCAACGGCCAGCACCAACTGCCGGATGTATTTCTGGGTCTCCCTCTCATCCAGGCGTTTCTTGTCGTAGATGCGGTTCATGAGGTTGCCACCGGGACACAGCTCCATCACCAGGTAGTAGCTGTTCTCCGTCTCCAGGATGTCGAGCAGTTGCGTGATGTTGGGGTGGCGGATCATCTGTTGGATGTGGCCCTCCCTCCTCAGGTTCTTGGTCACATACGAGTCCTTCTTGGCCTTCCGCTTGTCGATCACCTTCACCGCCACCTGGAGGTGTTGAAACAGGAGTGGTGAGGATGGTGTTTTAGACAAAAGCACTAAGTAAAGTTTGGCTCTTGCCTGCGAGAGAGGTTTTCGGAGAGTTGTGGTGTAACAGGTGATGAGCTACTCAGGCTTCATTTCAGGATATATAACTCGACACTGACCTCTCCGTCACAGCTGCTCTCAATGTGGGGCAACCCAGGCGCTATAGGGCCCTGGGGCTGCGAGAGGGGGGAGGTGTGTATATGAGTGTGTGTGTGTTGGAGGGGTTACTGAACCATCATAAACTGGGGGAAAAGCAAATGTTACCCTATCTGTTGGGGAAGGTGCCGAGGCCAAATGGACATTTAATATTCCCCCATTTGCCACAGAGATTAGCTGCAGCTAAACACACATGAGGAGCGGCAACAAATGTAGAAGCGGGACTGAGGAAGAGTAAAAGATCCAACACAGTGAGGAGATTCCCAGTTAGATGTGTTAAGTGTGTTTTTTTTTCTTTAATTACTCATCCCAACATCTCCTGTCTGTGTTCTCTGTGCCCTTGTAGTTTCATTGGAGATCTCTCCTCATAAAAAGCCTCAGAACATGTCCTTTTACCTTTATGAGAAACACTTTGCTTCCCTCTGTAGCTAATTACATTCAATAACGTACCCATCTACTCTATTTCATCCATTGCCCGGGTCTCCTTGTAGCCCGTCTAGACTTGAGTTCAAGAGCATGGCTACCAATGACGGCAAATCATCTCAAGGAGAGCCCACAGACATGGAAAGGCACGACCAATGAAACTAATCACCATATCCATTAATGAAATGGCCAGCGTGGTCGTCTATGTGTGTGTGCGGGTGTGTGTGTCCTCTCTTTCTTCTGTCCTTCAGCTTGTCTTTCTTTTTTACTTCTCGTCCTTTCATCTTTCATAATTGATTCACCTCTAAAAACCTTTTTTACGGCTGCTAATTAAACCTGGCACTATGTGCCCATGCATGCGTGTGTGTGTGTGTGTGTGTGTGTGTGTGTGCATTGAGCTGTCACAATGCAGTAATAGACGGCCCGTGTTTACGCCAGGCAGGGCAGATAAGAGAAGGGGTGTGGGGTATGTATGGGGTGGGGGGGTGGGGCACTGTATTTACAGTAGGCTAGTCTATATGAGGAGATGAGGAGGAGGAGGGATGTGGGTAGGGGGGAGGGGTGTGCCCAGCCAGGGGGCTTCTGGGGGATTCAGTTGTTTATCAGGCACCCCTCAGACAGAAACAGAGGGAGGTGGGTGGAGTACGGAGGGGAAAGTGGGTTACAGACTTCAAAAACACATGCATATGACCTCAGCAGCCCCCCCTGACCATGACAACACCATGCCTCACCTCTCCTCACTTTCATACCCCCTGCCTTTAAAAACACACACATCATTTCATCCCCCGTCCACACTAACTCTCTAGTGATGCAAAAAAAAAAAAAAGGATGTGGGAGTCCTGTATTTCCTTTCCCCCCCTGACTACCCTTTTGCTTGAATAAACTCATTGCCCTCCGCTCCCCTCCAAGCGTCTTTTGGATCCCTGTATTCTAGTGAATGAGAGTGAGTGAGAGGAAAGAAAAGGGAGGGCATGTGATGTGCTTGGCTTGCGCGATTGCCAGTGTTTGCATCATCCTCAACAAAGAGAGTGAGGGGAGAGGAGAGGAGCGCTTTCTTTTCTCCTCACAGCAACAGAATGGGAAGATGTGGGGGGGGGGCACAGGATGAGATAATCCTTAATATGCTAATTATCACATTTAAATGGCACATATTGTGTTTTTACACATGTACAAACCAGACATGGGTCTACATGTAGGAACACATAAGGAAGAGGAGGTGGGCTACTTGTTTTCCAATATGCAAATGTACTGGTTGCTCCTCCAAAAAAAAAAAAAAAAAAAATCCTGGAGAGACAAAGGCAACCAGTGGCCAATGGTAGCCCATCAAAGCCACTGCGCTGGCGGAATCATAATGAACCCGAAGCCCATTTATCAACGACACGATTTCATATGCAAGTAGCAGCTCTGTCCTCTCATAGGCCGGTCAATTTCCCCCTCTGTCCCTATCACAGGCTTGCGCGCCCAGGAGCGGTGAGCTCACCAGCAAGCAAGGAGAAACAAAGCAGGAGGGCTCAGACAAATAAATACCCATCCAACACATGTTGAGAAAAAGACTTTCTGTCTCTCACGCACACGCACACACTAAAAGTAAATATTGTCACTGGAGTTTGGCTGGAAAACAAGTCCAGCTGCGCGTTCAGCAGCTGCTGGTGCCCATGAGCTCAATTAACAAAGCGTCCCTTTGCAAACAGGGCTGATCACTCTCTCTGATTAGACCGGCATGGTGTAAAATCATCATGTACAGTATGGATAAATAGGGAAGAGTTATCTGTGGCTCACATGCAGGCAAGTGACAGCTGACACTGAATGAAATTTAAAACCACATCAGACCCCTTTGCTGCATGCCACTCATATTTTTAGATGTTACAGTGACAGTCAGAACAAACTCAGTTTTTCCTTCAAAAGTTGGTTTAAGAATTGTGCAAGAAATCTCTAATCAACTGAATAAATTCTGATCACAAGATGAATTTAAATCATGTCAAGAACAGAAGTATAACACACACATTTTCACCATACACTGTTGCACTTTCCACTCTGACAGTCCGCTTACCTTCTCCCCAGTCAAGGCGTGGAGACCTTCTCTAACTTTGGCGAACGACCCCTCTCCCAGTTTCCTCCCAATCAGATAGTTCCCGACCCGTTTGGTGTGGTAAAAGTTCTTGAGGATGTCCGCTGCGGGACTGCATAAGGAGGCCGGGAGGATGCCATCGTTTGGGGTTTTCCCCTCGTGTAACCCGTGGCTGTTGTCCACTACCATGTCGCTGTCGGCAACTGGCATCACAGCTCCCTTGTCAAATAACTCCTTTTAACAAGGGAGGGTGAAGACTTACGCAGCTCGTCCCTCAGCCCAGCTTAAAGCCAGGTATTAAATGCTTAGCGTCCGGTAGGAGAGAATAAACACTCCGCTCTGTCTGCGTCTCGGCCCTAATAACAAATTAAGAGAACCGGAGCTTGCGCCACCTGTTCGCCCAAAGCATCCAGTGAGCGCACTCAGCAGGTTCCGAGACTTGATGAGTGTATCAGCTTAGATTGGAATGACACAGAAAAAAATGCCAAACCCAATCAATGCAAAGTTACTAACTGACGCAGCCCGTCTTAATACAACAACAACAACACACACACTGTGGCTCAGTCAGAGGTAGACTATCACGCAGCGTCCCTTCTCCGTACATGAGCGTCTCCTGAATGCGTGCAGGCAGCGTGTTTTTCAGTTTGAAGCCACTTTTCCCGGCTCCTCTGGGTGGGCGTTTCTTCTGCTGAAAAACACACACACACACACACAGGCACACAGGCACACATACACTGTGGTAGCCGGGGTAATTTTCAATCCAATCAGAGCAGGCGGGCGGAGCACATGTGAGAACAAGGGGGACGACTCCACCCGGTACCACCGATGCACAGCCGTTTCGCATGGTGCGTTCAGGTTGTACGCGGCCACGAACAAAGAATATGGCATGTTTGTTGCCTGAACAGCGAGACAGCAACATTGTCACGACATATAGACTGTTTCTTTTTTAATTTCTGCAACATGATTTCTCGCTGCTTGTGTCTTCATTTTTACTGTCATTTGGGTAAGAATTGTGCGTAAAGGACCAAAATGTTTGCGCCATGCGTTGCGCACCCACAATTCCCTAACTCCACATGCACTGAGGGTTAGCTACATGCATTGTAGCAAGTGTTGTCTGTGGGGATTGGCCAGCACCACCATCTAGCTACACCCATTCCTTTGCATTGTGTTGTTGCTTGTTGCTGAACTTGGAGTTCTGCCAGCAATAGAAAGTTGTACTCCACTATACCATTGGCAAACAAAGACGCATTCCCCCCACCACACACACGTTCACTGAGGTGTTCACTGCCCTAATTAACACGTTGTTCATCATCACTCAGGAGGACACCTGCAGGGAGGGGCAACAGTTGGAGACAGATTTTTCTTCCTGTATCTGGCTTCAGGTCAGATTAATATGGCCTGTAATGATCATATCATGTTTTTCTACACTGTGAACCTGCCGGAGGTGAAAACATTTACAGAAACACCTGACAGTAACATCAAATCTTGCTTCAAGTGTGTTATTTTCTAGTCTGTGTCAGAGGTGTTGATGGGACTAGTTTGTGTTGCTACAGTATCAGATTTAATTAAAAAATAAAAAAAATACAGGTGTGCTCTGTTTAATTCACTCCTTGTGTGGATTCCACGAGGGAGTGAGAGGTATTCATACACATATTCTGACTTGCCTGCTGGACCATGCTTTCTAGACACAAGACCAGACATCCAGACATGGAGACAAAAGTGTAAGTGTAGCACCATCTACTGGAGTTATTGTGTATTACAAGGACGTGCAGTCTATTACAACTTCAGCCATGAACTGATGGCCATCTTCCACTGTCCTGATAACTTTTCTTTACTTCTTGTGCTTGGAATATACCCACCAACATCACACAGACTAACATATATTTTCTTCAACATGTCACTAAAATAAAAAAATGGATAAATCTCAGCTGAACTTTTAAATGTTTTTGTTTTTGTTTCCATTGTACTAAAAAAAAAGATCAGCTTTGGTTTGTTTTGCCATTTCTTGTTTCACTGCATGTTATATAAAATGTTTTGTTCCTTTAATGTGTTCTGAATCTGAAAGGTATGGAAGCCCTAAGCTGTCATGCATTCATACATTTTATTTCCTCTGTTATCTCATGATAACAAGTTAATTTCATTTGTTTTCTTGAGATCTCGAGTTATTCGTGTCATTATGTCAAATATTCGTGTCATATGTCATGAACAAATGTTGTTATCCCGAGATAAAAAGAACATTTTTTTCTCGAGATCATGAGGTAACAAAACTTTGTTTTTCCGAGATAATGACATAATTAATACAAGGTCAAGTAGCCTCAGTTTCAGTGACATTTCAGGCTGAATGTGGAGGACTTTGTCCGTTCCCAGCATCTGACTGGCGGCTGCAGTGGGACCCCGGGCTGCATTTTTTCCATGTGCAACTTCTCGCTGCGTTTTCTGGTGGACATTCGGACTACTTAAATGAATGGAGAGAAAAAAAAGTGTTTTCGCTGAAGCACTGGATCCTGTCTGTATCAAGCAGCAAACTCCATGTCTGGGAAATTAAGCCAATGCGAAAGTGCTAAAAACTGTAATTCCTCGAGCGGCTACTCGAGGCTGGCTACAGAACATTTCAACCTCCATAAGCACCCGTATTAAAATGTTTAACATGTTTACAGCCTGGTACAAAAAACAGTTTTGGTCTCTATAGATACTTTACTCATTCATGATAACTGTACTGAGGGTGAATTTTTTTTAACAGACCTGTTCAAATTATATTAAAGTTTTGCAGAATTAACAGGTAGGCGCTGTTACAGATGACTTATTAGAGCACCCAGGTGTCATTAGGCCTAGGTCTGCTGATGATCCACGTCTTTGCCGACTTTTAGATTAGCCAGGAGGCAGCAGAGTCAGGACAGTCAACATGGCGGCGGCCAGTGCTGCATATTTTGAGCTTCAAAACGGTGCTTTGGAAACCTATGAGTGATGTCACTCATGCGCTGTCCATTTTAATACTGTCACGTCTGCACTTTCACTGCATCCTGTCTGATTGACGGTGATGGAACAAATCATCATCTGAAGAGAAAGAAAAGTAATTTTAAAAAAGGAATTGTCACTTTGATTTGAAGTATATTTTCAGTCTTCAACTTGATTTCATGGTTAAATCTGTTGCGTTGGTATTTATGAGTAGGCAAAATATAAGACTGCATGTGTAATCTACTCTGTACATGATTGGCACTTGAGCATGACTGGAGTAGATACACAAAGCAGACAGAGAATGGGAGGAACAAGGAGCAGAGGGGACAAAAATAATTCTGTGGGGCTCTGGTGGGTTAAATCATCCAAATCTCAAAGTGGACACTCCTGTCTCATGTCCTGTCTCATGTCCTGTCTCATGTCCTGTCCACATCATGTCGAATCCCCGCAGAACTCTGCCACCGCGTGGACAGAACCTAGAACAACAACACTGAATCCCATCATGCTTTGCCGTGCCCGCCGACCCGAGAGCTACCGATGCTAGGCTAACTGTCGTTAGCTACCGGGAGCGGACATGTTGTACCGACCCTTCCTTGAATAAACACCGCCGCGAGCGAGGAATTTTGGGGTAAAGGGGG
Organism: Argyrosomus regius; assembly: GCA_946959425.1. Taxonomy (NCBI): domain Eukaryota; kingdom Metazoa; phylum Chordata; class Actinopteri; family Sciaenidae; genus Argyrosomus; species Argyrosomus regius. The sequence goes on along the minus strand of OX336896.1, from coordinate 23,339,652 downwards.
GAGGCTCGGAGCGCTGGGCAATCATGGACGCCGTCAACGCCTTTAACCACGAGGTAAGCCGCCTTCCAGGGGCTCGCAGAGACCATGAAGTCACCGAGTGTTGCGGTGCTGGTCACGGTGCTGTGATGCACTGAAGCTAGTCGAGCAGGACCGAGCTGCGGGCCTAGCTAGGCGGACTTGTCCGTCTTAACCTGGCTTGGGGGGCTAACTGAGTTAGCGTTTGTGTTGTAGTTCCACCTGCACCGCGAGGAATGTTACTGAAAATATGATTTCGAACGACAGCTCCTCCACACTGGTTCCAGTAACCTTGCACAAAGTTCGCAGACTAACATGAACGTTAGCTGGAGGGAGGATGGTCACTAACACTGGTGCTAGGTGGCTACCACACAGCGAGCAAACACACTGTGCTGTTGTTATTGTCACACTGTGGGCATACAAACACGTTCATGAGTGATTGAATCATGTGCACAGCCTGTTTGTTAGCAACATGTAAAGGCCCGAGGACTGACGGTTCATACGAGCCCAGTCCAGAGGCAGGTCAGGTCTGGTGCTGGTGTTTGCCTCTCGTTGCTGCTGGTGGCTTTTTTTTTTTTTTTTTTTTAACCCTTGAGTGTAACAGTTGCCTTGGCTGAGCCCGCTCTAACAAACCTGACAAACAAACCTGTCACCTACTATCAAACCCTGATACTTAAACATCAGCCAACCATGAGCAGTTTCTGTCTCACACTTTCAATAGCAGTTTGTGAAACAGAGAAAGTTTCTTCTTGTTGATCGTGGATGCAAATCGGTGTGCACTTTTTTTGCATTATGCATTTGTGGAGCGAGTGCACATGGAAAATAGAAGTTTTTCAACAATAGAAAGGGAAACTTTCATTCATTCACCCTCTCTACACACGCTGGTTCATTCCCTTGCTCCCACTTCAGAGAATAATGAACAATGCAACAATCACAGGATACAGAGTCCACTTAACCAATCACAGTGCCAACTCTCAGATCATCAATAGTCACACCCAATAAAAGATCAGTAATCCAGTTAACTTGTTGAATGACGATAAGCCTGTGGAGGTTGGGATATTGATTGTGTGACTTGTTTCTGTAACATTCAGTGTAAAGAGTTTCACTTTCTCGCTGTGGTTGAACATGAAAATTAAACGTAATGGAATAGAAACAATTTGCATCACCTCAAGCGCTGTCCTCCCTGTTATCATTTTGCTCCTGTCTCGTGACTCTCCACGCGTTACTCATCGGTTAACTACTCTGTCTCTAGTTATTCTCATTGATGGACTCCAAGCCCCCGATATCTCGGGCGAAGATGATCTCCATCACCAAATCAGCCATCAAAGCTATGAAAGTAAGAATGAATTCAACGTTCCTTGTGACTGTCTATTATCTATGTGAGCGATATTCTCTGTATTTCTGCAGTGAAATCCCTTTTTGAGCCTGTATCGAGACGATAACGTGCTCACTCGTTTTCTCTTTCACCAGCTCTACAAACATGTGGTCCAGATTGTGGAAAAGTTTATCAAAAAGGTGAGACACGCCGTCTTAATTCAACGTCATCTCTTCTCACCAAACAGTCATAAACTCAAATCTGGTTTCTCATTCTGCTTTTTCCAGTGTAAGCCTGAGTACAAGGTAGCAGGCCTGTATGTGGTCGATTCCATTGTTCGGCAGTCCAGACATCAGTTTGGAGCAGACAAAGACGTGTTTGGCCCAAGGTTCACTAAAAACATCACGGGAACCTTTGAGAACCTCTGCCTTTGTCCAGTGGAGGACAGGGTAAGAACAGACAGCAAGCTTGTAGTGCTGTAGTCATAAATGGTACCAAATTGGGGTTAAAGTATTTTGCCTGCCGGCTGTTATTCCCTCTCCTTCACCTGTGTCCTTGCTTTCCTTTGTAGAGTAAGATTGTACGAGTGTTAAACCTGTGGCAGAAGAATGGGGTCTTCAAGATTGAGGTCATTCAGCCCCTCCTGGACATGGCAGCTGGTTCCAGCAGTGCTGCTGCGCCCTACACAGGCACTGATGAGCCAGGTAATTTGTGTGTTTGCACACACGGAGGAGTAGTGATGACTGTAAGTCCATGATTAACTTGAAAATAGAGAAACGTGTGTTAATGCTGTGTCTCCTCCTTCAGGTTCTTCCCCTCCTCCAGCCAAAGAGCCAGTTGCTGCAGTAACGGCGAACTCCACCACCGCGACGTCTGCTGCTCAGCTGCAAAACTCTGATGCCTTTGCTGCTGTGGCACAGCTCTTCCAGACCTCACAGGGTCAGCAGGTGCGTGCAGGCCAGCATTAGCTTTGTCCACGGTTGTTTTGCTTGTATTATCATTGCTTGCATACCTCCTAGACCCTCGCTAATAACCTCTTCTTTCACTCTCCGCCGCTGCCATTTTTAGCTTCAACAGATGCTCCAGAACTTTCAGCAGCAACCAGTGAAGCCCGACACCAACACACAGCCTCCTGCGCACAGCATTCAAACACAGGCCCAAAACGTTGCTGCCGGCCTGGGCATGGTCGCCCCGCAACCTCCCCTGCCCACCCAACCCACACAACAGAAGACGGCCTTTGACAAGGTGACAGTGCATTTTTGTGTTTTCAGCGTATCAAAAGTAATCAATAAAAGTAATATAAGGCTGTACGAGCTTGTCCTTATTTGTCTTACATTCACTACCTGTGTCTCTCAGAAACTGCTGGACCGTTTCGACTACGATGACGAACCAGAAGTTGGAGAAGAAGCAAAGAAGGATGAAATCTCATCACAGCCCTCGTTGTAAGCCCGTTATTTATCACATAAACCACAGCAGCTCTGCAATGCCAAGAAGCTCTGATTGATTCTTTTTTTTAAAAGGACTAAAAGCTCTGGTGCTGATTGAGTATTTCTTTCACCACAGTTTGCAGCAGCCGCCAGCCTTCCTACAGCAGATGGAGCACTTTAAACCACAAATGATTAACATGTCACAAGACCTCTCACAACAGGTAAGCACACACATTTTTACCGCATTTTTAACGTGGTTAAAGTAGATTTCATGACACGTCTAGTCATCAAACTAATGCACATAGTTTTACTCACTCTAACTATTATGGAAGGCACAATATTTATGTCAGTCATCTTCCTCAGGTTCCTCTCCCTCCCAATGGCCAGCTCCAGGCCTATGGTTTACCGCCAGGACAAAGCTTCCCAGTTATGATGCCTCCTATGGGGCATGCTTTGCCAGGGCAGCCCCTCCCTGGTTCTACTGGGCCTCCAGGCTTCCCTGGAGTATACCCTCCCCACAGTGCCGCACAGCAACAACAGGTAGATGTAAGAATACTACAGAGGATATGTAAAATCTAAACATTTAATCTTTATATTTGCATTCAAATTGTAATTTGATGCCAGAAAATTGGAAAATTGCTAAGGTGGAAGAATTAGATGTATGTGATCATTTAAATGTCTAAGAATTTGCATCAAACCATAATCATGTCTTTTTCATACCGTGTCAGGATTTGTCAATGGATATGGACCGTTCATCTATGAGGGATGGCAGACATGGTCGACGGTCACACTCAGGCTCCAGGTAAGAAATGGGACGTGACATGTCAGACTACGTTTCGGTCTCAGCACTGTGATTTCTTCTCTGCCATCATCTATTTTGTTTTACGCAGACAAGCTGCTCGGTGCTTATTCCTGATGAACACATCATGATTTTTATTTTTCCTCCAGGTCTCCAAAGCGGAGGAGGTCGCGGTCTAATTCCCGCACACGGAGATCCAGGCACAGGCGCTCCCGCTCGCGCTCCAGGGACCGGCGTCACCATTCTCCACGCTCTCGCTCGCAGGAGCGCAGGGAGAGAGAGAAGGAGCGAGAGCGACGGCAGAAAGGCCTTCCACCTCCCAAGAGCGAAACACTAAGCAGTGAGTCATAATCTATTTATGGTCCAATCCACTGAAGTTGATAGACATGGCCCTGAAATGAAGTGTTAGGTGTGCAGTGTGTTTTTCTTTAGTAATTTGAAAAAATGATTGTTTTTCAAATAATTTCTCTCCCTTTGATTCCAAACATTGCACGTATTTAAACATTTCAGTTATTTTTCATGTTACCTTCTCTTTCTTCTTTTCAGTTTGTAGTACAACTCTCTGGGTGGGTCAGCTGGACAAAAGAACACAGCAACAAGATGTTGCCTGTTTACTGGAGGAGTTTGGACAGATAGAGTCCATCAATGTAAGTGGACTCAAAGAGATCAGTGTTTTGAATTTTCTCATCCAAAGATGGAAAAACACAGATCGTCCTCTTTTGGTCACTTTATGGTACATTTGTCATGATAATATATATCATATTCAGTATATTTCATGCACGTTGTGGTCTGCTCATAGCCCCCGTTTTGTTGTTAGTTTTTAATATTCATGCTTTATCAAACATTCAGAGACTTGGATAACTAAATGGAAATCACAGTCTCGTTTTTTTGTCCTCACCTGTCTGTTTGTCCTCTTCTCACGTTAAGATGATCCCTCCACGTGGTTGCGCCTACATCGTCATGATACATAGACAAGATGCCTTCAGGGCTCTCCAGAAACTTAGCAGAGGATCTCACAAAGTGAACCAGAAAGCCATCAAGGTGAGTGAGGAACACCGGTTGATGCCTAGTAAACACCGCTGGATTAAAACTGATCAAATCAAAGAGAGAACTGAGAATTTTCTGTTTGTTTTCTTCATTTCCTGGCAGATTGCTTGGGCTTTGAACAAGGGCATAAAGGCTGAGTTTAAACAGTACTGGGATGTGGAGCTGGGTGTCACCTACATACCTTGGTCTAAAATCCGAGAGGTTCAGTTGGAGGAGCTGAAAGAAGGAGGAATACTGGATGTAGACACCTTATCACCAGGTACGAACTCCGACACATTGTATTGTATTATTAATATTGTGTGTTTTAGTGTTTCTCCAGTCTGAATTGTGTCTGTGTTTAACAGAGTGGAGTGGGGTGAGGAAGAGTCTTGACCTTCCAGAGGAACACACCCACAACGGCCGTTCAGAGCCTCAGCAGCCTGAGGAGACTCAAGTAATACCTGTGGCTTCTGCAGCTCCTCCTCTTGCTCAGGTAAACAACAGCTCCAGCATTTTAAAGTCACATTCGAGACGTGTTGATCTTGTTATGTCTATCTTGTGGTGGTGTGTCACCTGGTCAGATAGGAGAGCTTTTTGATGAAGTAACTTAACTTAAGTGTCTTTCTCATGTGAGATCTCCAGTAATATCCTGTAAATGTTTTCAGGTTCCTCCCATGCAGCAGCCCATGGTTGGTGTGGGTTCTCTCCAGCCTCCTGTCTTTCCTGGTCCCATAGGCATGCCTCCGCCTTCCTTCCCCCCAGGCGTCCCCCCTCCTCCTTTCATCAGACCTGGCTTCAATCCCATGCAGATGCCTCCAGGTAGCACCTCCTACAGCTGCCATTAGACCATCTCTGCTTTCATTTAGTGCCAATTCTAAAACGATGTTTATCAGTAAATCTGCACTCACATTAAGATTTCACATCTGTGGTTCAGTTCATTTAGTCCAAATTATACAATCAACATTTTTTTCTGGTTAATTACAAATGAACCAAGAAGTTCTATGGACTGGTTGGTAACAAATTCACTGGGCAGTTATGTTGACTGTCGTCCTACATAACTCACATGTCACAAGTCACTGCTCCTTATGTGTTTGTTCAGGTTCTGTGGTGTCCCAAAGAGCTTATTGAGTAATAACCGGTAATGATGAATAAATAGTAAGAGTAATGAAAAGATTGAAGCAGGATAAAATAGAGGCATCATGTTTTGCTCATTTTTTATTAAGAAACTGCAAAAGCTCCCCCTCCCCAGCAGACTGCATAGAATAATGCAGATGCCACCACAGTGTCATAGAGTCCTGCACACTCCAAAGCACCTCAGTCTCCTCAGTAAGTGGAGTTTGGACCTTTCTTGTACAGGACGTCTGTGTGTCCGACCAGTCCAGTTTGTTGTTGAGGTGAACATCCAGGTATCAATATCCAGTCCAGGATGTTCACGGGTGTGGTCTGAGGCGTATTCTTCCATCACCATCTCCTTCATCTTGCTGGCTTTGATGTGAAGGTAGTTGAGATTGTACCAGTTGGCGAAGTCTGCGATGACCCCCATGTACTCCTGCTCATTTCCTCCTGATACACGTCCAATGATGGCTGTATCTGTCAGTTCTCTGATGTCACTGTTGTGTCTGAAGTCTGATGTGTACAGGCCGAAGCTAAAAGGAGAGAGCAGCGTACTGCAAATCACCACATCACACACACAGTCATGAAGCCTCACATACAGTGGTCTGTTGGTGAGGTAGTCCATAGTCCATACAGCCGGATGGTGGCCAACTCTAGCTCCTTCTAACTTCCCCCTTAGCAGTGATGGCTGTATTGTGTTGAAAGCGTTTGCATCCAATAGATTCTGTGTTTTATTTCCTCTGGTGTGGCTGGGTGAAGTTGGGTAGAGTGGAGGACAGGGAAGTCTCCAGAAATGAGAAGGAGGGACTGTGGGTCCGATGTCTGCAGCTGTGAAGCTGCATTGTGAAGGAGCTCACAGGCCACTGAAGCATCGGCTGAGGGTGGGACATAAACAGTTATCATGATCCAGCTCTGCACTTTGGCAGGGATCACCGGTCTTTCCACAGAAAGTTTGCTAGCACTACGTAGTGCAAACAGCTGTTCTCGAGTGAAAAGAAGAGAGCTTTTTTTGAATGGGTCACAGATGTATTCATGAAGCAGAACAACACACAAAAAAAATGAATCCATAGTTCCAAGTTCATGTTTGCACAAAAAACAGATGGAGATTGGCATAGGTACTAAAAATACTAAAAAAAAACACAGGTTAATTATAAGATCACTTAACTAACAACAACTGATTTAACACTTTAAAACTTTTCATTTATGCTAAAATTGTGTCAAGTATCAGAGTGTCCTGTGCTTGGTCAGTGTCCAGCTGTCATCATAGTTCACTTGAACTCAATCAATCTTGTGTCTCTAACTTCTCTCACCCCTCTTCTCCCAGGTTTTCCTCCTCCAGGTGCCATGCCTCTAGGTCCCCCACCTCCTTCCAAAGGTGGAGCTGAAGACCTGTCTCTGGACCCAGCAGGTCTGGGCAACAGGAAAAATGACGAGGTCCTGGAGAGTCCAAACATCTTCAACAACCAGATGGCACCTATGGGTCAGTGTGCCTTTGTCAGGACTTTACACCAAAGTGGTTATGGATTTGTTGAACATTGAATATTCTGGTGCTTTTGGGCAGTAATGAAAGTTAAGTGTTAAAATTAAAGCTGTAGTTTGTATTTGTTTCCCTTCAGGTAACCAGGTCGGTGTACCTCCAGGTGCACCTCCAAGTTCTCTCCCAGGTGGTCCTCCAGCAAACCTCCAACCTCCTTCAGGTGGTCTGCTTGGCGCGCGGCCCGGTTTAATCCCACTCCAGCGTCCCCCGGTTCCCCCACCACCACACATGCAGCGTTTCCCTCCACCCCTCGGGCCACGACCCCCTCACCCCAACATGCCACCCATGCCACCACAGATGATGCCCAGAGGGCCACACCCTCAGATGATGCACCATGACACCCCTCCCCCTAAAGGAAGCTTTGGGATGCTCCCTCTCCATAATATAAGGGCTCCTTTTCCTCCACATGGGCACGGCCCTCCTCCTCCATTTGTCAGGCCAGGTGTTCCTCGTGGTCCGGAGTTGCCAGAAGAGACGGATGGCAGGCAATTCAGGGGAGACAGGCCTGGATTCAGAGACCGAGAGCCAGAAAGGGACAGAGACTGGGATCGAGACAGGGATAGAGAGAGGGACCGAGGCTTTGGAGGTGGAAGGCGTCCATTTGGTGAAGGAGGGAGAGGGGGAGGTAGCGAAAGAATGGATGGGAGGGACAGGCTCGGAGGCTGGCAGGAAGACGGTGGTGATCACCGGGGAGGAGGATGGGAGCGAGACAGAGATCGAGACAGAGATCGGGACAGAGACCGCGATCGGGACAGAGACAGACGGGACTGGAGGGAGAGACGAAGCAGCCTTGATAGCGACAGGGAACGAGGGAGGGGCGATGATGGCGAGAGGGAGCGAGGGAGAGGGGAGGGAGGAGAAAGGGGAAGGGGAGAAGGCGGGAGTCGAGAGAGAGAGAGAGGGAGAGGAGCTGAAGGGGACAGGCCAAGGCGGTCAGAGCGGCGAGAAAGGACCACGCGATGGGACAGAGACGATCGATTGGCCGAGCTGGAAAACATGGACAGATTTCGGACCTCTAACAGCACAGAGCAACCTTGTTTGACTCCTGTGGTCACTGCGGAAACCAGTAAAGAACCAAGTGTGGAAGCTTCTCAAAAGAAGGCTGAATCAGAACTTTTAGCTCCGCCCCCAGAGGTGACTACTGCTGCAGGAGAGCCGACGCCCTCTGAGCCCTTACCTCCAGCTCAAAGTGAGCCCACAGAAACAAAACAGGAAGCAGCATCATAGACTGGCTGACTACGGTGAACCACTGAAAGTAAAAAAAAAAAAAAAAAATAGTTTTTCACAACGATAACCAGCCTCAACTCCTTGAAGGTGGAAGAACTAACCAGTCACAGTTTGTCAGGTGGTAATTAACAGTTTCTGGGCAGTAACACATTTCTTGAAAACAAACATCTCCCGCACAGGAGACTTTATGGCTAATGGTCAAATTTTGGCTTTGCATCTGTCTCAAGACACACGACCACGTGAAAATCCGTTTGGAAAAATGGCTGTAGTTAAGTGTTGGCTGTCAGCTCCGGTCGCTCCTCCCTGTAAGTCGTAAGAATGAACTGAGTGTTTGCATGTTAACTTGCCTCTGTTCATCTGAGGTCCATTTGAGCTTATTTTTACTCCAGACGGAGGAAACAAACGATTTCTCTGACACAAATGTATTTTTACTTCATGGCCTCATCTGTGTGATAGCACAGATGAGGCACTCCTCAACAAGCTAAATATGTTCATTTTAAAATATTTCTTTTTAATTTGCCAAAATATTATGTCCAACACTGAATACAGGCTCCCTTTCTATTTCTTTCTCATATCATCTTGTGTCTTATGTCGTCTCTTCATTGAAATATCACAGGCAGTAAGGCACAGCTTTGACAGGACTACGGTGACCTTAAGATCCAATCATGTTACTCGTAGGAGAAGGGCATGTGATTTAAAAAAACGTACACGTTAGTTAAGACGTCATCGTGTAACTTGCATTGAGAGTTGGGTGCTCCTGGTGCTCCGTTTGATTATATCCTCATTTGTCACCCTTTGAACCACAATTTATTTCAGGCTGAATAAATATGGTGCAGTAAGAGTGAGGCATGTAATCTGTGAGATGTCCACATTTTCTGGCCAATACCCAATGTCCTTAAAAATCCATCCTCCATATACATTTTATTTATGATTTTAAAAGTCTTTTCCACTAGTCCTGAGACTCTTACTCTCTCTTAAGCCTTACTCTCACAAGACCTCAGAATCTAACTTGGTACTCATATTTTATTGATGACTGGAATTGCACTCAGTTCCTTGTGAAAAAGTAACACTCCTGCCATTTTAATATTATTTAGGAGTCAAGAATGCTTCAATCTTTGATCAAACTGTACTTATCCAGATGTCAGTTTACAGAAACATTGTTAAAAATATAATCATTTTGTTTTGCTATAAAAAATATTGGACACTAACCATCATAGGAGCCCAAAACCAAGGACTTTAACAGTGGCATAATGGAATTTATTTTGGTTAATGGACATTGTGACTGATACATTTTAGATAAGACATTTCAACTGAACATGCACAGAAATGACTGACTAGTGCCCACATGTCATGGTATGTCTCCCTTAGAATATTTAGGACATAAAGAGATTTGATGTTCTACATGCTTTGTTTCAGAGGGTTGATCTAGACAGAGATATTGGTGTGCAGAAATAAAGACAGGTTTATTCATTTGGTAAATGAAATTGATTCAAACACCCGCTGTTTAAAAATGCTGAATATATTTTTCTCTGGATTTTCATCTTGGTTTCTGTTAAATGTTTTTCCTAAACATCTAAACATTAAAGCTTAAGTGGAAGTCAAATTCCATTGGAAATTCTAGGATGTGTATACTTAGTATTTTTTGTGCTGTCTAAATTTCACACCCTTGCCTAAATATGTATATTTTTATTTTTCACTTAAAGAAATAAAATAGAACCTTTTGTAGGTCCAACAGAGGAATATCCAACACACGTTTATTTTAAAAGTATTGTACTCGACATGTGCCAGCTTGGATTTTTGAGCATTTTGCATCAACACAAGTTAGCAGGCAGACTCGATAAGCTTTATGTTTTTGGGGGCGACCTCTTGGATCAGACAAAAAGAGCTTTTCCATGTGCATCAGTCAAACTCTTGAAATCCATACTTGAGGACATACTTTATCTGACTCGTTGACATTTGAAGCCCAGATTCTGCAAGCCCTACACTTGTTCTTGAATTCAACACAGAGGCCCAGAGGGCAAAACTAATAGTGATGAAATGAAGAGTGCTGCTTGGGACACACTGCTGTAAATATGCTTGTATCACTGGCGATTCCGAGGTGTAATGGTAATTGTTGTTTATGATCTGTGATTCGTTTGTCCGAGAGAAACAAATGGACTTGGAAGGAACAACAGAGGCCCTTTGCTTTAACGTTTTTTAACTCCTAATGGTTTGAAGGTTGACAGATGTTTCTATGATTTGTTAAAAATACAAAAGACATGGACATAGAATCTTCAATATTTCAGCCATAGGAAATTGTTTTTAATAAACTATTTTTGTACCAAATCATTTTCCTTGTTCAAATTCTATTTTGTGCTTAACACATGCTGTTATCATCTGGCACACAGTTGACATAATGGTCTATAACAGGCGTGTTATTTACTGTCATTTTGGTTCAATTCAACTCATGCTTACAGGCTCACCCTTCACCATCTGTGCCGAGGAGTTAAACAGGTAAGTTAGTGTCTAGGTGTTCATCTTTGTACTAAAGACCAGTCATGGCTTTAAATGAGCTTTGTACTAGCACTGTACTGGTCAGTGTGTAGTTAAATCATGCTACTTCACCCCTGACTGTTGAGAGGCTTATAGACAGTCTTGACCCCTGGCTTAGTTACTTGATAATACGGATCAGTATTTCATAAATCTTTAGACTGGTGGCAGGAACGTCTAACATGATCATTTTTACATGTAATATATATATTTTTACCACATAATTATCAGCAATATAGTGTGAGAGTAGAGGAAAGTTTGTGAATATATTAGGTTATATATATATATCCGGTATGTATACATTATATAATATAAAAATAATACATTTTATATATATATGTATATGTATATATGTGTGTGTGTATATATATATATATATATATATACACACACTCATTGATGATTTCGGATTTGTCCCCTCTTAATGGGCTTCACCCCACCGCAACCACCAGTAACCAATCAAAATGCGTCATTTTGATAAAAGTTGATTCTGATTGGCCGACTGTATTACACGCCCTCCCAATAGTTATCTACGTAGGTTGGTTGTCCAAGGAAGAGCTAGACCCGACAGAAACTTGGTGTTCATTTGAAGTTGCTGCACAAATAAAGATGGTGCTGAAAGCCGTGTGCGTGCTGAAAGGGGATGGAGAGGTCAGCGGGACCGTGTTCTTTGAGCAGGAGGTAAGGTGTGAGAGGTGAAATATCTGCTTTGTTATTTAAATGAAACTACACGAAGGTTTGATGTGCGTCCTCCTGGCAGTGTTAGCGCTCAGATGCTAAGCTGGCTAGCTGAGTTCTTCATGCGCGAGCCAGTAGTTACATGAGAGACCTAGCTAACTAGATGACCTTACATGTTACTATAAAACGACAAGGCGTCGAACTGCGTCACATTTAGCAAAGCCGCGTTGACTCTGCATACATTACTCAACAGTGTGCAAATATATTCAGTGCAAATGCTCGTTATTCTGCACGTTACATGAACGTTACCGTAGTAAGTGCGCACGCTGTCATGTTTCATTCAAAGCAGGCTGCTCTTATGAATGAGTTAATATGACAGTAAAATATCAGCTAATACAACAGCCACAGAAGAATGGCGCGTAATTAAAGTCATCACCTTTGTACGTTGAAGGCCTGTGTTGTGTTAATGATCCACAGAGTGTGTATTGGTAACGCCTGTTGCACAAGTTCAACGTTTGTCATGTCACTTCCAACGTGACTGATGACCACACCACACCATGAAGCACTTCTGTCTGTAGCTTCACTGAAAAACTAGGAACTGCATTATTAATGACATCTTTTCAAAACAAGAGCAAACGACACTGTTTTACTTTTTTTTTTTTTTTTGCTGAGTCACTGCTCTTTTGGCCTGGTTGATAAGGGAGCACCCAGGCTGGCCACTGATGTGTCATCGATAAAGCAGCATTTGACAAGCCAAAGAAAACGGCAGGAGACTGCACTCATGAATATTCCACATCATCCATGATGATCTGACCACCGCTCTGTACTTTGTCAAGTTAAATGGAGTTTATGATGGAAATTCATGTGCACACGGTGATATCCTGTTCGTACCCTATTCTTCTCCCTGGGCTACCCTTTAAGATAAACATATTATGGTTACTAATGCAGATTAGTCATTCTTTATAAAGAGGAATTTGGAATAAAAGTTCCTGTTCCTATTTTTGTTTTTATAGGGACGCCAGGGTCAGTGACAGCACCCAGTCCACGAGTAGGAATGTTCTAGCTTCAGCAAGGTGAACGTTACTGATAGAACAGCTTAAACTCAGATCTCTCAAGGACCTTAGAGTAGTCTTTCAAACTCACGGGTCTGCTAAACGTAATCCTTGGATGAGTGAGTGAAGTCTATATGAGATCAATGAGGTGAACTCAAAATACTAAGTTTAAAATATCTATATGTCTCAAGTCTGTTTGTTTTTGATGCCCCATGGCTTTATTATTTGTCTGTCTGAGTTACTAACAAGAATGCCCGAGGAGTACAAATAAGATGGAAATGAGCCTTGTTTATTTTAGCTTCGGGTCCTTCTGGTCACCTGGCTTTGACAGCTGTTAATTCATGTTGTCTTGATCTGTTAGAATGAATCAGCGCCCGTGAATGTGACAGGAGAAATCAAAGGACTTCAGCCCGGTGACCACGGTTTCCACGTCCATGCTTTTGGAGACAATACAAACGGTGAGCATCTGACAATAGTCGCCTCACGGGTTTCTGTAATTGCAGGAAATAAATTTACTGCAATGCCTGGTGTTATGTTTCCTACAAACGGACTCAATCTGAAGTGTTTCATTAAACTTCTCTTCTTTCCCAGGGTGCATCAGTGCAGGCCCTCACTTCAATCCCTACAGCAAGAATCATGCTGGTCCTACTGATGCAGACAGGTGAGTCCAGTCTGAGGGAGGAGTAGTTAGGAGCCATTAAAGTGTTCAGCAAATCACTGTGCCCAATGATGTCCATTTAAAATGAGTTGATTTGACTGGTTTATATTTATCAGAATCTAGACTCATGGATTAACTAATCAATTTAAAGCTCTCTCACATTGATTTTAAATCATGATATAATTATGACCTGAAGATAAATGAATACACATCGAACAGTCTTCGTCACAGTAGATATTTAGGTCAAATAGACCTTTTTTTCACCCTGGTTGTTATCAGAAAAGCACAGGTCAAACTACTGATGTTAATGAAGGCTGCATATCGTCACCAGGATTTTGGAACAATTAAATAATATACAGACATTTCAAATGGCTTAATTAATTATTCAAAAATTCAGTCAAAGCTAACAGTTGAGAGTTCATATTGGTGGATTTGACAATGTCCGTCTCACTTTCTGTGACTAACTAACTTATACTGTAATGGCAGCAGCAAGTCCCAAGTATGCTGTCTGTGTTAAAGATGGTTTAATGTAATCTAATGTTTCTTCTGTAAATAGGCATGTTGGAGACCTGGGCAACGTGACTGCAGGGGCAGATAATGTTGCCAAGATCAGCATCACGGACAGCATGCTCACTCTCACCGGCCCCATCTCCATCATTGGAAGAACTATGGTGGTAAGGAAAAGTGCCTGCCTGGCATTCTTAAACCGAGTCCACTGAGTTCTGAATGTGTGGGATGGATGACAGTGAATTCTCTTTATGTATTTAAGCACACACTGATTGTAGAGGGACTGAATATTATGATGATGTTTCTGACCATTGATTTTCATTGAACTCTGCGCTCAGTGCGCTGACTTTTATTGTCATGATACCAGTATGTTTGCCATACAGTCCTTCCATACCTGATAACACTCTTCAAAACAGACCGCCTGATAAAATATAAACATAATTTTATATTCTACCCTAACCACTGGACTCAACTCAACAGAAATGAAAATATAATTTGACAGTGTCATTGTCTCTAAATCAGTATCAGGATGTAACGCAGCAGCTTTAAGTACTGAGCTGAATATTGAAAGATGTCTCACTGAAGGACGACACTGAGTGTTTGTGTGAATGAAGTTTTGTTGTGAATTTTCATTTAATTTATTCAGTGAATAATTAAGAATGGTAGACCGTTTCACTGGACCTACATAGTAAGTGTCCTATATCAGGAATCGATAAGACACCCTGCAGCCAATCAGAATAAAGTATTTACCAGGACCACGGTATAATGCTTGATACTGAGCATCTAGACTGTAAACTGTTAATGTTCTCTTCTCTGTGCTGTGTTTTAGATCCACGAGAAGGCCGACGATCTGGGAAAAGGAGGCAATGAGGAGAGTCTAAAGACTGGCAACGCTGGTAGCCGTCTGGCCTGTGGAGTCATTGGCATTGCGCAGTAAATAGTCTGCCAGAACACGACGCACTGGAAACAACTTTGCCCCATCGCACTTAAAAAGACCAACCTGGCTACTTGATGTAAGAGTGTGTCCTCCTTCGCTACTTCTTCACTGCTTTTTATTGACTAGTAAGAGAGTAGATGAGCCATACTTCACCCCTGTTTATTCTTCACGACAATTCTCTTAGTTTGTCTTCTGTTCAGTTTTGATCCCAAAGAATTGGTAACGCACAAGTACTAAACAGATGTACACTGTTTTGAAAAGATAATCAATAAATTGTAAGTTCATCTGAAACGTGTGATAATTCTGTCCGTTAACATTTTGACTCTAAACCTACGTGTAAATCAGGGCTCCAGAGTGCGACCAAAATTTTTGTGCGACTAATAATTTTTCTAGGTCGCACTGGTGCACCTGACGCTGCCCGGGTGAAAACAAATTTATTTTGCAAGCGCATCATCTCTCTGTGTTCTCCTGTGACCGAACTCCCACTCATTGTAGGATCATATCGTGGTCTAAACCAATAAGAGACAGAGCTCGGGCGGGTCTTTGCCTCTGATTGGCTGTGGTCCTGTTCACTGCTCTAAGTTGTGTGTGTTTAAAAATTGCGAGCGACCTGAGCGCCAGAGTAGCCTAACTGAAACGGAAAAAGAAAATAAATGCGACAAAACGAAAATGAAGAGAGGTAGAAACATTGAAAGTTTTTTCATTAAGAAAACTAAACCTACAACCAGCCCTACTACTGTCAGTCCATCCATCCCCACTACTGAGAGTCCATCCAGCCAAGACACGGAGCCCTCGGTCCCTGGTATGATGCCAAGCCCCGGTCCTTCGATAGCGAATCAGACTCGGAACCAGAACAACCAAGACTGAAAAAGCCCCCCCCCGGAACTTTTTTTAAAAAACCCTAAATGTATTCTTTCAGACAGACTCTAAAACAATTTCCCGTGAGGTATGACAAAAAAAAAAACTATATGCTACTTTTTTTTTAATTTTTAAAAAACCCAACTCCCGAGTTTGAGTTTGAAATGTTCAATTTCAGCTCAGTGAAGCACTTTAAACACTTTATTTTTCTTTTTATATATAATTGTGCTTCAAATAAAGACAAGCATTTCTCTACACCTTATTCTTGTTTAAAAATCACTGACATTATATGAAAGTTATGGAGAGCGATTTAAAAAGGTGACCTTATGGCATTAAAGGTGACACAATGAAAAATTTGGGTTCACCTAAATTCTGTGCTGGTGCATCCAAAAAACAAATAGGTGGAGCCATTGTTTATGTTGATTATTGCACCTGGGGCTGTTTGCTTTGGTAACTGAAGCTTGTTTGGTCTGTACTTTCTGTGATGACATTGATACTCTGTCAGACTCTGATCAGGACAGTCCGTTTAACTGCCACTGCATACAGTGAGGGGAAACAAGTATTCAACATGTCAACATTATTATATCATTAAATGGATTTTTAAGCAGCTTTTCACATGAAATTTAGACCACACATTAATATTATTAATGAAACTAGACATGACAAAATTAACCTAATCCATAAAAAACATGCAGTGAAGACACAGGTGTAATGTAATAAATGACATATTAGTTTCATTTGAAAGTAATAAGTTACAGTGTTTAGTGTGTGTAGAGTAATGCATTACTGATTACACTACTTTCACCAACAGACTGCAGAAGTACGACTAGGCAACTTTTCATAGCAGCAATCAGCTCAATTTCATTGTGGTTCATTACAAATCAAGTTTTTATAGTGAAGGCTTTTCTCTGGCGCACAGGCCCATTCATGCCTGCTTATATCAACAGTATAACACCTAATTTTGGTTATTAACTCATGTATAATACACTTCATTTAAATAAAATAAAACTCACACAAACTATCTACATTACTGTAATGTGTTATTTTGGAACACATTACCACAACACAACAAAATTCAGGTCGAACAATTTGAATAATTATGCTGACATTGTGCTTCAGTCCTTAATAAATATGTATTTCATCAAATGACCACAAACTAGTGAATTTACATGTGCTGAAAATGTATCAGCAGGTATGATCTAATGAAGCAGGCTGTACCTCATGGGAACTTTGATTCAACCAGGACCCAAACAACATATTTTTGTCCAGGTCCCATAAAAACAGGTAAACATAGTCATTGTTGGAGCAGCGCACCTGTCGTAAACGACCTCTCTGAATGTGACGGGTCACACATTTCGTTAAAACACCGGGCCCGGACACGTTAGCTAAAGGCGGGACTAGCCTCCGTTAAAACAAGAGGAATACGTTTTATTTAGGAGGTACTTCTTAGACAGTAACGTGGTTTGTCAGCGGTACACGGTGAACACCGGCTGGGTTTATTTTGTCTGGAGTTAAGAAGTTTGACCCGCTTCCGGTCCGGTCACCAGAGCTGTCGTCGTCGATGGTGAGTAATTAGCTGCTCGTTAACTGTGAAACACCTCGTTTGCTTCTCTAATGGAACAAAAAAGTTGTAGTGAAGAGTATTTAAATTAGTTTTTTTAAGTACGTTATGAGTAATAGTAATAGTTACATTTTTAAGGTACTTAGCCTTGGTAATTAGTCTGATCTCTACTTAAAAATACTCCATTACATTAAAAGTCCCTGCACATCTCCATTAGGGAAACTGGAACCATTCAATGTTTGCTAAGTTTGCATAAAAACAGACTTAAATAATTAATCTACTATCAAAACAGTCACTGTTTAATTTTGATAATTGACTAATCAACTAATTGATTAACCTGTACGAAGCCCTAAGCAGTCATGCATTCATACATATATTTCCTTTTCTCGTGATAATCTGTTAATATCATTTGTTTTCTCGAGATTTCGGGTGATTTATGTCATTTTCTTAAAAACCCAAAAGTTATAATAAATCTAATCATTTTCTCGAAAACGAGCTAATGAGCCTTTTTTCTGTACATATAATGACATATTATATTTTACAGCACATACATTATTTATTAACACATAACAACATTTTCTTAAATTTTTCAGTGATTTAAAATCAGAATTTGTAAAGTAGTAGTAGTAGTAGTAGTAGTAGTAGCAGTAGTAGTAGTACTAAAGTAACTAAAACTGATGCTGAAAATGTGAAGTAGAAGGATAATGTGCCATGAACTGAAAATACTCAAATTTGTACTTATACACAGTACTTGGGGAAAATGTACTTACAAAGACAATACAATAAAAACGTTAAGTTAAGTAACACAAAGGTTCTCAGGCAGGGAGGTTCAAAAACTTTGTCTGGACTGGGTGTTTAACTGGATCATCCTCTAGAGGGCGTCGCTACATAACTCAAACTGTAACAAGTACAGGATGATGCCTCTTAGATCAGATCATATTTTGTCCTCAACACAATTTTTAAAAATGCTCTCTTGCTGGGGGGGTACATTGTAGAAGTGAATACCAAATGTCCACAAGCTAATGCTGTAAACATTTGTTTCTCATCATTGAAGGATACACATGCCTTATTACACTGAATAGCTTAATTGTGAACTGCTTCTGCACATAAAAACATTAAATATCACGATCATATCAGACAGACCTACTAAAATATAGATAACAGTTTCTATATGGAAATTTTGGGTTGAAATTGGAATGTTGCTCTTTGCTCTTCATCTATGATATTAAATTGAGCAGCTGTGCCCTGCACTCACCAACACACACAGACGCACACACACAGACACACACACACAGACACACACACACACGGATACATGCTTATACAGTACACACATCCCTGCCTACAGACAGGCGGCCGATGGTTGCAGAAATTGCATTCTCTAAAAGCTTTTTTCTTTTCACTTGAATGGCGGATGCCGTGAAGTGACTTGGCACTCTCTGCTCTTCTCTCGGGGAAATGAGATATTGGAGGGCTTTCAATGGAGTTAATACCTCAGGGAGCAATCCAGAGGCAAGCTGCAGAGTGTGTGTGCGGTTTAAACTTGTACGTGAAATGTTTAGCTCTGAAAATGTAGTGGAATAATCATATAGGAAGACGTGGAAATCAATTGGCACATTGGATGTGTCTCTTGCTCTGCTTTCTACTCAGCAGTAGATAATCTACTGCTCATAAATGTCAGCTTTGAAGCCAGTCAGGCAGCAGAATTGATGCCAGCGGTGAATAAAAATTAGAGAACCTTAAGCACTTGTTATTTTATTAGCATAATATAACATCTATGTTAGCATAACATCTCTAGCTGTTTGTCACTAATATCCAGTGGTTGTTTTTACAGTTTTCATAAGGTGCATTAGTGGTGGCAAAGGTTAATTCCATTTTTATTTTAAAATGTAGCTTTTTACAACAGAGCAATTCCATATTTTCCTTTTTTTTATAAGGTAGCAGGTAGTTTTTATGCATTCAAGTCAGTGTACTGTGTCACTGTGCCCAAGGATCCGTAGTAATGCTGTTCCAGGCAGCCCAAAACTGCATATAGGTTGAAATATCTGTATTTGTGTAGACGGATGCAGCCAGCAGGGCAGAAAGACATAGTGCCTGTAATAGCTGGTATAAATAGCCTGGGAGTGGAGGTGATGAATAATAGAGACTCGCAACGCTGCTGACAGTGAAGGAGAGAGGCCGTGACAGCGAGAGAGTCCAACGAAGCTTCGTATAAAAGAATAGAATGAGAAAGGCAATGAGAATCATCTGTCCAGCTGCTGACAGGAGATAATGTGAAATGCCATATGTCAGTATAATATCATAATGTGTAATATGTGTGTAATATCAGATGTAAATGATGGACTTTGCTGGATTAGATTTTTGATTTGTATTTGGTTCATATGAAATGTTCCACATAAAGTGTAGGCTGTCTCCAAGTGTTGTTTCAATGACTTCACTTTCACAGCACAGGCCTTTTAAATTCAAATCAAACCCGAGCATGAGCCAACACAACACACACATAATTTATACTTATGTAAGCCTTGGAGCAAAACTGTCACTGCATCTCAACAACAAGGTTTCAGGTGAAAGGTAATGCTTAAGGTCTTTTCTTTCCAGAACCAGTGAACCAGTCTTACAGGGTCCAGTCCTTTTGTTGCTGACCTTTAGCTGCGGTGAGTTGGTGTGTGCGTGCATCGTATCAAGAGAGAGGTGAAAATGTCCTACTATTAACTGATATCCAACACCCACATGAACACAGTCACACATGGAGGAGGTAAAGCTGTCCCTCTGGTGTTCACTGACTCAGACGTGGAGGTTCTTCTTCTCAACCAAGTTATGTAAGTGGAGTGAAGTGCACTTTACTGGCATGCGTCTGTTTGTACACATACTTTGTCTGTGGTCTTTGTTTTTCCCCGTACGCATCCAACATTAGGCCCCAAAGCACTGCTGACAGGAACCAGTGTGATGACATTTCTGGAGGTGGTTTTCTACCGTGCCCCATCATATGACCCGGCACTTCAGCTGAACACTCTGGACAGGCTGTTACTTGTTTAATAGACTATATGTACTACATTCCCACCCATCTTCAATCCGTGTAACTGACTCCCCTCAGGTGGAATACTTTTACACTTACCTGGGTCTCAACCATTTGTGAAATGAGAAGCAGTCATTTAGATGTGTGGTTCCTGACTGATGTGATTGAGCCAAAATGGCTGACAGTTCAGTTTTGGAATTAAATTACAACCATTGAGTAGTTGATCTCAGCCAGAAGGATTGTACTTAGGACTGCAACAAAGAAAGTTAGTTACTTTTTGTGTCCAAAAGTCAAAAATATATACACATAATGAGGGAGGATCTAATGAAAGATGCATTTTGGGAAATATAGGATCCAGTTTTTTGAGTTTGGCCTATACCAGGGGCTGAAAGTCCTGATGTTTTGTTCCACTGCACACATTTTAAACATTCCTTTTATTATTATTCATGAGTCCCCATTCATGAAAGTACAATACAAAATTATTGGAGTGTCCTTTCATCTGCTAATCGTTTCAGTTGTACTAGTATTGGCACAGGTTTGTGTGATTTATGATTGTTACTCTCTTGAGACACAGTTTATAGTCCGGTAACTGCATTCTCACAGATGCATGTTTTGAAACAAACAGGAAACTATACTGCTCTCTATTATGAATAATCCTCTTTAGGTATTAGTGCTCACTCCCCTGTGAGCCTCCTCCGTTCTCTGGGGTGAGAGTTCACCTTCCGGTACACCATCTACCACTGACATTGTTGGGGATATTTTAGAGACTAGGAGCCATAGGTCAGGGGTGAGATGCCATAAATGATGCCTATACTATGAGACATGGTTGGTTGGTAGACAGACTAATTACAAGGCCCCTGTGACCTAACCTCTGCCCCTTGAGCTGTGTGTCATGTGATCATGAGAATAGAGCCCCTGAACACACCTTTGCATTTAAAGTTGACAGCTAATTCTTTTTTATGCTGATCAGTTCATTCTCTGTTACATTTCTACCACTGGTATTGTTTTCCGCTCTCCATCTCTCACCAGCTCTCATAGTTATGACAGGATAGTGGAGAGGAGAAATGTTGGATTCTGAATCACGTGTTAAAAATGGTTCAGTAGCCTTTCAGCCCAACAGACCAGTGTCAGCAGGCTGTAGGATGGAACTCTACTGTGTGGAGGTCGGTAGAGATGACTCCAGAGGGATTCAAAGGCCTATTTAACACATTACTACCCCTCTCTCATCCATGGTCAAACAGCAGTCTAGGGGTCTGACCTTTGAACTCAGTGACCTGCTAACCCTGCACGACCATAACTCTCACTTTTACTCAAGAAAATGCTCATTATTCTTTGTAGGATGATTGCCCGTAGGATTTTCAACACTGTTTTGTAGATTGCTTCTTGGAGAAGGGCAGAGAGACCGACATGATTGGCTATTCGGCCACCGAGTAGTTTGCCAGACGCTGACCTTGCGTGACATTCCAGGGATGCCTCTGTGTCGAAGTCCTGAATGGTCAATGGCAGGAATATCGCATATGTTGATCACAGACAAGTGACAGCATAGTATCCCATGGGAACAAAAACTCTTACATCAAGCTTACATGTTTACATGTACAGTTAACTTTGATTACCGATTAATATTTTGAATCATTTATTGAGCTCCTTAAATGTGATGATTTGTGGCCATGGTCACAATCTTAGTTTTGTGTTATAGCATGCTAACATTTGATAATTACCACAAAACTGAAGGTGATGGGAATGTCAGTAGTTTTGCAGGTATTTTTTTAGAAGTAAAATTATTGGACAAATTGAAAATTTCCCTGGTGTTACAAATACAATTCATTCTGAGGGGAACATAAATATGTACTGAATTTTGCGGTTACTCATCCAATGGTTGTGGAGACATTTCATTCAAAGCCACAAATGTGAACCTCCTGGTAGCACTCAAGTAAAAGTCAGGGGATCAATCAAAGTCATTGGGATTCATCTGTGGAAATTATGAGTGCCTGTAAAAATGGTGTGGTGACAATTTATCTAGCCAAGTGAAAACTTTTACCTACCAGTGACGCAAGAGGAAAAATCAAGATCACCAGTATTTATCTACTTGGGACCATGTGCAATACAGAATTTCATGGCCACCCATACAGAAGTTGTTGAGATATTTCAATCTGGATTCAAAGTGGTGCTAGTGACTCTAACCTCTAACCATACAGCCATGACACTATCATGGCTGTATGGTTAGAGTTAGGTGTAGTCCTTATCGCATTGACTTTCCCGAATTGTCGGATGACGTACTTGGTTTGATATAGAGAAACAAAGGCAAGGCATTGGCCAATGCTTGTCACTCAGGGTCACTCCCACTATGAGCAACCTCACATTATGAAGGAGAAGAGTGGGAGAAGTAAGGAGAGGAAAGTGAGAGTGTATTAAATCCTTGCTGTTGTTGTTCCAAACATGATTGCTTAGTATCCTGAGTAGAGGTTTGCATTGGGAATGATCCAGGTTGAACAATGGGGTGATAGGAAGTTGTTGTGTTTGGGGTTATTAAAAAAATTAAAGATCTAAATCCTGGTGGTTAGGGTTAGGCAAGAGGTTCAGATGGTTAGGATTAGGACAATCTACCACCAGAGAAGTGGTGGATCCAGGTAATTGGTTAGGTTTAGGAATGAGAGTCTAAGTGGCAAGGAGTCCAAATTGTTAGGATTAGGCTTATTCATTACTTAGGTATTGGAGGTCAGACATCGGGTTCAAGTGGCTAGGGTTAGGAAAGGAATCAGGATGGTTAGGTTTAGGGTTATTGAAAAGTAACTTTGGTATCTTTCCCATGCAACACAACAAACTCTTCCTGGTGCATTACTGCGCTCACGTACCCACTGCTGACTTCCTGCAACAAATTTCTCATCTCAACATTTTGGGATCAAGGGACAGAAAGGGTTTAATTTCTCAGTGAGGTCGTGTTGTCAGACACACATAATAACAATCTGAAGCTGTCAGTGGAAAAAACAAGCATGTCTAGTGGATGTATTCTGACGGTGCGCAATTGCCTCCAAGGATTACGTTGTTCCCCGTTAAAAGTGGCACAAATGGTGCATTTTAATACATTATGATGTATATGACATATATCAACATATGTGATTCTTACAGATTGTTTACATAACTGATCAGATCACAAATGGTTCTGTTGCGAATGAATTTCCTCTATTTCCTCTGCCTTCCCCTCCCCCTTATTCCCCCCAGAGTCTGTTCATGCAGATCTTTCCCTGCAGACAGACTCTGGATTCCGTTATGTAAATTCACTGCACATGAAAATGTTATCAATGCAAACATTTATGGAGTTACAGAAAGAGGAAGTGGTGAACAAGCTTAAGAGAAGAAACCAGTTTGCCAAACGTCAGCTTAAATCATGGGTGGAGGTAAAGGGTGTGTCCCAGTTCATTGATACTGTACTTTCTGTTCAGGGCTCTGGTGACTGAGCCAAGAGGACAGATCAGTTTTTAGTCACACTAACCTGACAACAAGAATGCTAGCTTCTGTACAGGGACACCATGTACAGTTCATGCTTTTATGATTATTCTCTCTCTAGAGAGTTGATCTTATAGAGCACTTATGTGCGCCTGTTTGTGAGTTTTCAATTTAAGACTCTCGTATACATGTGTGAGATGTGCTGCTCAGGTGTGAAGTGGTGTGCGGTTCCCAGCAGAATGAAGCCTGCGACACACCCTCTCTCATCGGGGGGGAAGGGAGAAAAACAGGAGAAGGAAGGAATGAAATAGAGAGAAAGGGTCACTGATGCTCCTGTTCATCTCCCAGAGAATAGAACATCTACACTGCACATGGCCACACTAGCAGGAATATTAATATTTCCCTCACAGACTGTCCTCTCTCTCATTCCTTAGTCCACTTCTGATTTCTTTCCTTTTCTTCTGCTCTTCCTTTCTGTCCGTTACAGATAATGTGGAGACTCTGTGCTCTGACCCCCACGCTCGTGAGATGAAGGAGGAAATTACTGTGCTAATATGCGCATATTTTGAATTCTTTTGAATTACCCAGCCCGAAATTATACACTTCACCCCACATTTTCCTTAATTATTCATCTACTTGTGAAAAATTTTTGGAAAGTATGTTCAGGGAACCTGAACTGTAAGAAGAAGACACAGGGCTGAATCGTCTGTTAACTGGTCCGTTAACCATCTCAATTCAAGTTGACTTTTTTTTTCTCCAAACAACAAAAATTATATAACTACAAATTTTCACAATTTCAAAGCTAGAACCAGCAACTTTTTCCTCATTTTTGCTTGCAATTAATATTCTGTCAGTCTATCGATTAATAAGCCTAACCAATGTCAGTATAACGAATGGGCAGATTATACGTGACGTCGCCCACAGGTTTCCGAAGCGCTGCCACCATCTTGGCTATCATGCTTCTTCCGCCTCCCGGCTATTCTAAAAATTGGCAAAGATGTGGATCATCAGCTGACGTAAGGTTGGCCGAATGACACCTGGGTGCTCAGACAAGCCTTCTATAATGGCACCCACCTGTCAATCAAAGCTGACACGCTGTTAATTATGCGTAACTTTAAGCCTTAATATCATTTGAACAGGTGAGTTCTATAAAAATTCACCCTCAGTTCAGTTGTCATGAACGGGAATTAGCTATAGAGACCAAAACTGTTTTTTGTACCAGGCTGTAAACATGTTTATTTCTGCTGTGAAGTTGGACATTTTAACATAGGGACTTATGGAGATTGTAATGTTCTGTAGCCGACCTCAATTGGCCGCTCAAGGTATTAGATCCAGTTTTTGGCACTTCTACATTGGCTGCATTTCCAAGCCACGGAGGTTGCCGCTTGGTGGAAACCCGAGAGCTGCTGAATTGGGTTAGATAATATATATTGGAGATGGCTGTGTGTTACTGACAGTGAATGATGCATCATTTCCCAGCCACGGAGGTTGCTGCATAGGTCAAACAGCTAAACACTTCCGTATTGCATGTGCTTCATCTTACCAGATTTGAGCTCAAATGAACAAAAAATGTTACTCAGATCATCTATGAACTGATGGTGGCCAGTACTGCCTCCAACGGCCCTTGACCTCTACTGTGTACAAAGCTTTGCCCAAGCCCAACAGCTAAGGTAAATCAAGGGCATCCCTCACTGGATCATTGGATTAAACAAAACAACCAGTATACTATACTGTATTTTCATTGTCATTCCTACATCAATTTGTGTACGTGCAAACCATGATCCTATAATTGTAATTTTCTTTAATATGTAAACTGGCTGAACACATAATGGGTACTGTATTCTTTTTCTTTGTTCTCCCACAGATGTGTGGTGACCATTTCACAGTTGATCCTATACTGTGTGTGTGTGTGTGTGTGTGAGGATGCTCTCACTGGTGTTTAACGTTATCGTATTAATTACTTGTGGTGCCCTCAGTCTTGTTAGTCCTGGACAGCAATTAACCTGTTTTAATTAGAGTGGTGTTGCCGGAGGAGGTGAGACAATAACACCTGCAATTCCAGAGAGGAGGTCTGCTACTAGCACAGTTACAGTGTACTGACTGTGTTAAACTGAGGCTTTTGTCTGATCTGTGAGTATAAGCAAATATTGATAGTCACCTTTAATCTACTCCCAAATGCTCTTGAATTATACTCTTTTTGTTACAGCTGTTTTCTGACTGTGATTTAGAAGTTTTTCAAAGATGAGCCTTCCAACCAAGTTAGCCACTAGCTGCCTGGCTCTGTTGTGTTACTGATACTACATTGTAAATAGCTAATGGGCAAAAACAGATAAACACCATTCATAAAATACAAGTACACGATAAAAATATGATTTATGGAAATCCAAAACAACCCAACACAGATTAGGTTTGATTGGTGTTTCCTGGATTGTACACAAACAAAAAAGCATGATTTAGGAAAATAAATAAAAAATGGAGATACCTGAACCCATCCCATGTGATTTATTCCCTGTGGGGATACTGTTTCTGCCTCGTGTGCCTGAAGCACAATGCAGCTAATCTGACAGCTAGTCTATACTTTTCTGGATGCAATTTCCTTGTTATTGTACTAATTCACTTTTCCAATGCCTTTGGTCTGACTGTTGTTTATGAAATGTCATTGTTTTTTGATTTGTAATCATTATAATTGAATTTGTCACCCCATGCTGTTATCACAGCTTCACTGCTTCCAGTAAAAACATTCAGTCACTGCGCAGGCTTCAACCTTTATTGGAAGTGGTTTTAGCTCACTGCATTGCAAGGTAAGTGACGATGAACGATGGTGGAATGACTGTGACAAATTGAGTGTATGTCTGTTGTGCAACCCAAAGTCTCCGGGTCCTCCTCCTTAAAGGATCATTGTTCAGGACTTAGTGGCATCTAGCAGTGTAGCTTTTGAATGCAACCACCTCACTTCACTGTCAAGAATAAACAATGGTGGCTTTGAAAAGTGTCTCTTTCTAGATCCAGTGTTTGCTTTGTTCACTCTGGGCTACTGTGGAAACATGGCAGTTCAACATGATGGACTCTGTCGAAGCCCTCAGGAAGAGTGCCGGGCTTCAGAGCCAATTTGACTTCATGGCCATACCATGTAACGACAGCATTCGTCACACTGGCCCAAAAAGACATTTTCCCATGAGCTTACATTCTGAAGGTGGTGGCCGTAAAATGGTGGATACCTTTTTTGAGCATCACAACTCTCACAGAGTGATGAATTGTGTGAAATGTTCAGAAATTGATCCAGTCAGTCCAATGACATCTGGAAAGTCTAGAGAGCCATGTACAGTCGGCGAAAGTCTCTTGTGCGCTCTTTATGGGCCACATAATGCAGAAGATCCAGGTAATTTTATGCCTGGAAATCAGACTTTTTTGACTCTATGCATCATTGAGTAGTTACCATAAGAATGAACAGAGCCCCTCCTCCAACGCTATCCAGTTCTCTTTACATATCCATGGCCGTCTGTACAGATATAAAGTGAATGTAGATATAAAAGGCTCAGTCAAAGATAACAAAACACAATGATTCTTTGGGTGATTATGCAATAATGAAAACATAGTCATGTATATTATATTCAATTTCTTTGTTTGTTCTTATGCAGTGTACATTTAAAAGAGCTAGTTAATTGGTATGCTTTATGTTAAGATTAAAATTAGGATAACATTAGGGTAGAGGTTAAACCTGTGGTCTTGAACCTTTGATCACATATTGACGTCCTGTACCAGGATCAATAGCTGCTGTGACTGTAACTTTGAAGCAGGTTTCATGCTGCAACCGTGACTCAAATCTTTAAACGAACCAAGTCAGTCGAAACAACAATAATAGATCATGGCTCATCGGGGAGCAGTTTATTATTATTATTGTATTATTATTGTATATATGTAATAACCTGGAGGCCAGGTTATCTGATGCAGCACTCATCACTCTCTTGGTCAAGTAGCCTTTGCATAGCCTGGAGGTGTGTTTTGGATAACTGTCCTGTTGAAAATCAAATGATGGTCCCATTAAGCTCAAACCAGATTGTATGGCATCTTGCTGCAGAACACTCGGTAGCCAAGCTGGTTAAATGTACCTTGAATTTTGAATAAATCACCAACCAGTCACCATCAAAGCTTCCCCACACCATCACACCTCCTCCTCAGTACTTCACGGTGGGAACCACACATGTAGATATGATCCTCATCACATTCACCTTCACCAAAAATCTCAAATTTGACTCATTAGACCAAGATACAAATTGCCACTGGTCTAATGTCCATTCTTTGTGGTTCTTGGCTCAAACAGTTCTCTTCTTCTTGTTGGTCTTCCTTTGCAGCGATTTGACTTGAATGCCTGATTCACACACACGTCTCCTACTAGAACTCTGTGAAACATTTATGTGGACTTTAATCTGAGGTTTCTGAGGCTGGTAACTGTAATGAACCTCTCCTCTGCAGCAGAGGTAACTCATGGTCTTCCTTTCTTGGGGCGGTCCTCATGAGAGCCAGTTTCATAATTTTCCAGATGAACTGACCTTCATGTCTTAAAGTAATGATGGACTGTTTCTCTTTACTTAGTTGAGCAGTTCTTGCCAAAATATGAATTACTACAGTAGCTGAATTTGAGTTATTTACTATATGCCAGCACTACCTCTGAACAACACGACTGATGGTCTGAAACACATTAAGAAATATGTATGGGGTTGTCATGAGGCTTTGTGGGTTTACTGAAATAAAACTCGATTTCCAGCTAACACGGCACAGACCTACCAGAGCAGTGACCGTTTAGCAGGGTCACACCAGTTCAAATCTGCCACAGACGTGGTAAACAGCAGCACACAACAGCCCTCGGTTTTGCTGATGCACACAGAAAGCCTCAGAGTTGGAGGGGGCAGTAGGTGCAGTAGCTTCCACTTTTGCAGTCTGAAGGATTTTATCACGCAGTGATGTGTTTGTGTACATTTAAAAACATACTTTAGTGTAGTATTACTGACTCTTTTTTTATTTCACAAAATTATTAGCTCATTTTCTCCTTGATAAAGATTTTTGCATAGTTCTGGGGAAAATTTTGACATGCGCCCTTGTTTTTGTGCTGTGATATTAAAATATTATTTTTGTGTCTGCATGTGTATGTATACTACATGATTCCTGGTTTGTATGTTTTGTGTGGCTACATGTGTAAATGCACATGTACGTGTGTTTGTGTGTCTGTGTGCAGGCGTCTCGTCTCTGTCTCGGTGAGTCTCTCTCAGTGGGTGGTAACTGTTAAACTCTTCCATTTGGTGGGATTACTCCTCCAGTCAGTCCTGTGGGAGCAGCCATCAGCCCGTCACCGTTCAGAGGAACACTATACCTTCTGATGCTTTAATCCCTTCTTCCCTCCCCTCCCCTCCTCCTTTTCTCACACTCAACCTCTTAACCTCACCTCCCGTTTTTCTCCTCCCTCCCTACCTCCCTCCCTTTCTGCTGGCAACTTTCAGCTGAAGCGGCTGAAAATCGGTAGACGCAGCAGCAGTTACGTTAAAAGCTTTGATGTTAGAGCGCCGTCTGACAAGTTCATTACCGAGATGCTTCTGTTCTGTATTCTTATGGGATGCATCTGTCAACTTTGGGTTAAGTGTCATGTTCAGGGAATCTGAAGACTGAATCTGAAGAAGACTTAGGCCTACATGTATTGTTTTCTCAATGAATTGTCTGTTAACTGGTCTCTAAAATCTCAACACAAGTTGATGTTTTTTGTCCAAACAACGAGAACATTAGCTATAGAGACCAAAACTGTAAACATGTTTATTTCTGCTGTGAAGTTGGACATTTTAACATGGGGGCTTATGGAGATTGTAATGTTCTGTAGCCGGCCTCAATCGGCCGCTCAAGGTATTAGATCCAGTTTTTGGCACTTCTACATTGGCTGCATTTCCAAGCCACGGAGGTTGCTGCTTGGTGGAAACCCGAGAGCTGCTGAATTGGGTTAGATAATATATATTGGAGATGGCTGTGTGTTACTGACAGTGAATGATGTAAGGAGACAAGCACAACTGGGGGACAAGATAAGGTCTAATTCTGTCTCTGCTGCTTGACCTGGAAACATCCCATATACCAGGATTTCTTAAATGAGCAGGAAGTATGTGAGAATGCTTGTGTGTGTGTGTCTGTATGACATGGTGGAAGCCGTGAGTTGGAGACCCTGTATGAAATGATGAAGTGAGAGGCTGTACTTTGGCACATCAGTGCTTTGAGTTAAATCTAACGTCAGCGTGCCAACATGTTAACAATGACCACGCTAACAGCTAAGCATGTGTAAAGTCCTCGTGCTAGATTTACCAAAGTCATTACAGTTCATCAAGGTGGGAATGCCTCAACCGAATTTCATCAAAATCCATCCCACTGTGTGGTTAGTCTGTCTGTCTGTCTGTGTACATTATGTGTCCACCACTTTGGTCCAGAAAGGTGAAGAATGAGGATGAGTCCTGATTTGGTGCTCCCCTGACTTTTCATCTGTGCAAAATGTATTTCAGAATGTTATATTTTCATTGTATCTACCACAGTGGAACAACCACAGTGGTCGACTACTAATCTGTATTTGTACGAGTGTGTTCCAGCTTTCCATTCTTGCTGCAGAGCCGAGGCTTTCTGTCTTTGTGTTTGACTTCTTACACATGATATCAGAGCTTAAGGCCATCAGTTTTTCCAGGATGCCGTGTCAGAATCCATTTTCATCCTCTGTCCAAGAGTCTCTGATGAGCAGAGAAATCTTTTGATGTGTGTGGCTGCAGCCTAATAACGAAAAAGCAGAATAATGTGTGTGTGTGTGTGTGTGTGTGTGTGTGTGCTTTGTGTCTCAGGAGAAGCCGGGTTACTGGGCTGTGTGAGTAATGAAATGGACTGTGCAGTTCTCAACTCATGAGTTTGTGACAAGGTCAGGATGTTGTGTGTTGTGTGTGCAGCTGTCTGTGCAGAGCTACAGCCTTATCTGTCTCTCACTCTTCCTCTTCTCAGTCGACTCCCTCACATCCTACGCTGTCTTCCACTCACACACATTCTTACTTCCAGTCTTTGTTCACTTCTTTACAAACGAGAGTCAGAGAGCAGAGGTAAGCTGCCATGAAAACTAAAGAGAAACATACACTTTCCCCACCTATACTATGTGCGAGTATCCCAGATAATCACCCTTCAATGCAGCACCCTAATTAGTGCTGGTGCCTGTTTACGTTGATGAGGATTATAATTGATGAATATGATACAGTACATTTACTCCACTGATCTGGAAGATACCAACATGTATGGAGGATACATAAGTCTTTATATCCAATACTTTGTCTTGATGATTATAGTTGATTTTCTGTTATGCCAGTTATGCTTGCCAATACATGACTGCAGCTCATATCTGCTCTTATATTTTCCTTTGCCATTATTGGGTGCTGACTGAAGTTGATCCGGCCTTAACAATTTTAAAATTCACCTTCACCTTTGCAACATATAATTATTTTCTTCCCAGAACTCAAGACATTTTAGGAGATCAACATGGATAGAACTGACTGAACTCCCTGCAGCAATTAGTCAAAATGCTTGGCTAGTTGGTTGTTGAAGGGTTTAGTACAAAGCCCCTACAGATAGATCTACATCTCTGCTGACTCTTACGAGACACCTT
Organism: Argyrosomus regius; assembly: GCA_946959425.1. Lineage (NCBI taxonomy): Eukaryota > Metazoa > Chordata > Actinopteri > Sciaenidae > Argyrosomus > Argyrosomus regius. The sequence goes on along the minus strand of OX336896.1, from coordinate 23,308,290 downwards.
AAGTATTATTTTTGTTTATAGCCTATTTTAGTCCTAATCTCAACCCACATTTGGACACTATCTTAAACCCAGCTCACCCTGAAATAGCTTTGCTCATTCATCTTTCTGTTTATATCAGCATAACCTAGAAGAAGACATACACTGTACGTGAGTTTGTCGTATTAATTGCGTAATGTCTGCATGGGAAGAATTCTGTGTTGTGTGTGCTGTCTGCTTATTGGCCGAACATTGTTGCTAATGTGTTTGCCTACTTGTGTGTTTCAGTGAAGGCCTTATTAGTATGGACTGAAGTTGCTGTGTGAGCGTCAGTCCATCTGGTTTAGGGATAAGTGTAGCAGACTGTAATACAGCCCATTAATTTACTAAGGGAATGGGGGATTTACATACTGATTGTGACAATGACAACAAGACAAGACACTGATGCCATGTGTTTGTTTGTGTTTGTTTGTTTATGAAACTCTTTCAGAATGTAAAATAGTTAATAAGCTGGTCTCATTCTTCAAATATGATGTGTGTATTGGTATGCACACTTGATCTAATGGGGGATTAGGGGACCAGTAACTTTCTGGAGACTTTGCCGGTTGCCTGGCAACTGCTTAGAAACAACAGAAATCTGGTACATGATCCCCTGTTAAACAACAATTTGTCATTTTTACAGTTTTTATATGGATACATCAAATGGGATACAACGTGTAATTGGTATGGAGGGTGAAGGTTTAGAGTTCCTGGTACCTTTTGACAGAGCCAGGCTAGCTGTGATCCTCGTTCCCAGTCCTGGTGCTAAGATAAGGCTGTAATTTCATATTTGAACCATGAGAATAAAATCAATGTTCTCTTCTCTAACTCTTGCCAAGAAAACAATTAACCTGCGTGTGTTTATGTTAGTGGTTTGTGCACAGCTCACGGATCAGACATTTTTCTCTTTTTCATTGTTTTCAAATTTACCTTGGTAAAAGCATGGAGGTGACTGTAAATTTTGTTACCTGGTGACACCTCGTCTCCAGACTGTTTACGTGGAGAGTCCATGTTTTGATTAACATCTCCATGACTTAAGTTTTGTTGCACCTGTAAGGACGGGAGAAATTACACCTTTATCACTCTTATCAGTACATGTAGAGTCAAGTGAGCGCTTGTCATTGTCAGCATAGCTCTGCTCACCTTTAACCTGAGCAGAGGTCCAATTAGCCAGATACTAAAAACACACTGTGTGGGTTTACAGTCAGGCTGCAAATCACAACTATTGGATTGTGTGTGCTGGTTTTTCTCAGCATTACCCCCTGTGCCTTTACATGGTTTGCTAGAGAAAACTGCTACTGAGTGAAGAGCACAACACATGTAATTATGGGTTGAATAATTCATGATTCTATATATTGGTTCTGTTAAATAAAAACATAACAGTTTGTAAAGGTGTTTAAGACTTCCTGCTCAAATTAGTTGTGCATGGTTTGTACCTTGTCAATACTAGATCACTCACTTCCATCTCATACTCAAGAGTCATGCTGTGTCTCAATCATACCTCAATACATCCATCCACGCACTTGCTATTTTGAGTACACGAGGTGCGTTCACACCAAGCGGCTACCTCTGTGTCTGTGAAATGAAGCCAATGCGGAAATGACAAAATCTGTAATACCTCGGGGGGCCACTTGAGGCTGGTTAATTTAGTTAGTGTGGCCGCTTTGATTGACAGGTGGGTGCCATTACAGATGGCTTGTTTGAGCACACAGGCATCATTTGACCCTCCTCAAGTCTGCTAAAGATCCACGCCTTTGCCGATGTTTAGATTTACTGGGAGGCAGAAGAGTACAGCCAACATGGCGGCAGCTAGCACTACATATTTTGAGCTTCAAAACGGTGTTTCGGAAACCTATGGGTGACATCACTCATGCGCTGTACATTCTTTATACTGTCATTGATTCACACTGTGAATTATGTTGTAATGCAGTGTGCTGTACCCATAATGGTCAAAAATTTGAGCGTGGTATGCTGGACATTTCTCGCCATTTTGGCTATGTAGTGGAAGTGGAGGGGTCACGGGCCTTGTAAAAATGGCGGCTAAGGAAGCTGTTGGAGCTGAAGTGGTTTGCGGTGAATACTTCAATGTACAAATGTAAGTTGTACATAGTATGGTCTATATTTTGGCAGTCAAATGTAAAATGCGAACACAGTTGCAAATTTGGGGCGAAGAAGAGGTAAAGGCAGTAAAATGCAAAAGCACAACAGCTGTACTTGAATTGAGACAACACTACCGTGCTGACATTAGTGCACTATGCCAGGAAGTACACAGTGTACATTGAAGTGTACAGCAGTAGTTTAGGAGCAGCACTGCAACAATGACTAAAGTAAACAGTCCAATATACAATGTTCCTGTTTGATAAGTGCAGGTAATGAGCTAACCTCCCCCACATGAATATTAATTAGACTCGTAGCTTTGGGCTAATATTGCACAGATGTGTGCTGTATGACCTTGCAATCTGAGGACAGGACTACACAGGCTCATTATCAAAGGATAACATTAACTTGACTGTTGACTTGCTCCTTTATTGTCCATATTCTGCAAGGTGCTGTTAGGATGTCAGCAGCAGCAACAGTAAACATAGCTATGCTTTTTGAGCATCAAATATCAGCTTAGCCGAAGCTGTTGAGCACAGGTTTGACTACTACAATCCTGCGTGTGTGTGTGATTGTGTGTGTTTTTCTGTGTGTACATGTAGGTGAGGGTGAGGGGGCCACAGAGGAATCCGGGTCCACGTTTGATCCGTTACACCGAACGATTGAAATAATTGACGTCTCCCCCCGTATCGCTTCCAACCTGAGCTGTCAATCACGGCGTTGCATCTGATGCGTGTCATCGTCTCTTTGTGTCGATCATGAAGGGACGCGGTCTAACACCTGATGCTCGCTTATTCTCCAGTCCGGGGGTTCTGTCAGTCACATCTGTCAGTCACATCTGTCGTTATTATTAATGAGTGCGGTTGTGTCTGCCTGTATACCTGTCTGTCTGAATGTGTCTGTATGTGTATGTGTGCATAGCACTGTGTGTGCATATATAGTGGTGTCCACGCTAATGGAAATTGTAATAACGGTAGACAGGGATTAGCTGATATGACCCTAAGCAGTGGAACTAGAGTTAGCTGCTGTGACTCTAAGAGGAAGGTAGAAGGCCAGAAGCGATGTACTATTGTGGCCCAGCGGTACATACATTATTCATTAGTTGTACTCGCATGGCTGCTGATAATGATTTTATCAAATCTGGCAAGGTGGGTGGTTGGGTGCAAGAAACTGGTATCCTGAATGTGTATGTGTGCATATGATTTTAGTCCCTTCCAATACAGTATGTTCATGAATTTAAATATGATATGTTTAGCAAGAAAGATGGCAGGCGGCACGAAATAGGAAACCAATCTCATCCCTTCAGTTCTTAACTGATATGGCCGCCACCCCCACCCCACCCACGCACACTCACCGCGATAACGTCTGATAAGGATTGAGCGGTCGGGTCTATTGTGCTGAAAGGCTAGCTCAGGTGTGCAGGGAAGACAGGAGAACAAAACCGGCTACACTTACAGCACGGCTACCAAATAGTCTGTTCATTCAGCAGCAAACGCGACCGATGAATGGCCTTGGATATTCATTTACTCCTCGCTGTCCTAACTGCCGCCTGCATAGCTGAGAACAAGTGAGCGGTGCGCGTTACAAAAGATGAGAGCAAAACAAGCAAACAAAAAGAAACCCCCTGCTGCCGCCGTCCTGATGTTTCTCCAGCCCTCCGCTTACATAACATCCTCCACCTGCTGTTGTTCTTACCTCCTCTACATTCTGCTTGTGCCAACATGTCATCACAGCTGAGTTGTCTTCAAACTACTAACCAGTTCCTCCCCACTCTTTTACATAATTGCATTACAGCCCAATAACCCAATGTTTGGTTAGGAGTGTGGGAACTGGTCGTCTAAGTCGCTGTTCATCCTCCTGGATTGGTTATTTCCTGTTTCAGCCAGCTCCCAGCAGGACACGACCTTCTGCGGCTAATTTGTTAGATAACACAGAAAGAGACAAATGGGGGGACACAGACTGAAAGGAAGGGGCTAGACGGGGAGAGAAGGAGCAGACAGGTGCTAGGAGACAGCCAGACGACATATGTGCACATACACACAAGCTTCGCACAAAAAGAATTGTAACAGGCAAGAAGCAATACAGCGGTATTGTCTGAGTTAGGTGCTGAAATGTCATCATATGCCTGGGGGTACAAAGCTGTGACTGTGTGTGTGTGTGTGTGTTGTGTGTTGTGTGTGTGTTCTGTTAGTGACTTTGTGCTTCAGAGTGTCTCCCCTCTCTCCCCCGTGGAGGAGGCTGTGTCAGGTCCTTTTGTTGAGTAGATCTGTTACCTTCCTTGCCCTTTGTCCCGACATGTTTGCCCCTATAAATGTTAAATACTCCCAAAACACTGGTTATTTCAGGAGCTTCAGTGTGCAGCAGACTGAGATAATAGGAAGTCATCAGCCTATTATGTAATCGGCCCTGTTTTTCTCATAAAATCCTGTGTCCTCTAGCCAAACATTTTGTTAAGTGATTTGATGATACCGAGAGAGAATTGGACACAGAACTGGAGACGTTTCCTCCAGAGAGAAAGAGAGTGATTTATTTTTCTAGTGTCTTTTATCTAATTATTGGCTCATATTTGTATATTTACAGATATTTTGCAGAGTTTTTTGGGCTGAGTAAAGCCCAAATGAGAATTTATCCACACTTCCTGGCTTTTGTTTTAGACATGAATGTGCAGAAGCTATGCAGAACTGCATCAAAGACCCAACTTATTGAATTTACTGTACCCTGATGAGGATAAGCGGTTACAGATAATGTATCGATGGATGGATGTGTGTAACATGGCGAGAAAAGCCTCAACAGTGAAGTCCAGGGTAGCAAAATAAACTCATGGCTGAAACCATTTCCTTTCTACCAAACATAAATGTAGTGGATTGTCGTTGTGTTGGTACAAAGACACTTCCAAACTGTGTCAAACTGCCACTCTTGACAATATGAAGCTGTAAATTTAGCCATATTTTTGGGTGTTTGAACGTACTGTGCATAGGAATGGACAGTGAAGTAGTAGTTTGAATATGTTCTATTGACATCTTGATACTTTTTTGGACATAAAACTGGGTCGCTCTTGGAATCTGTTGTAACTGTTGTGTATCCAAGCTGACTACAGCTGCAGTAGCAAACTTTTTCAGAGCCACGTTTCGAGCCTACAGGTGGCGATTCCATGAAAATGTGGAAGAAAATAGCAAAAAACAACCACTTGAGGCTTCATTCCTTTTATTTGAAAAAGCCTGGTGGGTTATGAGATAATAAAGGAAAGATGAGTGGGGGGGGGGGGACAAGAGTGAAGCAGCAGCGTAACTCGAGCTACAGCTGCTATCGTGGAAAGTTTCCAAGCAATGAGATCGATTCTTCTTCACAGTGCACCTTTCTCACCTCTCTGCTCAAACCACATTTCTATTCTGGCGCATCCAATTTTGGAAGTTAAGGTGACATTTCCTACCTACTTACTTTGCAGCGTGTCAGCCTATAACACTTTACTAGCAGGTGAGTGTGTTTGCGTCTGTGCATGTATCCTGTTTGTGCATGCCTGTGCTTGTCCACTCTGTCTGTCTTTGTTTTTGTGTAGAACTTTGAGGCCAGAGAGGCAGCAATTAAAAAAGAGGACTGGGACATCTAAAGGCTTAGAGGCACAGACCCAGAACACATGCTGGCAGTCAATTGGCAAGCCGGGGGAGGTGAAATTGGAGAGAGAGAGAGAGAGAGAGAGAGAGAGAGGGAGCGGAGATGAGAGAGGGAGGAAGGAGGAGGGCAGGGTGAGAGAGAAGAGGAGAAGCAGAGAAAAAAGAGGGCGGGCTCAGACTCAGGCAGCAGCACACACACACACACACACCCTCTCCTCAGCCTTCAGTCTGGTCTAGGCGTGCAAGAGACAGCATGTGTGACTATGCGCTGTAGTATGTGTGTGTGTGTGTGTAGAGTTGAACGCTGGTGCTGGTGTCCGGGAGAGACGTCTCATTGATGCAAGGATTCCCCTGTTTTCTGTCTGAGAGGACACGTGCTGAGTGTGTGTTAACCACCACAGGGAATTAACTGTTACACACACAGGAAACACCGGAGCTTAAGTCAAAGGTAAAGACATACATTTCTTGTTTTGAGGATGTTTCAGGAGCTTTGTGACAGGGACAGAGAGGAAGAGACAGAATTGCTTGGGTGTTTTAAACTGGCTTCATGTATATCTACTGTATGTGTGTGTGTGTGTGTGTCTGTGTTTATGTCTGTATACCAATGTATTTGTGAGATAGGATGCTTTCTTGCACAATGTGTCTGTGTGTGTCAGTGGGAGTTTTCTCCATTGCTAGTACAGTATACTACTATTTTGTGTTGATGGGTTCTGATCTCTCCTGCTCTCTTTCTCACACACACACACACGCGCACACACACACACACACACACACACACACACACACACACACACATATACTCTCACACACACAATCATATATACATTTATATCAAAAAGGAACTAAACCTTCAACATGTTTTGTCCTAAAGCTGTCCAAAATGGGCCGGTGTGAGTGTGTGTGTATTGATTAAAGGAGTTTATCAATCATTAATGTTCACACTGGGACGTTGCCTAGTTTCCTACTGGAGGTAATGTGGTGATAACAAAATACCTTAACAGCCCTCTGGACTGGCACCACCTGACATTTCCCCGCCATTCAGCAAACGGCTCAGCTCAAAGAGCAAACACAGTAATGCGCGCTGTGTGAGAGCGCATGTTTGATTGTGTGCTTTTACGTAAGAAGTACAGGAGAGCTGAGATTACTTGAGATAAAGTGAGATATCAAAAACTCAAGAGGCACTTATGGTAATTACGACTCGTCAAAAGCTTGTTAGAGAGCCACAGCCCTCTGAAGAAATTAAAAAAAACACAGGTCAGTGCTTGAAATTTCTGCTTATGCCATCAAAGGATCACAATGCAAAACGAAGAAAGAGAGATCATGCACTAACGGATTTGGATCTGATAAAGACATTAGCCTACTTCGTGTGTGTGTGCGTGCACTGTGTGGAAATATTAAGAGAGGAGAAACAGCTAGACAGACAAAGAGGGACCGACAGTAAGAGCTCCAGAAAGTCTTGAGGGAACAACAGTTAGAGGCGGTGTGATGTTGAAGACTTGGCAGAGAGCGACTGCAGCCGACAAGACAGGATAAGAGAAAAAGAGAGAGAGAGAGAGAGAGAGAGAGAGATGGGATGAGGGACGAGTTAGAGCAGGTACACAAACAAAAACAAAGTCTGCAAATGTTCTCTTTTAGCTCCCACTGAATACCTCAGACATGTTTACCAGCTGACACGCAAATGTGTGTGTGTGTGTGTGTGTGTGTGTGTGTGTAAGGTCTCAGCTGTGCAGAGGGTCATCCTCCGGCGTCCAGATAGCCAAAGAATTATGAGGGGTCAAAGAGCAGAGAGTCCGTGCTGTCCTCTCCTCCTTCACTTTCAAACCACGGTCTTCTGTTTGGTTAGGTCTGATCAAATGAATATACAAGAAATAAGGTAGTTTAGTTGTGTGGATCATTTTGTTATTAATTCCTGGATTTGATATCAGGACCATGACGATATTTGATCACAGTACTGGTGAATACTGCCGTGGCTCAATATTGACAAGTCAATAAAACATAACAAGACGTCAGAATATCTGGATGTGTTTATACAAAACTTTTATCAATAGGGCTTAATTATTCACACATGGGGAGCTACCGGCTGACCTAACCATCAGGAGCCGTGCGGGGTTCAGTGTCTTGACCAAGGACACTTTGACACATGGACAGCAGCAGCCGGGGATCAAACCCGCCATCCCTGTGATTAGTGAACAACCCGCTCTGTCTCCTGAACCACAGCCGCCGTAACTTCAGCTGAATACTAATGCGCCGATGGATTTCCTTATTTACACTCAGATCTCTCACAGCTCCCCCGATAAGGCGCTAATTCATAAAAAAGGCACTCATCACCGAGATTTAAAGTGCTATTAAAAAACTATTAGTTTGTTTTGATTCGGGAGAGAGTTACAAACTAGCCATCTCTCTCGCTCTGTCGCTCTTTCTTCTTATCTTTTCTTCGGGGTTATCTTTTTTTTTGCTACAATTCACTGCTTCAGTTGCTGCCACGGGGGAAGTTGAATATTGGCAGGGCGATTTGAGGAAGTGATCCGTGAAAGGATTTATAGTGGCAGATAAAAATCGGCGTGTGTGTGTGTGTGTGTGTGTGTGTGCGCGCACACTTTTTTTTCTTCTTTTAAATTGACAAAGACTTTAGCGAAAGCCCGAGGCTGTGGAAAGGAGGGGGAAGCCATTATCTCATACACTGTTACACGCCGCTCATCCAGGTTTATGTGTGTGTGTGTCCAACATGTGCAAGTGTGTGTGTTCAGGACAAACGTGTGTGTGGCTCCACACAACCATGTGCACTGTCTATGTACAGTCAGCTAATATAGTGTGTGAGTGTGAAGGGGAGGGGGTGTGTGCTCTGCTAAGAGCCCCTGTGGGTGTGAGAGTGTGTTTGTATTGTGTGTGTGTGTGTGTGTGTGTGTACACATACTGACCCAGATTGGTATAATGCTCTCGTGCTAAGTCAGCTCACCTATAGAGCAGATATAGTGTAGGTAGGCGTAGCCTCTTTTACACACATCCCACACTGTTTTGTGTCTTGAGAGGACAGTGTATCCACTTACATTCAAGTGAAACCACAATATAACTCACTATAAACCCAACCTCACCAAACAAATGCACACACACACACACACACAGTCACTGGGTATTTTGCTATATTAACTGCTCATGTGAGGCTCCATACAGTAAATAATACATGCTATAAATAGAAACAACATGGAACTCTCTTCATCACATCTTCATCCCCTACAAAGACTCCTCTGACCTTGTGGCAGAGCACACATACAGTATATAAGATGCAGTTTGATGAGCGTGTGGCGGGCACGATAAAGGGATGATGCAATTAACACGAAAGGGATGATCTCCCTTCTTTCTTCTCTCATCTTCGTCCGCCTCTCTTATTTTCTAACCCTTCTGTTGGAAGATGCAGCATCCCTCTTCCTCAGTGGTCCACTTATTTTTGCCGCTAAGCAAATATAGGGCTTATGCAGCCCACCGCTGCCCATCTCCCCACATGCAATCAAGCTGTTTAAATGTTTGTGTTTGCCTTCTCTATGTGTGTGTGTGTGTGTCTCAGTCTCCCAGTTCTCTGCTGCTGTCTCTTGCGGCCCAGTGGCAGAAAGATATTGTTGAAGCCTGACTTGGGAAATCCAAGACAAAAGAGACAGCTGAGGGTGGAGAGACACTGAAATGTTTTTTTTTTTTTTTTTTCTGGTTTCACAGAGTGTGTCTAATTAAGGTGCCATTTCTGTCATAGCTGCACTCAGTAGCAGGGGGAATCCCTTCGCTGTGTAGCTGATATAATAAGAGGCAATGGTTCCTGAGCTGTGGGTCGGGACTCCCCTCTGAGGATTGAAAGATAAATCTGAAGGATTGGATCTTTTCCTCTTGTGAATTATTGTATAATTTTGACCTCCTTAGGTCTTTTAAAACTATTCAATCATACATATCTCCTATATGTGTCTGTATTCCCTGGTCTTGGCCTTTTGCACAAGGAAATATGTCAAGTTGTGCAACAAAAGAGAGGCGTGTTTGCATATGTGTGTTACGTTTGTAATCTCGCTCATCTGGTTGAGCAGGACTACAGGAGTAGTTAGCTAGAAGGGGGGGGGGGGGGTGCAACATCATTTGTTTAGTGCCAGAGCCCTCAACATGAATCTCCCCCCTGATGAGGAGAAGAAGATGCAAAGGGAGTGGGAGAAGCAGAAGGGGGTCCAAACGGGGGATGGGTGTCTCAGAGCTGACACGAGCTGGCATGTGCCCTCTTCCATTTCCTATCTTTTGTCTGTTCTGTGTCTGCTGATGAATTGGGAGTTTCTTCCTTCCTTCCTTCGCTCCCTCCCTAGTTTTGTCTCTCTCTCTGTGTCATTCTTCTTTTTTCTTTCTCTCTTGCTTAATCATCCCTCTTTCGTTCCTCTCTGTGTGTGACAGCATTGCCATGCCTGTCATGTCTGCCCATTATCTCTGATCAGTGTTGCGTTCCAGCCCACACATCGGCTCGGGCTGCCATCCCATGATGTGTTTATGTATGTGTGCATTTACATCTCATTTGATATACAGAAGGTTAGATCATATTTTTCCAGGGTGCCCTCGGTTCAAAAGAGTAACAGAAGAAAGTGAGCAGAGGAAGGTTAATGTGCATCATTTTGTTTACTGAGCCAATCGCCACACAAAGGAAGGAAGGTTGACAAGCTGATATGTGTCATTCCAAGTCCTGGGAGCCGTGGTTCAGTGGAAAAATGAAGCATGCGTGGAGACGAGGCGGGAGGTGAAACATTTTACCTGAACAAGCTGCTGTGAAAGACTTCAGAGTGAGAGAGTGGAAATACATTTGTGTGTGAAGTGCTGAGTAGGGATTTAAGGGAGGAATTACTGTGGAAGAGCAAAGAGTGTCTTCAAAGATTGTCTTTATGCTTTGTTTGCACTGGGGAGATTTGGCCTTCCTGGATCTCCTTTTTTATCTCTGCTTGGAAATCTTTACACCCCCTACTTTGTGTGTTTTCACCGCTTTTTTCTGTCCAAGTTTACGTCCACGTGACTGTAATTAAAGCAGAGGAAGCGGCCCACTTGGCCATTGTCTCTCCTCTCCTCTCCTCTCCTCTCCTCTCCTCTCCTCTCCTCTCCTCTCCTCTCCTCTCCTCTCCTCTCCTCTCCTCGCTTCCCTTCCTTATCTCTCCCCTTATCATTTTCTTTCTTCTCATTTCCTTCCCTCATTCTACTTCTTTCGTTCCTTATTTTCTTTCCTTTCTTCTCTACACACTCCCCTCCCTTTCTTTCATCTCCTTTCTGTTCCTCTCCTCCTCTTTTTTCTTTCCTTTCATCTCTCCATTCCTCCTCTCCTTTTCATCTTTCTTTCCTTTCTATCTGTCTTCCATTTCTTCCATTACTTTCCTTCTCCTTCTTCTCCTCTCCTCTCTTCCTTTCTTCTCGTCTGTTTCCTCCTTTCTCTCCTCTTTTCCTTTCCTTCTTTCCTTCTTGTCTTTATATCCTTTCTCCTCTCCTCTCCTCTCCTCTCCTCTCCTCTCCTCTCCTCTCCTCTCCTCTCCTCCTTTCCTTCAACCCCCCACATTACAGTAGCTGCTTAAAAAGAATGACCGGCGACTCATTGCTCATCACATAGTCACACTTCACGTTCCTGCTCACTGACCTGGAAGTGATTCGTTGGGATCGTACAAGGCGGTCTCAAAAGCCTATGTGTGCATTTGTAAGTGTGTGCATGTGAATGTGCCAGAATATGTGTGCATGGGGGAGGCTGACAAAAGCATGGATGAAGGCTTACGGGCAGAGCTGCGTGGATTTTTTGGTTCTTTGGATCGAGTTTCTTTGGGGATAAAAAGCCTGTGGTGAGTGCTGGATAAGGTTTCTGTTAGACTGTGTGTGTTTGTTATTGTCCTCTGGTGCGTTAGCTTTTAGACACGTGAACGTGCGTGCATACGTGTGGTCAGATTGCCTTTGTCCTCTCCCCTCAGGCCTGCACTCAGATGTCAGTGAGTCGTGTGGAGCTTATACAGGTCACTAATGCACTGAGAGGGGAGGCTCTATTCACTGTAAGCACTCAGAGCCAAAACAATAACCCCCAGCTTGAGTCCGCACAAGAGCTCAACTCCCAGGAAATGGACCCATTGACCTAGATCCAACCCCCGTTACTGAAGAGACGCCACGTTTCTGACATGTTGTTGACATCCTAGTCTCAGTGATAGTGTTTCTGTCATTAGATGCCTTTCAAGCATCGCCTGAAATCAAGATCCTTTGTAGTGAATAGAGTTTAGCCAATTCCTACCTCCATAAGTACTGTAGCTGAGGAAACGATCTCTTATATCTAGTAACTTATTTGTTTGTGTCAATATGGAGCTAAAAAAAATCAGAGCACTTTAATATGCTGTGTGTTCAGTCATTATCACATTCAAATGTGTCTACTGATACCAAGCAGCAACCTCTGTGGCTGGAAAATGAAGCCAATTGAAAGTGCCAAAAACTAATTCCTCGAGTGGCCACTTGAGGCTGGTTACAGAACATTTCAATCTCCATAAGGGGCCATGTTAAAATGTCCAACTTCACAGCAGAAATAAACATGTTTACAGCCTGGTACAAAAAACAGTTTCGGTCTCTATAGCTAATTTCCCCGTTCATGACAACTGTACTGAGGGTGATTTTTTATAGAACTCACCTGTTTAAATGATATTAAGGCTTAAAGTTATGAAGAATTTACAGGTGCCATTACAAATGGCTTATTTAAGCATCATATGGCCAGCCTTCTTTGCCAATTTTACATTAGCCAGGAGGTGGAAGAGGCAGTACAGCAAACATTGCAGTGGCTAGCGATGCATATTTTCAGCTTCAAAACAACACTTCAGAAACCTACGGGTGTTGTCACTCATGTGCGGTCCATTCTTTATTCTGTTATTGACTGATACATAGGGTATATACTGTAGCTTTGGGTTCCTGGAACTGGATTTAAAGTATGCAGGAAACTGACTCACTGAAAATGTGAGTTCAGAGAAAGTGATTTGTCGTGGTTGAAATTTGCAGAACATTGATGCAACGGTTTGGGCGTAGGTCATTCTCTGAAATGCACAAATGAAGAAGTAGGTAGAGGGAGGGTTGTTTTTCTTGGTAAACAGCAGACCAAAAAAAGTATGTGGAAAGTTCAGCATGTCATGCAAATGTGTACCACCATCCTTGACACGTTATCTTATCTCAAACCCACAGCAATGTATCATAGGTGAGGTTGTTTTGGTGTCCTGTGTCCTGTGTTGGTCTCAGACACAGCACAGCGAGCTGCTGTTTGTCTGTCACATTCTTGTTGAACATTTCTTAGCAGCATCCCTCACTGCGGCACATTGTCTCCCATCCCGTCTTCAAGAGGGTGCTTTGTTTGCAAGCACTGCTGTTGACTCAGGTGCAGGGATGTACAAAGAAAACTTCCCCTTCCACCTCCCCCCCCTCTCTCTCTCTGCAGTCCACCTTTGTGTTAGCCATTCCTCTGCCACTAACTTTGTTCTTAACACTACCGGCTCACTCACCTCTGTCAGGTTCATACTTTCATGCTTTGCCTCAGTATCTCCTCTACCCCTTCTCCAGGCTTAATCTTTCATTTCCTTTCTCTTCTTTCTTCTCCCATACACCCCCATCCCCCCCCCCCCCCCCACCCCCCAATTACCTGTCCTTGTGCGGCCATGCCAAAGCCCCTCTCTTACTCTGGTAATAATTAGGAAAGTACTACAAAGGATTTGCAGGGTCTCAGCAGAAATCTTAATTAATAATGTGATAACAGTGCTGCTTTGTATTTTATTAACTGTCTCTGCTTTACTCTAATAATTTGATTAAAACCAGAGCTAAATATCTGCATATTGCATTGTGGCAGCAGTATCCAGATCCAGTGTGTCAGATTTAGAGGGCGCTATTTAAAGAATATGGCTATGCATAACTATGTTTTCTTTTAGAGTTTTATATCTACAGATGCCTCAGTTTTGCCATGTTAAACCACCATGCAGTGTACTGTGAGTACTCAGATGGTGCACTCATAACAGTTAAGAAGTTGAGTGTGGAATGCTGGACACTTCTCGGTGGTCACCATTTTGGATACATAGCAGAAGTAGAGGGACCACATTGTGAAAATGGCAGCCAAAGAAGCTGCCGGAGCTAATGTGGTGAATACAACAATATACAAATATAAGTTGTACATATGTTTTAGAGTTATTTTTTGGCAGTCAAATGTTGGTGATAATGCATGGAGCAGTTGCAATTTAGCAAAGAAGTGGTTGCAGTCACAAGTAAGTGCACAACGGCCATAATCGAATTGAGACAACACTACTCTGCTGAAATTAGTGCACTATGTCAAGAAGTGCATACAGTGCACTACATAGAAGTGTACTAACAGATATCCAAATTGAGACACAGCCTGCATCTAGGCTGCTGTTGTTTCTCTGTCAAGCTAGGAAAGACAGATTGAAATAAGGGGGTTGCAGTCCGCAACTACATCGCTAGATGCCACTAACTGGTCCTTTAAACCTACATACATGTTCTTGTTTTTATTATCAAGCCAGCCATTTCTCCTCAAAATGATCTCTGTCTTTCTTACAGACAACCTGGTCTCACCTAAACACACCAACACGAACAACAACTCTTTCCAGATCGTCTTACTGCAGTCATATCGTTACCGACAACAAATCGAGCCTGTTCACATCCGCCCTACTTTGAACTGACACAACATCTATCTCTATCTGCCCCTCAGGACCTATCAGCACCACTCCACCCCTTTTTCCTCTCATCTCTCCTTCCACCTCACCACACATCATTCATCTTTCTACCTGTGGCCCAACACTCGATTCCACCAGCTCCCATCCGCTCTAACAGCCTCTCATCCCCCCTTTCAACACCATTATATATTTTTTTTCAGACCCTCTTGCCCCACTCATCGCATCACCCTGTCTCAACCTCCCACCTCAATCAGTCTACCCTTGGCGAAAACCCTCTTATCCCTCTCTCTCGCTCACTCATCCACCCTGTTATTTGGCTGTCCCTTCAGCCTGCACAGAGCGGAATAGGAGGTATTACCCGCCAATTTGGCACTGTTCACACCTGTCTGTGTTCGTCTGCAGGTGTCTGTACGTGTCTGTGTCTGACAATTTGTGGTGCCAAAATTTCATATGTTTAAACTTTTGCCCCAATTACATTTATTTACGGTATTTCTTTAGGATGCAATGTAAACAGATTTTTAACAATTTACTGCACACTAAAAGAAGAAATCAGTTTCATGAAGACTGCCAACGTTATTAGATCCTTAATGTGGAAAAGAAAAAAAACTTCCCACAGAAGCTTAGTTAAGGGAAATAATGGGAAGGAATCCCCTTTTCAAGATGGCACAACAAGCTGTAGTAATACTCAGTTAACGCAGAAATTTCTCCCATCCCACTTCATTACATGTCAACCAAATTGACAGACATTGTCTCAGTGCATCAAATCAAGTAAAACAGAAAAACAAGACAAATTGCACACATGATAACACAGCATAGGATTGATAATGAGTCAGAAAGTGTTGAATTAATTAATCACTTATTTAAAAAAGGTTTTTCTTTTGCTGATAAAACACCAAGGGAGCCTCTACAATACACTGATGCTTTGTAAACCAAGAATTGATGGACGTGAACAGATGGAAACCACTCTAATATTGGCTACAGATGACACAGCTCTGTGCTGTTTAATAAAACCCCAGATGTACAAGTCCAAAAATGCACATGCTACTATGCTATGAGCGTCTTTTTCCGTCTGCATGTCTGTAGTTGCCCACGTGTCATTTCAAGAAATACAAATCTGCTGCCATGTCCATTTTTTTTAACGTCTTTCTTTCTTTATTTCTACACTACTCCCCAGCCGCTCCTCCCCCAGGCTGCATCTTGCCCCACAGGGTTTCTACGGTTACCAGCTGAATCTGGAGCATTTTCAGTGTCTCGTCCCCGACTCCTCCTGGATAATTAAGCAACACTTCCTTAACTGCCACTCACATATTTGGAGCAGCAAATCACCACATGAATATTCAGCTGATTGGTTTCGGCGACTGCGAGGTCTGTCTTGTCTGCGCAATCACTTTTTCATCAGGAAGAATGAGCGGGCGCTGATTGAGGCATGGCAGAAAGAGGAAGATGTGTTATTAACATTTAAGAAAAAACAGATGATAGTTTGAGATTTGCCAAGCGACCTGCCACACTTTATATGTCTGTGCTCTATAAACAAAATGATTTAAAGTTGCATAATAACCAACACAAGTCCAAGATGGATTTAATTGAGGCTTACAAGCCTTGATCTTCACCCTCATCTCAGAAGTAGGAGAATAGAGTACTCTGATCATCCATAGTAAAAGCCTCACATTAAAATATACTGTACATCTTGAAAGATCATAATGGGAGGTTTAAATCTTTGGGGTTTCCTTCTTTGAATTCATACAGTTGCTCGCTGATCGCTGAGTTCGCACTCAGCAGCAGCAGCTACACACTCTGAGGCTTCTTGCTCAATGGAGGATTTATGCTAGAAGGATTTTTTTTAAAAAAAAATATGGTAATCCCTGACTGCACCGTGCTGCAGAGACAGTCAGCTGAAATCTGAGTTAAGTAGCATACGGCTTAAGCTCCTCGAAAGACTGAGGAACGTATTTAATGAAGTTAGTGACACTTGAGGAGTAAAATGCAGTGAATTGGCTGAGTTCTACTTTATCTTTTCCGCCTGATCCTCAGATGCCACACAGACGCTGACCCAAAATATAAAATCCATCGTATGTGTCATTATGCAGATGATGTGCCGCACTATATAACTATTTCCTTATGTTTTTAAACTGTTATCTTTATTTGAGTTAAACAGTTTAGAGGGGCTTCATCACTCTCTGGTACATGCTTTTTAACAGGAATTGGCATAAAATTATCTTTGATATTACTATCAACAAAGTCCAAAATCTTTATTCTTAGAAGAGACCATAATAAATGAATAACAATCATCTCATTTCCTCACACTCCACTTTGTTCTGTCATTTGTGTGGCCTCAAAAATGAAAGCACTCATCAGGAAGGAGCTATGATTTGTCTGTCACCAGTTAAAAGATATTTGATTTAAGCAGCAGCTGGGACTCGCGCTTGCCGGCATGCTGTTTGTGTATGTGCATGCGTGTGTTTAAGCTGGGGAGAGGGTGGGGGTGGCAGGAGGGTGGCTCGTGTCTTGTCAGATCCCGAAAGGATGAATAAGAAGCTAATCTCTCTCTCCCAGGGAATTCTGCCAGCAATGTCTCAGACAGTCCCGTCTCAGAGGGACTGTGGGAGTGCAGTGGAGTGTGCGCTCCCATCTCCACAATGGGATGTTTTCAGAGCATATCTGACTGTTATCTTCACACTGGATGGATATAGTTCCTCCTCAAATGTGAACAATACACACACACCTAGGTGTGCACATACAGACGTGCACTCACGAATAAGCCGATCCTCATTTGTTCAGTCCATTGAGCCTCCATGCTCCTCGTCCTGATTCACATGTTGTTTGTTATCTTTCAAAGCAGGTTTTGCATGGCGTAAACAACAACAAGGAAGTACCGATGTACATGCATGCATGCTTGCATGTGTGTATTTCCGTATGTGTGTGCAGGTGTGTATGCAAAATCAGGGAGCATGGAGACAGCCTGATAAAACCGTCTCCCAGGTTCCCATCGTAGTCTATTTTGACTCGCCTGGAATGAAGTTTGCCCCATCCAGAAATTCCTTTGTTTACCCCCCAGAGTGTTGACCTCAGCGACTTCATTCGCTGCCCTGAAGGCGGGGGTACGGTAACCGTTTGAGGAATGTGAAAGGTGCGGGAAAAGGCCCTGAAGGAAGGGTGAGTCCAGTGACTGCGTCATGTGTTTTGAGGCTTGATGGGGGGGGTCGTAGTTTGTAGGGTGCAGAGAAAGGTCACATAGATCAGTCAAGCTGAGACCTTCTCTGGTTACAGCAGTGTCTGGACTGGACACTATTGTTAGCTTTAATGTCTCTGATAGTGCAACATTGGGGTACTATTGTTTGTTTGAATGTTTCAGTTCTAACGAGGCTACCAGTAACCTCATTACTCACATTTGTTTCATCTTTGGATTAAGCACAGATGTTGTCTTGACGTTGCTCGACATGAAAGGCGCGGTGTGAAGGTGTTTGAGTGACTTCATAATTTGATTTCAACAGCCACTCCAGTTTGCGGTCTAGACTATGACAGGCTTCAAATAGCAATGAGACAGGTTTTGTTTGGCTTCATTCATAATACGAGGCATTACAGTAGTGCACATCCACGTCATGGGTGGTTTGAATTTGGAGAGCTGAGCTGTGTGTCATGTAGGGCGGAGCTGTGAGACAGGTGCAGAGATGAAGAAGATTGGCGGTGGGGAAGTAGGGTGTGACTGCTCCGTGTCTGTTCTGACAGGCCTTTGGTATTTTTCCAAAGAGTGTGAGAACGTGTGTGTGAGTGTGTGTGAGCCGGAAAACCTGCTCATATTTTCTCTTGGGATTGTGCAGGTGTGTGTGCCTTTGTACTACCTGCACACAAACTAACCTGCTCGTGTGTGTGTATGTGTTCTTGTGTTAGATGATAGACATGGGAACCCATAGGTGCTGAGCGTCTTTCTAATGCAAGCGTGGCAATGTGGCAATATGAGTTTGACTGCTTCGGTACTGAGTAGCTTCTGACAGCGTAGTTAAGACACATCCAGTCCCAGTGCGATGCTCAGTGCCGTCTCCGTCTCTCTGAGTTTGCATCCATTATACTGAGAATGAAGAGCTTTCCACACAGCAGATGTGTTATTTCAACATGTTGGTAGAGATTTGTATAGAGGTTGTGTTTTTAGTAAAACATTTAACCGATATGGAATTTTATTTTCATCAACATTGGTCTTTGTCGCCTCTGTGTGTGTATGTGTGTGTGCTCGTGGGTGAGTAGGCACGTCTGCATGGTAATGATGCTTTGGCTGCTGTTGCGCAGGCCATTGTGTTAATACACTCTCTCAATGTGTTAATATACTGCGAGAACGGGAGACTGAGAGAAAGAGAGCGAATAATTATGTTTCCCCTTTTGTCTCGGCTCCCTCAATTAAGCCTGAAGAGAGAGGCAGCCTGAGCACATGTCTACTTATCCACTTAAAGCTCTGCAACAATAGGACCCCCCAATGTCTCTCTATCTATCTCTCCCCTCTCGTTCTCGGTCTGCATCTCTTCCTCCCACTCTTTTCTCACTTTTCCATGTCAAACTTCTATTCATAGCACCGTTCCCCAATATGTTTTTTTTCTCTCTCCTTCTGTGTTTGCACCGACCTCAGCGCCCTCCCCTCTCTATGTGTTTCTCCTCCAGCCTCGCCTCACCTCTCAGCTCTACGTGGGTTTACCAAAGAGCACCCCCCACCCCTCCCTCCATCTCTCTCCTCGTTACCCTCCTCCCTCCTCCACCCTTTGCTGCAGGGCACGAGGAAAGGAAGAACGAAGAGACTAAACATTTTAGACTATACACCGCCGGAGGAAAGGCAGGGGTTTGACGTCCCCCGTGTTGTGTCAGACAGGATTGTGTTGTTTGTTTGGCCTGTGTGTGTTTTTCACCTCCACTAACGGAAATGTACAGTCAATGTAGCCAAGAGTTCTCAGTAGTAAAACAGCAGCGTTTGTTGTAGAAGTTACAAACCAAACGCTGTATTTTTGTTTCTAAGTGTGTATGAGAGAGTTTTTTTTATGAGTGGGTTATTTTTCTTTTCATTCACCCACATGATGCCAGATTTAAAGCAGGACCAGCTCCAAAATAAATATCCAGCACCTGTCAAGCATTTTGTGCATAGTACTGTGTGTGTGTGTGTGTGTGTGTGTGTGTGTGTGTGTGTTTGTTTTTTGGGGGGAGGGCAAGGGCCCGATCAGGCCGGACGGGATGCAGGAGAGATGGAGGGATAAAGGGTGGAGCGAAGAAGTAGAAGAAGAAGAATCAGGGTCAAGTTTAGCTTATGTAACCACATCCCACCGCTGGGGCACAAAAATGTGCTGCAGTGGCTTAAGTTTAAATACAAGAACACACACGCTGGCTGGCGCGGTGCAATGTCAGGCCTGTTGACCTGTGAAACTAAACACTGTGTATGGTTTCAATGCATTTGCTTAGCATTAGTATTCACTTCTCTTTATTGTCCTTTCTAGTTCTGCATCACTGAACTCTCATTTCTGTGTCTTTTCCCAGAATTGTACCGTGGTTGACTTATCGTATTTCTGCCTCAGAGAATAAACAAAAAAAGACGGCGTTATCTGATTATGATTGATAATAAAAATAGTAGCTGTGGTCAGAGTTTACCTGATAGAACAAATGCTTCTTTTGCAATCTGAACAAATGGTTAGTAATGACCTTCCTCGACTGCCACGGGTCTCGACTGAGAAAGATCCGCCACGTTCTACGTACAAACTATATTTTTATCTGCT
Organism: Argyrosomus regius; assembly: GCA_946959425.1. NCBI lineage: Eukaryota > Metazoa > Chordata > Actinopteri > Sciaenidae > Argyrosomus > Argyrosomus regius. Next base: position 23,288,139 of record OX336896.1, on the reverse strand, counting down.
TACAACTGTATAATATGTGCAAAACTACACACGGGCAAGCATGCTCGTACTTGCATACCTTCACACTATACATAGCACATTATGGAAATCACTCTACTCTAAGCAGCTCAGGGCTGGTATTAGGGAAAATTAGGTCGTGTTGGCACGGATCATTTAATTGAGATTTAAGCAGAAAATCATACTCCATGGCTGCTTTCATCTTCTGTCATTTTACCAACAGAGTGTGCATGTGTGTGTGTGTGTGTGTGTGTGTGTGTGTGTGTGTGCGCGGACGTGCACATCTCTTTGTCTGCAGGGAAACAAGGGGTGTTTTCCCAAAATGTTCTGTGCACATGCCAGTACATGCCTGCATGGTTTTGGGTTGGCAATGAGTTTCAGGGTGCAGTTCAAAGAAATTGCGGTTGTTTGTGAGTTTTTTTTTCCACCCTCGGGCTCAGACAATACCTCTGCGCTTTGTTTCTGATGATCTGTGAGTTTGTATATGTGTGTATTTACATGAGTGTGTCTTGGGTTTTTTTTTTGCTTGCCTCGCTTAATTATCTAAACTCCAGGATTACTGACCACCGTGTCCTTTGTTCTCCTTCATCCTGCGCGCCGTCTCTTATCCTATAGACTCCCTCTCTCTCCAGCGTGCTTCACAGCTTTCCTTTCAACTTGACTTCACCGGCTTTATGTGACGTACCTGGCAGATACTCTGCCGGAGCGCCTTCCCGTTCTCGCCGTTCTCCTCCTCTGTGTGCGTTTGACATATCGGGTCACTTTGAAGTCGTGAGAGCTCCACTGAAACACTCCTCTCTCTTCCTGTTCCTCTCAGGGCAAACTGACACCACCATTTGATGATGTGTGGAGGATCATGCGGTTGGTGAAAGATGACACCGCACTGATGTGGAGAAGCTGGTGATGCGGCTGCTTAACCACAGGTAACCACAGTTTGTACACATTGGTCTCTCATGGCTGCAAAAAACTCGACAAGTAATCTGATTGTGTATTGAACTGTAAGATCTGAATACAAGTAACTAAAGAATTGTTCTCAGAAGGTTTGATTCTCAGTACCACGTTCAGTTATTTGTAAAAACAGATTTTTGACTTGATACAAGAGATTTTTGTCAGTCTCTCTCTGCAGTTTGAGCCCACACTGAGAACCTGATGGTGTGGGTTTGATGATGTGTGACTCACAGAGGACCAACTGATCTGACAGCAGTTGACTCAGCATCTCAATGTGCTTATATAACAGAGAGCATGAGGTGAAGCAGGATGCTCGCATAACTTTATAATCAGTGGAACGCAGTTAAAAACAGATTTCTCTGATCATTTTAAATGTTTGTTAACTAAACCATTCATCATATGTCTGAGATTAAAACAGCACTGTGCAGTTTCAAAATACTTAAATTAATCATAATGTAAATGTACAAGACTTTAAAATAGAATTAAAGCAGCATTGTGTAGAAGTTTAATCCCACTGTGGTAAATATAGACAGCTGTACACATGTATTTGTTCTGATTATATTACTTATGATCAAAAACTAGCGAGTCAACAACTTTGCTAACAGCCAAACATCAAGCAAGGTCAACAACACAAGACATACAGTAGCAGCCAGCTTATATTACTTACTAGTCCAACAATAAGAAGCCCAGCTCGGCGTCTGTCTTTCAGCCTTTTATTTCACCACCAACGACTAAAAGTCAGTCCCAGATTTACTCTCGTCCGGCGGCTTCTTGCTCAATCTTTTTCTCCTTCTTAGCTTCCTCTGTCAAGATCCTGTTCGGTCTCTTCTCCTCTGCCATTTTGTCCGTAGAGGCTGCTAAGCCTGGTTACATTGCCCGCTTGCACAGCTCCTGTTCTGTCATGACAATGGCTCCTCTTCCCAGTAGTCCAAAATGCCTGTGGCACAAACACTAACACTCCCCCGGTGCTCTGAGCTCACATTCTGGGCAGCCTGGCTAACAAACTGAGCTAACAGTAGCTACACTTGGCAACAGTTTACTTTACTGTCCATCAGGAAATCACAGAGAGTTGAGGCGGAGCAGCTGGAGGACATCAAAGGGAAAACCAGAAAACATTTTCTCCATAAAATATGATCCAGTTTCACCAAAATCAGTGAACTAGTTGGTGGTGTGGTGCCGTAAAGCATTACGTGCTTTTCGCAGGAGTGCGTATGACAAAGCAAACAGATGAATGACCATTCACCTGCTTACAGGTCAGTGTAGCATTAGTATGATTTAAAATCTGTTGCTTTATGGTAGAAAAGTTACACAGTTTTGCTTTGAAGGAGTTTTGGCATTTTAAATTTGAGATGTCTTCGTAGTTGCTAAAAAAATGAATGTGATTTTGATGCATTCTGAATAATTAAATGGGACAACACCAGAAAACCCTCAGGAAGCCTCTGTGAAACATTTATGCTCTACATGAATTTTTCATAAACTTCCCTGTCTCATTTGAGCTTGTTGTTCTGAACAACTTACCAAACATCAAGGTCAGTTTAAATGGCCATAAACTAGGGAGGGAATTTCCACCTCAGCGGTGGATACCTGATCCCTGATCTCATCTGCCTGACAGCTCGACTCTACAAGGCGTTCAAAGAGATCCTGGATACCTTTGACATGCCGTCGTTAGTTAATGGGCCATCAAATGTTACTCACTCATCCAGCATGTAGATTGACCTGGTTTTCAGCAAATGTAAGCGAGTAGATACTCCAACGCCATTCGAGGGCAAGCCCTACGATTTGGTAATGATTTTATAGACACATTTAAACAAACCCAAACTCACAGGCTTGGCCAGTTCAGCAAGGCACAAAGACTTATTTTGACATTTAATAGTTTGACATCAGTAAATATCTTTTCTATCTATTTTTATTGATGCTGCCACAGTCCTGTCTACTACTTCTAGTGCTTTTACTCAAGAGCCTCTGGGATGGCTGTGGCTCAGGAGGTAGAGTGGGTCACCCAGCAAGTCGATCCCTCCAGTCTGAATACTGTGCATCGCTGTGTGAATGTGTATAAATGGTTTGCTCCAAAGAACAGATGAGCAGTTGTCACCTTGCATGGGAGCCAATGGCATCAGTGTATGAATGGGTGAGTGAGATATGTAATGTGCATTTACCATTTAAGTATTGAGGTTTGACACTTCTCTCAACTCAAGATCAACCAACCAAGGACAATGCAAATAAAGTTTTGTAGTCTCTAACTCTTCTGACAGTTTCAGTCACGCTCATAAGCAGCTGTGTGTTCTTCAGTCAGTTTACCTGACCTTCACAAAGCCACCAGTCCGTTGAATAAAAAACACATTACAAACAGCTGGCTGATGCACGTTTGTGTTTGAAATGTGTGCTGATACTAGTAAATTTAATACTCCTCTTTCCATTTTAAACATAAGAGATCTGGCACAACAGCCTCTTTTCACACGAGTGGTGTCAGTGCCTTGGTATGAGGTGATGAACTCAATAAACATAAATATAAATTATAGCAGTCTTGTTGAGTTTGGTATGAGGTCACAAGGCGAGGTGATCTGTGGGCCAATTAATGAATACAGATGTTAGATATAAATCGCAGATGTGGACCAAGACGTGGACCACATGTGGACAGACCAATAAACATAATAAAATAGTTAGAAAACACTTACATCATTACTTTCTAAACTTACAAGAATTAGTCATAGCCTACAACAAGAGGTTACTATGATAAGTATGTTTCACAGTTTCACTTTTTTAATTTACAGTTGAATCATGGGAAATGTGGAGAGTCAGAATGGGGACAGTGGTTTCTATGGCGATGTGACGGGACATATCTCCCGTAAGCACACGTCCCGGTCACTCCGTCTCTCCAGCAAGCAGTCAATCACCCGCCGTTCCCGGCACTCTTCTTCAGTGAAACAGGAACACAGAAACTCCGAAGCCTCAACTCGCTCCTCCAGCACCCCGAGCATCCCACAATCCTTAGCAGAGAACGGACTGGAACCTTTCAACGGAACAGATGCGTTTGGAGAGTTCGGCATCAACCCTCACTGGACACAGCGCGTCGCCATGACAATGAGGCCGGAGTCCTATCAAAACGATGATGACCCCTTGGCCACACCAACTCCGGAAACTTCAGAGGCGGACACTATCGCCCAGGACGGGGGAGAGGACTCCATGGGGGAGGGGGAGGGAGATGTCCTCGGAGAGGAAAGATACCTCCAGCGAATGACTGAGGGTCCGCGGGAGGGAGGGAGTTTTAAAAAGAAGCGGTCCAAATCAGCGGACATGTGGAGAGAAGACAGCCTGGAGTTCTCTCTGTCTGACCTGAGTCAGGAGCATCTGACCAGCACTGAGGAGATAGTAGACGGAGGAGAAGAAGAGGAGGAGGAGCAGTTCACACGGCCCAGAGGAAATGCAGGTAAGGATGCACATAATGGTGTCCAGTCTATTTGTTTTAAATCTGTAGAATGCATGTTTCTCATGTATTTAGAAGATACAGTATAGGAGTGTAGAAGCAATTTTTAAAAAGCACCACTGTGGCTGACCAAGAGAGTGGTGACTGATGGTTGTAAAAAATCTTCATATATTCTGTATGTCTGCATGAGTGCAGGGGTGTTCGCTTGATTTGACTCATTTTGTGGGTGATGAGGTGAACGGAGTTGGGGGAAAATTGCAGGCAGTCGCAGAGTAGGGAAAAATAATTTGAAAAAAAATGTCCTGATTGAAGGTTAGCCTCCATCCATCAGGTGCGGTAGTTCAGTTGATCACAAGGTTGTTAGCCTAACTGGCGCTGTGCAGGAGCTGCTGGAGTTCAGCGAGGCAGTGTGGCAGTAGCTGGTAACTTAACTAAGCGCTGCCGCAGGCAGTAGGCTAGCTCAGAATAATGTATGGGCTTCCTGTACACACACACAGACACACACACACACACACACACACACACACACACGCACACACACACACACACACACACATTCACATTCATACTCACTCACCAAAATCATACAGATTCACAGCAGGACACAGGCACACATGGAGAAGGTTAATTTACATGTGAAACATGGCAAAGTACTCCGAAAGTAACCCGCAGTAATCAGAATACAATAACCTCACGCACACACACACTCACACACACACCTAAATACACACACTTGCTGTACATTAACCACCTGTGTGTGTTCCAGGCTCAGCTGAAAGGGCATCGTCTCTGGACCATCTGTGCAGCCAGCAGAGTCCTGGCCTCAGGGGGCAGAGGAGCCGCTTCGCTAAGAACCGGAGAGAAGCAGAGTGCGATGGAGACGGAGAAGGGGAGGAGGGGTTGATGTCTCCAACCGAGGAAGATGGTGGCGGGTATGGGGCATTCACGCTCCCCTGCCGACGCTCCCATTGCCTGTCTGAGGGCTTGGCAGGGCTTGGCATCCCGGCAGCACCGTGTCCTGCTTTCCAAGGACGCCGAGCACAAACTACTCAGGTTAGATCACAATTTATGAATAAATGCACAAAGCAGACAATCAAATTAAAAGTCTCTTCTGTCTGTCCTTTCATGAATACATACCCCTAAATGTAGAATGATAGAGGACTTTGTTTACCAGTCGTTTCCAGGAAGTTCAGGGAGTTCACATGACATGACAACCGCTGCAGGATTTAACATTTTGTTGACAACCAGAGACATTTCCTGTGCAAGCTCATGTTCAGTCTTGTGTAATGGGGAAAGGGATTACAAGGAGTCAGATAGAAAGTGGCTGTGGGGCTACTTGTCTAACACTGGCCTGGTTTCCTGCTCCAGAAATTAAGGCATTAAAACATAATCTTTCATGGCCTATTCACTAACCACACACACACACACTGTCCTAACACACAGAAAGACATTTTGAACATCATTCTCTTCGATCGCACAAAAGCAGATCCACTCAAAGGGTAAAAGAGGAAGCTGTAATGTATCACAAAGATGCTATTTAAGAGAATCAGTGCACCAAAACAAAACTAGATCAGCAGGATGAAGAATGTTCCTGTGCTTTCTATAATTTTCATGTGTCACTGATAAAACTGATAAAAAAGAAATGTTCCCAAATAACTACTAAAATAGCAAACCAGGCTTTTCTTTCAACTCATTCCCAGAACCCCCAAGCACCCTTGGATAGCAGAGCACCCTAAGTGCTTATTATAAATTCATCTAGTCAGGCTGTGGGGGTTGTTAGACCGGATATAAATAGACCGACAACACAGCAAAACAAAGAGGAAAAGAACAGAGGGAGACTCAGTTTGGTGAAAGCAAAGTGCGAACAGAGAACCACACAGTCTAAACTAAAAGCTTCTATCAGCAGATACTCATGCACACAAACACACAGAAACATATTATGGCAAAATGTCTGTACATTCATAATCTGTAAGTAAATGAGGGGCGTTTCTGTCTGACAGGACATCTCAGGTGTTTTGGGTGAGGGAAGTGAGTACGGCGACAGCGGCATCGATGGCGTCGCCACGGAGATCGACGGGGATGGAGAGTTGGTGTCACGGCGCTGTAAGGCCATGTCGGCTTCTTTCTCGGTATACTCAGCCACCGAGAGCAGCGTTTTCAACGGGAGCGACAGCGGGAGCAGCAGCGCGGGAGGAGGAGAAGGAAGAGGGGGCGAGGCGGGCAGGGGAGGAGTGTATGAGAATTTCCGGAAGGAGCTGGACAATCAAGCCTGGGTTAGCTACTTTTTGTGTGTGTGTTATTCTTTTTTTATACACAGGTATTAATGATTGATGTTTGTTCTCACACAATTGTTCCATCACTCTCTCAGACACATCAGGGTCGGGACTGCACAGAGGAGGCTGGCTCCGCTGTGAGCGACGAGCAGAGCAGCGGCACACTCAGCAGTGCATATCCATCGGACACTCTGATTGGCTGCGCACAAGGCACAGTGAGGAAAGCAGGGGCTCTGGCTGTGAAGAACTTCCTGGTTCATAAGAAAAGCAAAAAGGTGGAACCAGCAACAAGGCGGAAGTGGAAGCACTACTGGGTCTCTCTTAAAGGTGTTGCATAGACTCTTATACTTTGATGCAAGAGGCTGCAGGTGAAACTGAAGCTGAAAATATATCATGTATACAGTATAATAACTGATTAGGCAAAAATATCTTTGACATGAAACAATCATGCAGCCATGTCACATTCAGATAAACATCTTAACCTGACCCCGGCCTGTTTAATCTCTCACTCTCTCTCCTGTCAGACTGTAATCACATCAGTCCGTGCCCTTGGTTGTCACCTCTGCTGTCTTCTCGCACTCTTTTCTGTGTGGCCTCTTACATTACCTCTTCTAGGCCTCATCACAATTTAATTTTATGGAGGCATCCGTGTCTAATCCAATCTCATCCTTGTGAAATTCACAAGATGCAGCATCTGCGGCTGCATTCCTGCCTGCCTCCTGTCCTTATATCCACCCCACTAGAAATACATATCAGACAGCCTCATAGTATTCCTCCTGACCTCATGCTATACAATAGCACCAAAAATAAACAATGTAGGCCTTTAATTATTTATTATTTGTATTATTTATCTTAAACATCAATGAGGGATTAAATATTGTTTTGTATAAAAGTTGTACTTGTGACATCAGTAACATTTCTGTCTTTCTTTTCTGCGTTCGTCAAGGCTGCACTCTCTTCTTGTACGATTCAGACGGTCGCTCTGGGATCGACCACAACAGTGTTCCTAAACACGCTTTGTGGGTGGAGAACAGCATTGTCCAGGCTGTACCTGAACACCCCAAGAAAGACTTTGTCTTCTGCCTCAGCAACTCGGTGGGAGACGCTTTCCTCTTCCAGGTGAGAGACACTACCGTTTGAAACAAAGAGAACTGGTGGGTCCACAGTTTTTAATCAGTGTGAAGCCAGCAGATCACCAAGAGAGATGAAGATGGATGGGAATAAGAAGAGACCTCATTTCCCAGAGGGGTTTATGTGTGTATGTGTGTGCCACACACAAGTACATGACATTTAGCCACATGTGGGAGATAAGCCAGTCCTGTGTCCATGTGTTTGTTCTATGTCTGACATGTTTAAAGGCCACACTGTCACACTGTGACAGTGATCCACCACAGTGACCATTGTGTAATATTAAAATGTCTCTATTTATATGCATGGCATCTGTCCACTGTGACATTCAATCAAAGAATGGGAAGATAAGTAATGAAAGGATGATGAGATTATAGTGACCACCCTCTCGCAGTGGCTTATGATGGGACTTTGAGCTGTCAGTTTCTTAATTTCTTTCACTCACTATTGTTACCTGCTTTCTTAAATTCTTTGACTTTTCCTTCAGAGATGTCACCTGTTATTTTTTCCTCCTGTCAGACGTCAGGCCAGACGGAGCTGGAGAACTGGATCACAGCGATCCACTCGGCATGTGCCGCTGCTCTGGCTCGACAGCACCACAGGGAGGACACGGTGCGACTGCTGCGAACCGAGATCCGCAAACTGGAGCAGAAGATCGATATGGATGAGAAGATGAAGAAGATGGGAGACATGCAGCTGTCCACAGTGACTGATGCCAAGAAGAGGAAGACCATACTGGAGCAGGTATGGACCAGGGACACAGTCAACAAGAGAAAGTGTCAGTCTTTCATATTGTGTCCATATGATGCTAACATGAACAAGGTTTGTGATCACATGTGTTGAACACCCTGCTGAGTGTCTTTAGCCTCTAGTTGAGTTGAGTGAGAACACCTAAGGGCCTTCACAGATGCTCATCTCCATACCTTTGAACCGGATCAATGCTCTCACACACCAATATCTCGGCACTAAATCATCTATACTGCATGGCGTCACTCAGACAAAATGTTCTTAAGGAGTACTCGCAGAAGCAGATGTTTTCAAATATCCCGGCTGGTGCTCATTTATAAACACACCCAAGTGCAGCAGAATGCAGAATATTCATAGCACATGTTTAAACGCATGCGATGCACACATTAGCAGGCGAGCGAGCCTGAAGTCTCTTGCTAATCTTTCCATATTTAATAGCTGTTTTGAAACGAGTCACAGCTGGAATTTCAAAGCTCTCCTAGCATCAGGTTTGTTCACTTCACAGTGTATACCTTTATTCTTACTTCTGCTGCTCAGTGTTGAAGCAGCAGCACTGCATGTAAACATTACAGGAGAGCTTAAGAATGTGTTCGCTTGTGTGAGCAAGCCTCTGTCTGTGTGTGTGTGTGGCATTTAGTTGACAGTCAATAAAAGAAAACAATATTACGTTAAAAAGCACCAGGAGGTGGTTAAACTCAATCATGAAGAACGTTTCCTTCATTTCTGAGAAAGCTCAAGCACATTAACTTGAATTGTTGGATCAAAGCAGGGGAAAAAACTTGAGTAGTTGATTCCATCATATCATTATCCGACTTATTTCAAGATCACTATCTGGAACCACATTAACCTGCTAAATGAGTTTCCGTAAATAGAAAAGGCCTGGGATTTTATGTTGACTGGAGACTCAAAGAAAGAGCAGTTGTGTATTAAGTCCTGGAACAAATAGGTGAAGGCAGTAACCAGTACAAATTAAGTCTAGATTATGTGTGTATCCCTGTGTTCCACCTCCCACGGCCCACCCTGTGATACATTTCACATAGCACAGCAGGTCGGCGACTGGTGGGGGTTGTGTTGGTGATTAATACCTCTCCACAGGGGCTTCAGCACTCCCACATCTCACTTCAAATAAACCAGCTAACAAAGAGTGATCTTTTATCCATATTTTTTCTTTCTTGTCTTCATCACTGTTTTGTCAGTGGCCAAATCTGGAACCGTTCCATAGCTAAATCTGGATCCAATCAGCAAAGTTTGCGTATGTTGTATAATCACAAATTTGTCCCTTTTGCGGCTTGTTTTTTCTCATCTTGATCTCATCCCTCTGTTAGATCTTCCTGTGGGAGCAGAACTTGGAGCGCTTTCACATGGATCTGTTCCGCTGTCGCTGCTACCTGGCCAGCCTGCAGGGCGGCGAACCCCCCAACCCCAAACGCCTGCTGGGCTTCGCTTCGCGTCCCACCAAGCTGGCCATGGGACGACTGGGCATCTTCTCTGTCTCTTCCTTCCATGCACTGGTATGATTCAAAAAATGCCCACTCACATTCATAAACACACAGGATTTTAGTACTTGTGTATCCAACTGTCTTCATAACTCGCTGCAATTTTACTCCAAAACTCAGATTCTGTCCCACATGTCTCCACATGCTCCAGTAGGCATTGCGTGAGAGGTTCCCAATTGATGACCTTTAATAGAGGCCCAGCTTGCAGAGTGGGTGTGTTTATCTGGCTGTTAAAGTGAGCCTCTTTTCACATACTGGACGCCTACTGAAAGCAAGAATTTCTACTTGCCTGACAAATGTACAAACTAATTGTCCGTAGCTGAAGTTAAAACACAGTACAGCTTACCAATGGTTACATAAGAGCAGAGCAACGGGGAGGCTACATAAAGAACACTCATATATTAGTTATATTAGCTTTGCACACTACAGTAGCTGCTATGTTCTATGTTTTTAGATGTCCTGAAGTAGCTTGTTTTTTTATGACGCGGCAGAATCCCTCAGGGTACAGTGTATTAATTTAGTGCCCCAGAGTGGATCTGATTCTCAGCCTTAATTGACCCACGTCCAAAAACCAAATTTTATAGCCATGTGGACCAGAGCAGTCTGAAGCATATGGCTACTTGGGCAGAAGCACAGCTTTAGGTTATAAAAATATCCATCCATCCATTATCTGTAACTGCTTATTCTCATCAGGCCTATCACTTTGGACTTTGGGCGAGAGGCGGGGTACACCCTGGACAAGTCACCAGTTCATTGCAGGGCACATGGAGACAAACAACCATTCACCTACAGGCAATTTACTGACCAATTTAGTCACCAGTTAACCTATTAAGTGTCTGTCTTTGGACTGTGGGAGTGAGAGAAGACACAGGAAGAACATGCAAATAGAAAGGCCCCAGCCGAGGTTCAAACCAGGAACCTTCTTGCTGTGAGGCGACAGTGATAACCACTGCACCACCCTTACAGAAATATTTTAAAGTTAATTTACTTTATTGTGAACATTTTAAGTACATAATTGTCCTTTTGTTCATAGTTTGAAGTTTGAAGCCTTCAAGTTCAGAGTTTTCATTAAACAATCCCCAGTAAAGCTCACTGCAGCTGGGACATAATTGCCTTCTGTTGTTCTTTCAGTTTTGACCCTGACAGTGTTTTGAAAAAATTAATTTCATTTACTGCGTGCTTAAATTAGTTTGACTTTCAAAACTGCTGTTCTCAGCATCTCTGACTCCCGACAGATGAGACAAAGTTGAAGATCAATGACGCGTCCATTTAACATTTAATTCTACTTCCAAGCCTAAACTCGAGTGTAAGTTGAATCTAAACTAACCTTTCCAGAAAATGCGAAACAAACAAAATTGTCCTCAGTTTACAGAATTGAACAATATTTTTTTCCTTTCATGGCTTCTTGTAAGAATACCTAACTACATATGCGGGAAGACAAACCCACACCTGCGTTTACATACCTACACACACTGTCCTCACTGCTCACATTCAGATCATTCTCTCCACAAACTGTCCTGATGGTGACAGCTTTAGCCTGTGGCTAAAAGCCAACTCATTAGCTCAGTGCTCTGCAACCTGCTCTTGTTGTCACCTTGAGCCCTCCAAGAATGTACAGAATGAACGGCCACCGTAGATGGAATGATAACAAAGAGAAGAGCGGAAAGAAAGAGATGGAAACAACATCTCTGCAGCTTCATGCAAGCAGACAGTCACATACACACACACACATACACACACACACATCAGAGGTTGATAGTGTTTTTTTGTGATTGGTGGATCAATACGAACTCTGTTAGTAAGCCGCCATCCCTGAGGCACTTTCCCACAAACAGGCTTAACACTCTGCTCTGTTGACACCCCTCCTTCCTTTCACTGCCTACACCCTCACTTCCTTTGTCTCTCTCTTTGTTTCCTACTCGATCTCCCTCAGTTTCTCCTTCTCCTTATCTTCCTTCACCCTTTCCTCTTCTCACAACCCTTTTCCTCCCAGATTTTAAATTTTATCATTGCATTAGTCAAATGGTGCTAGAAATGAGCACATTTTGAGGGCAGTTATGTAAGATTATGATATAAATGAACTAAATTCAATGAAATGCATTAACAGAATAAAGAATAGGACATGGTAATTCATTAATGAGATACAAAAACATTAAATGAACCCATTCATGTTGCCTATAGCGAGTTAACTGTCCTCTCTCTCAACTCTTTTCCTCTATTATCCTCGGCCAAATAAGACATGGGAGGACGATCGTCTGTTAAAGCGCCTCTTGCGTGCCACTTACATAAGAAGAGTCTTGAAGACAGTTTGACCTATTATGTTTGACGTGCGTGTGTCTCATGAGCAGTGACTAGCGGAGAGACCAATGAGCACACGCCCACAGAAGTACAGTATGTGCTGCGATGTGTGCGTACACAGTACACACATGTGCATCAAAGCATGTATTTGTGTAACATACAGTGAGTCAGAGCTGCTCACGGCCCAGTAGATCAATGTGAGCTAACCCAGAAATGACAAGAGTGGTTTCTCGTACAATGTGCAGTGGGTCACTGAAGGTGGTGGGAGGTTGAAAGTGTATGCAGTTAGTATACGCAGCTGAAAATGTGTCTGTGTTATTCATGCATATGCATTTATAGTATATACATATACAGTATATACTCAGCACAGATGTTTTATTTATTAAAGTCTATCAAATGCTTGATAGATACTGGACTTGACAATGCCATGCTGGACCTGGATAGCAGCTTGTTGATGTAAAATAAGTATCGTTTAGCAATAGATATGGATGAGCGCATTGTAAGCGGATATGGGTTTAATGTAACCGCCAAAAATCAATTTGTTTCTCTGGCATACATGTTATAATTAAGTTTCAGACACCCCGTCCATTGGATTCATATCATCTGTAATTTTCTCCGTCACAGGTGTCAGCCCGCACAGAAAGCAGCATCAGGAAACGTAACCAGGCCATGCCTCGCACCTTCAGTAAACGCCGCAGCCGCTTCTCCTCCCTGTGGGGGCTGGACACCACCTCGAAGAGGAAGACCACGGGGCATCCCTCAATCAACCAGGTTTCCATAGTGACACGTTCATAACTAGCTTCACACCATGGGCCTTCTGGTTGTAGATGCTTGATAACTGCCCTATACGTATGTTTGGATGTGATTTTTTATGTACTGCTCTCTGCGTGGTTGCAGGTGTTTGTTGATGGGATGGAGCCGGCGAGAAAGCCATTGGAGCGCATGTTTGAAGACTCCACCAGTGAAAAATCTGTAAGAGCTCAGCTATCTCTACTAGACAAGAGTACTAACATAATACAAATGTCCCTTTATATTAAGAACCATGATATCATTTACATTTTTAGATGTGTTATTTAATATTTTGCCTCTTCATTGCGACAAAGATGAACTAAAAAAATCACAAATGTTTGCTGCTAGAGAGAGGTAAAAGTGGAGTGTAACTACGTCTGAACTTGTCTTCGTTGTAGTCTCTGCCTGTCCTGCAGCCAATGATGACAAAGGCCATATCAGATAGAGTTAATATTTACGACTATACGAATATACTGTAATAATGTTCCCAAGGCTAAGCACATAGTTTGGCATTCACTTCAGAGAAGCTGTGCTCACGTAGCTGAAGGCTAATTCTCTGTTATTGTTTGCCTTTTTTATAAGCTATCATGAAAATCACTGGGGCATTTGATGAACCTTTGTACTTGTATAATAGGTTATGGGCTTCTTAAGACCCCGAGGCCAGCGACGTTGCTGGATTTTCCACCTCTTTTCACTTAACCGAGATCCCTTTGGTGCTCCGGCTCTTCATTTGAGCCGTTATCTGGGTGAAGCACAAAATCTCTTTTGCATCAATGAGCATTTTTTTGAGGTCATTTTCATTTTTCCACATTCACTTCTCTCCTTGCTGAAACGTGATAGGAGAAATTTGCAGACTATAAAACTTTAAAAAGCTGCAGACTCATCTTTTCTCAATATCATCGGATGACTTTTGAGTGTGTTTGTGCTGGGTAAACAACCTTTTTCATCTGCTGGAGGTGTTCCTCCTCCTCCTGCGCCGGTCAACAAATTATTTTGGGTCGATTACTGCTCTCCAGTTTTTTCTCCCTGCTGACCACTCTGCGTCATAGCCAGAAATGACGGCGTTATTCTTATTCTCCACCTTTTTAACATATCAAACATTACTCTCAGATCAGTGCTGACAGATTCCCATTTCTTCTTCTCATTTGCTTCAGGCAATTCCAGCTCTATCAGCATCATAGGTTATCGACTGGAGGGATATTCCTGTCTGCTAATCCCGCCGAGACAAATTTGATCTAATATGTTCAGATCATTAGCTTTCTGATGTTTCAACAAATTATGCAGGCATTTGCTACCAAAGGACCTGGCAGTCTCACACCATCTGTGCTCTCGTGTATATGTCGTATTGACCACAATTTACAGACATTTGCAACTAGTGGATACTATCTTCTGTTATCCAAGGCCACTGCATGATTTCAGGTTTCTAGAAGTACCTTACGACAGCCTGGTGAATGATGAATTTATATGAACTGTAAGGAAAAATGTCAAATTACCCATGGGTTGTGCAAGGACAAGCATGCCAGCTTCATATTTTATGAGAAGTGGTAGAAGGCAGCAGAGATGGGGAGGATGGGCAGACCTCTGTCTGAACTCAGTAAATGGAAGGAAACTCTGCAGCACTAACCCACTCTGACTGTGGAGTCCCCCGGTGACACCATGGTAGATTGATTTCCTTCCACCCACGCCTAGCTTCAGCTGGCAGGGTATGGGATGACAGTAAAGCAATGCACGGGAGGTAACATTCTTCAGTTGGTTGTAAGATGGGGCTGGAAATGCTGCATCAGTAGCTTTCAGCATCTCCAGCAAATTTCCAAATGTTCACATGTGATGGTCCCAGCTTCAGTTCTGTGTTTGTTTGGGGGAATCCCGCTGATGGCAATGAAAGGGAATGAGAGAGAGAGAAAGAGAGAGTTCAGTGTGCTGCCGAGGACCCCCCCACCCCCCAGCAGAGGCATCCTGGATGGGCCAGGAGGGGAGCCAGATGGTGCCGAGGAGGGCTTGGGAGTTCAGGGAGTTGGGGGGAGGTACTAGTTACAGGCCCCCCGGTCTGTTCTCTGTCTGAGAAAATGTGTGTGTTATTCTTTCTAACTGCATGTGTCTGTATTTTGTTTGTGCATGTGAACATGTGTGTTTGTTTGTGCATAAGCATTTGCATACAGTTCTAGCTCTGTCTCCTTCCCTGTTTCACTTTCTAACCAACACACACACACGCACACAGTTCATTTAAACAGCGACCACTGGGCCAGATTGTTAACAGTCAGCAGATTGTATGGGGTGAATGGAAGATGTGGAGGAGGGAGATGATGGAGCGATGTACAGATAGAATGCAAGGGGCACCATAAGGAGATGGGCGGGTGAGGGGGAGGTGGGAGACGAGAGAGGAGTGAGAAGAATAAAGGAGTTTGTGGATGCTGTTACCTGAAAGGGGGAGATAAGGTATCAGTGACAGACAGTGTGAGGTCGAGTAGAAGAGTCGAGCGGGACAGAATCCGAGAAGAGACAGACATGGCTGCCAGATTGCGTGAGGTCAGACTGATGGGCTGAAAGGTTACGGACTTTACAGAGTGCGCACACACACACACACACACACACACAAAGATGCAAATGCACACAGATATGTAACACACACCCACGCAGGGAGACAAATGTATTAAGAGGCTCTCATCAACACAAATGAATTTGATTTTGTAATCAGATCTCCTGCTGCTTTCAGGCCACCACCAGTTTCCATCATATTAGTTTAATCAATTTAAGGAAATCTGGTTTCTTTTGTGAACATGAAGGAAATAATGATGGATTAGGAGGATTACGACATGATTTTTAATTATGAATAACAGAAAATGTTTGTTTTTTGGATCTAATTCTTCTCTTTTTATGGTAATATTGACTTTATTATGGGGAGCCTTCTGTTTTCATTGAACACAAAGGCTGGAGAAAGATGCATAAATCCTGTGTGTGTGTGTGTGTGTGTGTGTGTGCGTGTGCGTGTGTATTTTCAGAAGGAGAGAGAAGGCTCAGTGAAAAGTCTTCCTCAGCAAAATGTCGACAGCGACATTTGGATTCCTGATTACCTGACTCCCTCCTGGGTTTGTCTGCCGAACAATCAGCCTGTCCTGGCCATCATACAGCCTGGGGAGACGGCGCTGGAAGTCCTGAGCGCCATCTGCAAGGTGGGCCATTAGCGATAGCAGTGCAGATGACAATTTATGAGCCAAGCCTGCCTCTGTAAGGTTGAACTGTTACTGTAAAATACATTGGGTATGAGGGTGATAATCACAGACCAAACCTCATGGGATTTTCAACAATCTGTGTGTTAGCCTGCACACACACACACACACATGTGTAGGCGTTAAGCATGCAAATAATTCATTTTAACAGGTTTGTCAAACACGTGAAATCTTGAGGAATGAATCTCATAAAATCGCACATAGCTCTGGTGAGCCGAGTTTAGAATACCATAAGTGGTTACATAAGGATAATAAATTCTTACTTTTACAGTGTGTTGACAGATTAAGGCAGACAAACATGTAGAAGTCAGCTTTTTAAAAATGGAGCGACGCCTGCGAGCTGGTTCAGTCAGACAGCTCGAGTCGGATTGCGTATATACACACATGTGACGTGCCTCACCCTCCACAATCATCCAATCCAAATCCAAACACAATCTCCCAATTTGGCGGTCTATTCAAGCTGCAAAAGTTTCAATAAACATTATTACAACATGTGCAATAAACATCTGTAACAGGAAAACAACATGAATAATAGGATGCAGATTATCAGAGGTTGTCTTCTTGAACGTCAGTCTGAATATGAGTCTGAGAATCTTCGAGATGTGAGTCTCTGGTACTGTGAGGAAGGCGTGTGCTCTTACACTGACAGTGTCACAGACCTCTTCTTAGTCATTTTCTTACCTTACAATATACACCACATATTACAGTCTCACACAGTCTTGTCAGACGAAACCGCACTTCATCTCCTCTTCTCTCTAATTGGTCTCAGCCAGAGACACACTAGAATAATCATCCCTAATGATACGTATAGGTTCCACTTAAGAGTCCGTGGACACATGTATAAAGCTGATTGAATTGAAGTGTGTGTGGGCGTTTGTGTGCTTACATGCCATAAACATGTCACAAGGAACTGGAGCGTCTAATTCATGGCCCCTGTGTGTTACATGCATGCAGATATAATCAGTACATGGATCATATACATGGATGGATGCATATATGTCTGTATCTTTTTGTCAGGGTGTGGCATGAGCTATGGAGTGTCGGTGCTCCGAGCTCACAGTCCAGGCAGCCTGGCTAACAAACTGAGCTAACATTAGCTAACAGCAGCTACAGTTCACTTTACAGTTTACTTTACTGGTCATTCTATGAATGACAGAGACACCATTCACCTGATTACAAGTCAGTGTAGCATCAACATGATTTTAAATCTGTTATTTTATGGTAGAAAATGTATACAATGTTGCTTTAATGGACGAATTTTAAATATTATCCAGGCTTGGCTTCACATTGCAGGGAGAATATATAACAAGTAATTAGAGTGATTATGTCTTATTTTGGAAAACAGAGTGAATATGGTTGTTATGATTGCTTATTTCTTTTATCCTGTCTCGTTGCCTTCAGACCCATAAGATAGACCCCTCTGGACACTACCTGCACTTGAAGGTGTGGATTGACGGCCAAATGCTCATTTATGTTCCCAAACTTGAAGAGGACATCTCTGATCTGGTGAGGAAACACACACTGAAGCACTGTGGTAAAGAGGTTGTGACATCATAGAGCGAATATCTCAATTTTGGAGTCTGAGGTGTCGCATGATGAACCATGAAACTCAAATCAAGTAATGACGGATATGGACTGCAGTTATATCACTCGGATTTTGGGGTCTTCACCTTATTATAAATACATTTTTGTTTCATTTCAGGCAGATTTGGATGCGAGTTTGTGCATGTTTTATGACTTGGTTGCAGATTTGATTTGCAATGCAAAATGCAAATGCAAAAAAATTCCCAAGAACGCTTCATTGCATATGCAGTAAATTATGCAAAACAGTATTCCGGGTGTATTACGCGCACTATGAACTGTACGCATTTGTGTGTCCGTGTTTGCACTTTTCTTATTATTCATGTAAACAATCATTCTCATCCACATTAATCAGCCGCTGTAAACCCCCAAACCAATTCTCTTTGTGACACTGCTTTGTAGGTGATACACTGAACTCTGTCTCAAAGCAAAGTCATTGTATAACTCGCTCTTTTTCCTCAAGAGCTCTTTTATCCTCCTGCTTTGATCACTGACTCATTTCACCCTCTTTCATCCTTAGTCTATGATATTAGATTATTATTTCTCCATAGTGAAGCACATTACACACTGCAGACCTCTGTTCCTGTCTGTTGCTTCATACACACAGCTGTGTCTATGCTCTCGCCCGATCTGAGGTCAAACCCTCATATGAGCACCCACTCACTTTTCAGACTTGACCTGGATTCTGACCCTCGCATGTGATTGCTCTGTTAAGGAGCTTGAATAATACATGAATCTATCCATTTTTTATTAAGAGTGATAACCTGACCTTGACGTTCTCCATCCAATAACACTGCTATCCTTCCATTTTTCTGCCAATTGAGTGTAATTTTCTTGTGTTTTCAGCTCTATAAAGAGATTGAGATTTGCTCCAAAGCTACCAAGGTGATCCGATTTGACAAAGCCGAGTCCTGCACTATCGGATACGGTATGCTCGTGTCTGACCATTTCCCTTAAAAGCCCTTTTAATATTCTGAATCAAATTGATTTTGTAATTCACCTCTGAATCTAACATGTACATCTTTAGGTTTTTCTGTGGCGGTCATAGATGAGGATGGTACGCAGCAGCTCCATATTACTGAGGTGAAGGCAGAGGGACTGGCCTCAGCTAAAGGTACATATGTCTTTTTTTTATGAACAAACAAACTTGACGTATGAACATTCACCGTACATTCATTCTCCCGGAAGTTGATATTCAGACATAACAAAACAAAACACGACAGTCACCACAGGTGAATCTGAGTGCAGTAACAGCAGGGGTTACGTAAAGGTATGCGAAAGACGGGTACATATTTCTGTCACGAGTTGACGTTGCGCATTCAACACGCCAGACCTGAGAAACACCTGAGCCCACATGACATCCGTGCAGCTTTGTGTGACTGCAAACACATCAGCTGCTGAGTCAGCATAGCTGAGTCTCTTTTGTTTGAGAGAGGAGGAGTAGAGGTGAAGAAAAAGACAAGGTTTCCAGAAATGAGTTGGCTGACAGGAAGATGTCAAAGGAATTTGTAACCACCTTGCTTTTATCAGGATTTACAAGGGAATCAACTTAATCCACAGAGTGGATTAGAGTCCATAGAGAGGTGAAGCTCACAACAGAATCTGCATCTAAAAAAGACTTGAATGTACACTATATTTGTCAGTCTGATGATTACTGGCTTTTATTCTGAAAAGTGGATCCATTAATCCATAAAATAGGAAAGAAAAACTTTGCATAGGAGCTATAAATTTGTGGCGTCTGTCTCCTTCCTGAGAGCAAAGAAGAAAAACGGCATTCCTTTGTCTGCATCTGACCGCTGTTTGAAAAGCCGGGTGTAGAGATCAACCCCCAGTCGTGTTTTCCTATCTTCTAACGGAGCCAGAGACACCTAATGGGTTTGAGAAACATGCGGCTGCTCTGTAGATACAACACTAATGTATAGAAAATAACATGCCCCACTATTGTGCCCCAGGGTCAGACCAAGGTTACTCAAGTGTGAGATTGTGTCCTCCGGTGCATTAGAAATCTAAAAGCTGCTATCTTAGCAGGCTGCCAGCAGCCAGAGCATACAGCTGCGCTGACTCTCTACCTCTATATGCGAGTAGAGATATGTGACATAAAGACAAGACAATGCAAAGACAATGCATCTTTTTTGGAATACGACACTATATTTTTGCTGAATCACAGAATTAAATATGTCATGCACGTCATAGTAGGTCTATGTGTACGCTGGGATGAGCCTGTGTGTGTGTGTGTGTGTGTGTGTGTTTTACACAGAGTAAGGATGATGAATGGGCCGTTAAAGAGATTCTGCAGGGTATATGCAGAAACCAGGCCAACACTGGACAACGAGCCCCAAAGGGTCTTTTCTCTATCTCTTTTTCTCCCCCTCCCCCTCTTGCAGAAGCACACACAAATACACACACATGCAACACACAGTCATACACACACACACACACAGCAGTATATGGCCAGAGGGGTCATCTCTCTCTGTCCAATAAAGAGTCAGCTACAGCTGACATTTCACATCCCAGACAACTAGGTCATAACTTAGGGCTAAATGTGTGCCTTGTGTGTCTATATATGTAACTGTGTGTGTGTGTGCCTGCATTTCTGTAGCATTCAGTGCATCATAGAAAACCACATCACAGAACGTCTGCTGCTTTTATTACAGACGACGATATAAAAGTCAGAAGAAAGGATAACAAGCCAACATGTGCTCACGTGAGACTGTGTTAACAGGACCAGAACTCTTTGTCTTACTTAATCCGGCAGCGCTATCAGATCTACTAAACAGCTGTCACAACCAATCAGGTTTATTGGCCGAGGTTGGCTGCTAATTGGTCAGCTGATGGAGTGCTAATTCGCAATTAGCCGAGATGGGCACAGGTGGTCGAGGGGAGGGGACAGGAGGGAGAGCCTGAAGCTGAAGCTGTGTTTCGGTGACGTCAGTGATTTATTTTTCATGTATAGAATCACACACGATGACGGGACAGGAATAGACAGGCACTGCACCCTCCTTCGTAAACCCATCCAGTCTTGTTAGATCAGTATTTGCCTCAAGCAAACAAGCATAGAAAGATGTATTTTTAATGTATTGAAACACATTAGAGTCCCAACATGTCTGATTATCCAGAGAGCTGCCGTTGATGAGTGTGTTAGTGAAGTTCTGTTTGTGTGAATGGTTTGTACTTATTAGCACTCATGAGTTGATGGCCCACAGGAAAGCTTCTGTGTTGGAGGGTGCTTTGTTGTTTGGTCATTTGCATTTATTTACATATATTATATATTACAGTTACAGTTTTTCAGCGTTTAAGGAGGCGAGGTTCGAGCTGAATTTTCCATTTCTCACTTTGCCTTGCTCTGTCGTTTCCCGCCAGGTTTAAAAGCGGGGGATGAGATCTTGTTGCTGAACGGCAAACCCGCGTCCGCTCTCCAAATGGACGACATGAGGGCCGCGTTCGTAAACCAAGCGCTGACCTTGAGCGTCAGCACCCTGCCCCAGCTGGACCCTCTGGTGCTGTGCGCCCTTCCACCCCGGCGCTCCGAAGGGGAGCAGGACGCGTCCACGGACATCTTCTCCCAGAGCCAAGGTACAGCTCCCTGTTCTGCATATGTGAAGTTTCATTAGATGATACATACAGTGTCCTCTAATGATGTCATGTTAGAAAGAAGCAAACAAAACCCTTTGGATCAAAATCTGAAATTGCAAAGTGCTCTTCTATTGTCCTTTTTAGTTTTTATTCATGTTTTTTTGTTGTCTGCCATCATACTCCTGACATTTTGTCACAAAAAAAGTGTGGATGCAGATGGTGATCTTTTGAAGCAGAGGGTGAATAGGGCGATCTGCTAATTATGCATGGATGCTGTCTGCTAACCAACCTGCAGGCAGC
This sequence comes from Argyrosomus regius, assembly GCA_946959425.1. Lineage (NCBI taxonomy): Eukaryota > Metazoa > Chordata > Actinopteri > Sciaenidae > Argyrosomus > Argyrosomus regius. The sequence goes on along the minus strand of OX336896.1, from coordinate 23,266,358 downwards.
CGCCAGCTTTCCTCTGACCTGCTTCTTTTTATCCGTGCAAGGGCACCATTTGTATTCCTTATAAATTGGGGCTTGCAGTGCACGGTCTGACACGCTGGCATTGTTTATACAGGGACTCAGAGCAGTATGAATATTAATATGAATCCTTCAGCAGCACGGAGCTGTCATTGTGTAGGATACGCCATACGCAAAGGGTCAGACAAAGAGTAAAAACATTTTCAGCAGCCAGATGGAGGTTATCGATGATGTCATGCTTAAGTGGAGACGAATGTACGTGTGAGGCCTTCATCATGGAGACGTTATACTGAAAATGTCTCTCTGATACAGACAGAATAATAATCTGAGTATACAGTCATATCATAATAAACACTAAAGGTTATATGGATGTAACTCCGTGCTTGTTGGAGGAGGGATATCTACTTACAGGTTATTTTTTTAAAACACGAGTGTACATTCAGATGTCACCATTAAAGGAGGAAGTGTAGAGAATCAAATAAATTAGAGCAGATTGAGATGTGACATTTAGAAAAAGGAGAAGTTCTGATTTTTGAGTACACACTGCATATACGTGCACTTGCTCCCTAGTGAGCTCTGTCCATTGTCTCCGACTCTGTAGAGGACATCCTGGATGAGGTGTCGGGTTTGACGGTGAATAGCCCTGATGAGAGTTTGGAGGAGGGACCTCGGCTGATCCTACAGAGCCCCAGAGGTCATCAGGAAGACAAAACCTGCACGGGGACTGGACAGAAGGTAGGATACAGCATACAGCGCACATACATAGACACATACATGCAACAGAGCAGAGGATTAACAGTCTTCCACAAAGGATGGAGTATCGCACACAGCCTGTCAGATGTATTTTTGCAGATAAAAAACAGGAGCGTTGTTGTGGTGTGTGTGTGAGAGAGAGAGAGAGACCTGAGATCAGTGCTGGTGTTTGAAGTGGCTGATTAGCTGCATTGTTGTGTCGCCATCTTTCAGCAAATTACTTGTTTTTGTCAGAGCTTCAGGCGCTGTTTGGTTCGTTTCTCACTGATCTCAGATCTGTCAGGCAGAAAATGAAACGCCGATGTCACCGATCAACAATCCAACACATTTCTGGATGTATGTTTCAAATACTGTAGAATCCATGTGTTTATGATTACATAAAATTTTCCTGGTTCTTTCTTTCTTCACCCCTGTCAGGTGTTTTTTAGCTTTTATTTTTGGTGTGTGTGTGTGTGTGTGTGTGTGTGTGTGTGTGTGGGTGTGTGTGTGTGTGTGTGTGTGTGTGTGCGCACGTGTGCGCACGTGTGCGTGTGTGTCTAGCTTGTAGCCAGAAAGGGGTAAGAAAACAGTGTGAAAAGCTGGGAGATGTTCAGAGGCTTTTTTTTCTCATGTGATACATGTGACCTTTTACACAAAGGCTGTTTTGGGACAGGAAGATCTGAGACATGAAACACAAGTGTGTGAGTGGTCTGAGCCATTGCACCATAATTCAGACACACGCACACACAGATCGCTGCTTTGAAGTTGCTTTTTGCGAATTCAAGTGTCAAACTTGAGTAACAGATTCGTTTTTGTACAGTGTTGACAGCATATTACACGACAGTACTGTGCAGTGTGTTCAATAGCTTGTGTGTATGAAGCTGTCAGTTGCAGCACTTGAACAGGTGTGTGTGTGTGTGTGTGTGTGCATGTGTGTGTGTGTATGCTCTGGAGCACAGAGATCATGACAGACCAGTGAGTGAACAGCATCACTTTCTAATTAAGATTATGTCTGGTCTGATCAGGGTCGGCACAGTGATTGCTGGGACTCGCCGTGTGCCAGTCGGTCTCCCTTGGATACGGTTGTCACTTCCATTACCACGGTAATGTCTGATAACCAGTAACCACCGGAAATATTCTTTTTTGTACCTCTCTGTCGATAGCCCAGATATGAACAAAAGACGAGGAAAGGGCAGGGGCGGCTCTGTGTTCTCTCTTAGATTTGTGTCAGTGAGCTTCAGTGTCGAGGGAGAACTAATAGTTGAGGTCAGAGCGGGCTCTGGTCTAGACTCAGTCCCGTTGGACAGTGGTGGTTCTGTGACTCAAATGTGTCATTACTGGCTGGAAGCAAAATATGAGAAGATGAGAGGAACACCGACAGATCGCGTTGCCAGGATGGTTGGATAGGCACGAGGGGCCTGCTTGAGTCTCGTTTGGTGCACTCGATGTGAGAAAAACATTCAGCTATTCAGAACTTGTTAAACTTTACAAAACAGTTTGTACCTCTGTGCACTTCTTATTAATGTTTAAAGGACTCTCTTAAGCTCAGTGTTCTCTACATGTGAGAAGAAGTCAAACCGTAGAATGCAACATGCAATCTTTATGTAACACCTTTTATAGTGTGTGGTTTAATCATTTTAATGTTTAAAAGCTTCCGCCCGAGTAGCAATGTGTTCTGTTTGTTTAAGGTTATGAAACTCATTGTAGCATCTGATCTAATGTAATCTCTTTGGAGACCCAATAATAAAGGCCAGAGACAGACTGTCTGTAATGTTGTCCCAACTGTGTAATGTTGTTAATTCTTAGCCATGTGCTTTTTGGTTTATTCTAAGAGGCTGTTCCTCATAAATAATAGGGGATAAAAAGCCCTGCAAGCAAGTCTGTGTAGGGCTGAACAGTGCAACAGTGCTATCAAATCTCTGGAAATCTGTGATCTTCATCTCACCTTTCAGTCTCTCACCTCCTGCGCCAGTCTCTCCTAATTTCCATCTGCGCTCTCCCTTTTTCATCCTCCATTTTCTCTACCCTTCTTTTTCCCCGGCTAAGTGACTTATTGTCATATTTTGTCCCCATAATTGAAAGCAACAATGTGGACCACGTACTGTCTCAGACACAACAGTGTTTTTTCTCTTTGTCCTTCCTGATCATTCTGTCTCATCTGCTGTCACTTCTGTTTTGAAAGCTCTTTCTTTTCTCCTGTCCTTCCAGTTTCCTTCTGACTTCCTGTCCTTCTTTACCCTCCTCCTCCTCCTCCTCCTCCTCCTCCTCCTCCTCACTAACCCCCTGCTGTTCATTACCATAAACAACATGAGGCTGCTGTTGGCTCTTCAAACAGCTCTACTCCCTGAGCTCTCCCGCCCGCTGTGAGCCCCCAACCTTCGCCTGAAGCACTTGGATGCTTCCTCCCTCAACAAAGACAGTCCAAACTTATGACAGCATCCCTGGGAAAACTTCCAAAACCATGTCATTTCTCTAAAAATTGGTTCCCCCCTCTTTTTTTTGTTGTTCATGTCTATCACTGTTTTGTTTCCCCGCTCTCCTCTTCAGAGTGCTGAGGACTGCGTCTTACCTCATTTCACCCAGTGCCTACGGTCACATGGTGGCAAGACTGAGGAAAAAAGAGGCAAAGTGGGACAATTTTAATTATCCCCACATTCTAATTACTTCATTCTCCACAGTGTTTCACATCATTTAGTGGAGATAAATGAGTGTCTGGCTAGCCGGAGGAAACATGCGGGTTCATTATTTTAGACAAAGCACAGAGCCACCTCCTCAGTGTGATAAACCAACCAAAGAATAAAATGGTGATTGCTCGCGATTACGCCGATAATGGAGATGACGGTGATTGCTAGTGTTCTCAAAGGTGTAGTCAGCCCCAATGACAAGCGCTGGTTATAATTGACAAACCAAAATCAGTTTGGCTTAAGGGCATTTCAAATGGAAAATGCATTATTCAGTGTGTGAAGGGTAGTTTTCATCGAGCTTTGTTTTGATTGACTCCTTTATGGTAGATCTCCAGTTAAAAAGCTCCTTGTTGTTTAATGTAGTTTCTGTCTACTGAGAAGTCATAACTTCAGTGCAGTATGTGTGTGACCTTGTTTTTAAATCGCTCTTTCACTTCACGTCTTCTCACTGCTCTTTAATCAGGCCGTACAGCTTTGTCCCAGTTGTTGCTGTCATTTATCAGTGTGCCACTGGAGGGAGCACTGTGCTGATTCATGAAGCCTGGAAGACAATAACAATGCTTCAACACTGCACATGTACACAGTTCTTTGTGTGTTATATGTGGTAATTATAAATTAATTTAATAAAAAATGTATAAACTTTATGAGAACTTTGTTTGATCCTGAAGCCTGATCAAAGAAACTCTTTCTCAGTACAGACTGCCGACAGTCAGACACTGGTTTCTATGAAACCTGCTGTGTGTCCTCGCTGCACTGTGTTCTTATAAACTCTGATGAACTGTTCGTGGCTTGTTCCTCTTCATCTCCTGCAGTTCTCTGCATTATTTCTGTTGGTGACTGTGGAGCTGCGCTCACACACAGAGGTGTTCAAGTTTGCTGTCCTCAAAATCTTGTTAATAGCTAGATAAGCTATGCGTTATCCTGCCCATTCAGATTAACCGCAGGTTTCAGCATCCTGCAGATCATCATGTAAGATACCGTTGTTTATTAGGCGTCCATCTTTTGCCATAAATTGCTAATATGCTTATATAAGTGGACAGGAGAGAGAGCGACCATTCTCAATCTATCAAACACTTTGTTTCAGGTTTATATTTTAATTCCGACCTTGATAATGTAGTCATTTTTCACCAGCTTGTCCATGTTTCTATATCCTGCACCAAACAGCATGGCAAGAACGCACAGAGAGAAGTATCTAAGATGCGCTTTTTGTAGTCCATCTTGTGAACATTGTAGTTTCACCACAGACTACGTCAATAACGTCTGCCACCGCATGATTATGTAACCTAGTGTAAGTGCAGTCAGATTCTCTGGGCACTGCGGACTGTGTCCTCCTTCACATCTTTCCTTGATCTCATGACGTTTTCCATCGAGGTCAAGGAAAAGTGTTCAGGAAATGAACACATAACTATTCAACCACACTCAAAGTATTGACACTGGCTTTAGTCTTGTAGCTCTGCTCTCAGAGTTGCAGGAAATAACTTGCTAAAGTCTAAACGCTCAGATTTGTGAAGACTCATGTCATAACATAATTATCCTTTCACTTGAGATTAAATGATTAAAGTCTCTCTCTCTGTCGTGGTGTACATTCCATCATTCCTCACAGGGATTTATGGATTAGCCTGTTTCCCCTGATTTCAGATGAAACTGAACTTTAAGACGCCCCTCCCCCTTCCTCTCTGTATTCACAGACATTGACAAGTACATGCCTGTTCTCTCTGACTAACAATGTCAAAGGAGGGCTAAGGTATAGAGTGCACAGCATCAAAACTGCTGTGTTACTATTAACTTATACATGTGTGGATTTCTGTATGTCAGAATACGATATACAGCGCGCATGTGTGTGTGTGTATATATATATATATATATATATATATATATATGTGTGTGTGTGTGTTCCTGTATGCCAAGTATGTGGATCTGTATAATCTCTGTTTATCCTGCTCTCACTATACGTGGTTTCAGCTGACGGGTGTGGGAGCAGGTTTGTTCTTGTCTCCACGCTCCTCCCTCATCCTGTACTTGTGTCTCTGTGTTCTGAAGGGCGTAGAAGTGTAGTACACTTTGTAAAGATTCGTCTCTGGCTTTAGGAAATGCATGTGTTGGACTGACTTGAGAAAAGGTATCGCCGCCACGGCCTTCTTTATTTACTTATCGCCTGCTTCAATTGTTTCGATACTCTTTACTCAACTGTTGTCTCTATTCTCGTGTCTAAGGTCAAAGTGCTGTGTGCAGCATATGTGTAGGTGTGTGTGTGTGTGTGTGTGTGTGTGTGTGTGTGTGTGTGTGTGTGTGTGTGTGTGTCTTTTCAATCAGACAAAGATCTACTTCAACTAAGATTTTAATCACAAGTGTTTGTGACACCGATAGAATCAGCTGGTGTTCTTGCTTGAGGAGAAGGAAATTCCTCGACCTTCCCTCCATATTTAACAATCCTCACATTCTTTTCTTATCTGCACTCTCTGGTCTGCAGATAAGTCTGAATTAAGGCATGGTCTTATTCCTGCACATCTTATGTAAGTCAGGAACGTCAAGTGTGCAGCAGGTGTGTGTGATCATTGGACTTGACAAGGGTGACGATGGAAATTGACATTCAGGCTTCAGATGCAAGCAATGACAGAAAATTGTAGGAGAACTTGAATCTCCAGTCAGACCTGCATCAAATGTCGAATTCACTTTGACTACCAGGACGAAATGTTCAGTGGATCAAGGCGTTTCTTCTTTGGCTGTGTATGTTTATTTTAAATTGATATCCTGATTTGTTCCTTTTGATCTTTCTCTAACTGTTTTGTGCTGTTGGCACACACACAGTTGATGCTCAGGGCTGTTCAGTGACATGAGAGCGAGCTCACGTACATCATATTTACCTTTTTTTGTTTAATAAGGCATCTCTCCGGGCTGTGATGGAAGTGAGAGAGGGAGTGAGAGAGGGAGAAACCAGATGCCTGTTGTCTTTTCCTCTCACTGTGTTTGGCTCTCACCACCCACTGCTTCCTCACCTCCCATTCTCTCCTCCCTCTTTCCTCCTCCCATCTTTTCTTCCATCTCTCGTGAGGATGTGATGTTTGATCTTATTTAACGTCGCATCCTGTGCCGCTGCTGCTCTCAGACACCTGGACAAAAGTGAGGTAGGCAACAAGGACGGAGACGAAGAGAGATGAAGAGAGTGGAAGCGGGGGGATGACAGAATGTGCAGAGGCAGTCGAGGGGGAATTGAGAGAGACTGATTAGATAGATGCTGTAGGATAAAGTTACACGTGAGCGCTGTTGTTTATTGCAATCTGTTCTATTCAATCTGTGTAATGACCTATTTGTTGAGCTGGCACAGTAACGATTTCACCAGCAGTAGTGTTTCGCAGGGCAGTGTGAGTGTTGAACAGTAGGAATTCACTTTTACACTTTTGACCAATTTGGCTGTACGCATTCAAGATCCGTCCGTCCTGACAGTGTACCAGTCGTACGTTTTGGAGGAAGATGCTAACAAATCCTTCTGGCTCTGAGTGGCACAGAGGAACAGAAGCTACCTGTCCTACCTCTACCTTAAACTCTGTTTGACCTGCCGGCATGAGGAGGAGCAGGAACTCCAAACGCTCGACCGAATCCATCTATGATATGTTACAGCTGGTGAGCCATGCGGTCTGAGGTGTGTGTGTGTGTGTGTGATCCTGCAGATGTCAGCGATTATGTGATCATATCAGAATCCTTTAGATTAAAAACAATATTTAGCATTTTGTCTTTGCTCATAATCATTCACTGATAAGTTTCAGAGATAGAGACAGTCTCCTTTGTGATAAAGTGTTATGCAGCCATCCTCCACCCTGTCCCTCTGCCTCCACCTCCATCGTTATCATCCATCTCTGTCGCTGCTCCATCTGTCACTTGGCCGTCAGTCACTGATTCCTCTGGCTGTCAAGGGCAAGACCTTACTTACCAGCGGCAAGACTGCCAATGTCATTGCTCAGTTGTGTGTGTGTGTGTGTGTGTGTGTGTGTGTGTGTGTGTGTATAGAAGTAGATAAACAGCATTCAGGGTGGATCACTGTTTCTGTTTGCATCATCTTGTTTGTTCAAGGACAGAATTATTAAGTTAGTTTAACGTTTTTGAATATTACAATAAAGTCTAATACTTTTGTAGATGTTGACTAACTCAGTGACTTGGACATTAGCAAAAAAATAATAGGATATGCTTGCATTGCATACTTTTATTATGTGGTAGTTATTTCTCTCTGAAGGACAACTGAAGGAGCTCATCTTGACTCTATCGGAGCACCATCAGCATGTCAAATTGTGTGTGTGTGTGTGTGTGTATACGTGCATCCAGCAGCATTGCGAAACTGGTTTGAATACCACAATGGAAAATTGTGTTTGTCACTGCGGCACTCCAATAGGAGACAAGCCATGGAATCAGCAAAGACAAGCCATGTCCCCAGCTGACCAGCTATCTGTAGATCAGTCAGCTGGAGCACACGAGCAGGCGCGGTGTGTTATCACAGATTACAATCGATGAACATTTTCACTGACCCCGTGCAGATGGGAGATGTTTGTGTGATATTTGGATAAAAACACTTCTGGTGACTGCAGGATTAAATCAGACGAGTTTAATCCCATCAAACTAAATGGCGGATGAAAATGGGATCGCTCCTGCTGTGTGTTCTCTGCACACAGATTCTGGCTTGCATCACGAAGATATTTCACAAGGAAAGAAAGCGCCTGGAAATAATCCTGCTTCATCAAATCAAAGCTTTAATGAAGGACAATTAGTTTAATTATGGTTTGTAATGAGTTTTGTTTAACCTGGAAGTAGGCGTGCAGTGTTGGACAGGAGTTCCATTAAATGAGACATGGAGTATGAATCTCCTGCAATTAGTGTTCGGTGTGTGGGCTGAGCTCATTCATTCTCCCACATTTCAAGGAGATTCTTTTTACTAATTGTCTTTTTAATCTTCTACTATTATAGTATAGACAGTGATAAGATGTAAATGTACGTCTCTATTTGTCTCTTTCCTTCCCTCAGCAGACCTCACTGTCGTAGCAACAGCCTGCCTGGACTTGGCCCGCAAACCACAGATTCACCAACATTTGACGTGAATCCAGAGATAATGGAGCTTTTTTTGATCATAGCAAGTAGATGATTAGTTTTTGGTAGGATGATTGGTCTGATTTGTTATTGTAGGAATAAGTATTGTTCTATTACTCACGGCGCATTTCAGATTTGCCCCAACACATCCAACCTCTCACTTTTCATGACGCTCCTGTCACTGTCTCTCTATTTTTCTATCTCCGGTGCCTACGCACTGTTGTGTTCACCTTCACAGCCTTGAGACTAGAAAGAAACAGTCAGATGCACAGAACCTCTCAATCCAATCTATGTTCCTGTGAGTTGTTGGTCCACATTTTGCAATGCCGAGTTTCTCATCATCCTCATCAAGGACTATAAAACCTTTTATTTTAAGTCTGCAGAGTCAGAGAGAGACAGAGGGGAAGAGCCCCTGTTTTTTTTTCTTTTAGGCTTACTACTAGTTTACCTGGCAGGTCTGCTCATGCTTGGTATTTCTGATAGCGGGGATGTAAGTGGGTGCTGTTATGGCAGGTCTCGCAAGAATGTCCTGTATGTATTGTTGGTGGTGCATATTTTCCAGTTTGTTGCATGTATCTGTGTATGAACATTCTAAATACTGGTGTAGCTTTGATGTCCTTGTGTATTTCATTAAACAAGCCGAGAAGCAAACAGACTTTCTATTTTCCTTTCCAAATGGTGCATTTGCAAAGCAGCTTCCGCTGACATAAATCGACCCTACAAATGTTTAGAATGTGACATGTTTTCGTGTCTTTCTCTCTTTCTGTGCAGAGCACGGAGCAGGTCACCGCTTTCTGCCGCAGTCTCCATGACATGAATCCCCTGGAGTGCCCTATGTCATCCTCCTCATCATCGTCTTCGTCGTCCCTCTCCCCGAGCCCTGTGTCAGCTTTGCCGCCCACAGCAGGCGCCGCCACCCAGAGACAGCTCTCCCATGCAGACAAACTCCGCAAGGTCATCAATGAGTTGGTGGAGACAGAGAAGACTTACGTCAAAGTCAGTACATGTCCTCCTTTACCGCACAAATCAATGCTTAATAACAATTCCGTGTTTGATGGACACACAATGTCATGATCGTGACTTCTCTGATGAAACTACACTTACTCACACGGTTCTTGTTAAAGGTGTGCAGAATGTTGACATGCCTTTAGTGTCATGTGGGTTATGCTCATACTTGTGAGAGCTGATTTCTTTGTTATTCAGAATCTTCCGCAATGACTCCTCATCATACAGAATTTGCGCCAACACCCACGCATGCCCTTCCTCATTCATCATCATCTAATCTTTTGTATGTGCCTTTTTCAGGACCTGAGCTGCCTGATAGAGTGCTACTTGACGCCTTTGCAGAAAGAGAGCTTCCTGACGCAGGATGAGGTACTTTCTATCTGATCTGTATAATCCAAGAGTTAAAAATATTGTATTTATACATAACATGAACCTTTAGAGTGTTCTGAAGGTAGTAGCAGTGTCAGAATGATTCTTTGTGTTTGCTGCAGCTGGATGTTTTGTTCGGTAACCTCGGGGAGATGGTGGAGTTCCAGGTGGAGTTTCTCCGGACGTTGGAAGATGGAATCAGACTGGTACCGGATCTGGACAGACTGGAAAGGGTGGAGCAGTTTAAGGTGAGGGAATGTTGCAATGAAAATTCTCTTGAACTCGATGCATCATTCAGTTCCTCCAAATAATTTTGTCTCACTTTGGGATTACTTCCACTAGGTGTTGCTGTTCAAAACTCTTACTTGAATAGTTCATGATGTTATTGCCGTTGTGCACATGTGTTTTCCTTGAGTCATTTTGACCAAGCTCAACAGTACTAATGATACACTTCACTAGCTCCCAAACAAAACACTTGGCTCACTTTGACTCTAAGGGAATCAAACACAGTTGGGACATTTGCTTAAGTGCGTAACTGTTAGTCAAAAAAGTTCTTTTCATTTACTGTACCGAAGATATTTAGATTGCAAGAGTTAAACATGCTGTTTGTTTCCACAGAAAGTGCTGTTCTCTCTGGGTGGTTCATTCCTCTATTATGCCGATCGCTTCAAGATCTACAGCGCCTTCTGCGCCAGCCACACCAAGGTCCCAAAGGTCCTGGCTAAAGGTAAAAGCACACACACATTTTTGATTGGTATCAAGCACGCAGCCACTTTTCACTCCTTTAGATAGTTATACAATGGTTTTTTGTTCTCTGTCATGCGTGATATAGTGATAGCTCTGAGGCTAGTGGATTACAGGAAGAATACTGTTTTAGTCACACGCCCTGCAGGTACAGTGGCTTATCTTTTAGATGCAGTTGTCTGTATCTGTTTCAATGTTTGCTTTTCACTTGTACACCTGCAGCAAAGACAGAACCGGATTTCAAAGCTTTCCTGGCTGAGAGAAACCCCAGACAGCAACATTCATCCACTCTGGAGTCCTACCTGATCAAACCTATCCAGAGGGTCCTGAAGTACCCGCTGCTGCTAAGGGAGCTCTACTCTCTCACTGACCCCGACAGTGAGGAACATTACCACCTGGACGGTAAGTCTGTGTTATTTATTTTATAGTATCGTCCATGTTCCACACTCCATTAACCTATAAGTTATGAGGATGCCAGAAATGATGGTAATTTGGACTTGGAGATGATGAATTTTTGTCCTGTACAGTTGCAATGAAGGCCATGAACAAAGTTGCGAGTCACATCAACGAGATGCAAAAGCTTCATGAGGAGTATGGAGCTGTTTTCGACCAGCTCATCAATGAACAGACCGCAGACAGAAAAGAGGTAAACATGAACGTTTTGTTCAACGTTGATCCTCTGTGAATCCAACACATTATCAATTACTGTTTTTTTTTTTTTTTACTGCTATTCACTCTCATCTCATCTTCTCATCAGGTGGCTGACCTCTCCATGGGGGATCTTTTGCTGCATTCTACTGTGGTGTGGATCAACCCTCCAGCCTCTTTGGTCAAGAGCAAAAAGGACCCTGATTTGGCTGCTTTTGGTAAGACTTAATGTGGATTTTGGATTACATTGTGGAATTGATTCGACCCTATCATTGACTGTCTTCTTCTTCTATATTTGCATTTCATAGATTCAAATCTTTTTTTTTTTTAATTCCCAAAAGTTTAACCTGTCTACACAAAAGAGGAATAGAAACCTTTTACATAATTACAGCGAGACTCGAAGAATTCTTCATACATTTATGAGGCTGGAATTTACATTCAGAACAGAGTTATTCTCAGATGCTAATCAGATGTTTTTTTTTTTTTTTAATTCATCTAGCAATATGCAGTGCAATAACATTTAGTCCTAAGAGTCCTAAGATTTAATGATCTACCTAATAAAGCCATGTTTTATGTACAGGATTGGTCAAAACATTCTATAATTTCTGCCACATCCACATCTGCAGGATTTCAGATATCTGACCCATCATGCTCTAAATACCAAAACAGTGTGTGCTGTTTCATTTCTAGATGAAGATCTCGGCCAACAAAAGAGCAGTCCTGCCATGTGTCTGAGTGTTTACTGCTGGAGAGAAACACTGCAGACTGTATATGAGCACTTGGCACTTTACTGTACGCCACGTAGCGCTGTCATGCACAGTGTGATGCTCGGCGGTATTTCAGAAATAGACTCGGTAAAAGGAAAACCCAGTCGGGCATGTCACATGAGGGATCTTTGCATTTGTCGCCTTTCATGTGAAGTGCAGCACGTTATAGTTACATTAATGGGATCCTGTCGAGTTCACACACACACACACACACACACACACACACACACACACACACACACACCCAGAAGTGCCCTCTGTCTGAAGATTTTACTCAGCTCAGACCCTTGTGACAATAAATATTACATCTATATCTATATGGTACGCAGGCTTTCCCTGACAAGGCGATAGTGAGTGGAAGTGTGTGCTTTGTGCATGCAGTGTCGTGACTTAGGTCCACTTTCATCTATCGCAGTGCTGTTACAGTATGCCAGCAGTGTCAGGCTATTTTTCCACAAAAGCTCTGACTAAAAGCATCCATTGACATGCTGCATTAAGCTGTCACTGTAGTAAATTGGGTAATGAAATGTCTTTTTGATATATGTGTGGAAGGAACGCAGACCCTCCTTAATGGCTTCTTTCATTCTCCTCTTTATCTCTTCCTTGCCCTCATTTAGTGTTCAAAACAGCAGTTGTATTTGTGTACAAAGACTGCTCCAAGCACAGGAAAAAAATTGTGAGTACTGATATTTTTCTTCTCATTTTCTTTTGATTAATCCAGTCAGAAACACTGTGTTTGGGGTTCTGTGTGGGTCTCTGGGCTTCCTCTGAAGTTAAAATCACTATTTTAGTTTTGGATGGCACACAAAGACATTCAGATTATCGTATTTGTACAACAGACTGAATTGACTGGACAGTTATTGGCAATTTAGACTTTACGTGCACACTTTACTGTTGTACAGGTCCTGTTATACAGTTAGTGCAGACCATGCTTCTGTCATGGCACTCTTGTGCTCTCTGCTGTCATGTTGATGTATTGCAGCGGCTCTCCAACCAGTCTCTCTTTTTCAGGGTGCATCTCACCGTGCGTCTGTGAGCGATGACAGAGATCCTTTCCGTTTCCGTCACATGATCTCAACGGACTGTCTGCAAGTCCGCGCCCTTGCAAGTACGTTAATTTAATGATCGTAACATGAAAATGTCCCAGCCTAGTTGACTAGGTAGGTAGGTAGTACTTTTTCTTTCTCAGGTTTTTAAAAATTCAGTCACTAAAAATTGCAGAATTATTGGAATAGGTGACTTGTACTGAAAAGATTCCACCAGAGAAACATTTTAATGATCTGGTCATTAGTCTAAAATATAAAAATGTTTGGACAAAACTCTTGAGGCACCATGTGCAGACTATAATTTGTCTTGCCAGGGAAGCACAGACCTCAAAACTGATATTGTAAGTCAGCCAGATGTCTCCATAATGAAAGTCTGTTCAGTTGGCAAACTTGTGAAGGGATTTCTGATATTTGCATGTGTTACAGAATGTGCTTAATGCATCTGGTTAAATATATCCTCACATGTTATGTCCATTTGAAAGTATGCAGAAGTCCTAATTATATTTATGTTAAGGTCATAGCAAAGATCATTTGCATGCTCCAAATCTCAGATATGTTGAAGACTCAATGACAGTCGCTTCAAAGCCTCTACAGTCCACTCAAAGTTTTCTCTCCCACTGCAAATGAATGCTAACCTTTGTACACAAAGCATATGAATACCTATTAGTACGCCTGCATGCAATCTACCTCTGCCGTCTTATCTCTGTCCTGGATAAACTTTAAATCTCCCTCTGCAATTCAGCGCAAGTGTTCTCGTTTATCTGCCTAATGGCCTGTTGTTAAAGGGGAAGAAATTGATGACGGAAATTACCTGAATGCTTTTATAAATGTAGAACACGTCTCTCTCCTCTCAGACTCCGAGTGCACAGCAGTGTGTGAGATAGTTCACACGAGATCCGAATCTGAAGGGAGACCAGAGAGAACCTTCCAGTTGTGCTGCAGGTACGACTATATTTTTTTTCAAAAACTCTACACATGTACAACTGGAGGTATTCAAACAGTAACTTATTAAGTTCTGCTGTTTTTATCCAAATTGCAGTTCTCCTGATAGTAAGAAGGACTTCTTGAAAGCAGTCCACTCCATCCTTCGGGAGAAGCAGCGCAGACAACTTCTTAAGACGGATTCTCTGCCATCCAACCAGCAGTACGTCCCATTTGGGGGCAAACGCCTGTGTGCCCTCAAAGGGGCGCGACCCATCATGAACAGAGCAGGTGACAAAGCCTCTCTTTCACTGTGACATTAATATACTGTTACCAAAAGACCTTCATGTTTGTCAGTGTGTTTGTACATGACATTACCGAGGTGAAATACGGTGTCCTTCTTTTTTCTGTCTGTTTAGCATCAGCTCCATCACGAACATTAGCCCGCAGGAAGCTAGTGAGGAACCGCTTCACCATCGATACCGACCTGGTTTTCCATGGGAACAACAACAACAGCAACGATTCAGAGCCCTCCCAACACTCGTCCTGCCCACCGCTGTCCCAGCATGCCCTTCTTCAATCCCACAAACCTCAAGGGGAGGACACGGATCGTTGGGTGGAAGAGCAGTTCGACCTGGCTTGCTACGAAGACCAGGGCGATGGCATCGATGTGGGCCAGGTGAAGGAGACGGACATTTTGAGTGACGACGATGAGTACTGCAAGTCCGTCCGAGCTGCGTCGGCAGAACCGGCTGACCTGGACGGGAAGATGGAAGGACTCGGCTTAGAGGGCGGACAGATGAGGAGCCACAACCCGAATGGACCTGTAGCGACTCGGAGTGAGATCACAAATAGCGTGACGCAGGACGAGGAAGTTAATCGAATAAAGCACGGTGATGATTCACGCTCAGTAGACTCCTTCACCTCCTGTGGTGTCTCTCTATCCCGCTGTGCAAACCCAGCTATTAAACTCGCCCCCTTGAAGCAGTGTGCTGTAGAGGGGGCCACAAACAATGACCATGATGTCATCTGGGTACGGCGGGACGACTTTGCCAACGGGTGCAACAGCAACGTCTTCTGATTGGCAGTAATAGAAGAGGAGATGAAGCAAGTGCAAGAAAACGGGGGAGAGATTGGATACAAGCTTTAAATATGTAGACTTTGGAGGGGAACATGTGTATAGAAGGTATTATGCCTCAGCCAGTCATCCCTGTATCACAACACAACCCTTCTTCTTCCCACCTCACCTGCATCTCCCCTGTCCTGACAATCCTAAAATACTAAAACGCAGAGTGAGTAAGGAAAATGTCAAGTCAAATGTACTCAGCTTCATCTGTTGAGACCTAAAGATTCTCATCCCGAACTGCTTAAGAGTGGAACAGAAAGAATACAGGGTTCTCACTGGTTACGTACACCCAGGCTTCACGCACACACACACGTGTGGAATAGTATTTGAACATATGAACGAGACAGTACTGCATGTACACGCAAGTAAACAAGCAAGTGTGTGTGCATGTGTTCTGTAAGACGCGCATATCGTACACAGGTGCACAGACACTAGAGACAGGCAGCTACTTGTAACATGCACATGTTGTATTAAAGCGACGTCATCACTGAACTGTGACCTTGTGGCCAAAAATGTCTATTTTTCAACACGGGAATGTGTGTGCTCTATTTTTTTGACTCAGAAACTGTGTTTGTATTTTAACACTCTCAAAGGGCTGCGTGTTACTGAACTTCTCTTCAGGGGCTTTTTGGCTTAACGACTGCTGTGTAAAAAGATGGTGAGATGCAACTTAGCTTTATCGTGCTCTTTGATGTTTTAACTTAATATCAGCCGCACATCGGTCTATAGTCAGGAGTACAATAGTGTGCTGTTAGCCTCTTGTATGGAACTGTTTTCAAGCTCACTTTTGTCTCCTAGCATATCCTTTTTAAAAAGATAGTTTGGACACCAGATAGTCGACCTATTCCTTATTTAATTATTGCCTTTTTACTGTCATTTTTTAAGTGTTTACACCACATTGAGCTGTCCAGTGTTACAAACCACCTTTTTTGTGTTTGGTGCCAGAAATGAGCTCGAGAGAGAGAGAGAGAGAGAGCCGACGCTCGTGCCCTTCACATGAATGTCCAGTCTGTACTTTTGCCTGCTCAAATAAAATAGTGTTGTTATTTCAGTAGATGATGGATTTCATCAAGGTCATTAATATACTGGACCCATTTCTTGCCCCCACAGGCTACGCTCTCTTCATGCTCCGTGTCCTTGATAAATAACATAATAATTCCTACACCAGTCCTGTTTTACTTGAATTTTCTTTGGCTTGAAAGGAGGCATTCAGCGAGCCGTGTTAGTGACTGTACTGTAACTCCAAGGATTCAAGCAATCATGCAGTAGACCTGTCATCCTCTGACCCATTCAGACATCTTCTTCTGCTCTCTCCAGCTCCTTTGACCTTTTGACATGACAACCACAAAGGAGCTGGGGACGCATTCACATCCACGACTCTTGACATCAATCCCGACTGCATTTCCACTTCAGCCATCACCTGTATTTCTCCCTCTATCCACCAGGCTGTGCTGTTTCACTATGTCATCACAACAACTCTCTGATCGCTGAGATCTACCAATGGATGTATTGAACATGCACTTAACACCCAACTGTGAGGGGAGAGAAATCTGTGAGCTAGTCTGATTCAGAGTGTGAGGAGAGTGGAGGGAAACAATACACTGGATGTTCTTCTTATCTCTTTGTTATGATGCTGGTTTCTTAGATTTTAGCTTACTGGGTGATGATGCCCAGTGAGGACGTTCAGACTGTGAGGTACAATCACCAGGCCTTGGAGGCAAATCCTGTGAGAATCCCTTCGACTCCTTCCTTTGTACTTTTAAAAAACTGTGTTCGTACATAAAACTGTGGAGTATTATCATTTTTATGTTAAAATAAATTTTCTAAATTTCTGTTTGTGTGAAGGTGCTAATTATTTTTCATTTTGCAAGTGTGACCTCCTCTGCAGCACTGATCCAAAGCTCAGTAACCAAATTTCATTCAGATTTTTATTCATTTCATTAAGACAATAACCGCCTCACAGAGGTTATTGGAAGATCGCATTCAGGTGATCAAATAAAAATGACTGATGCCAGGTGATGTTTGCAGATTGAATTGCATTCCTTAAATGTATTATGTTGAAGTGAAGTCATTGCAAAAGATGAAATGAAAAATCTGAAGCAATTTTGAATACCTGAATATTCTGAAAGTAGAGGCTTGATTGAGCTCAAAGAAAGGCTTAATTTAGTCCAACTGTGGCAGCTGTGTTCTGGTGTAAAGTAAAATGCATACTATTTCAGTGTCCATTAGACAGAAATACACAGAGTAAAATCAGACAAATGTCTTTCAAATTCAAATTGTCAAATCAGAAACCTCATTTCCACTGTCTATGAAGTTACTGCATAATTCTGTCTCTGATTCAGTACTTCTCTTTCTCTTGCAGACATTTACATGTATGCTACTTAACACAAACTCTACTCGGTATTCATGTCAGGCGTGTTTAGTGTTAGGGCTTTTGCCCAAGGACTGCGTCTGGAGAGGCTGGATGGTCATTTTCTCAGTTAATTAAGTTTGTCTATAGGCTGTTTGTCAGAGGTCCAGGTTGAGTTGGCAGGTTTTTGTTTTTTTTTAGATCACTTGGCTCTAAGCCTGGAGGGAGTTCACAAACACTGTGATAAACAAAATGTCAATTCTGACGTGATTCAGATTTTGCTTGAGGAGAGCAAGGCTGTGAGATGGCTGGCAATGGGAATCTTTGCCTTTTTTAAAAATGTCACAAACAGTCCAGAGTAAATCTACAGTTTTAAATCCAGCTGGGAATCCATGTTGTTTGAACACTGAACACTGTATTTCCATTATTCCATCAGTCCTCTATGAATATGTTCATTTCTTTTTGTTTTGTGAGGGTGTGTCAGAGCTCATCAGGTGACTATTCACTTCATTTAAAATATATTCTCAGGTCGTCCAGCCGTTATTTGAGCTGGATGGATGGAGAGGCATCCAGTGACCCAGTCAGATAAAGACCTCGCCTGTGCAGTGAGAGATAATCTGGCATCTGCGCTAACCTGAAGATTATTCTCTCTCATCAGGACCGGTGGGGAGAACCGCTGCCAATCCATCTGCTCCTTAATCCAAATCGAATGGAGACAAACTAGCCAGAGATTACCAGATTCAGACCGCGGGTACCTTCAGTGTAAAAGCTCGGGAAAAAAAACAGGTGCCCATTATTTGGAGAAATGTGATAAAAACGTTGATTTAATGTTTTTTTTTTTTTTTACAAACAGATTACCTTCATTCCTGCTACATCAGGCGCAAATCTTTATTCTAACCGAAGTAGTGTAGAGAAAAGTTAAAATTGTGTGTGTCTGTAGCCTGCTTATATGTCATTCAGTATGAGTCTAGCGATCACAGACATCACATCACATCTTTGAAGAATAGAAAAACGAACAGGAACACGTGATTCAACGCCATGAAGTGTCTTTTTTCAAATACTTCAACGACCAGGTGGCTTTTATTTTGAAAAGGTAGACCGGAAACTAAGTACATTTCAGCTTGCTTGTCACTGCTCCGTGCGCTCTCACTCCATCCAGCTTCTGCCACCTTGGAGGCGCACCGACTAGTGAGTGAAGTGGACGCGTCTGCTGACCGCTGATCAGTCTTTGTTTGAAGATGTGACTTGATTTGTTGAGGAAAGTTGGCTCCACGTGAATGCTGTTTTTTTTTTTTAATTATCATTAATTTAGTCGGTGTGACGGAGTGATGCACAGTGGAGAGGATCGCATTGGGAATAAAACTTGGGTTGCGCGCCGGCATGGCACGTCAGGTGTTTCAGCGCTCGGATAGAGGCTGTTTCCTTTTGTCATGGTGTCGCTATCCGCGGTGAGCTCGCCTGGAACACTATGGAGGAAAGAAAGAGACTTTTGTTCTGTCTTCTCCTGGCGGCGCAGCTCTGTCTGAGCTCGACACAAGTCCTCAGAATCGGTAAGCGCAACAGCTGTTTACGCACGGTGTTTGTTGGCGTGTCTGAGAACCAGCACGGTGTGAGTTTTGTGTCAGGAGAGCACCTGTGTGTGAAAAATCACTGCATCCTGTTCCAAGTGTGGTAAATCCAGGTTGTGTGAGTTTTTATAGTTTCCTTTTTTCCCCTCATCACTTCAGTGTTTTGCGTCTTTGTATTCGAGTGATTATGGGATTACTTGTTCTAAATATTATCCAGGTTAGACAGTCGGCGAGGCTGTTTCAGAACAGAGGAAGAGATTATCTGCATCAAAGGACAAAATTCACTTTGACAACTCTCCTCGCCTGCTGATTAAATTTAGTTTAGAGATAAATGTTGCCTCCTATGTGCTCTAATTGAGTCCACAAAGCAAACGCAGAAAGCAAAGGAGGTGCAAATATTGAAAAATGAATTTTAAATCAAGATCCAGAATGGAATGTTCCCACTGAACTGGCAATAAACACTCACACCTTTATTAATCCATCACCAGTTTCTACAAAAAACAAATGCCAGTAATGAACTCTGAGCATGAGATCAGTCTTCATGCAACACCTGTGAAATAATCTTTTGAATCATTTGGATTTCAATTGGACTCCGAGTTACATTGCAGCCACACACAAACAGCTGAAAGTAATAGATTATTGATTCCTCCTTGTGTACTCCAGAGGTTCTCCACACCAGAGCCTCCTCCCTGGGGCATTTTCATTCAACATATGTCTCCAAGCAGTTGTCCTTCACAGACTTTGAAAGCTATCCATCACTGAGATGGATGTAACACAGAGAGAGATGTAATCATCCTCGGTCCTGCTGTCATAGGATGTGGAGTGGAGTGGAGTGGAGTTAAGAGGAGTGAGAGAACTTCACCTAGACTTGATTAGACAGGAGGTGGCTGCTGAGTGCTGTGGGCTGTGTTCATTATCCAAGCGTCTCACTTTCAGGCTTGGAATCAGACCTGAGTCGAACTGTAATATGTGGATTTAATTGACTAAATAAATTGAGAATTGGTCTCGCTGCCACCTGTTCTTAACTTGGAGAGCTGGAGGTTCACATACAGTACTGGTGCTGGACTGGAAAACGTGCATACATTTGCATTTTTAGGTTTATAATGTTTGACAATATAAAACGATTTATCTGATAGCGAAGGTGCAGAAGCAAACACCACGTGGAAGTGTAAAGAATTTGGGGTTTCATGTTGTGAGCCTACATTTAGGTGAAGGGTGGGTTAGTGTGCCTTTTGACAGAATAGCAAAGCTTTATGGCTCGGAGATGGGCCAAACAGTCTGTGAGTGTGGTATATGTTAAATGTTTGAAGACATATGAAAACACTGCTTTACTGATCTGTGTCTGACGTGTTTTAGTCCACAAAAAAAGTGCAATTACTACGTTAATTCTTTCTCCTTCACTGAAAAATCCAGAATGAATATACAAAATTGTTCATTTCAAAACTTTAACTTTAACAACGTACTTCAATAAAAAGTGTCTCTCAGTTTTCACATCATACTTGTGTAAGCCGTATGTTGGACGATGATGTCCCCAAAATCCTGCTGGTTCATACACGTGTTAAACTAAAGAAGAATTCAAGCAGAGCACAAACTTCCTCTTAAGCAGATAAATGTCAAACTCTGTACACACACACACACACACACACACACACACACACACACACACACACACACACACACACACACACACACACACACACACACACAGAGTGAAAGTCAAACATTTAAGTGAAGAAAAAATAGATGAAACACATATTTGACCAAAAAAAGGGACAAAAAATGTTACATTGATTTACAGAGGATACACACATAACCCCAAAGACTTAACTTTGTATCTGCTTATTAATTAAGTGCTATTATTCTCACTGTTTCATTAAGTAAGCCAACCCATACTGGAATTTTGATACTGATTGATATTGATATTACTAAAAAATCTGCTGGTCAAAATATTTGTTCTTTTGCATAAATGCAGAACTGGAGCAGTGCTGGACCAGCAAGATATGTCAACAGCATATGTATGAATGAAATGTTTTAATCCGACTTCTTCTTCACTTATCAGCTTCTTCACACACACTCTATACACCGAAATGTCTTTTTGTAAACTGGTACAGAATATAAGAGTTCTATTATAGGCCATATTTCTCGATGTACTCTCACCTACATGTCAGATCTTTTTAGCATGGACAGCATTTGTTCGTTTTATCTGGTGAAGTCCACATTCGCACATGCGGGGGGTTTCTGATGTGGAGTTTAGCTCTGGGTCACACATCAATATTCAGGACCATTCAAGGCCAATAAGTTCAGGTTTGATGGTTCAGCTCAGACCCCCTTGAAATAACACAAGTCTTGAAATTCACACGATTTACATACAAAGTTTGGCTCCAGGTGTCACTTTCTGTTAAATGTAGTTGCTTAAGTTAACTTGGAGCTGTAACCTACATTTATAAAGAGGCTACCTGCTAATTTTATTCATTAGTTCCTTTCTTTCCAACAAATGGCCATTAGGAAAACCGATGAATCTCTCTCCAGCTAAATTGCCAGAGTTTTGGAAAGTTGGCCTCACTTCTGTTGAAGATATATACACAGATAAACTGTGGAATTGGCTCCCCCAGTAGCGAGATCGTTTATCACGCTGGCAGAAATCCAGGAGTTTTGGTTGTGAGATGGGAGTGGGAGCTGTAGTTTGTCCTGGAATCGCCTGGTATGCATTGGTATTCATTTATAAGTATTGATCCCGTGGTCTCATTAGGCTCTTCTAACGATTGATTTCAGGGTGGAGACTGAAACGCAGTCACTTCTGTTCATCCTTTTCTTTGTCTGATTTAGTGGCACGTGTCTGTTCCACTCGTGAGCACAAAAACTGATCATTTTGGAACCTGACAGACTCGACGTGAAAGGAAGCTGTGTGTGTTTTTTTGTCAGCTGCAACACATGCTGCTCTAGTGGTACAAAGCTAGACCTCAAAATTTCATGTCATTTTAGTGGTGAAATTGTAGACTGGTATGATTCTGCCAAAATGCTACACATGGGGCCAGTTATCTTCTAGTTTTTGCTTCCATGTAGCATCACACGCTCTGTATTTTGTCTAAAATGATTCTTCTTGTACACTCACTTCTTTAAGTGCTCCTTTCAGTGCCCTTGCAGTCAGTTTCAGTTATTTCTGTCTCGGTTTTCTCCTCTGACATCCCTGATTGCATTTTTGGCTTGTTAGCCCATTTGTTGTACGGCTGCCTTGATTTGTTGTCGGGAACAAAATGTTTCCCCTGTGTTTTCTCAAACCAGAGTGCAGTGAAATGTCTGTCATTCAGTTTGACACCTGAGACCCCCCACCCCGCCCTTGCGTTTTATTGTTATCCTCTCATATGCATTTCTTCCTGCCTTTAGCAATCGCTGTTTTCAGAGACACGCAGATGGCAGTAGTTTCTGTCTCTGTCAGCAAAAAGGAGAAGAACTCTCTCACTTGTCCAGCTCAGTGAAAATCTCAGAGAGACGAGACAGATCCACATTTCTTAAATCCCATGTGAGTGGCAGTTTGATGTGTAAATGTCCTTCAATGAAATGTAGCGCTAAATAAAAGATGACTCATCTACAGTGAGCTCTTTAGTGATCACCATCTGGAGGTCAAACAGGGTCCATTACACAGAAGAAAGGAATTATTTCACATTTTTTTTCACCCAGAACTTCCCTTCTCTTGCTGACGGCTTGTAAATCAGTGCAACCTGCTTATACATTCATTTGAATTAAAACTCTGCGTGCTAATAATGGCACATAATCATTTCATTTTTAATCACTATTCTAATGATGAAAGAGCAATGTGGAACAATATCACACAATATACGTCAACACCTCCTTAGCGTATGTTCTGCACATCAAGAATCCTTTGTTCGAAAAAAGGAGAAATACCTTGAAACATTGTTAAATAAGTCTTCCACAAACATTAATTTCCATTGAGGCAAATGGAAGGTTTGATGTTTACACCTGTCCTCAATTTGGCCATAATGAGCTGCTCTGTATTTTACACACCCTCGGTTGCGGCTTAAGTGTGCTTATGTTTTATGCAGATGAAATCTACCTGCAAAAACCCGAGTCGCATGTTAAAAGGCATTTATGGAGTCCCGTGGGTCGTCTGAAACTTTTAACGCTCATTTATGCCGTCTTGTAGGGCCAGATGGATGTGTGCTCCCGAGGCAAATTATTCCTCATTATGTGGGAGCTGAATGAATGCTTTTAGTGCTCCGAGGTACATTAATTCATTTGTAAGGGGAAAAAACACCTTGTTTTAAAACAAGTCCATTTTTTTGTGACTGCAACAGTCACAACCCACCGGAGAGTTCAAGAAGGGATGACGGATGACTAATGTAAAACATAATTATGTTTGTATGTTATGTTTCTAATTAAATAGTGAAGTGACGGTTGGATGGTGCTCGCTCACACACAGACAAAGACACAAACAAACATATTTATCTTGGTTGGTTGTGGAAGAGATTGATCAGGTCTGTGTGACAGGTTGGCATGAAGCTCAGATTTGTTCTTCAGCTTTTTGTTTCATGTTTTCTTCAAACTGCAGCAGGCAGTGTGTTACTGTACCACATATCCACATTTCTATGGCACAATTACAGCCACGTACCTGGTAATCACAGTAATTGGAGAAAAAAAATGACATTTTTATGTAAATGGCCTAATGGCCTCTTGATTATAATTACTAATTGGCTGCCATTGCATTCACAAGAATTTATTGTGTTTTTTAGGACATGGCCTGAGTGCCTGTCTCTGTGTTTCTTTCATGCAATAAAAATGTGGGTAATATATCTAAGTGTGCATGCTGAGTGATTGCATGAGAATCTATGGTGTTTATAAACAGATTAATATTCTTTAAGCACGCGTAGAAAAACGATCAAAGATAAGTCATTTCATGTAATCTGATTCGAGGGAGTGACATGTCAGCCATTGATCATGATTGCACAGCCAGATATTAAATCAGGTTAGTCATTTGTAATTTTCAATTTGTGCACTGTAACTGATCTTGACGCAGCACATGGAGCTCCTCAGGCTGCACATGTACAATACTTGACCAGCAGTTGTTGCCAAATATATACTGTACAAGATTCTGACGATCTTATGTCTTGTTTTATGTGATCAACAATTAATCATTTGGGCTGAGCCATCCACCTGTTGACAGCTCAATAATTTGAAACGCCTCGACTCCCTTGGAGCGTCATCACTAGCTGTTTGTGGAAAGGAGAAACCGGCCTTCAAAGGATGTGATACAGTAATACAAACTCTGAAGTACCACACAGTGTCACTCCAGGGACCAGGTTCAAAAAGACGAGTGTACTTCCAGTGAATATATTTGCAGTCTTTGCACTGGATTTGTAAACAGTTTGTTCTGTGTTGCACTTCTCAGTTGGGCTGGGTATTGAACCTCATGCTGTGTTGGAGAAAAGCACATTATACACATTATAACACAAGATTTGTAATATTAGTTTCTTCTTTGGTCAGATAGTTCCTGATTAAAATGTTATTTTGATAATTTATTCAATGCTCTTGTGTGATTGCTTGTGTTTGGACATGTGGGGAAATATGCTTAATTGCTAGAGTTAGCAGAAAAGATGAATACCCCTCTCCTGTCTGAACTATGAAGCTAGATCCAGCAAGTGATTAGCTTAGCTTAGCACAAAGACTGGGAGTAGGGGGAACCAGCTGGCTGGATCCTTGTTGTCTCTGTGTTGTTGCTAAGGCAAGAACAGTTAGAGTGTGCAAAACCATCCTCCAAAACCACAACAACTCATTTTTATATTCACATTTTTGTATAGATTAAACAAACCAGGTATAATGTGTTAATTGGTGAGCTTCATAGGAGCTGGTCGAGGCTAAGCTAACCAGCTGCTGACTCAAGCTTCATTTTAAAGACAGACATAAATCTTCTGGTGGTGCTGGTGAAAGGGAGCCAATGCGGAAGTGCCCAAAACTGCAGTTCCTCGAGTGTCCACCTGAAGCTGGCTACAGAACATTTCAACCTCCATAAGCCCCCATGATAAAATGTCCAACTTGTTACAGCCTGGTAGAAAAAACACTTTTGGCCTCTATAGATAATTTCCCCGTTCATGACAACTGTACTGAGGGTGAGTTTTTATAGAACTCACCTGTTCAAATGATATTAAGGCTTAAAGTTATGCAGAATTAACAGTGTGGCCACTTTGATTGACAGGTAGGTGCCATTACAGATAGCTTATTTGAGCACTGAGCTGTCATTCAGCCCACCCAGTCCACCGATGATCCACATCTTTGCCCATTTTTAGATTAGCCGGGAGGCGGAAGAGGCAGGACAGCCAACATGACCTTGGCCAGCCCCGCATATTTTGAGCTTCAAGCCAGCGCTTTAGAAACCTATGGGTGATGTCACTCGTGCTGTTTTCTTTGTCCAACCAAAGAATCACAGCAAGCTCCTTTGGGATTTCTACTCTACTTCTTTACTGCAGGTGATGTCATTTTCATCTTTTCATCAGGGTAGGCAGCAGAAGAAAGAAGAAACATTTGACTAGAACTGAAGAAACAGTTCAACAAACAGGTCAAATTGCTTAGAATTAATTTCAGTCAGACATCTGAAAAATGTGACCGATCAGCAGGGGAGCTGAACCTGTCTTTTTCATGCTGAAGAAAATACCCTGAAAAATGTAACTGCAAGACTGACAATTACTTGTCCAATGATATTTTTTTTTAAATTTCTTGTCTCGACTGATGTGACTTGACTCATCTTTCAAAAGCCTGTTTTCAGCGTCCATGAGAAGCTCTTAAAGCCTTTTTATATCCTGCCCTTTCAAACTACGGGAGCAATTACGCTACTTCCATTTCATCTTGCCTCCGAGTCCAGACTTCACGTCTTCTGCACCCGGATGACAGGATGTTGATGAGGAGATTCGGGGCAATTTCAGAAGTCTGTCTGAACAGCATTGTTTCTTCAAAGCCTGCTGACAGCTGGTCCATGCAGTGATTCGTGTGTGGCCTTGGGTCTCTGTACTGTAAAAGTAGGAGAGCAGCTACCTTTAAATCTGTGTGATTTTCTCCCCACTTTGAGAAACAAAGTGTTTAGAAGAATGCTTTATGCCTCAGAGGAAACGTCTGATTGTTCATCTTCGAGCACTTAATATTCATCTTTGTTTGCATGCTTCTGTGGGAATTCCCAATTAATTCTCTGCTCGTATTGAAGATGGGGGCATTGAAATTAGAAATATTATCTTTAATTGTGGACATAACACATTTATAGCTTTGCTTATGACTGGTAGATCCATTTGCATAAAAATAACTATCTGAATCAACCCTCAGAGAAGAGAAGATTTGGACTGTTGTGCTGTTTTCTACATTATATATGAACGTTGGGATACTAGAGACTTATAGAACTGTCTGTATATCCATGCATGGGACACAGACCACTGAGCACCACTGTCTTCTGCAATTTTGTCTACTTTCACTTTCTAATACAGTGCCCTTTACAATAATAATAAATAAGTTTTTATTTATTTACATTTTTTCTACATTGTAGAATACTGAACAGATTCATATAGTAAGCAAACAAAATGTACCAAAAAAAACAGAATTGTATTTTAGATTCTTCAAAGTAGTCACATTTTGCTTTGATGAAGCTTTGCACGCTCTTGACATTCTCTCAGTCAGCTTCATGAGGTCGACACCTGGAATGGTTTCAATAACAGGTGTGCCTCATCAAACGTTCATTAATTTCTTGCCGTCTTAATGTGTTGGAGACGAACAGTCGTGTTGTTCAGAGGTAGTGTTGGCATGCAGTAAAGCTCTATTCAACAGTAATTCCTAGGAAAGAATAGTAATTATGGAAAGAACCGCTCAGTAAACTAAAAAGCAAAGAGAAATAACAGTCCATGATTACTTTAAGACAGTCCAGAAAATGTCAAGAACTTTGAATGTGTCTTCAAGTGCAGTCACAACAACCATCAAACTCTATGATGAAACTGGCTCTCACGAGGATCGCCTAGAGTTACCTCTGCTGCAGAGGAGAAGTTCATTACAGTTACCAGCCTCAGAAATCACCAGTTAATGGGACCTCAGATTAGAGTCCACATAAATGTTTCACAGAGAGACACATCTTGGCATCAACTGTTCTGACTGTGTGAATTCGCCTTCACCGCTGCTGAGGGAGACCAACAACAAGAAGATAACTGCTTGGTCTGATGAGTCAAATTCGCAATTTTTGATACCAGCTGCATCTCTGTAAGATGTGGAAAAGGTGAACCATTCCCACCTTGATGGATGGAAGAGGTGTAGGGGTGCTTTTCTGGTGACACTGTTGGAAATCCAATCTGGTTTGAGATTCAACAGTACAATGACCCAAACACACCTCTCCAGGCTCTGTAAGGGCTATTTGACCCAGAAGGAGAGTGCTGCATCAGATGACCTGGCCTCTACAATCACCTGACTTGAACCCAGTTGAAATTGTTTGGGATGAGATGGACCGCAGAGTGAAGGAAAACCAGCCAACAAGTGCTCAGAATATATGGGAACTTCTTCAAGACTGTTGGAAAATCATTCTAGCTGACGACCTCAAGCTGATTGAGAGAATGCCAAGAGTGTACAAAGCAAAAACCATTGATTGAGAAGGTGTGTCCAAACGTTTGACTGGTCTATGTCTTCCGTCATGGCAAACACAACCCTGGGAATTTGATGCCAACACATTGTCTAGTCTAGTGCTCAGGGCAGGGCCACCCATGCATATATTAATGGCTATAGCTAAGGGCTAACATGTAGCCTCGTATAGCCACAGCTATAATCCATCATTCGTCGCTTGGTCAGCTCACACTGCCTGGTCTGACATGGTTTACCGTCAGTGCTTCTTTCACAGTTCATTTCTTCATTTGTTCATTTAACTTAATCAATCTTGTCCCTGCCTTCAATCTAACACTGACTTTATGTCTAGGTAAGCACACGCCCCCTAGCCTGACAGCCAATCGGGAGATGGTCTGCTGTTACACTAATAGTTATTAACACTTTCTTGGATAACTTTTGTGTAAAAACATACCCTTTAAGTGACTATTACTGTAACTGATAGAATGGAAAAATTAAGAAGAAGTGATTACCACTATATATAAGCATTTTATAGAAAGGACATGGGATGAACCTGGCAAAACAAAATATGTTTTTTATTAATGGTTGACATCTGATGGCTGATGACTGTTATCTCTTTAATGGCAAAAGAAGTAACATCCACAACATGAATTCAGTTCATTTCATTTTGAACAGTTGATGAAATTAAAGCAAATTCATCAGTGCAAGTTATTTCTTGTGTTAGTTGTTTGCTCAGTTGTTGTTTGTACACTTGCCCTTGTTAATTTGAATCCGAAATCCAATAGTAGGTGGACATAATTACTAAATTCCACAAATTATTCATGTTTCAAATATTATTCATCCAGTTGCACTTGGAATTTTTTCACAATTTTCTTCATTTATGGTATCTATCTATTTTATTCTATTCAAACTTCTCTTTGTTCCTATTTATCTTTATCAAACTTCACACTTTTATGTCCTTTTTATGTTAAGTGTGCAGCTGCCCAAATGAGTCCACTCATGAGTGATGATACAAGACGCTTTTGGAAGCATGCAGTAAATGGCATATCATTACTGACAGGTGTAACAGCCAGACTGGTCGTTTTGCTTTGTGTGGTGGGTTTAAAAGGCTTTCATTTCACATTATCATTAGCACAGGATCCACCAAATGAAGATCTGTGACTGTATCACAGAGACTGCTGCAGTTTCAGGGTTTGTGTGCACTGACAGTGACAGTGTCTGTGTCTTTGTCCTCCATTTCCATGTGCAGGTGGTATTTTTGAGACCCGGGAAAGTGAGCTAGTGAGTATGGACGAGCTGGCATTCAAGTTTGCTGTAAATAACATAAACCGCAACAAGTCCCTGATACCCAACACAACTCTCACCTACGACATTCAGAGGATCAACCTGTTTGATGGCTTTGAGGCTTCGAGAAGAGGTAGGAAATTATTACGAGATGTAACTATGCTAAATGCTGACAGCATAATTACCTAAATCCTGCTTGTGTCCTCTGTGGATTGATGAGTGCTCTGAAACTCCAAAATAAAAGGGCAATGAGAACTCAAAAGGTTTAAAGGGATACTTTGTTTTGAGTTTTTTAAAAGTATTTTCTGGGGGGGGGGCAATTTTATGAATGTGATTTTGATCATGCTGTTAATAAGTAGGTTTGCATAGCCTACAAAGTCTAAAAGAGATAAATAGCATCTCTAAAATGCTTGGAACAGGAGGGTGAGGCGAGTGGGCTTTAGTTGTTTGCAATCTGCAACTTCACCACTAGATGCCACTAATCCTACACACTGCACCTTTAAGTATGTCAAAATTGTACTTGTGTACATCACTCAGAATACTTGTTTCCATAGATTGTGAACCTGGTTTGCAATGAAATGTGGTTGTGAAACTCTCACAAACCTGTAAACAACAACTTTGTGTTGTCGGTCACCACTAGTGTGCGATCAGCTGGCTCTCGGGGTGGTCGCTGTGTTCGGCCCTTCTCACAGCTCCTCTGTCAGCGCTGTTCAGTCCATCTGCAACGCCCTGGAGGTCCCTCACATACAGACACGCTGGAAACACCCATCAGTGGACAACAAAGACACCTTCTTCATCAACTTGTATCCTGAGTACACCGCCATCGCCAGGGCCATCCTGGACGTAGTCACTTTCTTCAAATGGAGGAAACTAACAGTGGTGTATGAAGACAGCACGGGTAGGGCCCATCAGTCATACTGCCATTGTAACTTACAAAACTGATGCATTTAGGGACATAGAGGTAAACCAGCTTGATTTAGTCAGCTGTTCATGTGTAAATAAAAGCAAATTTGCAGAAGCAAAGTAGAATCAAACTAAGTTATGGCAGATTTTGAGGAAGAAAAACACCTCTAATGTAGATATGATTTGTAGAATAATGTAGAAATTTATCTGAATATCTACAACGCTAACTGACTGAAGACTGCACTTTGCTTATGATTTTATTTCCCACTGCATTATTGGATATCAGCCATAACACTGCATGACATTTGAAGTGAAAAATTGAAAAGGGAGAAGAGGTCAAAAGTGCTGCCTTGACTTTTCGAGGCCTGACAATATATTCATATGTCGTGGTTATAATTACTCACAAAATGCAATTGGACTGTTTACCACAGTCACATTCCTCATGCTGACCGCTGAACCCAATCTGTGAGCTATGAGCATGAGCGCCTCTTATCAAACAGCTTCCAGTATTTCTGACTTTGAGCCAAAGAACGACACTAATGGCCATAAATTCAGCAGAGTTCCATATAGAGTTCCTGTCCACGACCTAGAAAATATGAAATGCGGCTGTTGAAATGTCATAGCTTATAGATTTCTTTAAACTTTTTTTATTCGATCAGAAATTTATTTTCCCAAAATGTCACGCAGACACACACCTGTGCAATTACACACTGTCGTGTGCACACATAATCAGGATACAGGGAAACGGGGTGATGCGCCTTTGATGTGTGTGAAAAACAAAGTAGAAGACGCTGAGAAAAAGATGTAAGACGTGGAGCAAGACGGGCAGCAGGGTGATGCAGTGAATAGAGATCACGTCCTTCAGTTAAAGGAAAGGGATCAAGTCCCCCAGCTGAAGGGACCTTGAACTTTAGATAATGTTCTGTAGCTGACACATGACCTTCCTGCAGCAGAGAAGGGAATAACAAATATTTTAGAGGGGATAACATCTAATTTGGTCATTTTTCTTTAGGTCTGATGCGGATGCAGGAGTTGATCAAAGCTCCGGCAAAGTTCAACCTGAAGATCAAGATCCGCCAGCTGACACCGGGTAATCAAGATGCCCGACCACTGCTAAAGGAACTGAAGAAAGACAAGGAGTTTTTTATTCTCTTTGACTGCTCCTATCGCATGGCTGCAGAGCTGCTTAAGCAGGTGAGTGCTGGGATTGATCTTTTCATTTGTTTGTTAAATGGTAAATGGACTGTACTTATATAACACCTTTCTAGTCTTCTGACCACTCAAAGCGCTTTTACACTACATATCTCATTCACCCATTCACACACATTCATACACTGATGGCATCGGCTGCCATGCAAGGTGCCAGCTGCTCATTAGTTTTAGGAGTTAACCATTCATATGCATTCACACACCTTCAGGAGAAATTTGGGGTTCAGTATTTTTCAACATGCAGACTGGAGGAGCCGGGGATCGAACCGTAATAATCTGATCAGTGGCCCTCTGCAGATTTTGTAACACATTTATGTATCCTTTGGGGGCAACACCTTTAATGATTCTTTCCAACACAGTGTCTGTTTATGTTGTAGCAAATCATATAAAACCTATTACCTCGTTCACTAATGTTGCTTATATAGTGATTTGAATGACATTAAAGGATATGATAGAGAAAAGTTGTTGAGTTGCCTCGGCAGGATGATTGTCATCATCTTAAATGGTCCTAAACTTTTTTACCAGCACATCAATTTATTTCTTTTTAGGAAAAAAAACTAATTGAACTTAAATGGTGAAGTATTTCATCTCATGATTTATGAAATTAACAGACACATGGACAAATGTATTTATGACATTTCTTTTGTACATCAATTCCAACATGACCAAAAATCTAATTTTAATTAACCTTTGCATTAAGCCACACAGTCTCATATAAAACTAAGCTGTAGTGAAATTCTTGAATACTATTTATAGTGGCACCCTCTATTTGAAAGTCATGAAATAAATTAAACCTACACCTATAAATTTGTGCCATAATTGATGCACCATGCAAAAGAGAAATTAACCAAACGACCTTGTTACTGAAGATGACACTTTAGCTGCAGCACTGTGACTCTCTTTATTTTATTTCCTCTTTTCATTTTGCAGCTTTCATCAATGGGAATGATGACTGAGTACTACCACTTCTTCTTCACGACTTTGGTGAGTTAGAAAAATGGAAAATAAAGTCAAAGTAACACCACCACCATCTTGGCCTTGAACTGCTTTTGTAAATTCACTGTGGAGGTTTCAAAAATGTTGCTGTGGTTCATCAAAGACTGAGAAAGCGACACACTGAACTAGAGCTTGAATCTCTATCCTGCTCTTTCTCTCACACACGCATAAACACAGCACACACACTCTTTCCCCCCTGTGCCTCATCTCCATCTCTTCTCTCCACTTGCAGGATTTGTTTGCTTTGGATTTGGAGCCGTACCGCTACAGTGGGGTCAACATGACAGGCTTCAGACTGCTGAATGTTGATGACCCCGGGGTAGCCTCCACGATGGACAGGTGGGCCATGGAAAGACTGCAGGGTCCAAAGCAAGAGAGTGGCCTCATGGACGGAATCATGACTGTAAGCCTCGTACTGTTATTCTGCATTTCAGAGCAGAAGCAATCCAAGCAGGTTCTCTGCTGAAAGCCACTGATGCTCATTTCTATGCTGCATGCATGTTGATTGTAAACTGCAAACATCTGCTAACCTGTAAATCTTTGTGGGAGCTATATTTCAAATGCTAAAGCTGGAATCCATTTTCATCTTCAAGACATGCTTTCTCACTGTGATTTAGCTATTTAGACACACACACACACACACACACACACACACACACACAGACATGTACTGTGAAACAGAATCCTAACATCTTCCTTCCACTGCCTCCTCTGCAGACAGACGCAGCCTTGATGTACGACGCAGTGTTCATGGTCGCCATCGCGTCCCAGCGGGCCACTCAGATGACCGTCAGCTCCCTGCAGTGTCACCGCCACAAACCCTGGCGCTTCGGGCCGCGCTTCATGAACCTCTTCAGAGAGGTCAGTGTCAGATAAGGGCACCAATCACAGAGAGCCTGTTACATCACCAGCGTGACTGAAGAATGTCTTGCTTTAGCTTGACTACCATGCATTTTGTTTGAGTGTGCTTTTAAAGCGCTCCACGAGCACAAATTCACCAAAACTGGATGTCAGGTCATTTCATGTGATATGTGGCTTTATCGGTCCCCTCTGACAGCCAATGCTTTGCTTCTCAAAGTACACAACATGAAAATATACGGTATTTATGTACTTATAAGTTGAAAGCATGTGGTCTGGCCCGGCTGTCAGCCTTGGATGCCTACAGACAGAAATGAGGCCTTTGATTCACGAATGTTTTGATCTCTTAAGTCTTAAATCCAGCAGAGGACTGTTGCCTGCCATGAAGAGGGAACATTATCATTCAATCCCCTCACTCATATTTTTCTCTTCATGCACCCCCAAACCAACAAACCCCCCTTCACCCCTTCCCTTCCTCCTTCTCTCCCTTTTTCTTTTTTCTTTGCATCTCAGTGTCTCTCTCCTCTTCAGCTTTCGTTTTGTTGCCCATCCTTTGAAGCATCTGTCCTCCTGTGCTATTCATCACTAGATAAGAACCTTTTTGATCGCAATAACCAGTAATATGTTTCACACAGCACTCAATTTAAAACCGTTTCAGACAAGAGAGAGCAGAATACGAGGACACGGCTTTCATTTCAATGGTTGAAATTAAATCCTGAGCACCATAACCTGTGCGTTCTCTCTCTGTGTCTCTCCTCTAGCTATTGTAGAACACAGTATTCAGTTTGTTTAGGTGGACAAAATTAACTGAATATTGCATGTGTGGATACACTATTGCTATTTAACGCGCATCATTTCGTGACAGAAATTGGAGAAATAACCTGGATTTTAAAGATTCAGATTCTATTTGTGTGTTTGCTGTTTTGATTGATATCCCTTGGTCATGTTCAGAACATCTTCATGTAATGAATTTCCTGCCATGAGGAAACTTCTTTCCAACTCCAAGAAAGAGACAGTGACGTTATTATTTTTTCAATTTACACATGAAAATTTGAAAGTTGATATTCTATGTGCTGCGTTTGGCTGTATAATAGGGTCAGTTTTAGCATTTTTAATTCAGCTTGTTCAGGTTTGAAACTTTCTTGTTCCAAAGGGGAAATCTGGCTTACAGCAGCAGATGAATTCACTCCGTACTCCACATGAATTAGGATAAGGTGGCGGTGGCTTGGTGTAACATGGCATCACTCTTGTTTTACAACCCTGATTCCAAAAAAAGTTGGGACACTGTGTAAAGCGTGAATAAAACCAGAACTCAATGATTTGCAAATCCTTTTGACCCATGTACATCACAATATATACTATATTTCATGTTCACACTGAAAAACTTTATTGTTTTTTGTGAATATGCACTTATGTTGATGTCTGCAAAACATTCAAAGAAAGTTGGGACAGGGGCAAGTTTACCACTTTGTTACATCATTTGGGAACCAACAACGCTGATTGCTGAAAGTTTTGGAAGCAACATTCTTTCCCATTCTTTTGTTGATATGCAACTTTAATTGGGAGACCTTCTGGAGACCAGTCTAGTCTAGTACCCAGACTCTTTTACTATGTAGCCAAACTGTTGAAACACATTATGTGCCTTGGCATTCTTTCGACAACAAGCAGGGATGTCTCTGAAAAAGATGCTGTTTGAATGGCAGCATATGTTGTTCCAAAACCTGTATGGTGCTTTCAAAAATGTGCAGAATACCCATCATGCCGTGGGCGCTAACACACAACAGATGCTGGCTTTTGAACTTTGAGCTGGTAACAATCTGGATGGTCCTTTTCCTCTTCAGCCTGGAGGATACAACAATACAACATCTTTGATTTCCAAAAAAGCAATTTCAAATGTGGACTCGTCAGACCACAGCACACTTTCCCACTTTCCATCAGTCCATCTTAGATGAATTTGTGCCCAGAGAAGTCTGTGAAATTTCTGGATGTTGTTGATTTCTGTCTTTCTCTTTGCATGGCAGAGTCTGAACTTTGTTGAATTTGTAGATAGATGCATAAGAAATGTTTTTAAACTGATGTCTGCCCACACAGTTTTTCACAAAGTGGTGAACCTCGCTCCATCCTTGTAATCAACTGAGTCTCTTAAGGACCCAGTTACTAATATCACCTACTTCTAACAAACCTGTTCACCTCTCAAATGTTCCAAACAGGTGTTTTTTTTTTTGAGCATTACACAACTTTCACAATCTTTTGTTGTCCTTGTCCAAACTTTTTTTTTGTGAATTGTGAATTCAGAATGAGTGTCTATTTACAAAAAACAATCTATTGAACATAGGTCAAAAAGGATTTGCCCTGTGAATAACAGCTTGTCGCTTTGCGTCACATTACAAAATGTTGCCTAATATTGTGCTATCACCAATCTCAGCTATCTAGCTGGCTAACACATAGGCAGCAGGGGTAGGGTTACCTTTTTTTCGGTTCGAGCAACAACCCCTCAAAATATGCACACCCCTCTACATACAGTATGTGTATGAGAAATCATCCAAAAACATAAAAACATGCAGCATACAACAAGTTTAATTTAAAGAGTTCAGATCAGTTCAGTCATTTTATCATCCCAAATGGGAAATGTGACTTGCAGTCTGAGACACAAGACAAAAGACAACACAGAGTACAAAATACAGACAAAATGTTTCCTGTATATACAATATACAAAACACAGTAATAACCACCCCTAAAATCGTCAATGTGCAAATTAACTGTCCACAGTAAAAATATAGTAATTACTATCTAACGAATAGAACCTGTAGTCTTCACCTGATGTGATCCAGCAAGATTTTCCAGCCGTCTATCAACATTGACTTCTTCTGGCAGCCAGGATCCCCTTCACTCCTCCTCCTGGGAGTCTGCTCCAGAGCTTCAATAAAGCTCCGCATTGAACTCAGACAGCATTTGAGACTATCTCACCCACCTCTCTTTCTCCCTCTGCATCTCTTCTCCGTAGGCACAATGGGATGGACTGACAGGGCACATTGTTCTTAATAAGACGGATGGCCTGAGGAGAGACTTTGATTTGGACATCATCAGCCTCAAAGAGGACGGCACTGCCAGGGTGAGCCCAGAGGCCTGGAACAGCCAATTACTCCACTCTCATGCTGCTTCCACACCGGCTCATTCATTCCATTAAGGCTTGTGTATACGCAGGTGTATGAAAGGGAGCGAGCTACTGTAGAGATTTTGTTTCCTATAAACCATCCACACTTTTATTATTTGTTTTAGATTTGTCTGGTCATGAATATCAATAATGCTGCAACAACTGATTTCTCTCCACACTGTCCCCTTTTGCCCTCTTCACATTTTCGAAAGGGTGTTGTGGAGGGCGGAAGTCGCCTCACGAAAAGGTGGATCAAGGTTTGTGCCAGTGCCATGTTTGGTCCAAGCCTTTATTGTTGGCCCCCCCTCCTCCCCCTCCTCTCTTTCCTCACTCTGTACGCCACGCACCTTCCTCCTTGCCTTGTCAACCTTGTTTCTCTTCACTGATTTTGTGTGCAGCAATGCCATGTTTTTGACATTTCAGTTTTCCCTGTGTTTGGGTCCAGGCATTGCTCTGACACTTGTCCAAACTTTGTCAGAAGTGTTAGAGAAAAAATATATTTTTTTATATTACCTCTATTAGAAGTAAGAAGTAAGTCCTACAATTTCACTTAAAGTAATGCCATTCAGTCTCCACAGCTGGTGGGTGTGATTAATAAGAGAGAAAAATGAATTTCTCCGACCAATCTTTCACTTTTGCAGAGATTTGTCAGTTGCTACTTTCTAATGTGCCTCACTTTGAGACTGCCTTCATACATTCATGGAAATCGTAGTATTTAATTGCAGCCAAGAAGGATCCACTTTAAGTCGGACAGCTTAAGTCGGGCATCAAGACTTGCTGCAAGAGGAACAGATTTCCTTTGTTGGCCTTTGACTGACACATGGGGAAGTGCAGATGTTAAAGAATCATTTCAGTGCGTCAATAGCTCTCTTCTTATTGTGTACACCTCTTAATTAAGCCTCTGAATGTACTGTAAATAAACTGTATACTTTAAGTCCAAAATAATCTTTACTTTATACCTCTGCCTGCTACCCTGAAAACCAATTTGATGAGTGTTGAATTTAATTCATCCACTCAAACACATAGTTTACTGTCAGAACTCGGCAAAATGTTTCCACTCTGTCTGCCTCAGTTGTCAGACAGACCCGCATGTAGGCAGACAGCAGCTGTCAAGGTGCAGAAGCAGTGATTTATACTGTAATTTTAATTCCATTCAGTACTTTTAGGCCTCAAAAAGCTTCCTCCCCAGAGGACATATCAGAACATGGTAAGAGCGTTACATAAAACGCTTGACTTCATGGTCATGAAAAATGAATTATCAGTCCGTTGCAGTCCTGTTCGTTCTCGGGCACTGGAGTGTTAAATACACTGTACATGGGGATGATGGGACGAAACAAAGTCTTCTGAGAAATAAAGTATTTTCTCTTAAAATAACACTTCTTCCTCCCTCTCTCAGCTTTCTGGGCCGGGCTTAGCATGTCTCCTGCTCTGCGGTAACGCTTTTCCAGTCTGATTTGGTTCTGGATGGAGATGAGCATTAGGATTCATAGATAACATTTGACTCCCAGCGCATAAGAGAGAATTCCTGTCAGTTTTTATGGCAGACTTTGTTGTTGGAAGCTTCTCTGGTACGCACGATAAATTTGCAAGGCTATGCACAGTAAATCCATGACTTAGGGATTTAAAAAAAGATGATGACTGTATGCTGTGCAGCCACCCTAGGCTATATTTTAACATTGATTTCATCTGCTTGGTCAGATTACTTTATTACTTAAACTTCAAACTGACTAATCGTGCAGTTGATGTTTCACAGAGGCTGATATTCCCAAAATAACTGCCTTACAACAAACAACTTGAGATTACGTGAAACAGCATAGGCCAAATTACCCTCCAAAAATATTATCCTCACTGTGTTCATTAATCTTTGAGATTGAGGACTATACAATTAATTAAATCCAACTCCATTCAGTGTGTTGCTCATCTGCAATGTCCACAGATAAGACAGATTTATGGACTCTCACACAGAGTGGACTCTTGTGAAAGTAAAATGCAGGAGATAAAATGTTTTTAGCGAGGTTATAAGTGAGCACATTTTCTGTCTGCCTGAGTGGGTGAACAGAGTAAGATAGAACGTAATGAGGAGTGAAAAGCATGTTATCTTTTCCAATAGGTAATCCCACATAGTCTTTTGTCTGGAAAAGGAATTGTGAAAAATAACACAGTACCTTCTGTGGAGCTCAGTTTAATAAGAGGAACTGATGCGTTCACCACTACTCATCCTCTTATACAGAGAACAGATGAACAGGCCATTGTTTCTGACTGAAAATACCAAAATTCATGACTTTTTCTTCACAGACTTATTAGTAAAAAAGAGCAGAGCTCGTCCCCATCACTCACTTCATGTCTTATTTACTACAAAGCTTGACCATTTAATGCACTTAACTTTATTGAGTCACTGTCATGAGCCCTCTTGACCTCTGCTCCTCACTTAACCAGTGAAGGGATTTGAAAGGGTCAAAATCCAGCTGCCAGACGTCTGTTCTAATCTGATAACTGTCTGGATTATACCGCCTGGTCCCATGAACTGGATGCTCTCATTCACAGTTACTGTGTCATTACGGAGGACAAACACCGGCGTCGTCCTCTATCCTCCCCTGACCTTGTCTGACTCTGCCATTGTTTATTCATACAGTCCCAGCTGGTGTGATTTCCAATTCATCATATTCAATCGCTCTATGGATTATATTCATGGGAAAAAAAACGCAAAATAATGAAAAAAATATTTTCTAAAAGCAAGTGTAATAAAATAATAAATATATTCAGTTTATCATCACATAAACAACAAATCAGCAAGTCCTAGAACCTGAACATGTTTGGAATTTTTACTTTATTATAGTTTATAGTTGCAGTTATCTAAGAGTTTTTGTAATTAACATTTGTCTGCTGTATGTATCTTCTCAAAACTTTATTAATCAATCTCTTCCAAACATATCACCACAATTAACCTGATGTGTATATATAGGAATAAAAGGAAGAAAGTGTCTGAAAACAAAATTATTCCAACTATTATGGGCAACAGTATATATACCAAAAATGTTTATGTTTGTACACAGCATTGGAATTCTGACGTCTTTCTGCTGTCAGTAAGATTTACCATATTTCAGTTTTAAAAAATATTAATGCCAACAGATGTCCATGCCAGTCTACAGCAATAATTCACCATAAAGAAATTGTAGTTTTCACAATTTGTTATGAAAAACAGCTCTATTGTTCAGGCTGCACAAATATGTTCAATATCTGAGAGTCAGATAAATCACTGCACACAACAGGAATGACATTGGTTGGAACCAGAATGGCTGTAAAGTATACCTGACGCACACAATCAGCAGCTCGGTTTGGAACAAACTACTTCTTCATTTTCATATTCATTGTACATAAAATCAGTTTTTTCGGCGCTTTGCCCAGAATCATCAGAGTGGAGCTGAGCAAAGGGAAATACTGTAGTGAAGAACAGTGAATGGAGCAAAAGGGTTGAAAATGAGCCAAGAGTGTCAGGCCTTTTAACTTTAGACCCCTTCATTTTTCTGTTCGACGAATCAGAAAATATAATTAATATGCAGTGTATTGGAGCACTTCTTAGTTTCCTGTTAAGACTTAGAGACTAAATCAGTCTCTGTATTTTTGGTGTCAGAGATAATAAGAATAATCCTTCAGCTCCTTTAACAACAACAAGTGTCAGTGATCATTCATGATATAAAGACAGCCTTATTCAAAGCTTTAACATCTATACACCTCAATTTTGTCTTCATATTGACTCCAATAGCAGCTGTCAAATAGAACTGGCTGCGGTTCTGATCAAAGCAGGAAATGTGGTTTAATAAATCTGAAGCCCTGTTTGTCCTTTCAGATTGCTGTGTGGAACTCATACAGAGGGATGAACCTGACGGAGTCCAACCGAGACAAGAATAACAATGTGACAGACTCTCTGGCTAACAGGACTCTTATTGTCACCACGATCCTGGTGAGGAAGGAGGAGGAAGGTTAAACAGAGGACAAAACAGGGAGAAGGCGGCGTAGAGCACCAATAGGGAGACAACTGGAAGGAGTGGTGTTCAGGAGGGGAAAATCTGGCTGGTTTAGTTTTTAGTATGGTAGTAGAATAGTAGAATTTGTATCACCATGTGTCTAATTATGAACACAGGCCATACACAGACAAAAGGTAGCAGAGAATGATATCTGAGTAAAATATTCCGACATACTCATTCAAAGACAACTGGATTTGGAGTTTTCAGCACTCATTTGAGGGTCATCAACTCTGAGAACGGATGAAGCAGTGAAGCATCTTCAAGATTAAAATCCCATTTGCATTTAACTTTTGATAGCACAGAAAGAATTAAATCAGAATCTTGAAAACTGTGAAATACAACATTTTCTTTTGCCGTACAGGAAAATCCATATGTGATGTACAGAAAGTCAGACAAGGAGCTGGTTGGAAATGATCGTTTTGAGGGTTACTGCCTGGACCTTTTGAAAGAGCTCTCCAACATCTTGGGTTTTACATATGAAGTTAGACTGGTGGCTGATGGGAAATACGGAGCCCAGAATGACAAGGGAGAGTGGAACGGGATGGTCCGGGAGCTGATCGACCATGTGAGTTAATACCAGTCACACGACAGGTTATTATTTATTTTACTCTCTGCAGAAAAAAATATGTCATTAGATTAATACTGTTGTATCTATGCTTACATAGAATTTTACTGTACTCGTCACACAAATGTATTCACCTTTTCAAGGTTGCAGACCTTGCCGTGGCTCCCTTGACCATCACCTATGTTAGAGAGAAAGTCATCGACTTCTCCAAGCCCTTCATGACCTTAGGTATCAGCATCCTGTACCGTAAACCTAACGGCACCAATCCGGGCGTGTTCTCCTTCCTTAATCCGCTGTCTCCGGACATCTGGATGTACGTGCTGCTAGCCTGCACAGGAGTTAGCTGCGTGCTCTTTGTGATTGCCAGGTAAGTGGATGGACTGATGCTTGAGATCATGAGGTTGTTGAGGGTATACTATAGAACATGTGACTGCTTACAGAACTGTCCACAACTGTCAGCTTTGACACAAGCTCTTTTGTTCATAAAAAGTACAAAGGACAGGAAAGTCATGAGACAGTGCCTGTGCTGAGCATTTTAAAACAATATGCTGAGATATGCCTGACGCATCAAATTGATATGACAAGAATCACAAATAGTCTGGAATAATTGGCATGACTGTACCGCAGCAAATTTCTAATTTTGCATAGCTATTCTGAAATAACCAAAAATATAAATTCTTTTAGCGGCCTGTCAGCTGCCAGACTGGCTTGAGTTGTGGTTGTGAAGTAGCTGGGAGTAATTGCGAGCTTACTCTCTTAACCTCCCTCTCAGGTAAAACCGGTGCCAGCAGGTTGCACCTAGCAACCTGTAAGTGAGATGTACTGTATTTTTGTAGTGAAAATTAAAAAGCAAATGAAGTGTGGATTGCATTGGAGATGAAGCAAAATCAAATGCATGGCCAGTGTGCCTCCATGCCTGAAGATTAGCTACAGGACTTTCTATTCTGCATCTTCAGATTTTGCATCTTTCTTTCTCATATTGAAATCTAATATGTTCTTTCATTTCCTTTTCTCTGTTCCTTGATTGTCTTGCAGGTTCACTCCATACGAGTGGTACAACCCACATCCATGCAACCCGTCTTCGACCCTCATACAGAACAATTTTACCTTACTCAACAGTTTCTGGTTTGGTGTTGGAGCTCTCATGCGGCAAGGTATTCATCTCACAGTTAGAGAGATTATAATGAATATTTTTATTATAATTATTATTTTACCATGAATATTTATTATTATATAAGTCTTTTTTAGCTCATTTTTCTGGTTCTGGTTTCCTGGTTCATGACTTCCTCCTATCTCACCACTGTTGTTTTGGTTGCTGCAGGCAGATTCTTTTTTGATTGCAACAGGAATTTTACACACTGACATTTAAATCCAGTTTCCAAATAATAATAATGTAGATTTGAAGGGTTACTAATAGCAAAGGTCTCACAGGCCACCATACTCTTGATCTAGAGCTATTTAGTGAACTTCCTGTACCACAGTAAAGACTGTAATGACACTGTAAACTCTGCTATAAGCTGTTTAATTTAATACATAAGTATTTGTCACCTTTTTTCCGCGAATGCCCTTTCCATGTAGCCTAGATCCACTTCCCATGAATTGCAACCATACCCCGTTACAAGAATTATGTTGCACTTCACGTGGGGCTTGACCTCCCTCAAGGCTGGAGATTTGGATGGGATAAATCTGACGTGCCTGATTGGATGACCAACAAACCTACTGACAACGCCAGTGTAGAACAGAAATACGATGCTGATGAACTGTAGTGATTTGGCTGACAGCAAGCTACATTTGTCAAATGTATTCTTTAGAAGTGCAACAGTATTGATAGATGAAGAGCAAGTGAAGCAGGATTCTCATTATACATCTCGTCATCTCAAACAAGCTCAGGCAGATTTTATAGGGAATGTAATGTCAGTTAGTTGTCTCAGTGTATCAGTATCTCAATGTCATGTGTGTGTGGTGTTTGTCACCCAGCTGTTTGGTGGAAACAGTGGCCTTCAGGTTCCTGTATGATGCTGTGTCTGAGAGTAACTGCTTAGAGGAAAAAACCTGTAGTTTCTTTTACCCTCAAAACACAGTTAGGGATTTGTCCACTCCCAAATGTTCGGCGTTTAAAGAAAATCTTCCCAAACCTGTCACATTCAGTGTGGTAATTGTATTCTTAAATTACATTCATCTTTTTCCATAGCTTCTTTTCTCTGTGCGGAGAAGAAAAGATAAATGCTGCTGCTCCTTCCTCTTTTGTCTTTTTTATTTATTAAATTTTTTGGCACCGTGCATTCTTTAATTTTCTTTATATTCAGCTTT
The DNA here is from genome assembly GCA_946959425.1 of Argyrosomus regius. NCBI lineage: Eukaryota > Metazoa > Chordata > Actinopteri > Sciaenidae > Argyrosomus > Argyrosomus regius. The sequence goes on along the minus strand of OX336896.1, from coordinate 23,223,414 downwards.
TCTTTTGTCTGTCATATCTTGTTCTTCTAATTTGTATTTTTTTGTTCTATTGTGTTTTTTTTATACTGATATATATATTGGCTTTTTTTTGCAAGCACAGAAGGAAAATAAACATACTGTATGAAGAGGTGCACAATTTATCATTTAGTGCTGAGGTGCAAAATCCAATTGGAGCTCTGGTGTGAATCCAGCTATTCTGATAACCCCATTTGGACCGGGGTACTTGACTTTGCTTTGGGAGAATATAGTATAGTAATATTGCTTTGTTTGTTTTTTTGTTGGAAACAGCATCATGCACACAATTCCATGCTTTCTAAGTGTTTTTTAACCTTTTGTCCCACATCACTGTGCCTCCAGGCTCGGAGTTGATGCCTAAGGCTCTGTCCACTCGTATAGTCGGGGGTATCTGGTGGTTCTTTACCTTAATCATCATCTCCTCCTACACGGCCAACTTGGCTGCCTTCCTCACTGTGGAACGAATGGATGCACCCATCGACTCAGCGGATGACCTGGCGAAGCAGACCAGGATTGAATACGGGGCAGTGAGGGATGGATCCACCATGACCTTCTTCAAGGTACAACTGGTGTAGGCTCCGAGCTTTATCAAAGTCACAGCACGAAAAGTAATTGAAATTCCTATTTCGATGTTACAAGTTCATATGAAGCTGCAGATCCTGTCAAATTATGTTTTACACATTGATGAATTTAATAACTCATGCGGCAGAAGTCAAATGAAAACCCTCATTTATATACAGTTTAATTTTGTGTGTGTAATATTGAATCTTAATACTTTTATTAAAACCAACAGGATGCAAAAGACAGTTAGCCCTATGGCTCTCAATTTGAAGCTATCTTAAGCAAAAGACTAATTATATAATCTCAAGTGCAACCTGAGATATTTCTATAATAAGCTTACAATCAAAAACTACTTCTCATTTTAAATTAGACCCATGATTATGCCTGTAATCATAAATGATGTGATCAAGCTATCCTGTATTGTTGTATTGGACACTCACACACTAAACACGTCATTATAAAGTAAATGTTGATTGCACAGTGTAATAGCTGTAGAATAATGACACTATCCGTGTTTCGACATGGCTCGCTTTCACTGTGCGCGTCTGTCCGCCAAAAGTACAATATTTCCCGTAGAAAGGAAGACTCCATTTACGAATTCTATTTAGACTTAATGAATGAACAAACTAATGCTTTTTCGTTATCATCCTAACTTTACTTCCCCCTCCAACCCATGCTGCACTTACTTGTTTGTACAATGCAATAACATTACTCAAACTGTTATTTCTATGCAATGCACATCATTACAGTCTCTTTTGTTTCCAAATTCAATCTAAATTTGTGACAATTTCACTTTACAGCTTCAGTCAAAATTCTTTTTTATCTCTCATTTCCAAAATGGTGTTGAACATTTATTCGCAGAGCTCGGAGGAAAACAGAAAGCTCTGTGTGACAGCGGCACGAACAATGATACCACTTGAAAATGATGTCTGTGAAAAGCTGTCCGTCTGTTTGTACTTTAAATGACGTAAATGGCTCTCTAGTACCAACTAAATATCATCACAGAAAAAAGTTTACTGTCTGAATTCTGTCAGCGCTCTCATACTTTTCGATGAGTAATGAGTGAGTATGAGTCAGTGGTACGTTACCTTCACTTACATAAAGTCAGGGTCATGAGGGTTCACCCAGTTATCCTGTATCTTTGCCAAACATCCCATGAATAAGAAAAAAGACAGAAACATAAAAAGAGAAAGACTTGATTAATTCAAGTATATGATGGGAAGTGGCAAAATAGTTTTTTTGTTTTGGTTTTTTTTCGTGTCTGTGTTAACCATATATTAACTCTTCAGTTTCTATTATATAATATATCGCTCTCCTGATGTCCTCAGGCAGGGATGTCACTTCCTTCCCCCATCACCACCCACTCCCCTTGCATCCCGGTGGCTCAGCAGGGGTGATCCATGCAGGGCTTTATCCTCCCAGATTGCAGCCAGTGATTACGGCTGCCTGGATAGGAGGAAGCAGGCTGTGTTGATGCTCGAACAAATTGAATCAGCTGGGGGAGATTAAGAACACAGCTGTCCCATTTTCTCTGACTGAGCAAAGAGAAACACATATACACTCAAAGAGAGTTCCTCACAACCTGTTGTTAAACCTATGTGTGTTTATGAATATATATAAAAATAATTAAGTACATATATGAGCAGCCACCAACACACAGCCTGCAGCAATGCATTAAACTTCTTACAACTTTTGCCTGTTTGGATCCTTTGACAGAAATCAAAGATCTCCACCTATGAGAAGATGTGGGCCTTCATGAGCAGCAGGAAAAACACGGCATTGGTTAAGAACAACAGAGAAGGCATCACCCGGGTTCTGACGACAGACTACGCCATGCTGATGGAGTCCACCAGCATAGAGTACATCAGCCAGAGAAACTGCAACCTCACACAGATAGGAGGTCTCATAGACTCCAAGGGCTACGGAGTGGGAACACCTATCGGTAAGAAGAATGATACAGGTGTGGGGACAGAGTACCCCACACATTAACACTTATCACAATTCTTAAACTATGTAACTTTATTTTCCGAGTCAGTCACCCACGTGAAGTATGTAGCCCTTTATGGTGCTAGATCACACACCACCAGCTATTTGACTGATTTTGGTGAAACTGGATCATATTTAATGAAGAAAATTTTGTCATCCAGCTGCTCCACCTCAACTCTCTGATTTACAGAGTTGCCTGATGGACAGTAAACTGCTGCTAACTGTAGGAGGTTTTCAGGGCGGGGGAGAGTCGTGCCAGAACCTGAGCTGGGCAAGTGGTCAATGTAACGGAGCTCAGCATCCTCTATGAATATAATGACAGAGGTTATGAGACCGAAGAGGGTGTTGACGGAGGAAGCTAAGAAGAGAAAAGCAAAGTGTGAGCAAGCAAGATGCCACTGGGCAGGAGTAAATCTGGGACTGTCTTTTATTTGTTGGCAAGAGCTTGGCAAGAGGCTGAAAGACAGACGCTGAACTGGGCTTCTTGCTGCTGGACTAGTAAGTAATATTAGCTGGCTGCTATGTCTTGTGTTGTTGCACTTGCTTGATGTTTGGCTGTTAGCAAAGTTGTTGACTCGCTAGTTTTTGATCATAAATAAAGTTAAGTTTTCACTGTATCTGTTGTCTGTGGTGGATGGCATATATCACAAGTTAGCGACATTCTTCAAGCTCTTGAGAATATTAAAATGCACTGAAGGCCTGTATTGATAGAATCAAGTCTTAATTCAAATTGTAAATGGAGGTTTTGCACTTTAGATACAAACAGTACAAACTTCAGTTCATTTGGAATTTGTTCAGGAGTTCAAGTACAGAGCCGCTATCCTGGATCTTCAACATGCAAATGCACCACATCAAAGCGGTTTGCCAACTGCTCACTGCAAATGTTCACGTCAGGTTCCAGGCCAGTTTGTTGGATTGAGAACTTAAACTGGAAGCCAGTCAATCCACTGGACCATGTCTGCTGTTGGATGCTTACTTCAAGCAGTGCTTAACATCTTGTGCCCTCTCTAGATACTCTTTTATTTTCTTGTAATTTATTTATCTTAATATATTCCCTCCCTTCACTGTCTGACTCACTGAGCCAGTTCATTTTTTTTTAAACTGGGGTAGTTTTGTGCTGAGCACAACCAACCTGCCAAGAATATTCTACATACCTGCATAAAAAGCTGCACACATCCAGGCTTAGAAGCTGCCAAGTACAGGGATATATTTCAATGTTTGGCCATGACAATGGAAATAATGAGGGTGGGGCAACCCCCATCCAGTTAATTTCTGTAATTACCATGAGATATCCACTGATTGCCAGTATCTATGACATATATACAGTATATAAAACACAACAATTACTTTCATCAGCACTATTCTAAGGTAAGATATGGGATCATAGAAGAATATTTATCCTAATCATCATTTCATTGCATGACATGAGGATGGCAAGCTGTAGTTTGCCACATCTTCACCAGAGACTCCAATTTCCACTCATGCCAGAAAGCATACTGCCCTGATGAACTTGTTGATTCTAGGGTTGTTGGCTGCTCTCACCCTGCTGCCCCTGTAAACCGCTGTGCGGGAAATAATGATGTCCCTCAGAAAGTTTGCGCTGACCTCTTGCAGAGGGCGGCGGTGTTACTAATCCAGTCCGGTTTGATGTTGAGCTGCAGGTGGTTCCGACCACATCATCTGTCTGGATTCAGCTTCTTTTCCCTGCTAATACATGCTAAAAGAACAAGCAAGCTTCATCTAAATGCAGAGATATAAAAGGTGTACAAGAGGGGAGACAGTTCAACACCTTACTTGACTATTTGACTTGACAACACGTGATTTACCTGTTATATACTGTGGCTGAGAACTCGGATGGTTTTGAACATATAAAACTAATAAGTGCATCTACCTGTGTGTCCATGACTATTGAAGAGCAGGTCAGGTGGTATTAAAAAATTGTGTTTAGCTGCACATCCAATGATGGCTTCACCAGGGATCAAATGTGTGTCAGGGCCAGTCCCTCCAATTACTTCACGATTTAATGAGTTGTTTGGTGTTTTTGGGAGAATGTTTTCCACAACACAGTGGAGGTTCAGGTTCAGGTTCAGGTTCAGGGTTAAAGACAACTAAACACAGCTGAGTGGCAGTCCACTTTAGCACCCTGAGGCTGATATCCTGAGGGCAGATACAGCTGGTCCTGGACAGAGCTGAGCTAGGCTGACAACTGAGTCTGCTGGAGGTCATTGGTGGACAACTGAGGGGAAAGGAGTTGGAGGGGGGGCAAGAGCTTCTTTCTCAACCCTATTAAGAGCTTTAGTTAGCTGTAGTTTTCTCTCCTTCTTGTAACACTCTTCTCTGTCAGATATTTCCATTCCTGTTTTAAGATTATTCATACAAGGCTCAGCTTTGTGTCACTAACCTAAGTTTAGCTAAGGTGGAAAGCTTCTACAGGTTGCAGCATAAATCCATACTCTAGATACAAGTCAATCCTGGTTTTTATATTGTATTAAATCTCAAATCTAATTGGTCAAGCCAATTAATTTTAATTGTATGAGTTATTTCTGTTTGAGCAAAGCAAACAGAAGGGTGCCTCAGCATGGCTGCCATGCTTTATTTAAAGGTAATTGCGTGTCATTACATCACGTCTTTCTATTTCCCTTCTCTTTCACCAGGTTCTCCGTACAGGGATAAAGTGACCATTGCCATCCTTCAGCTGCAGGAGGAAGGGAAGCTGCACATGATGAAGGAGAAGTGGTGGAGAGGCAATGGCTGTCCGGAGGAGGACAACAAGGAAGCCAATGCTCTGGGCGTGGAAAACATTGGCGGTATCTTCATCGTCCTGGCTGCCGGACTGGTCCTCTCTGTGTTCGTGGCTATCGGAGAGTTCATCTACAAAGCCCGCAGGAATGCTGACATAGAGGAGGTGAGTGAGGGCGAGAACTCCTGCTGCTCCTCTGCTGAGTGATGATGACAAATGACTGGATTAAAGGTCATTCTGCTCTGAGGGGACTGCCAACTGTAACGAGATCTTTGTTTTAAATATTGTTGAAGAAAGGAGGCGCTTTAATTGATTAGTAGGTTGTTTAAAATCACGAGTATTGTAAGAAATTAGAATATTTAGGCTCATTTATTCACACACACATTTTCAAAGACAAAGATAAGCAATGTTTTGTTTTTCTTTTTTAGTTACTAATTAATATTTCCAAACTGTAAAAGTTCTTGTTAGATGTTGTTTGTTTGATCAAAGTCAACTTACACGGAATCATATTTACAAAGTCACTACATGGATTAATGACTTATCAGTGTGTGACAGTCCTACACAGTAAACAGTGGACTGAATGTAGTGCTGAGTAGCCAGCTCTAAATGACAGACAACTGTTCACCCATTATTCTTTCTAATCAGTTCTGGATTATGCCTGAATTTTTACACTTTGGTTTCTCTTTTTAGTCATCTTCTCTCTCTGTTTCTCAAGCACAAAATTTAAAATGAAAATGATTAATGTCCCTACAGCTATGACAGAACAACAATGCCATCCGCATGATTAGTTTCTTTCCGCATGATTAGTATGCTGTTTTCTTTTTCTCATTTGTACACCTTTGTTTACACATCTATTTTTATCTCTTTTCGCCCCCCCCCCCTTCATCTTTTTTTCTATGCATGCTTCTGTCAGGCCTTTTGTTTCTTTTATGGGGTGCAGTCCCGTCAGTTCCAGCGGCGTGGCTCCATCTCCTCCTCCGGCACCTCCTTATCTACTGATCTGGAGAGCGGCAGGCTACTGGGGGGTGACACGGAGTAGCCACGGCAGCACATTTACAACACATACACACTCTAGACGATAGGTTTGTAACCAGGTGCCCTTCTCTCTGCCCCAGTATACCTGCACCTGTGTCAGCCAATCCCAATTACTACCACCATTTTACCCTCAGAACCTGCCCCTCGTGCTCACACCACTTCCCTGCAAAATGTCATGTTTTTCAACTGAAATTGTGTTCTCAAATTTATTCCTTTTGGCTCAAGGCCAGTGTTTAATTCTGACAAGGTTTAACCTCTTGGTTAGCTAGAGTGAAGATACTGGTAACATATGGAACTAGAACTAGACCTAAGGCATCCATTGGTATCCATGCTAGCTTGCTGGGAAAGGTGCTAAATAACACTCCAAAGTTTGGCAAAGGCAAACATTTTTAAAGGGCTTTGACCTCTTACCTCAAGATATGTAAATAAAAATGGGTGCTATGGTTACCCACAAGTCTCCTCTTCACAGGCATGCTGACAAAAACCAAGCAGTTCTTTTGCATGCATTTGAATATTTCTGCATACTGGGGTCCCTGAGTAGACCTTTTTTACAGCAGCCATTTTGACATGAAATAGTAAACACAGGTTTTACCAATGATACTAATTAAGGTTCCTGTTATGGGAATTTTTTCCAGAGAGGACCCTTCAATAAGGAAGACCGGATTCAAAGTATCAAAGTTTAAGTTGAATTTATTATTCTTGTACAAGAAGGAGCGTTTAACAGTGCAACGCACAAGAGGGGTTACAGAGAAAAAGGCTCCCTGAGGAGCTCTAACAGTTGGTTCTTATACATTTTTTACTGGGTTGTCTCGGACACCTCCCCACTGCTACAAATAACATCATAACGTCATTGCCTGGTTCTCTACTCCCTAACGAACAGGACCGGTTCTTGTCTACCTGTCTTCCTTATCCTTATACCATCACTAGTAATTTATAGTTGAACTCTATCTCACCCTGCCAGCCTCAGTAAAACATAAAGCAGATAAGAGAAGTGCCCAAGACATGTAAAGAACAAGTTAAAACACATATAAATTAGAACATCTGAACCCCAGTATAATCCTAATTTTTATAACAGTTCCGTTAATTATATCATACATATAGCTGATGCTTTTATCCAAAACAACAACAACAGGGAAACAGATACAGTGCAACAAGGACAAGGACACGTTAGTGCAGCAATAAGTACTACTCACATAGAATCAAGTGACAGTTCTAGAGGGGGTAGATTTGGCATGTCCAGTTGTTGGTAGTGTTGGAGAGGAGGTACTCTCTGAAGAGCTGGAGGTCTTCAGGAGGTTTCTGAAGGTAGAGCGGGATACCCCTAATCTGTTAGGAACTGATCCACCAATGGGGAACAACAGATGAGAAACGTTTGGATTGCCTCGAGCGTATGGAGCGCCAGGCAGAGCGCAACGGTCAGGAGGAAACATGTACCTCTATAAGGCCATTCAAGTAGGTAGATGCAGAAATGGAGACTACTTTGTAGGCGAGTATTAGCGATTCGAATTTAATGCGGGGCTGTTACCTCTTCAGCCCCGGCCTCTTTTTTAGGCCTCTGCTGGAAAATGGCATACCCAAAATGAATAGAGTAGAGAGGGTTAGAGTTAGGGTTAGGGTTAAGACGTTAATTAGTATGATTGGAAACACCTGTGTTAACCCTACTATTTCATGTCAAAATGGTTGTTGTGAAAAAGGTCTATTTGAATTGCATAAACAGTGAGCAATGCAATGAGCCAAACTGCATTCATGTGTGATGATGTCCTCATAGGAGTGAGATCAGTTTTTGAAACATGACCTAACTGCACTCCTAACTCCTCTTGTGACCTCCAGGATAATCACAGCTTCATGAAACTTCACAACCGGTACCAAAAGTGCTGGCCATGCAGTCGCTGAAATTCAGTTTTTACAGAAATGTCCAAATGTCCAAAGTTTTGAATTCTTCTGTGGTGTTCCTCAACGTCTTGGTGTTTTAATGTGATATTTAGAGGGCTATTTGACCATTTTGATGAACGTTACAGTGATTGAAAATGGTTATATTTTTAATTAAATCTGTGTAACAAATAATATCAACCCAACAACTGATGGAACAGCTTATGAGACATGATACTGTATGGCAATGGCCATTGCATAGTTCACTCATAATGTAACGCTTTTACACTAAACCCTCGTGTTGACAACACCAGGGTTAAGAACTACCAAGCTTGTGTTATGAAGTGAAGACAGGCATGTCTGCTTATTTAGTCACATCCCCTCTTATTTGCACGCTGCGTGTTATACAGCACGTAAGGAGCACTTTACTGGTGAAAGCTTAAAAATACAGGCTGTAATTAAAGAAAACACTCAGGGCACCTGGAGCCTTTTAAAAAGTTATTATAGAAAATGTGTCAGTGTCACCTGTTTGTGTCCTTTTAAGCAGAAAATTATTCAAATTCAGGATAGTTTGCAAAATGTGACCTTTCAGTTCAGATAAACAAGTTAATGCTCTGCAGAGCTGCCCAGCTGCTTTCTCACTTGTAACCTTCTAATACAAGTCCGCAAGTTTAGCTTGAGTGTAGTCCCAGTAGACATTTGTATACCCTTTAGAAGGCGACTTTGAAAGCCTTTTGGGAAATCAAAAGATAGGAAAAGTTATTTGAATATTTTCCTCCTCATTAGGTTTGTTGGTAGACTGGTTTGGTTGGCTGAAATGTTGATAACAGTGATGGAACAACATGTCAGGTTAAAATGTCCCTTGATGCAGATCCTAAGCCACAAGTTGTAATTTCATAAATAACTTCCGGTGACTGCAAGACATTTTAACTGAAGTAATGATGGATGAGGTGACAAAGTGGTACAAACTTTCAAGGTCTTCACTGCTCCCCTGGATTTACCTTTTCTAATCGCGGGATCAGTCTCTCTGTGAAACGTACTGAAAAACACCAAGAAAATATTGAGTTAGTTATAGAAAATGTGAACCACTATAAAGAGGAATACTGCCATTAAAGTCAGTGTACAGTAAGACAATTATGCAGACTAAATCATTTAAATAAGACCACAATCAACATTGTTCTTGAACAGGATATTTTCAGTGTCCAAATGTGACTCTTAATTGAATATATGCATGGAACTGCCAGGTAGCAAGTTCATAGATGATTTACTCTAGTTAGGTAAGTACGTATGATTTATGTTTAAACAGCGTTCCAAAAAGGTACCTGTGTTACTAGTATTCATGGGAAAACCTGCAGGAAGCCATATTCCTGAAATAAGAGGGCACCTTCTATGATCCTTGGATGCAAAGACCATCAGATAAAATACATAAGATAATTCTGTGAATGATAATTTGCTCAAATACGTTTTGTGAGCAACCCCTCTGGAGGAGAGCAAAATTTCAATACGGAGTATTATTCTGCAGAATCAAATAAGCCCGAGGCTTCTCATTTCAGATGGCCCTCTTTGATGATTTCAAATAATTACCATATTATGAATTCATAACCGCCTGCATTAGGATGTTGCATGGCAGACATTGTCCTTCATCCCTTCTCTGTGTAATTGGATTTCATGAGACAACAGAGTTTGCAAATCTTTTACAACTCTTTACAATTCATGTGTGTTTTGGCATTTCTGGTGTTTAGCTGGTCAGACGTTAGAGCTGACTCACTGCCATTGGCTGCCTGCTCGCATTCAGCTGCAGGCGAGATGAATCAAATGTCATTGCCTTAGGTTTTAAAATGAAATGAGTGTAGCTCGCAGTTAATGCTGTATCCAGTAATTCCCTAGTTGATCCAATTATAAGGCAGCAGTATTTTTTTTATGTTAGCACATTCACACAGTCTTTAAACTCATGGCCAAAACTCATAATGACTTTATTGGAAATCAGCTTCATTGGTGTCTTAACCTGGCCCTCTAATTGTTTTTCTCTTTGGCAGTGTGGCTCTTTTAGTGCCATGATGGAGGAGTTGGGTATCTCCCTGCAGTGTTACAAAGGCATCCGGAAAAGGTCGCGACCTCACAGCGGAGCAAGGTCAGCTTGCATCTTCTGTCAACCCAAACACGCTGCAAAGAGGGAGGGAGCGAGGCGGGACTCTAGCACGTGAGCCTTGGATCTAAAAAAAAAGACTGATGGAACTTAGATCAGAGATGATCGATCGCTTTCCAGGATTTGTTTGTTGGCTGAATGATAGGAAGTTGTTTCCTCATGACCCCTGTCTTTATACTGTATGTGTATGGATAATACATTATAATGTAGATGTAGTTCACAGTCCTGGCCTTGTAGCAACATTAATAATGTTAAAACAGGTGACGAGGAGGAAGAGAATGAAAGCTCTGTCATAGTATAAACCATTTCTGTTCCCTCATGAATGTTATTCACTCTTCTGAGCAGTTTGCAGAGCTGAATCTCCACACTTTATAGATCCCCCCATTGTGTAAATGTATGACAATTTTCAGAGTAAAAAGATTTTTGCATTTTTTAAACTATTGTCCAATTTTCTGTTGTTGTTGTTCATGGTTGGCAGCGGTGCGTGCGCATGTTTCTTTGCCTGCCTACTGGCAGACAGCAGCAGAATAGTTTCAGAGCGGATTGCTGAGCCAACCCTGGCCGGTGAAAAGATAAGGACCTCTAAGGAAAGTCAGGAACACACCTGCTGTTTTATACCCTTCAAGCACCAACATCATAGACATCACCAGACACACACACACATACGCAGCCTCAGTTTGTGATCATAACATAGCTGTCTGCACCGCAGAAAGGATCTGTTTCAGGGAGAAGGAAAGGACAAAATGAGAAGTTTTTTTTTTTTTATTATGCATGAAATTCTCAGGAGGTCAAAGACAAAACACAATTTCCTTCTTCCCCTGGGAGTCACAGTCATTTTTTTTTCTGTTTGCAGTTGTCGAATTTGGAAGCCTGAGGGAAGATCTTGTCTCTCAGTAGTGACAGTGGATCTCAGTGGATGTATGCAAAGTGAAAAAGCTTCTTTTAAACTACTTTACAAGTTGTATAGCTTATCTACCGGCAGATCTTAGGTCCACATAATTCATGATATGAGATTACGATCCATAATATCAACATAAAACAGTTCTTTCATAAAATGTTCCTCATAAAAAAACATTTGAGGATTACGTGCAAAAAAAATGAAAACTTCATTTGCATTTGATTTTGTATGAATAATTTACTTATTCAGTTTGCCTTTTTCACACATTTAAAGCAGGAGGATTTGTCACCTGACAGCAGAGTAAGCTGCACACTATCCTTGACCTCTCTGCTGCAGGTAATCAGAATGAGAGATGAATATGTTCTCAGCAGCTGCAGCACAATTACCTCTCTGCAGCATGAATGCGGAGAGCATTGATTAATATTTTCATTGACATCAATTCATATTTCCATTTTACAAGTCCTATAAATCCTCCTAGCTTCATGCTACATTAGGAACTTCTCCATCTCCTCAGGATCACTTTAGTTCCCTCAGTCAGTGGATCTAATGTTTAAGCCTATACTGAAACCGGCCATTCAGCATTCCTGACATTTTGGAAATACAGGCATCAGTGAACTCACAATCAAGTAAAGAATACAATCATTCAACACATTACAAATGCACAAACAAGTTGACTGTAGAGGGGGAAATAAAGAGGACACTGCTAATGGTGTACCTTAAACATTAAATCCTAATACAGTTCATTATCAGTAAAGTCACAACTTTAAAGCTGACCCCTGATTCTGAGCTTTTACCAGCTAATGCAGTGACATTTCAAACAGGAAAGAGCAATAAATGGATATAAATACCTTGGAAATGACTCGAGTCAGAGGTTTTGTTGTGGCATTTCTCTCTGTGGATTGTGTGCAGTGGTTTGTGTGCATCCTAAGAGAATTGGACCGAGCTTTTCTTAATCTCTTCATGTAATGAGTTTTCTCTTTTTTGGTATTCAGATTAATTCAGGGATTGGGCTCGGTCCAATGTAATAGCGTTTGGTTGTCTCTAATCTCCTAACCCCATAATTCTTAATCAAAAGCAAAGTCAGTATTTTTTCTTTTTTTATCATCATCTAATCCGTCATGAACGAGGCCATGGATTACAACTCTGACCTTGGCATTCTGCGCGGCTGAGCAGGACTCCCTTCCTTCTCGCTAACCTGAGACGACTTCACCTGAACAATTCTGCTTTTTGTTTCTGTCTTCACGTCCTTGTTTGTTTCACCAACCTTGGCGACGGAGGTGGAGAGGTGAAAGAGAAATGGGGAGAGATAAAGCAATAGTGTAAGTGGTGTGTGTCTGTTTGTGCTGTCAGTAAGAAGGTCAGAGATTATGATCCATACTTCTATACGTCTGGCACAGATGAAGAGAAAGAGATTGAGAGAAAAATCCAGAGAAATCAAGATAGAGAGAGACAGCTCAAAGAACCTGTTTTTGACATTTAAACATGCTCCAAAGGGCAGAATATAACAGGCAGGATAAATTTGACCACCTTGTTTCATAAAACCTGCTGCATTATATAAAATCCATTTTACACCAGAAAGAACTCATACATTTCTTGTGGAATATCTACCTCTCCATGTATCTTAAATCTCACATATAAATCCTTTAAACCTGTCAGGTCTGGTTCATGTATCATTACATAAGGCTCTCAACATACAAGTAGAGAAGAGTCAAATCGAAAGTATGACTCCACCGTAAAAGGAGTGGCAGACGTTTGAGCGCGTCCCATCCATCACAATGAGAAGAACAGTCTCTAGGGCTGATAAGGCAGGTCTGTGTCAACAGCCTGTCAATGAAGACAAATGAGTAGGAGGAAGACTCTTGGAGGTGCAGAGGATCATTTATCTCTCTCTGTTTGTCTCTCTGTGTCTCACTTTCTCTGCTACCATCTGAAAGCCTGCCTGTAAGCACTTCAGGGGGAATAGCTCTCAACTGCCGGTGTGCAGGTGAAGTGGCCTCATGGCCTAAAGTGTGATGCTATTTTTGCCTTTTATACTTGTCCTCAAAGGCCTGAGTTCAGCATCATTATTAATATATTTATAATTATTATTATTTAGCATTATGAATTATGATCATTAATGTCAGCTTATAGTAGACCACATGGAAGGCAGGATGTGATTTGCTTTACCCAAGTAAAGTAAAGCTGAATTAAATGTGAATTTTTATTTTTTTTTAGCAACTTTGGATACAGCTTAAGATCAATTGAAATGAAATGACAAGAATAATTTTCTTATTATGAGCAAAAGCAAAATTGTTTACAGCTCTGTGAAAATGCATTTTTCAGAGAATCCAATGGTCCATTGAATTTAAGAAATGAAGGGATTTTCTGAAAGGAAGTCTTAATCCTTCACTTCATCTGAAAAATTCAAAATCGCAGAAATTGGTGGTAAGTGTTTTTTTTACTGGAAAGCTACGAGAAGTAAATCATCCTGACGAGCCTCCCAGCCTGCACAGTGAAACCTTTTCAGGCGCGCCTGGTCTACAATCAACCCAAAAGGTCACATGTTACCACGCTGCTCATCTAGCTCCACCACATTAAATTAAAACCACTAATGCTGACTACCAAGTAGTCTCTGGTTCTGCAACCACCTACTTGAATGCTCTTATACAGACATGTTACCTCCTGACCGTTGCGTTCCTCCAATGAACGACGCCTGGCTCTGCCACCTGTACACTCAGGGCAATCCAAACTTCTCGTCTGTTGTGCTCTGTTGGTGGAATGTCCTATCAGTTCCTACCAGATCAGGGGCGTCCCTCTTTACCTTTAAAAACCCCCCTGAAGACCTCCACCTCTTCACAGAGGACCTCCTCTTCTAGCACTACCAACAACTGGACATGCTAAATCTATCCTCCTCTGCAACTGTCACACTACTTATTGCTGCACTAACATGTCCTTGTTGCACTGTACCATTTTATGTAAGTCGCTTTGGATAAAAGCGTCAGCTAAATGACTGAATGTAAATATGTAAATGTAAAAGAGGGTGAATAAACGATGAGCTTCAATCTGTATCCTCATTTGTATATGTATATATACTGTATATTTTATATGTTTTATTATAAAGGTGTATTTTATTTTAGTATTGTACCTCAGTTAAGTTTAGGGACGAAAATTAGGTTGAAATTGAAGCAAAAGAGGTAGAGATAACCTGATTTATATCCTGTCCCGCCCCAAAAACAGAATCCTACACTTCCCAGAATGCAACTCAGTCTATTTTCATTAGACCTGTCATGCCTGGTAAAGGCCCAATCTATCAAACTCCACAAACTAAACTAACCCCATGTAAATATGCTATGCTGAATCACACTGCTATGTGTTTGCAGGGAACTCATTGAATGTATTAAAAGTGTATCACCTGCGTTGAGGTGGGCTTGACCTGCACTTTAAACAGACTGGGATGCTCTATTTTCTTCCGCAGGAGTTATTCTAGCCTGAGATGTTCATTCTGAGCAACTGTCTCATTGCACAGCTATTGCAAAGCCAAAGACCATCCCAGCGGCATGACCGTGTCACTCAAAGCTGTGCTGGAGCTCTGGGCATTTTTGTGGGCTCGAGTCATGTCATCTGAGACATTTAATTGGCCCGGGCCGCCACAGGGGGACAGCGGGCGGCATTCCTCCACTGCCTGCGCCCTGTTGTGTTGCTCTCCGCCGCGTGGCTGCAGTCTGTGGATAACATGTCCCATGCCCACCACAACTTGAGCTGCCGGAGTGCCTCTGACTGACACCAGTGTAGCGGACGCCTTGACTATGGTGGAAAACTTCTGAATGCGAAATAGTTGGTGTCCCAAGAGGAGATTGGTGGTGAACTCTGGGAGAGATAGTTGTGCCATATCTACTGAATTTGCGCAAGGACGCAACGGCTGACGCGTTCCTGAAGAGACCTCAGTGGTCCCATCGGAAACAGACAGCAGTCTCTATTGAGGACGTTCACTGCTACCTAAAATTTATTATACGGAATTTCCTGGGTCGGGTTCGTGCTGCTTCAGGTAACAATGACCTATTGGCCCAGATGGCAACTTTTCTGCTACCCAATGCATGCTGGAGATAGTGTGGAGTCTGGGGATGTTTCAAATATACTATTCTCCAGCGCAGTGTGGATTATATGTCTACAATGTATGATACTATTTCACTTGCTAATGCTCATGTGCATGTTTTGAGCACTCAGCACAGCATCAACATTTGACATTTCAACCCTTTTCCAAGCAGTAGTTTTTGGATTAGTGCTTATTTGCTGGTGTAGAAGGTCATTGAGGTACGTTGTGTGAGACAGAGGGTTTACCAGGGTTAAAGCAGGCAAATGACCTGATATAAAAAGCCTGTACCTTCACTGGAGCAGGACATGCAAAATCCAGACCTCAGAGCCAGTCTGTCAGAGCTCTCTAATTATTTAATCCCCACTGCAACTCTAAATGCATGATGAAACTGGTGGCTGTGTGTGTGTGTTTGTGTGTGTGATCATAAGACTGGTTTAATCGCATGCTTTATCAAAGGGTCTGCAGGCTTTCATTCCAATTGGACACTACACCTGCTGAGTTCAGTGCTGAGCTTTTCTCTCTGGACTTTTTTCCTCCCATGTCAGATTTGGCACCACAAACACACCATACACATAAGGACTAATGATCAATCTGCTAATTATTATTTAATCAATCAATTCATTGTTTGGTGTATAAAATCGTGTCCCAACAATTTCCCAGAACTAAAAGTGGCTCATTTTTTTCATCATGAATCTCTTTGCTGTCAATTTTTCAGTCGATCGACTAATTGTTTGATTATTACATCATCAATCATCTTTCATGAGGTCTTTTTGATCGTGCTAATAGCTCTTGTTTTGTGCCTGTGGCCTCGTGAAGGGATAAATGATCACCTCAACCAGAAGAGTGTCTCCTGATAAATCTGAAGTTAGAATCGCCTTCAGCCTCAACGACACATCAGGTAAACACACACACACACACACACACGCATATACTAGAGTTATCCACCCACACTACCACACACACACACACACACACACACACACACACACACACACACCTGTGTTCCAGTATCTCATGATTGTAACAACTTATTTTGAGTTGCTCAATCGCTCGTTTAACACCTGACGAAGCTTGGAGCTCTGCTCTCACTGCATTTCCAGTATGTGTGGTAACACATGCACGACATTCTTCCCACCAAAACAGACCAGGCACAAACTGCCCCCCTCCCCGCCACCACCCCATCATTTTAACTGTGTTCATTCTTCTATGCTGTAGCTGAGACAGGTGCTCCCTCTATTTCTGTAGGACCATTAACAAACCAAGCGCACATGCATGTGCGCAGCTGTGCACTTACAAAATGAACACAAGCAACCGCAAAACCTTTTATGTGACTGCCGTTATTTAGCTCTTTAATCTCTTCTCTTCTCTGTCCCGCACATGCATACTCAAAGGTCTACCCTACCTATGGTACAAGGTAGTCTGTCAGGATGTTTTACCGCAGTGGGGCCAGGCACTGGGACAGCAGCTGCAGCTATGCAATGGCAGTGTCAGATTTCCCCTCTAATACTAACAGTGTCCCGCTGCCTGATTCACTGTTCAGCTTTTAGAACACTGGCCTATATTTATAAGCAGTTAACACTTCCAGTCCTACTCCACCCTGCTCTGATCCCCCTTGTCTTTCTCTTAGGAAATTAGATGAAGGGCTGTAGTAGGAACGACACTCTCAAATCCCACTCCGAGCAGAGCGTCATTGAACTCCCATGACTCGAACTCGGACTTTGGCGTTTTAAATCATTTACATTGCTGTTTGCTGTTGCCTTTTCTCTGTTCCATTCATCTGTGTGGATTCAGTTGAGTCTTACCTCGCTTTCCAATGCCTAGTTATAGGTATGATCTCCTTATTTAGTTTTTTGTTTTAGCTCAGGAGGCACACTCTCACAATCTGACCCTAACCTCCTAAATATTCCCCAGACGATCATGTTGTCGTATCTTTGAACTCATGTTTCTCAGCAGGGGGACTGAGACCTGTGCTCCGTCTGGGGATCATCCTTTAGGCCCCTCATGACTTCATGCCAGGCATAGTTATAACCCCATGCTGTGTCAATCCTAAGCATGAGAACTGTATTTATTCCACATCATAATTGGCCCCATGGCTGCAGGCAGGCCCACTAATACTCCTGCTTTTAGAAGGTTGCATCATCCCAGGATTCTCCACATGTGTTCCACAACTCCAGGGGGACATTACTGGCGAGGCAGAGGCTGGTGCAGACAACCTGTCTGTTTCTGTCTGGCTGCCTGTCTGAATCCCTCTCTGTCCATACATCTGGCCTGTCTGTTCTTTCTGCCCACTGTGTTTGTCTGTCTGCTCATATTTTGTCCCCTTGTCTTCTTACCCTGCCTGTCTTTCAGCCTGACAGCTCATTACTGCTGTACAGGAGGAGGACATGGCTCATTTATGTAGCCCTGTGTTGCTATGTTGTGGTGTCATATAAGAGGCCCCTATAGTGTTTCACTTGGAGCCATTTTATGAGGCACGGAAAGGCATTAAAACAACTGTCTGTAGGACATGTCACTTGGCTGTACATCAAGGACAGACAGCAAATATTAATGAGAAAACAGATTTTGACTGAGAAGACATTATGCAGAAATCACATTGTCCTTCAGCAGTAGCAGTTAAAAGGATCATTTGTTTGTCTTCATCTTTAAGGACATAGCTCACGAATACATCACTTCCCAATAAGAGCTTACTGCAATGCCTCCAATATTTTTCATGCTGCATGTAATGGTACCACAGCACGATTCTAACCTAGATTTGACAATAAAATCTATTTCCCACAAGTGTGAAGTCTCTGCAGGTTGATTTTCCTCTTAAATGAATGGACGTCAAGACCGTCTGGAAGGAAAGAAATCAATCTGAAAACCATTGACGGAAAGTGCAAGTACTGTACATAAGTATAGTTCTGAGGTACTTGTACTTCACTGGAGTATTTTACTCTTCTATTACTAGATACTTCACTATGTTTTAATGGGGAATATTGTACTTTTCACTCCATTACATACACAGTACATAAAAGACTTAGCCCCACCTCAACCAGCAACAACATTAACACGTCCCTTACATGTCAATGCATGCTAATCAATAATAATTAGCCAATAATACAAAATATAGAATAGTAGCACAGCTAATACTTCTTTATGTTTAAATCAAACTTTTGAGTGCTGGACAGCTGTAACAGAGTATTTTTACAATTACAGTTTACTGCTAATTTTCCATAAACAAAAGATGTGAATACTCGTTCCACCACTGCAGAAAACATATTGTATGCTTTGGAGAATAGTCAGCAGTAAAGTATATGCAATTTGTACTAATGCAAATCCATCAAAATAGCATGTTATTAGCATTGTTGTTATCATTAACCAACATAGAATATTGTGTTTTTATGTGTCACAGGCTGTATTCAGCTTAACATTTAATAAATGTTCTTAATGTTATTATTATTATTTTTTTTTACAATATTCAGTTGTAACTGAATAATGTGTCCTGTTTCAACAGATGTAAAAGATGTGGAGGACCTCCCTCAGACTTTCCCAGATCTTGAACAGCGATTACAGGTATACAGAACATACTGAACACACCTTTTATTGTTGGCAGAGCAGCACAAGAGTAACCTGAAGACCAGAACCATGTTGTCTTTGGAAACTGTTTGGAAAACGGAAGACACTTTATAAAAATACAGCGCCGCTGTCTATCACGTTAATATCAATTGATCAGATCATCAAACCAGCAGTCAAACTCTTACCCAAGCCAGTCAGAAGAAGAGCGAAGACATTTTCCATCAGACAAGCCGCCAGTGTCGTTCTTTACTCTTCTTTCAGCGAAGAAATACTCTCCATAGCAGCATCTGCGCTAACCTCTGTCGTTTTTCGAGCAAATCCTCACACACATCGTCACACACCTGTAACTCGTGCTGTAGCTGCCAGTAGTTCATTATAGGACACTGACTGGTCTGAACAACAAATCCAAAATCCTGCCTTTTTACATCACGTCTGGCTCTGTGTTTTGGCTTTGTGCTATTCTTTTCTTATGACAGTGGATTCTCAAACAACAATCAATCTACAATTAATTTCCTCTTTAAAATTTGTTTTGATTTTAAATATTTTTGCTCCATTAATATTTACTATTGCTCTCATACATGTAAAACTAACTCAGATCTGAAAGCCAGACCACAAAAAACAGTCACAAACTGAACTGACTAAATCACTAACTGAAGAAGACTTGACCAAGAAAGTAGATTAAAAATTAACCTAATCATGGGATAAACTGAACATTCGAGGCCGATTATATATTAGAATGTGTGTCTGCTGGTGGGATTTTCCTCTCTCCTCTCTGAATGTGTACATTGATTTACAGGGTTTAGCTTATCAGCCCCCATAAATCAGTGTTTTCACTGTGTGTGCTCACTATTCTATTAGTGTTGTCATTGAATTATCCTTCAACGAGTGCCAGTGCCAGGGTCACATAAAGTGCATGTTGGTTTAGAGTATCAAATGAGAACAGTAGTAGGAGGCCAATGAATGACACACTCCACACATTGTACTACAGGCTGCTTGAGGCTGGCAGGTTTGGAAATCTATTTTGTTTTCTTGTTTATACAAAGTCAAATCATACATTTTCATTTATTATTCAGGACTGGGATAAGATTTTTTTTCTCTTGTGACATTGACATGAACATGCAGTCTTCTGATGTGGTGTCAGACATGCTCACTTGTCCTCAAGCACAGCAATGTCATGTTTCACGAGTAGTGACTGCAGCAAAATCCACAGACATTCTTCCATTACTTTAGGAGATATATATGGAGATATATTCTGTGTTTGTACAAAATATTTTAATTGTTTTTCTTAATAACCTGCGTCTCTCTGATGTCACATATCTGTCTCTGTCCTCTTCTAGCCAGTTCCCCCATGTGTGTCTCTGAGAGAGAGTGTTCAGGTGTACAAGGAACACTGCAGGATGGCGAGAGAGTTCCACCAGGTCAAACATGAGATCGCCGTGCTTGAGGACCGCAAGTGAGTCCCGCCGCAAAACAGAGAGATCTTGTGTTGCAATGGTAGAGTGTTCAAATCACAAGCCAAGGACAAGTGTAACTGGACAAAGAAGAAGAAAAGAAATCTAGTCTTGTCACATCTCTAGTCACTGTTTAGATTGGTAGGCCTGTTGGCAGTCTTCTTAGCCAGAAATGGCATGTTAGTCACTTTGACATGTTCACATATCCACTTACTGCCACACTATTAATTAACGTTGACTTAAGGAGAAGTAATCAGATCTTTTAGTTTGGGAATAGTAGTAACACAACAGTGTAAGAACACTCTGTTACAAGTAAACATACACAAGTATTAGAATCAAAATACCAAAGTATTCATCAGGCAGAAAGGTCATAAATATTATTTTATTAGATTCTAATCCTTTATCGGTTAATATGTTCATCACTAATGTTGCAGCTGCTAAAAGTGGATACTGCTATACGTCATCATTTACTTTAATTATATTTTGTATATATATTTTAATCATCTGCTAAGGAACGCTGTGGAGTAGAAAGTACAATATTTAGAAGTAGAAGTAAACAATAGTATACAATAGAAATACTCATGTTAAATACAAGTACCTCAACATTGTATTTAAATGCAAATACTTCAGTAAGTGTACTTAGTTACTGTCCACCACTGAGGAGAGCAAATGTACTTTTAAGACTGCAAAGTATTTTGGATAAAAATGACCAGCAGGTGGCGCATGGTTATAGCTTCCATACAGTGTTTAGCACATGATATACTGAGACCAGTTTACTCAAGATGATATTTTACTAGCTGCTAAATTATGACTTTGAGGTTTTTGACTTTCAGTTCTCTGTTGTACTTTTAAATAGAAACAAGATCAGGCATGTTTGATGAGTGTGGATGTGAGGGTTACACTCGGTTTCTTTTGTTGGTTCTGGATCTCATTTGGGAAAAGTAGCACCATTGCTGTGGTTAATATAGCACTATGTGCAGGTGATTTACAGGTGTAGTTGAGGCTGCTGCTGCATGTTTTAATGCACATATGTGCTGTATAGGCTTGTACATAAGCATGGGTATATAACACACTCACAGTGCACATTGTCCCCTGTGCCCTCCAGCAGCTGTGGGTAGTCTTAGCAGAGGGATTTTCAAGGCCCTTGCTGTTAACCCACCACCACACCTACACACACACATACACACACACACAACCTACACCACTTTGCAGTTCCTAAATAGAGACCAGCAGGCTCTTATGGGTCGAGCATAGCCTTGAGTTTAGATAAGAACATGATGAGTCAGGCTGGTAAAACTCTTGGTTCTCTCTGTTCACACTGTTGCTCATGCCAATATCCAGTGTCACGTACACACACAGTCAGACACACACTCACAGTAAATTGAAACATAACTACACAGCAGTGACGGCAATAGTACAAAACACTGACAATAACACTTTTCATTGATTAGAACATTGAATATATTTCTGTGGAAAAGTTTTAAATACATAATACAATGACTGTTTTGTTACTTCCCATATGGGGAAGATTACACAGAATGACAGGAGAGTTTCAGATGGTGGTGTTGCAAGAATATCAACAGGAACAACACATTGCACAGGGATTTTCCAAAATTCATTCACTTAGTCTGCTTTTGGTCACTATCAGACATGCACATACTGCATCGTAGCAGTCATCTGTCTTGTAAATATAACTTTCCAATTTTGTACAAAAGCGGCCAGCTTAGTAATGCCAGTGAACTGAATCTCATTCCACAAACATAAAGGTCAATAAAACAACTTCCAGAGAAAAACCCTCGTCAGTTTGTACATGAATGTTGACTCAGACTTGAGATGTTATTAGGCCTAATGCAGTTAAGCCTATTACTGGTAACATCATGATACAGAGTGATTACACAAGAGCCCCGTTGTGAAAGAATTGAAAACATTTAACACAACTTTTATTTTAAACATTCATATCCATACTAGAAGTTTTGAATTTATTTTGCTACACTTTATAAGTGCTATTTGAGATTTCACATCTGTGGATATCTTTCAAATTTGGCGGTGTATAAAATTATTACTTTTTTTTTTTTTTTTTTAGATCTTCACAAAGGTACATAGAAAAGACAACACGTACAAACGTGACAGTGTGTAGCTTTTTCACTGAATAAGTGTTTATAGCAGATTCGGTCTTGTCTCTGGTTTCAGGATGAAAAAGATCTCTTCCCCTTTTTTCGGGCTCTTTCTGTCACACAAACATGCCTATAGACACGCACACACGCACACACATGCATGTTTCAACTTGCTCCTAACAAAGCAGAAGCAGTTTCTCTTTTAGAAATGAATGTGTTTTGAATTTAAGACTTACAAAGCTGCACTTCAATTACAGTCATGTAACCCAAAAACAGTGAAATCATGTACAATTGTAAAATCATAAATGGCACTAAATACATGTCTTCCCTTTGTCATTTAGTGCTACGCTATAGGAAACCACAAACAAATCAATGTATGTGTGTGTAAATTTAGCTCAGATTTTACTGGTCAAAGACATCACTTAATAATCCAGTGTGTAATATTTAGAGGGCTCTATTTATATTATGGCATTGTAAGCATAATATTGCAGAAATTGGATACAATTATTATTGTAGTAATTTTATTATCACATTTTATCTTATTTATGTCTTCTTCCTTTGTTTTATTTTCCCCTTGGTGCGTCCTGCAAAGCACCTTGGATTAACTGCGTTGTGTGTAAAGTGCCATATAAATAAAGTTTAGTTTTTTGTATCTTACATTGAGCCTTCTACATCTACACAAGCAGTAGATCCTCTTCCTCTCTGTGGGTTTCATGACCAACATAGTTTCTCCTTTACACCAAGAAAGAGAGGTGAGACAAGGCAGTTGCAATCAGAAACTACCTCGATGCCTCTAAATCCCACACACTGGTCCTT
Organism: Argyrosomus regius; assembly: GCA_946959425.1. NCBI lineage: Eukaryota > Metazoa > Chordata > Actinopteri > Sciaenidae > Argyrosomus > Argyrosomus regius. The sequence continues at coordinate 23,200,156 of OX336896.1, read as the reverse complement.
TAACATATTAACTTCCTGTTAATAAAAAACAGTATCAACTTCCTTCATGGTTGTGTCATTAAAGCTCCACAGACAGCCTGCATTGTAGTATAGAGATTCCTTTTCTTCTTTGTTGATGCTGCTATTGTGTGACTTGGCACTTCCCAGCTGTAATACAACACTAGCCGTCAGACACTCTCTGAGGTCACTGACACGCACATTGTACACATAACGTGTGCGTGCGCATATGCTTACACTACCTTTCAAAGTCCAAAGGCTGATCTCTTCCCAGAGTGTGAAATCACTGTTTGCCAGGCAAAGTCAGGTCATGCTGCCTAAACCAGAGCTGGGAGTCATTCAGTTTGATAGTCGGGATGGGGCAAAAAAATGTTGTTAGTTTGTTTATTATTCATTCATTCATTCATTCACTCAAGTTTCTTATAATCATGTCTCCTGAAGAGAAGGACATTTTAAAGATCATCATCTAAAGATGATTATATAATGAATAATAGAACATATAATGGACTTCAGTCTCACCTAAAATCACTTCACCAAGTCCTTCCTCTTCAGAGAGACCATGAAATCTGTCTGCCTATGTACCTGAAAGACCTTTGACTTTTGGGGAAATTCTGCTCTTGCTCTACACTCTAGCTGTTTTTCATTAGCTAATATGTCTTATTTACTTATTCCACAACTTTGTTGCCCAATAGGATACATTTTTGGGATATTTTGGTTTCTCTGGGGCAGCACAATCACAAGACAGATGACTGCTACAATACAGGTTCCTCTCACAACCCTAGTGAGCAGTTAGAGAAAATGGAAGGATGGATGGTTTCTCTGGTTTCCTCCCACATTCTAAAAACAACATTCCTGGAAAATCTAAATTACTCATAGGTATGATTGCGTGTGATTGTCTGCCCTTACCTGAACTAGGAAGCTGTTATGGGTATTTCCCTGTTGCAGCCCAAATGTTATAATCTTCAGCCTTTCACAAAAACTCAAAACAATCAAACGAAGGGGAACGAAGCGGGAAGAGACAGAAAATAAACAAATGTCCTGACTGTCAATTAATTGTTGCCTTTAGAGAAATACTGCACTGCTTTATGCATTCTGATGTCTGCTTTGTAACATAAATATAAACATTTTCTTTATCTCACTCCTCTACTCAGGCGTAAGTTGCTGGCAGAGCTGGTTGAGGATGAGAAGGTTGCCATGGAGATAGCCCGTCTAGAGGAGGAGTTTCGGCGCCTAACGGAGGAGAACCGCACCTTGGTTACTGTCCACAACGAGCGCGCTCAGCAGCTGGAGAGCCTCTGCTTGACCAATCGAACGAGGCAGGACTCCTCGTGACCTCTTACCGCCGCAGAACCTGAGACCTCCGAGCATCCAGCTGACGCCCAGCCAGGAAACCAACCAGAAATAAAGGCTCAGCTAGTGCTCACTCTACACAACAATAGTCAGTGAATCAGCTAATTACACAGAAAGGTGCTGTGTTTATTCATGTCTGAGTCATTTGTTTGAACCACAGACGTACTGTCATCATCAGTGTGAAGTTGTTATAGTGATTCCACCTTGTGATGACACAAGGCCACTTTTCTGGGTGCTGTTTTGTTATTATGTGATCTTGCAGCACCCTCTCAGTCGCTATTGCAATACCTCACTGTGTGTTTATATGATGTCAGCTGCTGTGAATATGACCAGATCTGTCTCAGGTCCTGTGGAGACTCAGATCTTTTAACCTGAGGTCTGTGGAGGGAGCCAAAGGTGGTATGATGTGGTCCAAATGTTGTATTTTCAGAAGCCTCCCCCCTTCCTCTCCCTCTTCTTCTCCCTCTCCCTCTCCCTCTGCCTCTCCTCCTCCTTCACTCCCACACCCAACACATGCCTGTCAAGTTCCTGTTATTATTAAAACGAAAAAAAAAAAGGAAATGAGATGAGTGTTTAAGATGGTGTCAGAGATCGGGAGAGTTAGAGCCACTTGTGAGGAACAGCAAAAGAAAAAGGGTGATTATCCGTAAGAAGAATCTGCTGCGACGCAACACTGTAAGAGTTGTACATTTTTTGATGTAGCCTGTGTGTCTCACCCACCTGTAGAAGAGGAAGTACACAACAAGAACTGTTGCCTGTCGTCCTCGTCTATGAATAAAATGCATTTTATTTTAACACCGGCATCAGTTCCTAAGTTTCATTTCTCCAAGCCTGTGCTGTTTTGTTTTGTTGTGTGCTTTATGTCTGTATTCGCAGCACTTACATGGAAAAAGGAACTTTTTTTTCATGAGGGAGATTAGCTCACTCTGGAATTATGAAATAGTCACCTGATCGGCCAGTTTGACTCTGGCAGGCTTCATTCTTCCTCCTTTCTATCATGTGACATTGGCAACACAATTTTGTAGTGATACTTAACTGCCTAGCTCTTTACATAAAACTTGTATTGCATCACTACATTGTTTTTTAATATACCTCATCCTGTCACAGAGGTTTGATGAATATTTACATGGCCAATAACATGGCCACGTACACAAAGAACAAAGAAGCAGAGGTATCCTGCTATCTAGAAAAAACATAACGACATCATTAGATATGAGGAAATATTCACCTTTAGATGAACATAATAGCCTCTGTCTTCTTGCAACGAGTCAGTTTTATTTGTTGTTTTTACACAAGAAGCACTGGGCCTGCAATTAGTTGAGTAAGTCCAGACAACTCTAAATCAAACGACACAGACAGTAGACAATATCCTGCTTAAACACTGAGTTTATATGCCAAACCTCCACCTTAATCTCTGAAATATTGTGTTCAGGGAAAATCTATAAAAGGATTTGCTGTGGGGAAAAAAGCCTGTTAGTTTACCAGACAAATCCAAGGGTGGGATTGGTGTGGACGGGAAAACTGCTTGCTCATCCTATATCAGCAGGAGTGCATGAGTCAGCGCTTGCTCTGTTACGCCCAGAGTTGTTGCGACACACACATACAGACACACACACACACGTTCACGCACTCACACACACATACACACTCTCTCTCCCTCTATCTCTCCCTCCCTTTCACATACTCAAACACAGGCCATATGACTGAGTCAAGCACAGTTTTTAGTTTGTAGCTGAGTTGAGATAAGGCTTTCTGGGAAACGTAGCCCGGTTGGACAGCATTCCATTTAGAAATAAACATGTGGGCTCTACTGCTGGAACTTTGTTTCACACTCTAAGAAACTTGGATAGTCAGCTCTGTAAGGTAGGCATGTTTTTGTTGTTATTTTGTCATTTTAATGTATGACTTTTTAAATATCTTTTAAAGGGGAAAACTATAAGTGTGTGTGTGTGTGTGTGTGTGTGTTTGGACATATAGGTGTCCCTGATGGCCATGTCTGCCCCTCGGTCGTCTGTGTTTACATTTGAGTCTACAGTACATTCCTCCCATGTGCTGCGCTGGCTGGATGAGCAGCGCCGCCGGGACACGTTGTGTGATATCACGGTGGTGGTGGAAGGTCAGAGTTTCAGAGCCCACCGCTCAGTGCTGGCTTCCTGCAGCGAGTACTTCACACAGAGGATCTCCTCCCTCACACAGCATGGAGCGGTCATTACTCTGCCACAAGAGGTGAGATGTCACCTCATGATGCCAGTTGAGAGGTACAGAGTAGACACACACACAAGCCAGGCCGCCTCACAACACAACAGTGTGTAAAAGTGAAGTGAGAAAAACGATTAGGTTCATTTCCTCAACAAGTGTTTACGGTAAATAGGCTGACTGTTTGAAATTTGTTTTCTTTTTTTTTTTTTTTAAATGCAATTTAGTCTAAAATCAGGACCTGTCACCTTGGAAACAACAATTTGTAACTGCAGTTTGAAGGGCAGTGTAATAACCCTAAATGTGCTGCACCACTCTTACTACTTATCAAGATTAAAATGTTTGTAGGTCTTAGTGGTTTCCAGTCTGCATCCAGTAGAGACATCCAAGCAGAACTAAATATAATTCCAATTGGGAAGGCTTCAAGAATAGGCCTGAAGTTAGAGAAAAAATCCAATTAAACCCTAACCCTAACCCTTTTAGCCATGCTAATAAAGCTATTTTTAATTACTCTTTATTAAAAACGTTTCTGTTATTCTACAAGTGCTGTGTTTCTTTTAAACATTACATTTACTCTAACAAGATTCCTGAAATGGAACCAACTGATAACTAAACTTCTTCAACTCAAACTGCAACAGCCACAGAAACTGGATTCTTTGGACACATGATATTTGCTGCTGAGCCAGCACAGTCCTACTATCCTGGAATTTATGTCGCTAAACATTTGTAGTCAGATTATTTCTGTTTTCTATAGTTTTGTGTGCAAGATTATCTAGCAGAAAATATTCCCTGTTGCTATCTTTTAGAATAAACTAGAGGATAGAAAGCGCTCATATGTGTAATTTGTCCTCTTACACAGGTGACAGCTGCCGGCTTTGAACCCCTGCTGAAGTTTTCCTACACATCCAAACTTCACTTTGGGAAAGACGATGTCTTAGACATACGCAACTCGGCTTCCATTCTTGGTTTCAGAGACTTAGACGAGGCATGTTTTGATTTCCTCCTCCCTAAGTTCTTTTCCAGCACCAAAGGCTCAACCCATTTTCCAAGAAAAACCTGTTGTAAGAAGAAATGCAAGAGGCAATTATCAAAGGAAGACTGTACTATAATCTCTGACAATGTAATGTTGGATGAGAAAGACCCAGTAAAACCAGTTGCTGACTCACCATCTCAGCAGGAAGTGGTTTGCAACAAATCAGTGAACAGCAAAATAGGAAGTCAGAACAATGCAGGCACTCTTACACCTGTAGCTGAAGTGACAAATGACTATTTCAGGCAGTGTCCAAAGTATCGAAGGCAGCTGGCATGTGGAAAGGAAGAGAAAAGACTGAACAATCCAGTAACAGCCATCAGGGATGACTGTGATCTCACCTGCTCACCGCCCTCCAGTAGTGCAAACAGTAAGAATGAAACTGAATTCCCTGGAAGTTCAAACTCAAGTCCCACCAGACAGAGCAAAGAAGGGACTGATGAGCCATGGAAAACTGATACACGTGACAAGAAAACAGAGGCTGCCATTGATATGGTTAAGGAAGAAACAAATGAAAAGCTTGGAAAATGGAGTGAGAGGGAAAGTGATATGGCTATCGGGGAAGACATCAGCCAGACATCAGACAGATTCAATGTCAAGCTAGTCTCCTCGGGGCTGGGTGAGAGTTCATCAGGGTTAATGTTGTACCATTGCCCCCTGAAGACCTCTGGTGAGGGCCCTGCAATCACGGGGTCAATGGGGCATGAGAGCTTTGTCATGGACTTTACAGAGGACAATAAAACAAGGGACTCAGGTGTAATAGCTCCAGTTTTTACTGGTCAAAAATCAGAGGAACTGGTAGAAACTGAGTGGGCAGAAGAAGACAATTATTCTGTCTGGCTAGAAAGAGCCAAAGGAGGAAAAACAGCCAGCATGGAGGGGGAGCAAGCCAGCAAAAGGAGCACCAAGGAAAGGGAGGTGGCTGTGCACTCAGCCCAGGGGCTGGGGTCTGATTCAAGCTTGTCTCAGCTGAGTTTCCAGGACCCCGATGCGGGAAGTTCCTCTGATGCTGGGAGCAAACAGGCGCAGAGCACATCTTCAGAGTGGCTGAACTTCCATGTCAACCTCAGTTCCACAAGCACTAGCTGTCCCTTCTTACAGGATCTGGACCAAAGAAAATGTTTATGGAAGGGAACAGAGCTGTCTGAGTGCGAGGGGGCATCTCAGTCAGGTGTGTCATCCCTCAACTCGGGGGAGGATGGAGACTCAGAGGCAGAAACGGAAGGAGACAGCGAGTCCTACACGAGAGAGAGGGCCAGACAGGTGAGCAGTTCAACTGTTATTCAAGTCTGCTAAGGCTCTGCTCCATTCTTCTCTACGTCTGTCCTGCTGCCTCCTATGAGGTTCACCCTGTGCTGAAGTTAATGTGTGTCAACATGCGTCAGCAAACTCTTCCTGCACCTTACTGCACTATGTTGGTTTTAGATAAGAAGGTACAGGTACAGGTACAAGTAGAGATGATGTGTGTGTGCATGTGGTGTGACCCTGTGCGTTTGCCTTGCTAATTAGTTCAGAGTCCAGTTCAGCAGAAACTAACAGCTCAGCCTGTTGAGTTACCAATGACGACAGGCGACACAAATAACAGGTTTGAGGAACCTCCCGTCCACACTGACTGTGAGCAGTCTACAGTCATGTCAGAGGAGAAAGAGTGATTTTATTTACACAAGATAAAAGCACAACTTAAGATTAAAACTGTTCCTGTAAACTGGTGTGTGTACATTTCCTGTCACACACTGGCAGCAGCAATAAGCCAGTGTAAACCCACCTGTGCTTTTATAAGTTAACTCCTCGGTTGAGTTAATAATCAACAGCTTGGTAAAAATATAACTGACTGTCTGAACTCTATATGCATTTGACATTTGCCTCACCTCACTTCCATTTGTCCATATAAAACATGCTGCACGTGTTTTTGATCATTACGTTACATTACATTTCATTTTTTTCTGTTTCCATGAATTGGATGATGTCCTAAGATTAGTTTCACTTTCTTCAGAAAAGCAAATCAAACGTTTTCACAGGTGCTACACTTGCAGGTTATCTGAATGCTTTCAGCCTCACTTATTCAACATTTATACAACATACAACATACATTTCCATCAATCTAGACTAGTTTCTATCAGGTACAGCCACCATTTCAACTACAGCGTAACTGTGTCTAACTGTTTCCCTGTCCGGGTGTCCTCAGGTGCAGTTGCCATTCTCTGTAGAATGGATTGTGGATCTGAGCAGAAATGACTTCCAGCAACTGCTGAAGCAACAGGTCTTTACACGTGAACAGCTGGAGTTTGTCCATGACATGAGGCGACGCAGCAAAAACCGCCTTGCAGCTCAGCGATGCCGCAAGAGGAAACTAGACTGCATATATAATCTACAGTGTGAAATCAATAAGCTGGTAAAAAAACAAACAAGTTTTTCTCTTTTTCATTTTTTTTAAATGCCTCCTCTTATTTACAGACGTGTTAATCAGACTGTGTGTGTGATGCTTGTGTATGTCACAGAAAACAGAGAGGGAGAAACTGCTCATGGAGAAGGGCCAGCTGAGCCAGATGAAGTTGAGAACATGTCACAGTGTCTCTGCCTTATGCCAGAGGGTCTGCAACGAAGCCAACCTGCAGCCAGAGCAGCTCCAGGTGTTAGCCAAATACACCTCCCCAGACTGCCCTCTGTCCTCTTTCTTTCCTCACATAGACGCATTCCTATCGCATCCCGGGTTCCCACCACATCTCCGGGCTTCGCTCTCGGCCTGTTCTGTGGGCCTCGATGAATATATGGCCTCTGAGGAGGGCTCGTCCAGCTCCAGTGGGAATACAGTGACAGGAGACGGTCAACATTGACTTTAGATGCACATCCAGCACACATGATGTTGCTTTGTACCCATAGGATTCATCTTGTATCCAAAGACATTACCACAGACTGAGGACTGAGTAGGCTACAGGCTGCAGAATAAAGCAGCGGCATGCTTGTGTTATTATCATAGTATGATACTACATTTAGATAGATAATAGAAGGCTCTAATCAGCACGTTTCAATTAACTCCTGCTACTTTTTTTCTCATGTTGAGAGGTCACAAACACATTCCAGGTGTCCAGAACCAGTCTTTGATGACCTTCTGTAGCGAATGCTTCCAGCTTTGCAAATGACTTATCGTAGTTTGTTTCTGGTTAGAGGTTAAAGGTACCCTATTACAAATCAGTGCATCCAGGGTGCTGTTGAGAAGGATTCGAGCACTGAGACAATCACAACTTTAATCATAAATCAAAGGAACAAAGGTCTTGTAACGGGCTTTCATGGTACCTCAGGACACACATACACATGTTTTATCCTTATCTACATATGAACTGTTTTTTTTTTACTTGTTTTTTGAAGAAAACATTTTGATACAGTTTAATAAGTTTAATTAACTAAGCTTCCTCAGGAAAATCCAGCATACAATACCTCTTGCAGACAGTGTTGGTTCAGCCCTCTCCATGTATTGTGCAACACAAAACAGCATTTTGGGCCAAAGGAGACAGACAACTCAACAAATAGACTTGACATAGTGCGCCGTGTTTACCTTCTGATGGTATGTCTGGCTGTCATATTTCAGGCTCAGTCATTGTGGTTGCCTGACCACGGTGACACAGCTCTTCTAGGCTGCACACACCTCCTAGAGCTTTGCCTTGAATCACTAAAACAGACCTCACAAATTTGTTTAAAGTGCTGTCCAAAGAAATGGCACATTAGTGCACATTAGTTAAGCTTTTGTACGTGAACAAAGTGCACTTATAGCTGCTTCACACTGTGGAATGGAAAGTCCCACATTATGCGTCTTGTCCTGAGCTGTGGCAGGCAGTGGATTTTTTTTTTTTATTGCATTGGAATAATAACGTGTTACTCACAACCTGATTATCTTGAACACCCTTATCTAAATTACTGTCAAGGGTCAGGTGAACAATGTAGCAGTATCTCATTACAGAATGCAGTACAAGCAGAGTTATGTCTATATTTTGTGTCTTCTGTATGAACGGCACCATTATTTCTATTTGTTCTGTTCATCCCATTCATTACTCCATTTTTCTGTAGCTCTCACCTTTAACCTGTTTTCTCCTGCTTATAGTTGATATTTGACACTCAGGACGGCTTTGCGACTTTCCTGCGCCTCCTCATTCTTCACCATTAAGTTTCACTCTATAATATGTGCATATATTTATTAATATGTGCATAGATTTTTTGACTCATGATAATCACCACAGTGCAGCTGTTCTTAAAATGATACGTGTAAACTATGAAATGAATAATGCTGTAATTACACATTTATAAATCAGGTATTGATTGATTTTATGCTGAGTAACCGCGATGTATTTTTAGTGATGGTTAATGACACAAGAATGTTTTTCTGACTTCAGACGGCGCAGTGAGTGAAAAGCACAGCATGGTAACACTGGTGCTTATTGCCCTCTAGTGACAGTGCATGTTAATAGAGCTGTATAGATGTCTACTACACCATATGCTGCACAAACTGCTTTTCTACCGCCTTCCTTTATTTTCAATGCACAAAATTCACTGTATCTTTCGATGACAATGTCCAAATGGATGCTTGTTGATTTTTTTGAAGTAAAACAGAAACAGAAACAGTAAATCTGCCTCAACATATAAAGATGATTGTTGCATTGCAGTATTATTGAAAAACCATCAAAAAGGTTAATGAGATGTAAAATCTGCCAGTGTTCAGTGTGAGTGATGAATTGCGGAGCTCACGAGGTCTTCAGAGGACTCATCTTTCAACCTGGACAGATATATTAATGATTTAATGCTACACTTAAGTCTTTCATGTTCCTCCCTCCTGAATCTCAGTCACTCTCTCCCACTCCTCTCTGTTACTTTTAATTTACTTTCCCAGTTTCTCTTTCTTCTCACTCTTTCCTCACTTCTTGTTCTCCCTCTCTCCAGAGGCTATTTTAATTAGCAGACACTGATGTTTCACCTCTTCTTTTATGTGAGCAAACATGGCGTAATAAAACTATACTAAGGTCCGTAAATCACATTAATCATTCAGTCATTCTCACTGGCTCTTCATGCCCTCATCATAAAGAGAGAATTAAAGGAAGATCAACTTAGCCTAATAGATTTTGGCATGGGGGAGTGGGAACTGAGAGAGTCTGAGGTCTCAGGGCTTATAGATGAGAAAGTCACCCTAATGGAGGAGGTCATTTTCTTTGGAAGGCATGTGTTGGTGTTCACACACTGTCGTTAGGTTTCAAATCCAGTTATTCTCAAGTGGCTGCACTTGTGTGTGTGTGTGTGTGTGAGAGAGAGAAATGTGTGTGTGTGTCTGTGTGTGTTTCTGCGTAGACATCCGACAGGCTCTATCTTTGTGGTTTTTCTGTAGAAATGAGACATCTTGTATGAGTCAGTGCTGGTGTTATGTCACCTTATTTGACCACAAGTTCTATATCTATAATTCAAAATAAAGGAGAAGTTAGTAAATTAATACCAACAGAAATAATAATAAATAAAAGGTCGTTTCCAGTCAGTCAGTCATCCATACCTGTACTTCTGAATTTTCAAGCTAAAAGTGAATAAAATAAAACGCCTGCCGTGCTCCTAATTTGACAACAGATGGCACCACATGAGCAATCACTGACGGTGAGAGCAGGGCAAGAGAAGCTTGATCAAATCAGATCAAGTCTCTTCTATCATCTTGAGTTCTTGTAGCTGAATTATGTAACTTTCCAAAGACTCTGTTGGGTCTGCGTGTGATTAAACTGTCTGAATGTGTTCTGATTTAACAGACAGTTATCAGTTATAATCTGTGTGAATACCGTCTGGGAAATATTTCAAAGGCGGTTGAGAGTGACCCACTTGATGTTCCTGCTTCTGTTTACCTGCATGCGCTCCTTCATGAGCTGTCTGTAACCTTTTGTTGCTGCAAGATTTAAGCACTGCTTTTCTTCCATCTCATTTTCTTACTAACTGAACCCCCCTCTCCCCCCCCCACCCTCACTCTCTCTCTCTTTCTCTCTGAGAGTATATGTGGGTGTTTTCAGTAGGTGGTTCTCTGGCAGAGCCTGAGAACTACAGCGAACACAATATGTTGAGCTCATAATCTCAGTAATGAATAGTTAGATCTGTGCCAGCTGTTGTCATAGGAAGAGTTAACAGACCAAAACTTTGGAGAATTTTCCACCAGAATGCAGTTTAATTGTATTGTTTCATTTTCAATTACATCTTCTGAAATGTAAATACCACGCCTCACAACTTCATCAACCTGAAGAACATTGCTGAAGCGAGGAATGATCTAAATGTCTTAGACCATGTACAAATAATTTATATCTTTTAGATACTGCTTGATGAATTTCAGATGACAAGCTCCTTCCAAAGTGGTTATACGCCGTCTTCTTGTATCGGATGATTTGATGCGTTGTTTTGATGGGTGGTGATGTCTTAATGTGAGCCAAGAGCAGACGACCAAATCTAATCCCTCAGGCAGAGAATAATCCACATGGTCATGTGGCTCCCTAATGAGAACCTGAAAGTCCTGGATCAGCCTTAGGACTCACACACACACACACACAGACACACACATTTCTCAGTATAAACCAATAACATTTGGAAGCTGATTCACTGTCTTACAGTGATTTGTGAAGCTTGAAGGCTATAAAATTGTTTGTTCCAGGTTAAAGGTTAAATGAGTGAAAAACAAAATCGGGAACACGTGTGAGATGAGTTAATTTATTTTCTTCATTTTCGTGTGTGTGTGTGTGTGCCTGAATGTGTGTTGTGCTGAGTTCAAATCAGTTCTAACATCTACAGTGTGACACCATGCTGATTTCATATGATGCATGATGTCAAACATCCTCATAGCACTATGAAATTGTAATTGCATTGTTGAGGTCTATAAGGCCCTAATGTGCATGGTGTTGTGTCACCAAGAACTCACACAATAGCACATGACGCTGTTGTTAACATGCTTACAAACACTGTTAAAGCACTGCTGATGAACAGCAACCCGAGGAAACAATGTAACATATGCATGTCATTATACGCTTGTGTACTACTGTATGTGTGTCAATGGGAACAGGCCATGCAATTTATTGATTTTATCCCACTTTGGCACATTCTATAATCAGGGACTTTGATTTATATAGACACAACACTGAAGTGAGTTCAACCACCTTGCCTTTTACAAAAGACACTACTGTCAAGTAAAACAGAGGTGCAGGGTCAGGACAACTTCACACAATGCAACCAGAGTCAACATGTTGGACGATCAATAAAAGTGCTGCATCTGTGGGTGTGCAGTCGAGCCTGTGCACGGTTTATATAATGTGCTGTACACACTGTATGTGAATCAGAGAATGAGAGAAAAGAGTGGCAGTGGACATATAAAAGAAAAGACATAAAACACTGCATGTAGCCGTGTTGAGAGAGCACCAGGGTTTTTTTTTAAGGATGAGGAACAATAATGGAGGCTGGAGCGGAGTGGGAGAGGAGAAAAGACGAGGTAAAAAAAGCAACAAGGACATGTAGGGTGGAAAAAAAATCGGGCGTGTACGTGTGTGTGTGCGCGCGCGTGAGTTTGTGTCTGTATGGTTGTGAGCACAGCGAGAAATAGCTTCACAAAGACGTTAGAGGATACCCATAAAAAAAGACTTGATCTAGTTACCATGGATACAGAGGGTTCGGCTCTGGCAAGTCAACTCATGAGAATGTCCAGTTTACATCCAGACAGATCAACACAATTTTCCCTCTGATGAAGAAAAATAACGCACAAACATTTTCGCCAATCCTGACAATCAAAAAGAAAAAGCACCGTGTTCAGATGCTGCAGCCAAATATCGTAGTTATGAGAGCAAACTTCAGACAGAAGGATGACCACCCTCTCTTCAATTAACAAGCAAACGTCTGACAAGCCTTTTGTCACAAACTGGCTCAGGGAATGTGAAAGAGTAATTTATTGAAACTAAGGTTAACACAAATGAACAATGGAGTGTGTCTGAGGAATGCAAGCAGCGCATTGATGAGTGTTAATGTGCTGTGGAGGTCATGAGAGTGCAAACCAAAGGAAAGTGACGTAAAGTGTGTGTGAGCTGTAGGAAGGGAGAGACAGTAGGAAGCACATGAGCCAGCTTTTGTAGCCTAAGGGCCCAGGTCAGCTCCATCAGCAGACAACCCTCCCATGTCAGAGATTGGACAGGGCTACCTCCAAGACAGTGGGAGGGGTGTCACGCCTTTCATCACTTATACCTGAACTACTCCTGTGGAACAGCCCACAGGGCATAAAAGACTGTTTATGAAAAGACTGTCATGTTGATGCTACACTGACTTGTAATCAGGTGAATGGTGTCTGGTGTTTGTATGCCTAACTCCTATCTCTTTATGGAGATAATGTTTTCTGGTTTTCCCTCTGATGTCCTCTGGCTGCTCCGCCTCAACTCTCTGTGATTTACAGAGTTTCCTGATGGACAGTGAACTGTTGTGAACTAATGTTAGCTCAGTTTGTTAGCTGGGGGGACCGGACTGTGAGCTCAGAGCATGAGGGGAGTGTGTTAGTGTTTGGATCACAATCGTTTTGGACCACCAGAAAGAGGAGAATGCTGCTGGTGTCATGCCAGAACTGGAGCTGGGCAAGCAGGCAATGTAGCTGGACACAGCAGCATCTATTGACATAATAGCAAAGGTGAAGAGACCGAAAAAGACATTAGAAGAAGACGGAAGAAGCTTAGTTTAGTCGTTGGTGAGAGCTTGGTGACATAAGAGGCTGAAAGACAGACGCCGAGCTGGGCTTCTTATTGTTGGACTAGTAAGTAATATTAACTGGCTGCTATGTCTTGTGTTGTTGCACTTGTTTGATGTTTGGCTGTCGACTCGCTAGTTTTTGATCATAAGTCATGTAATCACAACAAATACATGTGTACAGCTGAATATATTTACCACAGTAGTATAACACTGGGGGCGCTAAATCGCAAAACTGTTTGATTGTTTTTTAACTTTTATTTGTATGTATCCATATATACATTGTATTTTCTATTTTCTTCATTTACTTTTTAACCCGTCTCTAGTGTTTCCTGTTTAACTCTCCTTTTCTTGGCAACGTCTCACCCCGACCAAGTTTTTGCTGTAAATATAAATCGTTGCTTAAATGGCCTGATTAAATAAGGCTTATACAATAGTCAGTTGTAGGTAAATATTTAGAGCAGAATAACATAATACATAAACCAGCATTACAATCAAACATTACAAAGAGCTTCCTATAAATAAATTAAAGTCGTAATAAAAAAAAAGCAATGCATGTGCAAAATCACATAATCACACAATACAAATCTGTGATCCACTGAAAGTGGTCAATACTGCTTTCTTTGGCTCTTGCAGACTTAATGGTAAAGGAAGCCTGCATGTCTCCCACACTGTTTTTGTCAACAAGTGTGTGTGGAGATGAAGGTAAATAGATGGAGAACAGCAACACAATCATATGCCGGAGTGTCTGTTAAAAGTCCTTTTCCAAGTCAGATGTTGTAAGAAGAGGATATAATCTTGACCAGATAAAAAGAACAGTCACAAAAGGTGTTTGTTGGCAGTTTGCTATCTGAAATAATGATGCCAAAGAGCATGGACAAGGGTGGTATACTTGTTTGTCTGCAGGGAAGTCACAGTAGGGCTCGTTACCAAAACTCTGTTAAATAAATGTGCAACTTCTGAGTCCAAGTGATTTTAGTTTGCGAGCTCTGGTTTGCTTGTAATTGAGCACTGAGATCACAAACATTCAACAGGCTAGCTCCGGTTTGGTGCTGAAGAAGCCAAACCATAACACCGGTAAGGCTTAGGAAGGCCATGTCGTGCGCCCGTCCCTCTTTGTCCTACTGTGTCTCCGTTCTGTTTGGTCCCACCATCATTCCGTCACTTCATTATTTGAAGCAGCCAGAGCAGCTCATTTGTCTTTTGGAGTCGAGCTGAGGTGAGATGGTGTCCGGTACCACGCTTTTCAGGATGTCATTCTCTGTGGCCATGATGTGCTTGACCAGGAAGTTTGCAGCTTCGCTGATGTTGAGATTGTCCTAAAGGAGAGAGAAACCGCAGTTATGCATGATTCTATAATTAGTTTTTACTTTTATGTTTCACGTTCAAAATGTGAGTACCTTCATGTGAACAACACAATGTGTGTTCGAAACTAGTTCATACGAATGCTGTAAACATGTTTTGCTGCTACCAAAAGGAGGATGTAGTATGTTTGTTTGCCAAACCAACCTCTGACCCCTCTGAGCTGAACGTGCACTGTGTAACCGTTCACCTTTCAGAATGTTGAGTCTTGGTGCCACAAGAATGGCAGCACACTTATGCTGCTGCAACACATGAGTGTCAACAGAGGATGTGTGAATGAAGACAACATTTGTAGAATTTATAGCTATGTGTTAGTACTGCACAGTTATTGGATTATCTTATTTCCTATTATTTGGCAGGCCAGTCCTTATAAACACATACTGTAGATAATGATTCAAGCCACATACAGTAACTATATTTTAAATCCTAGTCAAGATCTCTATTTCAGAGCATATCATAGAAAATTATTGGGAAATATCCGATGCACAAACTACCAAGCTTTTTCTTATTTACATGTAATTCTACTGCCGTGAGAAGAACATGACATGTTTCATTTTAATGTTTCAATCAAGAAAAGTTTGTTGAAGATTTAAACCTTTTGCAGCCTCATGATCATCACAATGTCTGACTGTGCAAACACAAAACATATATGTGATGAGGCCAAATAGCTTTTTATATTGACTAACCTTTCTTTGATTGGAAGAAAAAAAAGTTACCTTTTTACGGTATTTTTAACTTCAATAACTTGTCCTGACCCTGCTCTGTAAATTTATCTCACAGAGCCACTTTCCACGAGGATATGAAATTCCAGGTGGCTCTGTGGGGATGTTTTTCACTGACTGAAGTGACCTGAGTGGGAGATGATCAGCCACTCTCTGCAAATGGGCTACACTCTGGGCCATTCATTGTCATGCTGATGATTAGAGCAAAAACATTTTGGGAAATACTCTAATTTGCATTCTTGCTGAGAGTTACATGAGAAGATGGATCTCACTGTCCTATCAGTCTGTTAAATATGAAGCTACATTAGCTAGCTTAGCATAAAGACGGGAAGCAGGGGGAAACGGCTAACCTGTCCAAAGGCATTAAATCCACCTACCAGCACCTTTAAAGATCACTAAGCTTTAATAGAAATACAATAATGTCACACTATATTCTATGTCCATAAATGGTCATACTCAATGCATCTACAGTAAAAGGTATTTGCCAATTGGTCACCGGTCTACAAACAAGAAAGTATGTTTACGCTACAGAAGAGGCTTCTACATTATGTAACTATAAGGCAGTGAGACAGCCCTATCTTCTGACCTTGGTTACCATAGTAATGATCAGAATGGCTCGTATCAGCATACAGCTGCTCTGTATATCAAGGAGAGAAGTCAGTAAGAATGAACTCTGTCCCTACAGTGACCTCAAGACACAAGCTTGACCCTGTGTAACTCCATATGTGGCATGCTAGAACAGAAAACTCCCCCACAGTTACTAAGTGTTAATCAGTGAGAATAGATATAGTTGTAGAAGGAGTTTGTTACCATTAGACAGAGCCAGCTAAGCTAAGATATGAAAGTGTGCTTGATCTTCTCATCTAACTCTCTTTCCCAAAATGGCAAAAAACCCAAACCAAAACATATTTGACTACAAAGCTTCCAGGACAGGCAGGAATACATTTCAAGCCAACAAGAATACCTCAACCACGCTCTGGTCTCACCTTAGCAGAGGTCTGAAACCACCCGACGAAGCCGTGGTCCTTGCAGAACTGGTCCATTTTGATGCCATTGGCCAACTCTGTGCCCTGGTCACACTTGTTAGCCAGCAGCACAGTAGCGATGCTCTGTCCATCAGCCAGCATCAGTTTAGAGTCCAGGTCCTCTTTCCACTTTATGACGGCCTCGAAGGTCGTGTGACGTGACACATCGAACACGATGAAGGCTCCCATGGCTTCACGGTAGTACACTCGTGTCATGTTTCCAAAACGTTCCTGACCTGTGAGGAACACACACACATACACACACACTTCATTACCTATAGCTTCATTACCGTGGCAACATTGTGGTTCCCAGCCATCAGCTTGATGAGAGATTCTCATTGTTTTCCTGCATTTTTTCCTAAAACAACTCATGCAGCGGGCATTAGGATTGCAGTTAGCAGTGCCTGCATTCCCATGAAACAGCACATTCCTGTGGTCTTACTGTCACGTTGCACTTAACCAGATGGTCAATGCGACTGCTTGTTCCTGCAGATAATAGGCCTACTTAAATTAAACCTGTAATTTGCCCCGACCTGTTATGAAAATAAACTTTGACCCAGACTATAACCGTACAATATATCTGTGATAATATAAGTGAAATGTATGTATGCATATGTATATATATGCGTGCTTGTGCATTTGGAATGAAAATGAGGTGCTTGAGGAGCAGGTTAGAGCCGCTGTCAACATGCCATTCCCCAGGGGTGTGTCTTCTGCTGTCTAATATGAGTATATTGCCTCAAAACTGAGCGTGTAGGCGTATGCATCCTGCTTGTTTTACATAGCATGCCCTCTCAGCAGAAAAGTTTACATGGTTGATAAATATTAATGCGTGAGAATCCACTTTTGGCTTTCCTAGAAAAATGAAATAAAGCACTTTGACAAGGACAAAATGCTGCCGTTTGCCTCATGAGTAAGAAAATGGAAAAATCTGACAGGACATGGATTCAGAACTTCCCCTTTTGTACAGAAAAATGTGCGAATGAGTTACATCACTCACAAGGAACTTGCATCTGCTGCCGTGTAACAGACAGACACACACATGGACGTCAAACATGTCACTCGACACGCTGTCATTCATTAAACGGCAATTTAAAAGCTTCAAAGTACAACATGTTAAATTTATCACTCCAAAGCAGGATTTCTCAGTCCATACATGATCTGTACTCTTAAGTTTCAAGCAGGTAGATGAGCAGATGTGACCTATAATCAAATTGAATGGATCCAAATTAACCACTTAAAGCGTGTGTGTGTGAGTGACTGAGTAATGATGTTTTTATTTAGGCTACAATGACACTCCTGTGACTGGCCTTGAAATCTCCCTCACATGGGCACAATCACATGATGCACAATCATACCTTGAATGAGTGACAGAATGACAGTGTGCTGGTCTTTACTAAGCAACACTCAGTGTGTGTGTGTGTGTGTGTGTGTGTGTGTCTTTGTGTCTGATACCAGCTTTCTGCAGTGACAGTGAATCTTTGAGACATGAATGTTTCATAACTGATAACAGTCATGCTTCACAGTAAGTCTGAAGAAACATCTTATCTCCCCAAACCATCAATATTTCAGGAACTATGACAAAGAAATATTTTGACTTTTTTCATTTAAAGTATGAAAGTGTTCCTTCTTTTAGCACAAAATACCTTAAATTTAATATAATAAAATGCAAATGCATTACTCCTGAACTGCATTAGACCCAGATGGTTTACTTTGACTTTTTGTTGTTGTAGCAGTAGATGATAAACCAAGAAAACAAAATATATTCAGCTCCCTTCACTGTCCCACCTGCAATGTCCCACAGCTGAAGCCGGACAGTCTCAGAGTCCCAGTTTAACACCTTCAGGGCGAAGTCCACTCCGATGGTGGCCCTGTAGTTAGTGGAGTAGGTCTGGTGGACGTAGCGCCTGATGATGGACGTCTTCCCGACCCCCAGGTCCCCGATAACCAGCACCTTGTATAGGTGCTCCTTCCGGAGGCCCTGCATGCCGTTGGAGTGTGATGAGTGATTGGTCATTCCACCTGACGGATTCTCAGACGCAGCAGCTTTCAGCTGCTTTGACTCGGTGCTGCTGAGTGAGGGTTTGTGCCCCTGATCCCGCGTGTGTCTCCCTCTTCATACTGGGTTTAGGAACCGCCCTCTCTGTGGAGAAGTGTGTGATCTGCTCAGGCGCTGCGCTCGGGGACTTGTGACCTCGCTTTGTCACGGCCCCTTTCAGACACAATGCGATTTGCGGCGTGCTCGCCGCTGGCCAAAGTTTAGCGCACCGGCGGTGCTGTGTGCCGCGCATTAAGGCGCAGCGGCGAGCCATTGGAATTAATGCGTGTCGTTGTTGCGTTGTATCTGAAAGGGCCATCACAAGTTATAATACAAATTAAGCTGTAATATCAGTTATTTATGTTAATGTAAAAACTTCTCGCACTGTAAAAGTAGAATGATAGAGTGTTTTCCATCTAGTTATTGAGATACATTTGTACAAAATATGTACAAATCTGTATCTGATTCACATTCTCACCACATTTATCAACACACCTATGTAATAAGCTATAATGTACATTTATATCAGATAGTGTCTACTATGTAACAGCATATACCACCATCACATTTCAAGGATAAACAATGAGATGGTCCGCTGAGGTCTTTGCTCTCTCCCTAGACTCATGAAAGCTATTACACTCTAACTATGAATAAACTTTGCCCACCACCTTGCGAATATTAATTTCACTGAACAATCTTGGTCTACAATTTACGAGGTAGGAAATGACATCACATGTTATTTAATAAAGAGTGCCCTAGAAACCCTATTTCCCATTAGGTTTATTAATTATCGCACTGTGATTTGACACAATTATCTTCTTATTTAGAAAAAGGTTCACAAGTAACATCGAGTCAGGAAGTGTTAAAAATAACTGCACCGAGTCTAAGCATTCAAAAGGAAACGTGACTCCTTAAAAGATGATAAACATCGAGCTTATAAATGTGTGTCATTGAAATATGAGTTATCCACCAAATCCACCAAAAAGAAACCACTTAAAAAGTAAAGACACGTGGAACACTAGTATAATTGTGTCATTTGTCATTTTGAGACTTTTTTCTTCCAGTTTTTTCTTTTCATTTGTCATAGTGAGATAGTTTTATCCCTGTAAGTGCAATGAAAGATGTTCTGTTTTGGATGGAAACCTTTAATGCAGCACAATTCTAAATAGTAAATTCATTCTATCTGAAAGACAGATGAACAGATAAGACCAAGACAAACGTCTTCTGTAGATTATGTCAGTCAGTTATTGGCATAAAGAAGTAGTACGCACCTGCAGAATTTCAGTTGGCACAAACCTGCATGCAAATATGGCAACCGTCTATGATTTTAAAACTGAGAACCAGTAGAAAATACTGCACATTTCAAAAACCATGAACACATTCCCGCCTGTGTAAACATACAGAAAAAAGCACAAGCTAGCTCCACACATGAACATCTGTCAGTTACATCTGCTAATCATCGATACACACCCACAGATGCAACGCAGATACATAAAAAGGGAATTAAAAAAAGGAATATTCATTGAATATATCAAGCATAAGAAACAACATAGTCAAAATGTCATAAAATATTGTAAAAAAACAACATCCTCCTTATAATGCCTGAAAGATTAGAATCTACATAGGCTCACAAGTGAGCCCATTTATAGAAACACAATGTAAATTACTGCAGTGAGACATTGGCACATATGGAGGCATGAAGCCAGGCTCGAAACAAGCTGTTTCACAATGCATGTCTGCAAACTCTGGCCCACTTCCAGTCTGCTTCTTCTTCTCCTACAGCTAATCTTAAAAACACATCAATAACGCTAATGGTATCATTACTTTGCTACCGCATCTATTAATCTTAATTGGTTCGACACGTACGATATTAAAAAGTATTTCATTACAAATAGAACTCAAAGAGTGCAAACAAATCTTGACATCATGCAAATTGGAAACGGTGCTCATTCAGCAGGTAGGAGTTGAAGTCACAAAGTATTTTGGTTCAGACACATCCTGAGGTGGAAGATCATTTTGGTCCACTTGTAATGATAACTTATCGTACATTCAACTAAGTCACATCTAGAGAAAAAAAATAATAAAGAAGACATCCAAGTGGTCCATAAGCTCTTTGTGGGTTAGACACCTGATGATGTGTCCACTGAGACAATGTCTTCATTCTCAGTAAATGTTCTCTTTCCAATAAAAAGGAAGGTCACTGAGAAATCTCCACAGAGCAGGTTTTTGCTTTGCATAATGCAGCATCTGTACACTTTCTCCTTCAGGATTTCAAATGCTCGCATGTGTCTTCCGGGAGTGACAACAAATTAGAGGGCAGAAGAAAACGTGTCAGGTTTGACTTTCTAATTTCAGGCAAAGTTGTTTGAGCTATTTTCTTCTGCTTTTCATGCTGATACAATCTGCATCCACCCGAGGCTCGAAATATTAAAGAGTCAGGCAACTGTCAGTAACAAAAACATTACATATACAGAGTCAACAGCAATAATATTAGCAATAAAAACAAATCACGCTTTTTGTGTTTATGATAAGAAATGATGCAGGAAAAAAAAAATCTTTAGTGTTCTAATATCTTACTTAAAGAAAAAAAATCTAATGCCTTTTTGAGATTTAATATATGAGCCATTTTTGCTGTAATCTATGGAAGCCCTGAGCGGTCATGCATTCACATACTTTATTCCCTCTGTGTTCTCGTGATAACGTGTTAATTTCATTTGTCTTCTCGAGACCTCAAGTTATTTATGTCATTATGTTGAAATAACAAATGTTGTTATCCCGAGATAACGACATAATTAATTCGAGATCTCCAGAAAATAAAAGAATAGTCTAGTATATTACTTCATTGCAGGAAACATCATTCAGTGGTGCAATGTCAAAAGGAGCAGGAGTATATCAATCAGCACGTCACATCCATCAGTCAGCATCAGGTCAGCATGTCATGACCTTGTGTGTGAAATCTCAGGCGGATCACATTTGATTCATTATCTCGAGATCTCATATTAATTATGTCGTTATCTCGGGATAACAACATTTGTCATTTCTTGATAATGACGTAAATAAACTCGTCATCATGAAACAGAGGGAATTAAATATATGAATGCATGACCGCTTATGGCTTCCGTAGTAATCCAAAGAAACACTGAACATAAATATTTGGTAAATTAAATTCCCCCACTCGTGATTGGTAACTGTTTTCTGATGAGTTGTGATGAAACTTATTTGGTAATTTGACATTTTATCTGTGTTTCTTTGGAATCAAACCTGTGAAAATGCCCATATGTGTGTGTAAGTCTTCTCAGACTCACTTGTAGACAGAAGTTGAAGCACTGACCTTGCTCAGCTTAATTTCAGCATTTAGTATTTGCAGTTATGCCAATGGTACTTTTCTGTCAGTCCACTCAAAGGAGGCATGTGTGGGTGCATTCAGTCCAATGTGAAAATTAAAACATAATTCAAAAACTGTTTAAACATTCAGGATATCCACATGTAGAAAGGCATCCAAGTGTCTGATCTACTCTGAAGCTTTGTCTTTTGGAGTTTAAAAATGCTCCAAACAGATAAATAAGGTGGAAAAGGTGTAGAGAGCACGTTTAGAGAGAGGAGGAGCTCTGGCTGTAGTGTTTCAGCAGCAGCTGGTCATATTCAGCCTCAGAAGCCGGAGACATTGACGGTGGCGAGCTGCCGTCGGAGCTCAGAGATGAGTCTCTAAATGGGGACGGAGGCGTCAGAGCCACCAGCTCCTCCATATCCTTGGCTCGCCTGCTACTCACGCAAGTCCCAGCCAGGTGCTCATAAATCTTACCTGCTGGTCGATTCTCACAGATATTGGAGACGGCCGACACCTCGGCATATGTGGTGACCGTGGAGGGGGCCTGTCTGTTCCTGGGCGGGAGGTACTGAGGTGGGCAGGGGGCGGCATCTGCGGCTGCAGGCAGAGCGGTGGCGGGGGTGGCGCTGACGGTGACTCCACCTGGCAGCATCATGGTGTTCAGCTCACTGATGTTGGCGGTGAAACGGTTAACCACACAGCTAATTTGGTCCATGATGGTGGTGCCCTGAGGTTGGCTGCCAATCATCCCTATGCCGATGTCACCCACACCTATGACGCTAATGTCTCCACCATCCACCATTACAGCACCCTGGTTGTTGTCCCCACCTCTTCTTCTGACCCCGGCGGGGTGCTCGGGAACGTAGGTGGGTAAAGCTTGTGCCTCCTCTCCATCCTCTCCTCCCTGGAAAGCCCTCGCCTTCACTGCATGCTGGCTGATGGCAGGCAGAGGTGACTGAGAGGGGGAGCAGGTGAAAGGCTGAGACACCTGTGGCTCTTCATACTGCTCTGTGACACCGGTGTCCTCAGCTGTATCTCCTTCTTTAGAGAAGGGCTTGATGATGGCTGTCTGGTTCACCTCAATATCCTTTTTCTTGACGTGGAATGACATCCTCTTCCAGAGGTTCGGTCTGTAGCCACCTTCGTTCTGCGCCCATGTCACTGATTTCCCATTGGAACTGCAAAGAGAGACAGATACATAAAATTAGTTCTTTGGTTCATATTAAATATGACAGATTCACTGTCTATTAAACACGTCTATACTGTATATTACATCATAACATTGAGAAAAAAAACCTCCCCCATCTGCACTGAGGTTCATGTTCCACTTCTTCTTGTCACTATCTACCATCCCCCGTTCTATCCTTTGCTCTCTGTGTAATTTCACTCCTTTCATTTTCTTTTATCTTCCCTAGAAAGAGAAATCCTTTAAGACAGTCATTCTCCTCTGGGAGTCTTTAACCCAAATGAGGTAGCCCTTTCTCAGCTCAGGGAGCAGTTTTTCTTGGCATAACCAAGCTCTGATTTACTAGTTTAAGAAGGAACAGCAGATAGATAGTCTGCTTCTTGGAAATATATGAGCAAATTCATCAATATTCATGGACTCATGGACAGAAACAACTTAAGTGTGTGATACAAGCAGAGTGGTTTAAATTGCCTGATAATACTAAGCCAATCAGGTCCTTTCTCTGCTATTAGAGTGCCCTTCTCGCTGGACTTTCGTCCTTACCTGAGGTAAAATGTTGAATGATTGCAATGTAAACCATGATTGTTATTTTTATGAAGCAATTTGTAACCTGATATGAAAAAAATCAGAAAATAGAAGGCCAAATTGTTGTTTGATCAATATGCCACAATATGATATAATGAAATTACAAAGTAAAATATGTAATGTGTGCAATTTGTATCTTGCAAAGACAATGTCTTTATAGGGGTTTGACTCTTCTGCCACATTAGTTATCAGTGGCCTTATTATTAAATGGCTGTGCGTGCATAATTCAAAAACATAAAAATTAAAAAATATTTAAGAGCTTCAAAATGCAGCATATATAACATACATACAATATATACAACTCTTGTTCTATAGAAACGAAAAAATAACTACTTTAAGAAACCTGGTATGTAAGAAACTTTATACAAATGGAAAGGCTGTTTTAGATACTGAAGCATTAATTTATTCATAGTTAAATTCATAGTTACTTAATACCACTAAATTTCGCTCATATACCTGATGTTGTCTTGTGCAGACCCTCGGCGTCGAAAGAAGTTGGCCATGCTGCTGGAGGACTTGCCAACCTTGGCAGCTTTCTTGGCATCACCCACGTGCATGCGCACCACTGTGGATGTTGTGAAAGCACTCCGGACATTTTTCTCAGGCTTGGCGAGCATGATGTACACCTGGCCATGAAATCAAACAGCAAATAACTATTAGCATAAAGATGTGGGGATACAAAAACGATACCAAAAAAAGACAATTTTATTCATTATAACTCTGTGGGAATGTTTCCTTTTCTTACCTTTGGGACAAACATGCAGCAGAGAGCCACTGTGGCGCTGAGGCTGACGCTAAAGCACATGGTTATGATCTTGTAGTTGGAGCCAAAGTAAATAGGAACAAAGGCCAGCCAGATGATACATGTGGTGTACATGGTGAAGGCAATATACTTGGCCTCATTAAAATTAGCCGGAACATTACGAGTCTGTAGGAGAGAAGGACGTTTTTAAAACAGTGTGAGTTGAAGTGGAAACGACAGTATACAAAATGAGAAAAGGTCTGAGTGCAAAGAAAGAAACATATATACTATAAATAGTATAAATGTATGCTGAAGTACCTTGAAGGCATAAAAAGTGCAGCTGAGGATAAGCAATCCATTGTAGCCCAGAGGCGCCACCACCCCCAGAGTGGTCAGATTGCAGATCAAGTGTACCTCACGGATACTGGGGTAGTCATAGATAACCTAAGAAGAGGGAAAGGGAGAGGTCAGTCTAGTTGTATAAATAAATGGAAATGAATGTCACCCATGTTGTAAAATACACACACACACACACACACACACACACACCTGTGGTGGCTCTATGATAAGAAGTGCCACAATAATCCCCAGCTGCAGCAGTATGAGGAGGAAGGCGATGACCAATTGTGCGCAGGCGGACATAAAGCGTGGTTTCTTGGTGCAGATCTTCTTCTTGCTGCCTGCCAGGATCCGCGCTATACGGTTGGTCTGGATCAAAAATAGATCAAATGGTTATGCAGGCTTCACTTATATCGACTGTGGATTATACCTCTTGCGCTGATTCATAACAATAATCTCTTTTTCAGTTCACAGATCTGAAACATCAAGCTCAGCCCACGCACAGATCCTCAACTTCTCCCATAACGCCTTTACAATTGGCCATCATCCAATAGCTCTTTTACTCCTGCCCTTATCCTCAGATGCCCTTCTGTGCATGCTAAAAACCACAAAAACTTTCGACTATGATCGTAGACACATTGTTTGATCAAATGTGGTTCTTCAAAAGATTAAACAGGTATCACAAAATTGAAAATAACTTTACTATATCAGTGTTATACTCATTTAATGAATCACTCGGCACACAGAAACGATCCCACACCACAAAAAAACGTCTGTCTTAAGTGATTAAGTGTCACAGAAAATGAAACATAACACTTACTTGAACTGTATTTGTTCCTCTATCTACATTAAAGAAAGTACCTTGGTGACCAGAGCGGAGTAACTCATGGCAGGGGACAGGCCGATTCCCAGCCGCTGGAGGTAGCAGTAGACTATGTGGGGCTTGGCGATAAGGCTGAAGGTGCACAAGTAGCCCAGACATATTCCAGCCAGGATGATGTAGCAGAGCTCACGACTGGATGACTTGACCACAGGAGTGTCCCAAAATCTACAGATGGATCAAATCTCGGTTTACAAAATTACTAAAAGATAGCTGGAGCAGTAAAGAGCACGATGATATTTGACACATAAGTCACAAGGCTGCTGGTTTCAATGAGGATTGCTTATCATTTCAAACAAGTGACAAACAAATAATACTTTATTTTAGATTAGTATAATTATACTGGATTTATATATTTTCTTATGTAATATATGCACCACACAAGAAATCCGAATCTTAACTAAATATATAGTTATTAATTTCTGTTATTAACAACTTGACCATTTTAGCAGCACATACACACACTTAAAACCACTGCATTAAAAATGTAGCCTTGGGCAAAGCAGTGTTTCCCCTGGTGATATGCACCACAAAAACTCTAAGATGAGGTACACTGGATGACCTATTGACACGGAGCAGTTTATATTTGTGCTTTTTAGATGTTTATATTCTCTCTGTAGATCCAAGACCCAAAAGAAAGTAATCACAAGAAGAGGACTGCATAAAAATAAGCGGTGTAACCGATGACCTTTCTAAAACCTTAGCACATCATGAACACAGCGTGCATGACTCATTGCTGCACTCCCTGGCTTAGAGAAAAATTTCACCATGGCATCTGATATGGAAATTGTGCCACAGGAGGCCCGTTTATTAAAATCTTCATGCAGATCTCAAAGTGCTCTCCATGCATCCTGTTACTCAGATCTGTTTTCCCCAACCAAAAATTAAGATTTGTCTATATTTCAATCCTAAAAAGTTAACAGTCCCAAAAAATTAACTAGTTCACGTTCATTCGTTTCCATTTATTTTTTAAAATAAACAGATTTACAAAATGTGACTGGAGGAACTTTGCAATTGTTGGCTTGTGTTGCCATTTGTTGACTATTTCTTGTGATCATCACTGACATTATTCACTGAGCTGGTGTTCTATGTGAATCAATAACAGAGTCTAGCCCTTTCCCTAACCCTTACCCTGAAAATGAAAAAGAAACTTCCGCCTATGTCGTTTCTTTGCTTGACTTCAGAGTTTTAGGGAAGAACGTTCATATATTTGGTTGTCTTTTTAGGTATGCCATGTTAGCTAATCTGTATCTCATATTCTCATTTTCATGCTCTGCAGTAGTTTAAAGAGACTGATAGCAATGGCACACACATCCCATTTCCAAGGTTTGAAATATATTTCTGAACAGCGCTGCACATATGCACGCACAAAGGCCTTGATTTTGGAAAGAATGGCCTTATTTTTGTCACTTTAAAAAAAGCCTTGACCCTTTGATTTTTACCATGTATGTACAGTATTAACAGACCAGTGTAGGCTGTAATTACTTGATAAAGACAGAAGTAACAAAAAGTGTAGCCATGAGGCCCAGGCAGGCGAAGACTACTGCTGCGATTGGCTCCGGATCCCCCCAACGCACATACTGCACCGGGATGGGCTCACAACCTGAGAGATATGCAGAGATCACGGGAGGAAGACAGAAACATTCAAGCAAAATCTGGATTTATCTGAGTGACAGTGAACAAATGTGTATTTGTCTGCTTCAGAGCGTGATGTGGATGGAACAAAAGAAATTTACTCATATTGTTTTTTTACTGTGAACAACAACAATTCACTCATTCTGTATAACACCTACAGTACAAGGAGGAATCAGAGAGACAAAGAACAGAATGGTAACAGGATGAACACACTGCTCCTCTGTGGCTTTATGTGTTTTTCAAACTACAGAGGAACAGAAAGATTGTGGGAGACAATAAGTGTCTAAAAGGGTAAGAAAAGGATTTTTTTTGACAGACTTTGGAGTTCAAATCTGGCTTCAGCCAAATCCTGTATTCTGGCAAGGATCTAGTCTCTTGGTGTGTGTACAGTACATGAGTGTATGTGTTGATTTCTGTGCAGTAATGAGTATTTGCCAGTTTGTGGTGTGTGTGGTACGTAAGATGTAAGGGGATTTGGGGTGCACCGTGAGTATGTGACCCAGATTCAAGGCTCCGTTTGGAAATCTTATATTTGTGAAGTAATAGATACTCACTAATAATAAAACACATTTACCAGTGAGGTCATCCGTGGGCCAGGAGCCAAGGACACAAGCTCGACAAGTGTACTCATCAGACACATACTCATTCTCCTTGCAGGGAGTGCAAGTCCAACAGCAGCTCACCTCTCCTTTACGGATCACCTGGAGACACACACACACACACACACACACACACACACACACACAGTATGAAAGGGTGGAAAGGTCTCAAAGCTCCACTGGCATTTTCTGTAACTAACCTTACACACTGATGGTCCTGCAGTGCAGGGAAAAGAGGATTTCTTCACCAGAAGAAGACAGAAAGAAAGCAAGATGTATCGGATATCTTCGAGCCTCGTTATTTTAGAAAGGTTATCTTTGTCTTAGCAGCCGTTCAGTGTTCAAAAGCAATTGTGTGCGGTATTGTTTTGAAAAAATGCATTGCTGATATGACAGGAAGTGGGGAATGACTCTTATCTGTTGTCAAGGTCAACAGATCATAACGTGGGCTGAGGTTTAAGTTATGAACACCAAAACTGCATGAGAGTGGAGCTTTGAATTCACTACAAGCTGCCACAGAATGAGAAGTCAGTGCAGAGTGTGTAGGAAGAGTTTAATGTTAGAGACTTTTGGGATGATAAAGAGGAGGCAGACTGCAGTGTTCTCCGTGATTTGGATGGGCTGCAGAGAGTTACAAAAGCCCAGATGGGACATGATTAACGCTTGAACAAAGAGCTTTGCTCAGTCCCTGGTGGCTGGTGGGGTACTTGAGGATCTGATTGCACCGATTTTTAAGATTGCAAACCTGTGGCACCAAGTCAAGTTAGCAAGTGCTGCGGGGGTCTTGCTTGATATTTTTCTTCAATAAAACTATGATATGTATTCTCATTCAATCTATAGTTAAGCATGAATGAATGAAACCATGTCTTTTGGTTGGAGATCATCATTACAGGACCAGCTGCCAATATTAGCAAATGATGATGATGTAGACTATTAATTTTAGTTTGGAGAGGTGCATGCATGTATGCTAATACAATGACTTATTGAAATGTTAATAAACTCATCATAGCTTGTTAATTTTAAAGCCCATCTATGTCAGCAGTGTAAAGCTTCATGTGTTGAAGGGGTGCGTACTTTGATCTGTGCCTTCTGGCAGGGCTCGGAGCAGACTGACTGGATGATGTCACTGTCGTTACTCCAGATTTCCTCATCATTCATTTTTAGGCCACCCTGGTCCCAGCTTCCCACATGGATGTAAGCGTACTCGTCCTCGCCTATGTGCTTGAAGTTCATGATTTCGTACCTGAGGTGAGACAACATACATTTAACATTTTGTTTCAAATTCGTTCCCTTCCTTCCTTTCTTCCTTCCCTCCCCATCATAATCCTTACACACCTGCCAGGCGAGTCTCCATTCTGGTCAAAGAGGATCGTCTCCCCAGATACTCCAGTAAAGTTGGTTTTCATCAGGAATTCCAGCAGCTTACGGCCGTCAATGGGTCGCATGCTCTCGCACAAACCCTTTCACAGAGGGAGGAAGCAAACACTGTCAATACTGTCAGGCCTGATGTGAAAGCATACAACTGTGCACACTGTTCGGAACCAGCTCCCAGTTCTGGTTCTGGATGCAGACACCCTCTCCACATTTTAGAGTAGGCCTAAGACGTTCCTTTTTGATAGAGCTTATAGTTAGGCCTGGCTCAGGTGAGTCCTGAATCATCCCTTAGTTATGCTGCTATAAGACTAGATCGCCGGTAGGGCTTCCCATGATGCACTGAGCTCTTCTCTTCTTCTCTCCTTCTCCATCTGTACACATTCATGTCCCATTAATGCATGTTACTAACTTAACTTCTTCCCTGGAGTTTTTCTGCTTTCTCATCTCTCAGGTTCTCATGGATCGTGGCTACACCTAGATCGGGGATTATGGTAAATCCTGCAGCTGTGGTCCTGCCTGACACCCTCTACAAATACAAAATACCACCCACCATGATTTGGCTTCTGCTAAATGTTTCTGCCTCTTATAGGACGTTTTTCCTTGCCACTGTCGCCAAGTGCTTGCTCATTGTGGAATTGTTGGGTCTCACTAAATAATATCATAAAGAGCACAGTCTAGACCTGCTGGACATGGAAAGTGTCATGAGATAACTTCTGTTATGATTTTGTGCTGTGTAAATAAAATTGAATTGAACTGCTTATTGTACCTTATATCCTGGACACAGGGCTTCCTGCATGGCATGCAGGCCATAAGCCATGGAATAGATAGCATTTATGACAAAGCCCATCTTGGTGTCTTGGGCGTACTGATGGCGCAGAGACTCTCTCCCTGTGGAGAACAGAGACCTGCTCATAAGGAGATACCCAATAACAACTGAATTTTAAGAAATTTAGTGCAGTGGAAAGTGTGTGACGAGGTCCCACACTCTCTCTGTGTGGTACTAACAGGTGCAGGTGCGGTTATACGTGCTGCTCTCCTGTGGATGTCCCCTCAACCTGCACTGGAAGCGATGCTGCCAGAACTCGGAGAACCAGGGGTTCCTCTGGTTGGCATCAGGCTTCAGGTTCAGGTAGTAATCATCAAACCAGGTCACATAGGCTGACTTAAGCTTTATAGTGATTCCACCAGCCGCCTCCTTCTGGTAGCCATCTGTCACATCGTACCTGTCAGCCCAGCCGTCACTGGATGGGAGGAGAAAGGGAAAGACAGACAAAAGTATGATCCCAGTAAGACTTTATATTTGACATGTTTATTTTTTTTATTTGCTGCCCTATATTTTTGTTTCTTTTAAAGCTGTAGATTAAATTTGATTTGAATGATTTGTTGTATGTACAGCCAAACATGTGAATACTAGAATGATTATAACAGATGAAGACATACACACATTTTTCTGTTGAATAGCTTTAGAATTCTCATCATTCAGTATATACGGTAGATTGTATACAACCCATGTATCTTGGTACCTGTTGCTCAATATTGCATTGCAGATGGAGATTTGACTGTTTAGACACTGTCGCCGCAGCAAGACTTGTATAAAACCAGGAGTTGCTACTGTACCTGACACAATGCCAGAGAAGCACATAATTACAGTGCTTGTAAAAGAAATTCTTGTATTGGTAACTCTGCAGCATTCAGAACAAAGGTCAGCATCAACAGGGAAACTAGATTTGAACAGCATTCTTTGCTGATTTTCTACAGATTTACAGGTGAACCTGTAAGTTTTATAAGTAAAATAACACCCGCTCCATGACTGCAGTTTTATTATGACCTGATGTAATAAGCTGTAGTTGATGCTTATGACTGAAGACTATAGTGACTATAGTGACTATAGACTGAAGTGTTCTGCTCTTCAATGATACAGTAGAATTACATTTACATTTAGTCATTTTGCTGAAGCTTTTATCCAAAGCATCTTACAAAAAATAGAAACAGTCAAGGTACAGTGCTACAAGGTACTACTCGCATAGAATTAAGTCACAGTTCTTAGAGGGGGGTAGATTTAGCATGTCCAGTTGTTCTCTGTGCTCTGAAGAGCTGGAGGTCTTCAGGAGGTTTTTGAAGGTAGAGAGGGACGCCCCTGATCTGGTAGGAACTGGTTGGACGTTCCACCAACCGGGAACAACAGACGAGAAAAGTTTGGATTGCCCTGAGCGTATGGGTGGTAGAGCCAGGCGTTGTTCATTGCTTGTATAAGGGCATTCAAGTAGGTGGGTGCAGAACCGGAGACTATTTTGTAGTCTGCATTAGTAATTTGAATTTAATGTGGGCTGCTACAGGTAGGTGGAGCTCGATTAGCAGCGGGGTAATGTGTACTGGGAGGCCGGTCAGGAGGGCGTTACAGCAATCTAGTCACAAGATGACCGCAGCCTGTATCAGGAGTTGGGTAGCATGTTGAGTCAGGTAAGGCCTGATTTTCTTTATGTTGTGAAGTGTGAAGCGGCACGACCGGGCAACCGAGGCGACGTGATCAGAGAAGTTAGTTGATCATGAAATATTTGCCATGATGACTCAGATGTACCACACAAGACTCACTGTGAGTATTTACTCACAAATCCAAGTTGAAGAATTGTAAAGTGATTAAACTTGTTATAAACCACCAGAGGTCAAAGGTCGATAGTGCTTGGCTAGAACGTCCTCATGTCATTTTGTGTTTATGCTTTGTTTTGCATGTATTGCTTACATAACTATTTTTGCAACGTTTGTGTATGACTGCTGATTAATTAGATCTCTGTAGGCTCATTATCTGTGAAGTCCACAGAGACACACTTGTAATGAAGAGCATATTGATTTACTTGATTTTAACAGCTTTAGGAGCAAATAGCTCAGTGCGGATACAAGCCCTGCACTGCAGAAACATGCTGTTCCTGTGAAACAATCTGTCATGTATTTTTAATTATAAGACACTATTATTGATTTGTAACTTGGAAATGTTAAATAATGAATTATTTGTCTCATTCTACGTGAAGGCAGCTTGGTACAAAAAAATACCCAATGCTCAATAAACTTTAAACAGCACAAGACTGCAGCATCTGCAGACACATCTGATCCACTGTTTATTCGGAAACCTTGAGGGCTTCGACTCAGTAAGCTGTTTCATTAGTGAGCTGTTTTAAAAGGTTTCTAGTCCATCTATTATTATCTTTCCCTCTGGACAGTTGTCTACAATCAACAGAGACAGAAGGTTGATTACACCTCCACATGCATACATGTCAACACAAACACACACTTCACTGACACAAAGACATGAACTCTCTTTCTGACTGACGAAAAAAGCAAAAGAAGTCATTTTTGAAAACTTCGCAAAGCAAGCTTGGAGTTACACAACAGTTGTGTGGGTGTTTTTTTTTTTTTTTTCTCATTTTTTTCTGATGCCTGGTTCTCTGGGTGAGGTAGGAGATCATTTCATAACACATCCTTAGAGAAGCGAGCACAGAAATTGTACACTGGCATGAAAAAGACAGGAATGGATATGAAAAGCATGAAGGGCTTTGACTCTGGATAGTTTGAATCACTCTTGAACGATAGCTCTGAAACCCACACAACGACCTGGGAGGGCAGTATGCAGTATGCAGCGTGTTGCTACACCACCTACAAGCCTGAAGACACACACACACACACACACACTTGATTTTTGCTCCTATTTCATGCAGTGCAATGCAACTTATCTAGTCGTATGTGGACACTTCAGAACTTTGGAGTGGTACAAACTTGAGGCTGGAAAGATTTTTGTCAAATGAATCTAAACAAGACATGAAAATTGAAAAAGCTGTCGGAACAGAAAGGAGGAAAAACACTCTCCCACGACCTAAGGGACTTCGGTTACTGTGTTTCCAGCTTAGTCAGACGACGACAACAAGCGCGAATGCCATTATTTGAGTGGGAAGCCGGTGTGGGATCATGTTGCTTTACTAGCCACCTCATTCCTCCTCTGATAAACACAGCATCTCCCGGAGCCAACAAGGAGAAGTAGCAGTTACGGGGAATGTAAGTCGGGAAAAAGAAGAACACAAAGTCAGACTAACTGAATAGAATTAAACATAATTTTAACTGTGACTTTAGGATCAGTGGAAATGGTCCTTCTGAATGTCCATCTGTCTGACTTCTTCTTGTCTCCTCTCCTCAGCTATAGAGACCTATTGCCTCAAAATAATAGATAACGTTATTGGTACGTTTGAAATATTCAAGATATTGTGGCAAAACAAACCCATAATGTGACTGATTAAACCATAATTAAAATCACAGTGATTCTCAGCAGGGAATGTATGTGTTTATGGTATGTGTATGTATGTATGTTACCATGTTTACCATCAATTAACACTCCTAATTTAGGGTGTTAGCATGCTAAAACAAATTTTTTGCATGGAACCTTCAAACCGAACTGACTAAATCAGCATTGTCACTGTATGACTCAGTTGAAGCAGTGGAGTTCCCCTCACTGGTGAGTGAGTGCAACTTTGCAAACTAAGCTATAATCCACACGACACTTCCTTATTAAAGGCCTAGAGAAAGGAAGTGAAAGAGCAAACTACATAGTCAGTGACTGCAAATCTTGCAGTCAATGATGAAGTTGAGGGATTACCAAAGTTATTACAATTAATCTTGAATGAATGTCTGTGGGACAGCATGGTGGTGAACTCACAGCAAGAAGGTCCTGGTTTTGAACCTCACAGCTAGCTGGGACCTGGCTTCCTTCCACAGTCCAAAGACATGCAGGTTAACTGGTGACTCTAAATTGCCTATGGGTGCAATTGTGATTGTGAATGGTTGTTTGTCTTATCTTATCTTAACTTATCCAATACTTCAGATATTTCAACTTTGTGGTGGCATCAGAGGAAAAGTCAAGGGATCGCCAGTTGGGATTTATCCTCTGGGAACTATGAATGTTTATTTCATGGAAATGAATCCAAAAGTTGTCTTAAACAGAGAGGGACTGTCTGACTTTTTGCCACATTTTGAAGAACGGAGCTTTTGGCTTCTCAATTCTATAATGTTCTTGTGACATTTGCAAGAATTTTCATGTTTCCATTGATTTGTACACAAAAAATCTGAAGGCTGACAGTGGCTTAGATAAAACAGTTTTAAAAAAACCATTATTTGCTCCATTTCATGCACTGCACACATACACAAACTCGACGACAGTTCCTCAAGGCTGACATGAAAAAGATGGTTTGTGCGGGCAACTAACTAGAATAACAACAAAAAGTACTGAAGCCTATGAAAGACAAAACTGGACACACGCATAACAGTGCACACTCGCGTATGTTCGCATTGATGCATGTGCATCAAAAGAGACCACAACATCTAATTAGCCTCAAAACAGAACAGCAAACATCTTAACAAATATACGATAATATCTGAAACTGAGCAGATGACACCACCACTGTCTGCAAGCTCTGTGTGGTAATACGGATCATAGAGTGTGGTGTTTTGTAAGATGTAGTTCAAGGTTATTTTATGTTTCCTGCTGTCAGATTTGAGCGACAGCCTACATATGTGGCTCCTAATGAGGAAAGGCATTTATAGAACACCAGGGACGAGAGTGAGCCAGAGAGCTAAACCTTAAAATAAAACATGTTATTCTCGGAGGGAGTGAAGCCTCCTGCTAAATCAACCCCCTCTTTCCCGCTTTTTTATTTTTATTTGTTTATTTTAGTTTGATTCATTTTAATTGCATACTTTCACTCCTGCACCATATGCCCAGTCTTTAGTTCCCTAATAGAAAATGTCATTTTTAAAATGTGTGATCTTCCACAATGTTACATTTTTAAGGATGGATTAGGACGCTGCGTATTTCATCTATTCATTTGTCTATTGAGGTGGCTACCACCTACCAGCTATACCTCATTTTCTTTAGTCGTTTTTTCACTGTTGCGACAGTGACAATGACAATATTATACTATTTAATACTGATTTATGATTCATGCACTGTACTGTATATCTCTATATGCATCCTCACATTTTAAGGATTTAAGCACATTTTTTGCGTGGTGAATATTTTTCTCCATCTGAGTGCTTGAAACTGAATGGTCTTACAAAGAACTCCCTGCTCCTCCAATAAAAACAAAGCAGGCTATGAAAGCCTTTCTCAATAGCAGCAACAAGTGCATCAGTACAGACCAAATGTAATCTAATTTGAAGATAGAAAAATATCTGCTTCCTGGCAGCCTCATAACAGTTTGTGGCACAGTATCATAGCTATTTACATACAAAAAAATCAGTTTCAATCAAATCAAGTACCTCAAGTTTCCTAGACCACGGTGAAGTTGATGGATGTGATGAAGAAGATAACATGGATGATGATGAGAGGACAAAGATGGTGCCAATGACAACAAACACATCTTGTCTGATACTGGACATCTGAAGAGAGTCTTGGATTCTAAATGAATGCACAACACTATAAAAAACTGAAGCACAAATATTTATGTCAATTAAAAAGTCCATGAATAAGTTATTCGACATACCACAATCCACAACTCACCTTCCAACCAGCAGAAACTCTCCTACCAGATTTTGTCGCCTCATAGCCATCAGAATGCCTCGCACCGTCATGCCCTCACAGAAGCAGGCCACCACCCTGGCTTTGGGCAGGTGGCCTCGTAGCTTCTGCAATAGCTTGTCAAAGCTCTGTTCCCCTGCATTGCTGTATATCTTATCTGAGTGGGCGATGCAGATCCCCTCCTTTGCTGCCATGTCTTTAAATGCCTCCATACCACTCTCTCCATAATTACCTATGGAGGAGAAAACATGAGTGGGCAGGAGTGTTCAGTGTTGTCATGATTGAGAACAATCTTGAAACTGGTCTCAAGGCTACTTTTTGAAGAACTCTGGCTCGTCTCGAAATTGACCCCATTTTTATTTAGTCTTGTCTTGGTTTCAGAGAAAGGGTTTTAGTTCAAGACCCCTCAAGACCACACTGCAGGAATATCACTTGCTGATTTATTTGTTAACATCATTCCTGTAACTGGAATGTAATACTTCCTGCTTTAAATGTAACCGTCCCTGTCCGCCTTCACAAGCTCTCCAAGAAAATGATTGTGGCTGTCTGTGAGGAGACGTCAGCCAAACCTTCTGCAATAAAATTTGACTTCCCAAACGGCAAAGAGTTCATCTGCAATGAGTCCAAAAGAAAACACACAGTAGTCTGTAAATGCTGCAATGCAATCTCAGCCAAGAGAGATTTAGGGAGTATTTGCTACATGTTCGTTACTTAAGTAGCTTTATACTATCTGGTCTTGACTTGGTCTTGACTGGTCCTGGTCTCATTCTCTGACTCTGGACTTGGTTTTGACTACACCAGTGGTGTTCATGTACATACAAAATCTGTAGTTTGTTACCTAACTAAAGCACTGGTGTAATGCCACGGTGTAAACTATCAAATACACTGATGTAATATCAGCACAACACTTGATAATCTGGTCATTTTGTCCCCATTATGGCGACTGTCAGCGGTTAGACTTACGTGTTGTTGCTGAAAATGAAAAAGTCACCTACTTTCTCTACTAACTCTAGACATGACATTGTCAGATAGATCCATTTCATTACTACTGAGGAAATTCATAATTATCTGTATCTGTATCTGTTCAACCAACTAAATAATCTGTATTCATACTCAGAATAGACAGGGTTTAAACTTGGCATGGACAGGACTAAGTGGAATTTGCCTGAAATAGATGTGTTGAATGTCATTTGATTAGAAAACAGCCTCAGAACTGAGCTTACTATTTACTTTTTATTTACAGTACAAGCTTTGTTCCTTTAAGATTTGCTATGTTTTTTCTTTATTAGAAAAGGGATATTGACATATTTTTTGATGATACCTATACTCGATTCACCTGAGTTTACTATGCGTCAGTATGTATGGCATTTCACCTTGCGTGGTCCCGTGACACCGTATTTCATTCTTTAAACTGTATATTCATCTTTCTTCAACTCCCTGTTCATGTTGCTGATGATGGAGTGGAGCCATTTCTGTTGATACTTATTGTATCCCTGTCTAACTCTCTGAGAATTAGTTTGTTGCCTGCAGGTATAGGCGAAATGTAATGCAGGGCTGAGCTGTAGTGTGCTTCATAATCACAAACCATATCCTCTGGAGCTACGGCAAATATGGAATCTTTGCATCTCTGTGCTTCTTTAAATAAATACATCAGTTCTGTCAGTTCTGACCACTTTTAAAGCAATTTTGTGTTGATATAATTTCTGAGCCATTAGTTTATGTAAACGCTGTGCATATTAAGGAGCAAGTTGCACCTGCATTTGACAGATACGGTATTATAATTGAGGTGTTGGACTACCATACAGTATTTGTAATCATTCACAGTGATTAGAAACCCAAAATAGATAGCATGCACATTGAATGCCAAACATTTTACACTGAATGTTTGCCTTGTTTGGTTGCCTTGTAACTCATTAGCATCCTTGTATATGACTGTCTAGTGTCAGATTAAAAAACAAAGGTTAAAAATAAATAACTGAATAAATGAATCAAGGGTGTGTGTGTGTGTGTGTGTGTGTGTGTAATTACATGCATAAAATGACAAATGTGTCATTTTGACAACATCCCACTGCCTACTGCACTTCAAAAAGACCAGTCCACAACATAAACAGTAAAACATTGGGCTTTTCTTATAATAAGAGTTACCAATGACATGAGCTTTTATCCTGGGAAAAACATTTGGCATGCAAAAGACTTTTTTTTAAATCCTCCTCTACAGTTTGATATTTTTATGGAATAAACTGGAACGATCCAGTCGGGCTAAAGGATTTAGCACTTATTCTCATCAAGAAGGATTTATTTCATAAACATATGGCACCGAGCCGCTGAAAGGTTAAAAAGAAGCAGTAAACATATAAAATATTTAGGCTGATATTGAGAATGATGCCATTATCACGTATTTTGTCTCTGAATAGGTGGGATTAGAGAGTCCCGGTGTGTTGATAGTGCCTAGATAGAGTTACAGATCAGTCTTCTATCCACACTTGCAATTATCTATTTCACTGTACACAAAAACAATAAAGATGCTACTTTATCCAACTATTTTTAGAACATGTTTTATTCTGGAAAAAAAAGGTGCTTCCTAAAATGACGGGTGATATGATGTAAATCTTTTAAAGCACAAAGTAACAATAAAAATAAAGTACTAAAATGTAAATCTGGTAATGAGTAACTGCTGTGAGAATGTGATCAGAGGCTAAAGCAGAGCTGAAATCAGTGGACAGAGTGCTGTGATAACCAGAGAGTTCAAAGCCTGTGGCAGATGTTCCCTGGGAAGCTTTGCCAGCTCTGCCACCGGATTACAGAGAATATATAATCAGAGCTAATTTCGTATAAATTTCATATTCATGCTACACATATAGTGTATAGTAACAGCTAAAATCAACAATGTTGCAGAGTGACTTTGTGCATCGTGTGAGTGTTTGTCTGTGTATCTGTGTATGTGTATATCTATCGTGGCTCCAGTGTGCTTGCTTGCTGCATGAGGCTATTTGCACTGAAAATGATACACAGTATGTTGTTTGGCTGAGCTTCCTCTAGGTCAGAATGTCAGTAAGTAAAGGTATAATGCTTCGCTTCCACCCCTTCAGACAGAAAACTCTCTGAACTACTGAAACCAAGAACTGAAAGTAAGAACTGAGTCAGTCGCTGCCCACAGTAATGCAGATACAGGCTTCTCCATTTCTGACCCAAAGTCAACAACAAAAATAAAAAGAGAGCGCTCACACAAATATATGATTTACTGCTGCATTGTTGTATAGGATGCACCAAATAAACTGACAACTCTGTGTAACTGTTATAAATGTGGCTTAATCCAAGTGTAAATTCGATAAGCAGCGATGGAAGGAGAATGATAATCTTACCCTCTGTGTGTATCGCGGATACGTAGCTCCAGCTATATCTCTTGACGATGTCCACCATGGCTCTGGCCTGTTGCATATCTGATGGCACCACCCTCATGAAATATTTATACAGGCTCTGTTGGATGGAATTGACATATTCACAAGTCTGGCAGTGTACTTTGTATGTTTCTATGTGACAGTCTGTTTACCAGTTACATGCATTCATGTAAGCTCTGTTTTAGTCCACATTATACTAATGCTGCAGTATTTTGGCCTCCACTCAGCAGTTTAACATTGAATACATTACGATATGAATCGTCCTTGGGATCAGTAATCCATCATAATGAAATATCTGCTTTTATTGCTGTCAAAGCTGCGCTATCGCCAGAGGATAATATTGTTTCAAGTTAGGTTCCTTTGTGAGGTTTACTCTTTGAATTTCATCAAACTCTGAATTCTGTGTTTTGCGGCGATATTACTGTTTTGGATAATTGGTCTTACCTTGTCACTGAGGTCCATGCTTGTGGCTGAGTAAGCTATCTGTGGGATGTTGAAGAGCTGGAGGAGATTTTGCACCTGAATTGCCACAGAGCTGGATCCCGGTCCAATCAGCCCCACAATAGGCTTCTTCGCCTGCAACAGCAAGCTGCCCGCCTCTGCGGTACACCTGCCCTGGCTCTCCTCCTCTTCGTTGGACACTAGCGTGTCCCGGATGAACTCAATACTCTGCTCCAGCGCCACCGCAGAGTGCCAGCACGAATCCCTGGTGTAGAAAGATTGGGTTCAAACTTGTTTAGGCAAGCAGCAGGGAAATAAGAGGAAGATATCTTGGAGTGGCCAATTGGATGCTTTTTAAGTACACAGTGTGCCCCTCATGTTTTCAAAAGAACCGTTTGACTGACAATTTTTGGAGCTGTGAGAAGTCTGCAATCCAAAGTTCAGCCAAAGCTAATGTGTGGTTTTAGCAGTCTGAGTCAAATCATATATTCCACAGTATTTTTATCACAAATGTGCTGCTTTGGATGGTGTTTCCTTTCTGTGCTGTGGCAGAGAGATATTTCCTCTTAGTCACATGTAGCTTTGTTGCTAGGGCACGAGACCAGCATCAGTCTCTCTTATTAGCTTCAGCTGAACTTCTTAAGAATGATTTCTGTATGAAACAGAAATCAGACTGTGGATCACATCTCTCAGTTATTACAGTGTGGTTGCACTTGGAAGGAATCACTTCACACACCTTATGGAGACGAGGAACGACTGTGGGGACCATCTCGTTCAGCATGCTTCATTGAGTGTGAACCTATCTTTTGATTTTTAAGGCAATGTCTCCAACCACCCTGTCAGCAGCTGCTGGTTGCCACCTGAGGGTGAACATCTAATTTACTCCATTGTCTACATTCTCTTCTCTTATAGCCTAATTCTTTAATTTAGAGACTGTGAAAAGCTTCGCCCTCCTTGAGTGATTGGAAATTGAAATAAAAGTACACTGCAATTAATGTGGCGGACCCTGCCTCAGGGTCAGGCATCTGTGTACAGTAACTTCTTACATTTAATGAAAAGCAAGACAAAAAAATAGAGCTTAATTTGTGCTGATTATCCAGAAACAAACTACTAAACTCCTGTTTCTGGCTGTTTGTGAGTCTGCAAGCTGATTGGATCCCTGCCTGGTATTCTAAAGGAACAGGTTTATGCAAAACCTCAAGGTATTATCCCGCCCTGACTGCAGTCTTTCTGCTGTCTCTCACGGACAAATGAGATGAGCCACAATCCTTTTCAATTAGCTCATATATTTTATCATAATTATTATTTTCTGACCTGATCTCGCAGCCTAGGGTGATGTTTGGGAGGATAGTGGGGTCTGCGTTAATCCGATCCAGAGTGTGCATCATGGCCTCCACTCTCTGGATCCCGTACTGCTCACGCACCGCACCGCACTTCCTCTCATGGACCTGAACAAAGTGTAACACAACTGGATTACTATCATTTATCACATATGGAGAAAATGAGCACACACACACACACACATAAGAACACACAGCATGTACCTTGTCTGCAGGTGGTTGGTGATGGACAGAGAACAGAGCTCCTATGATGATGTCACCGGGGATATGTGCTAATACCCGCCTCTCAGTATTCTGGGCTTGGACCCCAACCTTGTCTTTCAGTCCCAGCCAGTTCAGATCAGATCCCAGTAACACAATCACTGTCAACAGCCTTACATACAACCCAC
Organism: Argyrosomus regius; assembly: GCA_946959425.1. Taxonomy (NCBI): domain Eukaryota; kingdom Metazoa; phylum Chordata; class Actinopteri; family Sciaenidae; genus Argyrosomus; species Argyrosomus regius. The sequence continues at coordinate 23,158,929 of OX336896.1, read as the reverse complement.
ATCTATTTGCCATCCCTGTGTTTCTCCTCGTGCTCGCTGCCATCCTCTGTCCTCTTAGAGCTGAGGTTCAGACGAAAGTGTGGTCTTTGGCACGTTGCTTGTAGTGCCAGGGGAAAGGGTTAGACTCCTGAAGAAAATGACAAGGAAGTAAATGAGCTCACCACTTTTCAGTGTAAGACTTTCTCAGACATTCAGCTATTCAACCACAAATGACAGTTTATTTAAAATGTTCTATTTTTACTGCCCTTCCTAAAAGATTTAAAAAAATCAAGTTGCTTTCCATGGTGCTGAAATTATGTTGGCAGACTTAGGTGAAACTAGCATGTAGTGCTGGTGGTCCAATAAACTATCAGCAGCATGTAAAACTCAATTTTATTTTCTATTGAAGAATTCATTCATTATTGTGCCGCACACTCAAAGTAACAGACAACTTCAGCCTACCTGTTTCCTGCCAGCAGCCTCGCGGATGCCATTCCTTTTGAGACCGTTTCCATCACACAGGAGCAGTAACAAGAAAAGCGCTGCAGGTTTCTGCTCAAGCTCAGTCTGGCGCCTGGCTACAGCAAACTGCAAATAGCAGCAGATAATATAGCCGGTTATTGGAACATGTTTGACTTACTGACGCACACACGGCGCCCCCCCTCCTTCTCCATCTCCACCTCCACCTCCTCCTCCTCCAAAAAGACAGTGGAAGGCATGGAGTAGCAACAGTGACTAAATTAGTACTGTGGGAACTGTGGAAAGCTCCGGGAGGCGAGCCACATTTCATTAAACATGAAAAAAAGAAAGAAGTAAACAAATAGATGAGGAAACTAGTAACGAATAAGACTTATAACAGCTCAGAGGTGTTAAATATGGAGCGTGAGCGCTTCTCTGCAGACGATTGGCTGACTGTTAATTGATGAATTTGCACCTAAAGCTCGTAATGCTCCCAAATCCGCCGCCTGTTTCACCCTATTATTGTGACTGTGACTCGAAATGATTAAAAAGCTTATCACACGTGTCGTTTAAATTACCCAAACACGATGGATGAGAAAGGTTGCTACCTTTAACTGGAAAAGTTCCAGTTTCAGGATGTCAGGATGTTCAACAGTCATGCAAACATGGTTTTGTGGTTCAGGTCGATTTGTCTCCATTCAGGGGCTGAAATCTGAATGTCTCATGGCCTTCCATTAAATTACTCATCATGCTCTCTGTGTTCACAGATACAAGGTTCTTCTGAGTTGGATGGAAAATGATAATGTCCAGGGCATGAAAGAGAAATTATCCTTTAAATGCACTTCCACTGCAACTCTTTCCCTCTCTTGCCTCAGGCCTCAGTGACTCCAGACATAATTAAAAGTCTGTTTGCTTTCATATAAAGTGCACTTATTACCTGATTTAATGTATTTCTTTCCACATTGTCAGGAGACCATATTTTTAAGTCATTTAAGAGTTACCAAACTAGAAGCACTGTGCTCACAGGTTAGAATCGTGACCTAACAAATAGGTAAATCATGAAAGGGTGAGACACAAATTTGACCTCAGGCATAATTATGCTGCGTTGTGGTGAATGGCTTAATCTGCAGTGGAGAAACAACTGAATCCACAAAGCCCACAATCAGCAGTCAGCGAGTGAAATACGATTTGATACCACATGAATACATGTATGAAAAGCTTAGGACGTGGCACAGCAGTGGTTAACTTCAGCTGATCGAGTGGAACATCCAGCTTTAACTTAGAGAAGCTTCACTGTAGCTGAACCGTATAGGGGGCAAACATGTTGATCTGAGCAATATGGGTACAGTCAATCCTTCTGTGATAGAGCTGGGAATAAGATACTTGGAATTCACAGTAATTCATTTACAGTTCAGCAGTTCAGTAGTTTCTTCTATAAGATGCAGGGATCATCAGGGCTTTGCAGGCTCCCAGCTGAATTTCAAGTCACAGTTCGTTAGCAGTGATTGTAAATCATGTAAGGATGTGAATGTTTTGTTGGGTAAGCTCTTTGATGCACATCCTACATAACGACATAACATCTTTGTTATGGAGGTTCATTACTAGGAGCCAAATGAATGAATCGCTGTCTAAACTTTGCTGCTTTGTTAGTTGCCTGGGGAGACTGAGACAAAGAGGAGGTGAACTGCCATCTATAGGGACAGAATGGTGCTGGAAGTAGTCACATGGCGCCCTCTCATGGAGACTCATTGCTGTCACGGACAGAACCGTCCATACAGTCAACACAACGGAAGTCACCAGTGGACTGAAGTGTGAGTTACGTTTCATGTCTTTGACACAGAATGCATTCATTCACCTATTTTCTCCCTCAAATGCAACCACCAAACTGCAAAACACACATTTTGTACATGTTTACTCATTATAGTCTCAAGATCTAACAGTACAAAATGACTGTAAATAAGACCAGTGTGCTACATCTACATCTAAAAAGACTCCTAACTGGGACCTACAACACTGGGTTCCTACTGTTATTCTTTGACCTTTATGAAAGACTTGTGACGGATGAGAGAAGGGGAGAAAGTTAAAGCAGAGTAAAGACAATTTTGCAATTGTATCACTGTCCGCCTCCAGTCACAAAGTGAATTAGAGTCCACCCACAGTGACACTAATTGTAATGCTACCTATTGTTAGTGATTTTTATGATCATTATATACAGTATAATCAGTGGCAAATTGTTTCTTACTTGTCAGACAAAAGTTAGTGTTCTGGTACAAGAGTTGATTCTGAGATGTGTAAGAAATGCAGCACTGGATAAACAAAGCTTTACAAGCAGCAGATTATTTAACACTGTTAACACTGAAGAAGCTGAAATATGGAGGAGCTTACCTGAGGGAAGTTTGATTAACTAAAGCTAACTAACGGTCAACTAAAGGTCAGTTGGCAATGTTCATGTGATGTATGACAAAGACATCATTCTTTTATGACCCCAGATTGTTTGTAGTTTCAGTAGTTGTAAACTAAATAACAAAAAATAATTAAATAATTATAAACAAAAGTAATATAACTTCTTGAATTTACTGCAAAATGTAGTTAAACTACTAGTTTATGCACATGCGTTGGGGCAACACTGATTAAATGTTTTGGTTGCATTGGTGCATTTTGGATGTGAGAACAGTAACTGTTGTGCTGAGCTGCATGTTGGTAAAGACAAGTCACTATAGAGAAATGTGAGTCAAAAACAACACATGCACATTCATTAGACTACAGGTCAAAGGTCAGGGTGGTTGTGGTCACAGGTGTAGAGCATCATGTGAGACAGCAGCAGTGAGAAAGCACAAAGGGCATTGAAATGTTCTTCCCAGAAAGCATTTCATGAAAGCAAATACCACAACTTGCGCCTTGGGGAATGGATTTCTCTTATCATGCTCATCAGCTTCTGTACTCAATAAATCTGTTGTTTAAATCCTCGGTAGGTGGTGTCACAGGGGTCTTATGATGCAGTAAGTGCACTAATGGCACAAATATTGGGCAACATTTTAGCAAACACAAAAGGGAGTTTTAATTTTGTCAAATGTGCAATTAAAACATCATTTCAGAAACACATTTTATTATACATTTATTTATTAAAAGCTTTAGAAATGTCTTTGAATTCTCACAGGGTCTCATTCATTTCCATCAGTTTATACCTGAATGCAGTATGTGAATATGTTTGAACTTAAATAATTTGTTGTGATCTGCCCTCAACCTTCTCAAGTCACAAGAAGTGGACAATGGAACAAAAAACAAAAAACAAAAAAAACATATAGCCTACGTGTATAAAGGCTACTGTTCATACACAGACTACATATTGTATGACACCCTAGACATACAGTACATGAAATATTTTCTCTCCTTAACCTTTCTCTGATTATTTGTGTGTAGACATGAGTTACATTTTCTTGCACCCTTGCAGCAGCAGCAGCAGACCACACTCCCAGTAGAAAATCACTGTACAATCATTGTAACCACAGAATCTGGTCTGTGTGGTCTGCAGGCTCTAAGGGATTTTTTCTTTGCTATTTTCTTTAGTTGTATCATTCTATGATAAAAGTCACAATGATGGTATTAAACTTTGATGAGGCTGCCCTGAGCAGATCTCATAGTACAAATGCTTTATTGAATGTTTCTTTTCTCCATGACTTAATGACTTCAACTGCGTTCTTTGGATGTCTGCCTTTGGGCTGATTGCCCCCCTTCATGAAGTAAGCTTCACCCTGGGGTTATGTGCCATGTGACTGGCTCAACAAAGAGGGGAGGGGTGCGCCCAAGAAAAAACCCTGAAGAATTTAAACTCGTGAAAGCATCGCCGTGGTTGTGGTTTGCCCACTTTGTGTATTTGCCTCACACTTCTCGGTGACTGCTTTCCGTAATGTGGCCCCTGGTAATCAGTTTCATGGTATGTTTGGCGCCCAGCTATCAACAGTTCCCCCGTCTGTGCGCCACCCGGGAAGCTTTGCGCACCAAGGAGTGCTGCCCGGCCTGGGAAGGGGACCGCTCACCCTGCGGAGCCAGCTCGGGTCGAGGCTTCTGTCAGGATGTGGAAGTGTCGAACCAGCCTGACGGGCCGCAGTACCCCTTCTCAGGGTTGGACGACAGGGAGAAGTGGCCTTTGGTTTTCTACAACCGGACTTGCCAGTGCGCAGGGAACTTCATGAGTTTTAACTGCGCGGACTGTAAGTTTGGATACTTCGGCGTGAACTGCAACGAGAGGAGAGAGTCTCTGAGGAGGAACATATTTCACCTGTCCAGAGCCGAGAGGATCAGGCTTGTGTCCTACCTGAACTTGGCCAAGCAGACAGTCAGCAGGGACTATGTTGTGGTCACCGGGACCTACCAGGAGATGGAGAACGGCTCCAACCCGATGTTCTCTGATGTGTCTGTGTATGATTTGTTTGTGTGGATGCATTACTATGTGTCCCGGGACGCGCTGTTAGGTGTGCCCGGGAATGTGTGGACTGATGTGGACTTTGCCCACTGGGCGCCTGCTTTTCTCCCGTGGCACCGCGTGTACCTGCTGCACTGGGAGCACGAGATCAGGAAGCTGACCGGAGACATGAGCTTCACCATCCCATACTGGGACTGGAGGGATGCCCAGGGATGTGACGTGTGCACGGACGAGCTGATGGGAGACCGCAGCCCCCAGGATCCGAGTCTTCTCAGCCCAGGCTCAGTCTTCTCTTCTTGGAGGGTAAACTCAGTCATTCATCTTCTTTCCTACAAGTTTTCACTTTAGCTCTTCTCTCCTCTCCTCTTTTCTTTTCTTGCTTTTTTAAATATATTGAAGTAGGATTCAGTTGTGAAGTGCTGTACCCTTAAAAATAAAGGTTCCAGTTAGAACCTGGTTCTTCATGATGATGCCATATCACTGTAAACAACAACAACAACACCACAAACTTTTGTTGTATGGCCTAACTTTTTATAATATTACAGTAATAGGATATTAGTACTGTTGATTTCACATTTAAAGTTGCCATTTTATTCCATAATTGTATAAATCTGTAGATTTTATGGTGAAAAACTGTCAAACCATGACAGTAAAAGACCATAAAATATGCCATTCAAAATTACAGTGTTTTACTGTACAATTAATAGTCTCTAATATAAAATACTCCCTTAAAATGGCATATCAGTAAAGGTTATGAAACATGTTTGACTGTCATATTTCATGATGGTCTTTTAATCTATTGGTTTGGCAGTTTTTTACTGTAAAATCTACAGGCACTTTTTACAGTGTAGGGAAACTTTTTTGCAAGAAACTTTTTTAACTGGTTCTTCCCAAAATTTAATGTAAATAGTAATTGTCCCTGAGTTCATTCAAGGTGTAATATATAATCAATTAAATAAGAATAATTCATTTTAAATGCAACATTGGGTAAATTACTTTTTTTTTTTCAAAACCAGGTTACACTGCTGCAAAACTTCGACTTAAAGAACCAGTAATCAATATTCAAAAGAACCTTTAAATGGAAAAAAAACAAAAAACACTTTACAGCAAAAAAGGGTTCTTAAGGATATAAATGTTCTTAAAGAACTCAGAGTGCCCCAGAGCACTTATCAAGAATAAGTTTTTACACATTTAGACACTTTTACTCGCTACAGGTGAACAGCCTAGACGACACCATAAAACTTCCCCAGTTGATTACTTACATTAAGACAATTATACTAGTTTTCTAAAAAAATATGTTTAAAAAACCAAATGAGGCATTATTAAAAAGGTGCTAATCGCTACAGTTAGTTTTGGCCTTCTTGGGTGAGATTTACCTTGGCAGTGATTAACCCATACAGGAACAACAAATGTCACTTCATTGCTGGGATTCGGGTTGATGCTCTCATGGGGTGTATTATTTCTCCATCAACAGGTACTGTGCTCCCAAGCCCAGGACTACAGTGACAGAGGTGTGTTATGTGATGCCAGGGAAGAAGGCCCATTACGTCGAAACCCAGGAAACCACAATCATAATGTGGTTCAACGATTACCAACTTCAGCAGAGGTGGAGTTCACTCTCAGCCTGACCAACTATGACACCGGAGCCATGGACCGCAGTGCCAATATGAGTTTCAGGAACACTCTGGAAGGTCGGATAAGCTTGACCACAGATGCACACACATTATTATATACAGCTCTGCACTGCTACTCTTCACTCCCACTGTGTTAATGTGGTCTGCCTGCTCCCTGCATGTGTTGTGTGGGATGTTCTGTTTGTTGTTAGTGAGGATTCACACTTCTGACATTAATCTAGCTAATTTGCACTCTATGGATAACATATGAATCCATACTCACCACATTTATAAGACTCATAACTTAACAACCCAACTTTTTGGTTTTAATAATGCATATATTGCAGGAAGCTGTTATAATGGTCCATAAATAAGTATCCAGGTTGAGTCCTTTGTCAATGGATTATTATTATTATTATTTCTGAGTCATTTAACAGCAATTTGCAGATGATTAACAAGTCATAAATAACTACTTTAAATTACTATCATTTCTAAGTATGCAGTGGACATTGAATTTATTGTAACTGAGGCTTACAAATAATCAAAACAACTATTCAGCAATTGTATTGTGCATCTCTAAAATGTCTCTCAGGACTCTGGCAAATATGTAGCTGATTTCTGGGTGTGCATTAATCTCAGGGTTGGAATTAACATGAGTTCAGGAATATAAACTTTGCATAATTCACTTGGGTTGAGTAAGTAGGTTGAATATCAACACAGAACTATCCAAATGAAGTGCTGTCTCCGGCGGATTTAAAGGCGCGTGATGGTTTCCTAGGACACATTGGGTCTGAACATATTTACATATCTCATAAAAAGAGATAGTCTACTGTGGGAGAGCTTTATAGAGAGTTGCTATATTGCCATACGCATCCTGTTAAAAGATAATGTTGTCTGCCTGACAGGTTGATTTAGTGTGACAATATCTCATTTTACTACAAAAAGCCTTTATTATTCTAACCACTACATGCTGCTAACATCTTGCAGGATTCGGGGATCCTCAGACTGGGTTAGGAAACAGTTCACGCATGAGCATGCACGCTGCTCTCCATGTGTTCATGAACGGCTCCATGTCCTCTGTGCAGGGCTCAGCAAATGACCCCATATTCCTTCTCCACCATGCTTTTGTTGACAGGTGAGTTGTACACATTTTTCACATTTTTGCAGTTTGAGTACACTTAAACACTTGCACCTGACAGCACTGCTGACTTTGTTTTTATTCTGTATGAAAGCATTTATGAAGAGTGGCTCAGGAGGCATAGACCATCTCCATCACAGTACCCAGAGGCTAATGCTCCCATAGGGCACAACAGTGAATACAACATGGTGCCCTTCCTGCCCCTTCACAGAAATATTGAATTCTTCATCTCCAGCAAGGACCTGGGATATGAATATTCATACCTGCTAGATGCTAGTAAGTTCTATTATCCACACTGATTTGCATTTAAGGACCTAAATTACAGATTTTCTCTGCTAATGTCTTCATTCTTCTGCTACATCTTTACAAATCTGCCCATTGAAGACAAAATTTGAACAACTTCTTGTGTCTTTCTTCCAGACCAGAGGCTAGCAGAATCCATACGTCCCTACCTGGAGGAACTGCAGGATGTGTGGCCGTGGCTGCTGCTTGCAGGGTTCTGTGGAGGAATTGTATCAGTGAGCATGGCCACCGCTGTCCTAACTGTAAAACGGCGATACCGAGGGTCACCTTGCCTGCATGGGAGGAGGTGGAAAAACTTATTTGCTCTCCCAGAAAGACAGCCACTTATCTGGAGCAGTGACACACAGGAAAGCAGCCACCGTAACTACCAAACAAATATATGAAGGCGCTGACAGTCCTGTGTGGTCACGCACACATCTATGAATTTTAATATCAAAGCACTGTGAATCATGTATTACATTAAGCCTATAATCTTTGTTTGTGCATAAATGTTGAAATGGGTCATCAGACATGTTAAACTTTGAATGTTCTGCAACTTGTCAAGTCCTACACATTAGATGATTTCAGACAGGGTCTGTGCAACAGTTACGGTTTATGTCACGGAAATGTTCCATGATGACTTTTCACATTTATTTTTTTGGAGGGGGTTAACAAGGTTTCAGCTGATTACCTTCAAAATCTGAATCTGCAGGAGTGTTGCATCAGTCATGTATGGAGGCATTTATTATGAAGGAACAATATCCAATATACAAACTCTTCAGATAATTCTACAGAAGCCTTGAGGGACTTGTTAATGATCTTCACGTGGGAGTCAATGTTTTTGATTAACGTTTAAACTGATTCATGGTTGTGGTGTGAGATGTGCTATTGAGGAGCTGATAGTGTCTCCGCAGATGTCACGGACTGAGACATCTCCGCAGCACCAGGACCAGGACCAGGAGTTCAATACTCTAACCTTAAGAGTTATGCAATAGTTTAAAGAACTTTCTGACATTTGTAAAAGTCACTGCAATTCCCCTAAGTCGCATGTGGTTCTAAATCCTCACTCAAAAGGTCACGCCTGCTTAAATTCAACACAAGTGTTTCATTTCTCGAAGTCTCAACTTTTAGAAGAGTCTGCCGTTAATACCGCTCTTAACAAAACTTGCTCTGCGTATGCTGTATGTGTGCAGGAGGAATATTCACAGTAGGATGTAAACCAGTTTCAAAAGTTGAACACAAAAGTTTATTTTTGGTAAGATAAATCCGTTCCCTAAATCATTTTACCCATAGGTCACGGTCTCATTCAGCCAAATTTAACTCATACATTCTAAGCCTAGAGACATGCTTAGCATAGCATATTTATAATATACTTACTTTGCTCAAAATACTTTATATTTGGTTGCCATTCTCAGATATTACAGTACATTCTCATTATTAAAACTGTGCTATATTGTTTGGACAAAAAATGAGGAGATAAATACAGCATTGATTATTTGGAAGCAAAACATGTACAAAATATGCATTAGGTAGAATCGTGTAAAAAACAACAACTTTAAGAGCAAATCTACAATTTTACCTGTGGGAAAAGGTGAGATAGTCCGCTGGCAAACATTTCACTTCCAAGTTTAAGAGTCCAGAGGAAGTATAGTATTTATTTTAACAGTTTATTCAGAATAAACTCCATATTATACAAGTGTGGACATTTTTAGAGATCCAAATTTCCTACTCAAACTACACAGAGCAGCTTCATTATCATGAGAGTATACATCTGTGAAGACAGCGTTTGACTGATGTGATCCATGTGGACAAAAAAAAAAAAAAAAAAAAGCAATAATTTATACAATTTATGAAAGCAGAGGATGGAATGATTCTTCCCAAACACTGTTGAAAGATGGTCCAAACTGTGGCCCATCACGTGACCTGTGTGGTCACACCTGACTGCCATCTTATAGTGTGGTGTTAGTTTCCAGGCGATTTCAGTGCAATTAACGGGTTTGTCACCTTTGACTTGAAAGTCTAGGAAAAGTCAGTGTTCCCTTCGTTATCATTCAGTACTTTAGTGAAAAAACTGTTGTAAAAACACTTGAAGATTCTTTCTTTTTCATTTCAACTTATATAATAATCAATAAAAAAAGGACCAAAACCTCAGAAGAACAAGCAACATGAACAATGTTGACTGGTAAGAATGAAAGGGGAAACAGTTGAAGAGTAGAGGCCAAAGTTTCATGACAGCAAAAGAGTCAACTCTTTAGAGAGGTAAGGAATGGACTGTGTGGCCTTGAATTCAGCTAAAAATAAACACTATGTTTTTGTTTTCATTCCTCATCATTCATCTTCATTCTCGCTATCGACCTCCTCTTCTTTCTTCTCGCTCTCCTTGGGTGGGGGGACGGGAGGGGGAAGGTCAAGACGAGCCCATGACATGACCTCGGACTTCTTCATGGCGACCTCGATCTTGGCGGCCATCATGTTCACTATACTTTTACTGACATCAATCACCTACAATGAAACAAGGCAGCGTGACAAAGCTGAGCTTAACAAACAGATGGTAAAAAATGTAACCCATCAGAACTGTAGTTGGGTGCATCTTCAAAAAAAAACAGGTTCGACAGCAGAGTTAGAGGAATGATCTGAACCCCTACTGATCATCTCTTAGATACAAGTTTACTTAAATCAAATTGTAGCATGATTATGTGCACAAAAGCCCTTTGGTGATCAAAGATGAGCCATTCTGGCAAACAAGGACGACAAATTCAGACTAAAATCATGTTTTATCTACTACAATTACTGCCATTTTCAATCCACCTGCAATGGTCCCTAGTGTAGATCTGTAGCATGTCATAATCGCTCATGAAAGTATGTTATATTGTGGCATCTTGACTGCTGACAGTTAAAGTGAATGCTGTACTTACTCCCCACAAGCTGATTTTCTGCTCAAATTCCTTCTCTCCTTCAAATATAACATGGATGTTGAGCTGAGGGAGAAAAGAAGAAATGATTAGATGGAGAAGAACACGATCAGAACATAAGCAGTTTAAATATGGTCAGAGATGATCTGACAGACGTCAGTATCTCTCACCGTAGTGCTGTTTGCATCCACGTAGCTAAGCTCCGGGACGGCGTTCTTGGCGTAGATAGAGATGATGACCTGCGTGCCGGTCTGATGCCAGTCAAACCGACATGGAACCACTTTGTTACCCTGCAAGGAGATTTCAGATTAACAACATTTGAAGTCAGTGGGCCATGAAGCATCATCTCAACTATTTCAGTGCCACCACTAGATGGAGTCGTAGCTGAGGCTCTTTCACACACATGAGCGACACCTACCGCATCCTTTTTCCTCCATAGATGTGTTCCCTTGGTGCAGCCCTCTTGAGAGAGGAAGGTGTTAAAGTCGGAGGTTTTCCTCTTACAACAGCTCCAGTATTTCATCCTGGAGATGCAGGAAAACACATAAACTCACTGGATTTTTACCAATCAATACCGTGTCACTCAGGAGAACCAGAAAACAAGACTAACAGGAAGATACTGGCGCCGCTCTTCACACTACTTTTACAGTTTCCAGAGAGTCTCTACTCTTTTATGTCAATACAGCGAAGCACAGAAATGGAAAGTCAAAGGTTTTTAAGTGTGAATTCAAACATTTCTTTATAATAAGATAAAATATGAGCAGTAATACTAACCCCTCGTGGAAGATAGGAAATCCAGAGTGGTACGAGCACACATCCGAATCGCTTGCAGGTCCATCAAAACTCTAAAGAGAACAACAAAAGTGTGTTTAGAATCACTGAGGCAGATTGTTTTTGTCCTAAAAAAATATAAATAGGGGTAAACTGCACATTCATGGTACTTCCTCTCCTCCATCTCCTCAGTTAATAGTCAGAGGTTATTGAACTGACAAGTCTAAAATGATTTCTCCAGTAATGTCATCTCTTTGCAGATGAATGGAGCCATGCAGAAAATCTATTTCTTATTAAAAGATATTTTCAAATATTGTAATGATAGAGGTGAACCTATAATTTTCTGGGAATGAGTAATAACTGAAAAAAATGTTTTTAAATGTACCAACTCAGACTCTACCAAGACCCTAACTGATTAATCAAGTAAAAAGCAGGCAGCCCTTAAGAGAGTATCTCATGGCTTTCAATCAAATCAGTTAAAGTACAATTATGTAAATCATTAAAGTCCCACTCCAAGCTTCAACAAAGCCCAAGTCAATGCAAATGTTCCTTACAATTTATTTTCTAATCTTGGGGGGTTCTGCTCCGACAGGCCTGATTAGCTTGAGAAAAAAAAAACGACTTTGCATTTGTCTCAGAGCGAATGTGGAGGAGGAAAAGGAGCTGTATCTACTCCCCCCTTACCCAGAGCTGTGAGCTCTTTTGGGGCATCATAGTTTCTTTGTAAGGATCAGCTTGGATCATGATTTGTTTTTGTTTTTAATTTAATGACAACTGTTCATAGATTTATTCAAATATGTTAATTGAATTTGGGGTAGAAATTGAGAAGAAGTGGAAATGTGTTTGGGAGATTCCACGAGCATGAATTAGTATAAAACAAGAATTAAAACATGTTTGTTTTTGACCTATTTCAACAGCACGAGAAGTTACCCCAGAAGAAAATTCACCTACTTTAGTACATCCTCCATTTTTACAGCACGTTCCGATCTTGATCTCGTCACCATCTTCCTCTAGAGAGACAGAGAGAGAGAGACGCGTAAGGATTGACACCCACACTTTGAAGAGCACCTTAAAAAATGCATCCAGAGTCATGATGAGTTGTCCTGTCCCTGTCAGCTTTTTACTCAAATGCCATGATGTGAATGACGCAGGTGACGGCAAAGTCCCAGCGGCCATCCATTAACTTCCACTGTCAACGTGACCTTCCTGTCTACTAGAATAAGATGTGGATGGAGGTAGTCTATAATAAAGAGGACAGAAAAAAAATAGAGTCGTGTTCTCACCTTTCTTGTCTGCTGCATTTTCAGAAAGTTTCAGTTTCTCCAGAGCCTGCTTCAGAGAACCAGAGACTTTATGCTGCATTCTCACCATCGGCTCATCAGCGCTGTAACGGAAACACAAGAACATATAACGTACCAATAACACAGACGGGATTTGTTTGTCAATTTATAAACTGTTTTTACTTTTACAACCAAGGCATACGTCACTGACAACAACACTCCTCTGATACAAAACCAACCCAAGACCAACACACTACTCGAAAGGAGTTTCACTATTCAGCATTAATCGCCTCATTAGTTGCTGGTCCACTTTCTTTTGAACTCTGCTCGGAAGTATCTGGGGTAAAAGATCCTGTGCTAGAATATGACTGATGATTTCAGGCTGATTCAATAACTCAGATACTGTACCTATCCTTTCATGCATTTGATATTAGACCAGAATAATAAAGAGCAGAGTGCAGCCCATGGACTTCATTAGGATGTACAGTTTTAAACTGGAAGCACTGTGGATGTACTGAATGGAGAAAAGTCTGTTCCACATCGTAAAATATGACTTCACTATTGGCTGAAACTTTGCTGTTCCTAACCTTGGTCTGCGTATCGCCTCCTGAGGCTTTGGTGCCGAGATGATGTACTCGTTAAACTTTGGTTTTTGGTCGTCTGCTTCTTTCTTTTCTCCCGATGATGTCACATCTGGTTTCACCGGCTCGGGGGGCTTCTCCTTGTTGTGGGGACCTTTTGTGCAGCCCTGTGTGGAGAGAGACACAATGAGATATCAGGCCAACGTGTTCACAACGTGTTCACAACGCGTTCACAGCAAAAGGCGGTAGTCAATGCCTATGAAGACAATAGACAATGAAAACATGACCACGGAGGATTGAAGTTATGGATCAAAACAGGAGCAGAAACTTACAACAATGCTGAGGAAGTCTGAGAAATCAGTAGTTCTTCTCTTGCAGCAGGACCATCCCTGGAGGAAGTCAGAGAGACGTTAAGTTTGACCAGATAACGAGACACAAGCTAAAGGGAATTTTCAGGCATTTTACCTTCAGTGCGTCGTGGAACACCGGGACTCCTGGATGATACGTGCAGACATCTGTGAAAATAAAACACACGTGTGCTACAAATATCTCATGTGAATACATGCAAACGTGACTGTCGAGGTAAAAGAAAAGAAACATCAAGCTCTTAAAATACACTGTGGCAAAAAAAAAAAAAAAAAACTAATTTGTTTTCATTTGAGAATGAAAAAACTTCAAATAATCTATAGCCCCTTTTTAACTGTTTGATGGGCACCACAGCTTTGATGGTAAAGCCCTACAACATCAGTGATGTCTCCTCCCTTTCATGTGTGGTATAAGTCTCACAGGACTTGGTCAGCGGCGTCTGATGCTGCCTTCACAGTGCAGTCTGAAAAACTGAGCAGCAAAATGTTAAACTGGACTGGAAAGTTTCCAGCAGCGTCTGAAGGCTGTACGGGGTCAAGCCTGTACAGAAAACAGTGTTTATCACAGTGTACTCTGGTGTTTTTTAATAAAATAAACCTAATATGTTGAGATGAATGTAAAGTAAATTGTGTGTATATTGTAGGACATAATACTGCAAAAATACCCTTCTTTCATGGTACAGTAATTCTGTAGTTGAGTATTAAAAAAACAGGATTATGTTTGGAGAACAAGAAGTGATCATAAGTCCAAAAGTGACAGTGATACAGAATAATGCATGGATTAAACAAACAGACTCACTGAACTAAAAAATACAGACGGATAAAGAGAATTTGAGCTTCAGTAGATCATGACTTTTTGATGCTCAGTATTAAACTTCAGTTTGATAAGAACAGACTGCAGTTTTAGATAAAACTTAAATGATCTGCATTTTTCTTTATGAAGCGCGGTACTCAAAATTAATTATTCATTGAGGAAATGCACTGAAAAGACTCAGACATTTTCTGTGGAGAAAAAAAGCTTCTTAAACAGAAACAACAAACACGATCAAATCTGAACACAAGATCACTACGCATTAAAACTTTAGAATAATACAATTTTAAACTAATGGATTCATGATATATTTCAGATTTGCCTGAAGTGCAAAGTATAGCTTGATTTTTTTAAATGTCCTCTTTTTGGAACTTCCTTAAAAGACAAATCACTGAACTGAAGAAAAAAGAAAATTGGCTGGATGACTCCATAAATTAGACATTTAGCTCACAGTACAGTCTGAGCTGTGCCAGTGCCATGCTAATGCTTTAGATACACCTCTTAGGTACTCCTAAAAGGTAATGATGATATACTCTGGTGTTATGAAAAGAAAATGGAAATTAGACCTGACTCACGCATTGTGCATCTGGTAATACACAATGTCATATTAGCTGAAGACAGAGGCAGCTATTTCTAACCAAAAGAAATAAGCGACTCATTGAGGGTTTGTTGTGGCAGGTGAAGGCAACAATCCCACCGTGAACGTCCAATTAGATTTATATCAGCAGCTTCATATCAACAGTGATTTCAGGAGCAAACTTCATCTCGAGATCGAGAAGTGAATTATTGTGACAATGTGTCCTTGTGCTGTTGTGGGTGTACTGCACTTCTAGAAGTACACACAGGTTGTACCATAAAGATGTGTGAAGATTTGAATTTGTATATAGCATCAGCTAAATGTGTGAGGAGTTATTAATCACATAAACCAGGATGACAAACACTATAAACGGTGTGCCAAACTTGTAAACACCAAGCATGGCCTCTAACATGAGAACAGGGGAAGAAGATTTTCCTCCCTCATGATGATGAGTGCTGCTTCAAATGTCTGCGGCTCTCCCGAGGCGTCTTGTGTTACATTAAATCGAGGGCTTGGCTGGCTGTGTTGGTGAGGAACACGCACTGTAAACATGTAATGACTGCGTCTGTCAAATGTCCTGGTTTTTATGAGGCCCCTGGTTATTGGGGAGGCTGCTCCCACTTTCGCAGACTGATATTCAAGCTGCTGGCAGGAGACAGTGTGGGTTCAAAATATATCTTGGCTTTTCACCGCCACGAGCCCTTCTGGTAGTGAGGAGGAGGATAAGCTCATGAATGCATATTCCATATTTTCATTTCTTATAAGTTTCTCAAACTTTGTTCTGCTAGTTTAGCATCAGACTTGTGATAATGTAAGGTTTCTAATGAGAAAACTACCACGACATGAGGATGTTTTAACTTCTTTCTGTATGTAGGGGCTGCTGTGTAAGTGTAACAGCATCTACATCCAGTTAACTTCTTACCTACTGGTCCCACTCTTCTCCAAGGGCGCCAAACAGCCATTTTATGGCCATTTAACCCACTTAACCCACTTAACACGCAGTCCAGTGGACTAACATTAGTAATGGACAGTCCCAGTGTGTTTCCTGTCCCTCACCGTTCACTCAGGTTAAGTGTCCCTCGCCTCTTCGTCTTTCGAGTTGTTAAAAAAGCGATTTTTTCGCAACACTCTGCTAACAGTTATAGTTATGATTCAGCACTGGGAAATGTTAGATAGACTACATGTAATAAAAACACCGTGTTGTGTGTAACTTTAACCCGCTAACTGTGTGTCCTGTCCGGGACAATGGTGCTGGAAAAGTCTCCCTCGAGCTCGCTTATCACAAGAGCTCGCTTAGCGTGCCTACAACATCATGCTAAGTCGCTCGTGTTATTTAGCTTCCTGACTTATAATCGACCGCAGTGTTAATGAATGAAGTTGCTACAGTCCATTCAGCTAACTAATATATAAGGTTAGCTACGTGGGCCCATCAGGCCTGAGCGCTGTAGAAATTTCCAGATGATCAGAGGTTAACGTTAGCTTGCTAACACACCGGGCACAGCGATAGTTAACTAAGATACTACTCACCGTCTGGGTTATTTTCTGGATCAAACCGCTGTCCACATCCCTTATTATAACACAAAACAGACATGGTGTGGGATGAAACGAGTTTAACTGATGGGAAGATGTGTAACCAACCACTAAAAAAAAGCTCGTGTGTGTGTGTGAGATAACGTTAAGGAGCCGCCGCAATCGTCACTGCTGTACATTACACTGGTCTCACTTCCGGATATTCTCGGCTACACTCGGCTACACTCGGAGCTCGCCCAGCCCGCCTCCTCCATCCTGTGAGCGCACCGTGGTCCCACACAAGCGACAACTGATGCTGACTGCTTCTAAACTTGCGTTAAGCGACACGTTCTTCATGCCACATATTTATCGGACCATAACCTTTCAGCCAACGAACACCGAAGTGTTCAACGTCAGTTTTCTGTTAACTGTTGCAGATAAAATAGTCAACTGCACTCAGGGTTACAGTAGGCAGGTGCATGAAACTGGGGCAATAGCTATTTAGTTTTACGAGGATGGCTGCAGCGTAGTAGACTGTCGGGATATGTGCACATGAATTTTTCCATTTCGCGCATCAAGCGTCGACTTCTGCGCGACTGTTTTGCGCATTTTTTCCTCTTTTTGAATCACTGTCGGAGAGAGGATGAGGAAGAATTTCCATTCACTGATAACAGCTGTTTCGTCTGAAGGTAGGGCACGCTGCAATGTGTGAGTAATGTCTCTGTCAAGTTAATTAAGCTGCAGACTGTAGCTACAGACAGAAGCTTCAGAAACTCGTGAATTTTGCACGGAGGCGAGCTCTGTTGGATCTTCACCAACATGACGGTAGAAATGCTCCCCAAATGTCTCCCGGGACAGTCTCCCTCTGGGGAATGTTGATTTCTGTGGTTATATTTTGACAGCCTGTTTGGTGCTCTAGGACCTCCATAAGTGGGCTCAAATTTATTTATTTATTTTTTATTTATTTCTATTATTTGACTTTCTGTTGAAGTTTTGTAATGTTCAAGAAAATGTTATATATTCAGTATACAGCAGCCTATACAATATTTAAAAGCATTTGTAAGAAAAAAGACACAATGTTTTAAATTAGGCCACCTCATTTTCTCTTTACTTTTCGTTACTGGCTGATATTTAGTGGGCTGGAACTTTAGCTCTGTGTTTTAGTTAATTAAAAAGGTCTTTGTGCAACTAATTTCTGAGTTCACAATGATGCTTCTCAGTTTACATTTCCTCTTTGGAAAATAGCACCACCACTATCATCACTGGCTAAAGACTAAAAAGTCCTTGTTGAGTCTTTTAGTCAGTCTTGTAACAGTGATTGTTCCTGATCCCTGATATTTTATTTGGTGACATATGTTTCACTGAGTCTGTGTAAGTGTGCTGTGCTTTGATGTGGTTTTTAAAGCTTTGTCTTTGCTTCTGAGCCTTTTGGGTGTTTGAATGCAAAATGTTTGAGCGCAACATTGAATATGCTATCATATCCCTGTAGTGATAAGCAGTACCCCTGAAATGTCTTTGTAACTTTTGTCTCACAGTTCTCTATCAAAATTTTAGCATGCAGAGAGCATGTCTCGAACACCTCACCAACTGAATCCAGATCTGTTTTTCTTTGTTATTCTTTCCAAATATAGGCTGACTGAGTGATGGAATAGTGATGCCTAATCGGTGGGGAAATATGGTTCCTCTACTCAGCCTCCCTCTTCTTTTTCTTTTTATTTGCTTTTTCCTCCTCCTCTGTTTCCCTTCAACTCATGCCCAATTCCTGCCAGAACTCAGACCAGGACAAGGCCTGCTGCTCTTCACCCAGCCTGCCTATAATGCCTCCATCTTTGAGAACTCTGCTGCAAGAACCTACACCAGAAGTGAGGTCAAAATGGGCATCATTCTTGGGCCACCCCGGTCTTTAGACATAAAATATTCCATTGAGTCTGGAGACAGTGAGGGACTCTTCCAGGCTGAAGAGTTTGTAATGGGAGATTTTTGTTTCCTTCGTATACGCACTAATGGAGGCAGTGGTGCTACATTGAATCGGGAAGTACAGGATAATTACACACTAACAGTTAAGGCATCTGCCCAAGGAGGCCTAGAAGCCTTAGCCACTGTTTATATCAAGGTCTTAGACACCAATGATCTCCGACCTCTCTTCTCCCCAACCTCCTATTCATTCGTTGTTTCTGAGAGTGCCCCTCTGGGTGCCAGCATAGGACGCGTGACAGCCACAGATGCAGACATGGGCTCCAATGGGGAGTTCTACTACTTCTTCAACAACAGAGTTGAACTCTTCGCTGTTCATCCGACCAGTGGGGTCATCACCCTGACGGGCCGGCCCAGGATGGACAAACAAGACCGGTTTGAGCTGGAGGTTCAGGTGGTCGACAGAGGGATGAAACTCTATGGGAACACTGGTATCAGCAGCACTGCCAGGCTGCTCCTAACTGTGAAACGGGTCAATCATTTTGCTCCTGTTCTCAGTGCAGTTGCTGTCATTCCATCATGGGTGGACAAGGACTCAGTCTATGCCATAGTGACTGTGGAGGACAAAGATGAGGGGGTATCTGGGGATATAGAGTGGGTGTCCATCATTGAGGGTGACCCGTATGAACAGTTTGTGATTGATCGATCGCCTGTTGGGAATGAGTATAGAGTTAAAACATCAGAACTGGTCGACTGGGATGTATTTCCTTATGGCTGCAACTTAACCTTTCAGGCTAAAGACAGGGGTGCACCGCCTAAGTTTTCAAATACCCAAGTTGTTCAGTTGTTGGTTGCGAAGCCAGACCCAGTGCTGGCGAATTTCGAGAAAGATATTTATGTATTTAAGCTGAGTGAAATAGCTCCCCCAGGCACTATTGTAGAGGTGGTGAAAATCTCCCCAGCTCCTCTGGGTGTCAATTACAGCTTCAGCAGCCTCTCAGATCCAATGTACTTTGATATAAACCCTTTGACTGGAGTTATTATGACCACAAGGCAGCTGACAGGGATATCACAGGATTTCATGGAGATGGAAGTGGTTGATATTATTAGTCAGCAGCGGGCAAGGATCCAAATCACTATAGAGGATGCTAATGACAACTCTCCAGTGTTCAACAGGCCATTCTATGATATTGCAATCAACGAGAGCTTACCTGCAGACACTGTTGTTCTTGTAGTGTCTGCTGTGGATGATGATAAAGGAGAGAATGGATTTATCACCCACACAATAAGTGGCGAACAGTCTCTTCCCTTTACCATAGAACAAGACACAGGGGAGATAAGGATCACAAGAGACCTGGACTTTGAGTCATCCGATGATACCTATACTTTTGCAGTGAGGGCCTCTGACTGGGGTTCACCCTACAGAAGAGAGACTGAAGTTAATGTCACCATTCGTTTGATAAATGTCAATGACAACCAGCCTCTTTTTGAGATGGTTTCTTGCAGGGGGATGATAAGCCGCGATTTCCCCCTCAGCCAGACTATTGTGACTTTGTCAGCTGTGGACATAGATGAATTAGGAATGGTGAGGTACAAGATACTGTCTGGCAACGAGTTAGACTATTTTAACTTAAATCCAGACTCTGGTGCTTTGTCATTAAAAAGATCCTTAGCAGTGGCTAATTTAAAAAGTGGGGTATTCAACCTGAAAATAGTTGCCACAGATGGAGAGCTGTACTCTGATCCTACATTTGTGAATGTCTCTGTGGTGAGGGGTAGGATGCCACCCAGGGGTTTCAACTGCAAGGAGACCAGGGTGGCACAGCTGTTGGCAGAAAAAATGCTCTCAAAAGCATCCTCTATGGCCAGACCGAGACCAGATGAGAGCTTTACTGACCTTTTCTCTATGAATAAACAGGCTCCACAATTTGAAGCCTTGCCCACTAGTATTCTAGTGAGAGAAGACCTCGCTCCTGGTGCAAGTGTATTTCAGGTGCGTGCACGGGATGGTGACACAGGCTTCAACGGCTATGTTCTTTTTTCCATATCTGATGGGAACAAAGAAAATTGCTTCAATATCAACATGGAGACTGGGTTGATAACGGTATTGCAGCCGCTGGACCGTGAGAGATTGGATCGTTACTTCCTTAATGTCACCATCTACGATCAGGGCGTTCCTCAGATGTCCAATTGGAGACTACTGACTGTGATCATTGAGGATGCAAATGACAATGACCCCCAGTTTTATCAGGACAGCTTCTCTGCTCTTGTTTCAGAGAACTCTGTCATTGGTATGGAAGTTATTACCATCACTGCATTTGACAGAGACATAGGTCAAAATGGACAGCTCTCCTACATAATGCTAACCAGTGTCCCTCAGTTTGGTATAGACAGTGAAACAGGAAGTGTATTTATTGCTAGCCACCTGGACAGAGAAACCATCCCAATGTTCACATTGAAGATTGAAGTGAGAGACAAGGCTGAAAGAGGCACTCGAAGGTCATCGGTCACTACTCTAAGTGTAATCGTGGATGATGTCAATGATTGCGCCCCGGCTTTCATTCCTAGCAGCTATAGTGCTCAAGTACTCGAGGACCTCCCTCCGGGGGCTGTGATTACCTGGGTGCAGGCTCAGGACCCAGACATTGGTCCTGGTGGACAGATCCGATACTCCTTGATTAATGACTTCAATGGCACTTTTGAGGTAGGTCATGTCACTATTTGTATTGTCTATACTGTTGCACTCTTTTTATTGACAGTTTACGATGTATGGGACTGTAAATGCTTTGTACAGGTCAATGCAGTGAGTGGAGTGTTGAGGATTAGGAAGGAGCTGGACTTTGAGAAACAACAGTTTTATAACCTGACATTACTTGCTGAGGACAGAGGAGTACCGAGCCTTATCAGCCAGACGTTTGTCGAGGTGGAGGTGCGTAATACACACACACACATACCACAGACCCCAAATTCTAATAATCATCTAATAATTGCTGTTTTTTGTTGGTTCATTTCAAGTTTCAAATTGTATTTGCAATGTGTTAATATTCACATTTGACATGTTTGCTTTAATTCTTCCCCCATTTGTATTCTCAGCACAGAAATACCTGTAACATACCTGTAACAGCTTTTAGAGCATAATACACAAAAATTTCACAACCCACAAAAATGAAATATAATGACTGTTTAAAAACAAGTTGCAAGATGTCCCACAATTCAATTCAGTTCAGCTCTGCTGAGGGAACCATTTAGAGAATTAAATAATTTATTCACCAAAATGATTTCTTGTCAGGAAATCATATTGTCAGTGAACATGAGTAGCTGCTAGCTATAATATAATTAAAGGCAATATTGGTAATTGGTCCAAATGCCTTTCTGTTCTTTTAGCTGTATTTCATGTGTATGCAAAGTGAAACAGGAGTCAAACTCCTTGTATGTGTACACATACCTGGCCAATAAAAGTAATTCTGATTCTGATTACATTCATACTTTATGTTACTAAAGATATCTAAACATATACATTTTTCAACATTTCAATCAAAATTAACGTGGACCATTATATTTCTTCAGGTGGTGGATGTCAATGAGAATTTGTATGCACCCTACTTCCCTGACTTTGCTGTGAGAGGCTCAGTGAAGGAGAACTCTCGTGCAGGCACAAGCGTCCTGACAGTCAGCGCTAAGGACGATGACAAGGGACGAGATGGCGCGTTGAAGTACTCTGTCAGAGGAGGCAGCGGACTGGGCACTTTCACCATTGACGAAGACACAGGTGTGACATAAGATCAATTTTGAAGCCTATTTATGTAAAGTGAAAATCCAATAACTTACAGTGCCATGCCTGGAATATCAACACCCAACTGTATTTCTAATCATTGCACATTATAGGAAATCTTACTATTTCTGTGCCATCGTTGATGACTTTGACGTGTGTGCAGTTGTCACTTAGCTCTCAGTTTTGTTTTATTTGTGCGTCTGTCACATTGCGCTTCTGCATTGTTGCAAGTGATACCCAGAAAGCATCACCGCTGGATATCATGATTTGAGTGAATGTGTGTATGTGTGTGTGCATCAGAGGGAATGAGGTGAAGAGAGAGTACGAGGTACAGTCAGAGTCGGCATGTTGATGGAGCCTCACGTGGAAGCTGTGTACTGGGAGATCATTACTGTAATGAGGGCAACATGGCAGCTACACTGGCTGGGCCTCAGGCCGCTCAGTACAACTGATCCAGTGCTGTGTGGATAACACTGATCAAGGCTTTCCTGCACAGCACTACCATCCTTTCCAAGAGTAATGAAATCACTGTGACTTATTTAAGGAGGACTGACCCAAAAAAAAAAAAAAAGCGTGTCGTCTCCAACTGTCCTGCAGTGTCAACCCGCAGCTGAAAACATGTTGATCCAAACAAGCCGTGACTCACTCACCCAGGGATAAAATGAATCAAATACCTAGTATGAAAATAGGACAGCTGATATTAGTTCATATTGGCTCATGTACACAATGAAAGGACATATGTATATGTACCGTGTGTGATCTTGGTATTTGCTGGTTTTCCATCAGAGAAATAGGATTTCTATTGATACAAAGATATTATCTTGAGTCCATTGACAATCCTGCAAATACCAAGTAAGGGTTAGGGTTAGGCATATTTGAAATTTTGATGGGAATGAAAGTAGGTGTGAGTGAGAACTCTGGCTTTCCCATCAAGGCTTGTTGCAGTCTGTCTCTATCTGCGGTGCTGAAGCTTTTAAATCAAATCTCTCCCCGTGTCTCTCTCCATGGTGCAGAAACATTTAAATTCCAAATTCAGTTCATCACTACAGTACAAGTCAAACTTGTCTCATTCAGTGTTTTCTTTTGTTATTATATGGAATGATGTCTCAGTCAGCTTCATGGGGTCGTCACCTAGAATGATTTTCCAGCAGTCTTGAAGGAGTTCCCATATATTCTGAGCACTTGTTGGCTGTTTTTTCTTCACTCTGCAGTGCAACTCATCACAAACATCTCTATTGGGTTGAGGGCAGGCGATTGTAGAGTCAGATATCCTTTACCTAGCCTGGAGGTGTGTTTTGGGTCATTGTCATATTGAAAAACAAATGATTGTCCCACTAAGCTCAAACCAGATGGGATGGCATGTCTCTGCAGAATGCTAGGTAGCCATGTTAGTTAAGTGTGTCTTAAGCACCCCCACACCATCACACTTCCACTCCTTTTGTTTTTGGTCCAAGTAGTTCTCTTTTTCTTGTTGGTCTCCCTCAGTAGTGGTTTCTTTGCGACAATTCGACCATGAATGCCTGATTCACGCAGTCTCATACTTGAACTCTGTGAAGCATTCATGTGGGCTCTAAACAGAGGTCCCATTAATTGGTGATTTCAGAGGCTGATAACTGTAATGAACTTCTACTCTGCAGCAGAGGTAACTCTTGGTCTTCCTTTCATTGGGCGGTCCTCATGAGAGCCAGTTTCATCATAGCGCATAGGTTTTTGCGACTGCTCTTGAAGACCCATTCAGAGTTCTTGAATTTTTTTCCGGATGAACTGACCTTCATGTCTTAAAGTAGTGATAACATTCAATGAGAAAGTGTGTCCAAACTTTTGACTGGTACTGTATCTGTTTATATTTTACTCACTAATTTAATTAACACCCATCTAACCCAGTTTCACTAATTTTTTAATTAATTAATTACTTGATATATTTGCTTACGTCTTGACTCTATGAACGTTTATTGTCACTAGTAGCTATGCAAAATGAAAGAATGCTTTTTCAATAAGCACAACTTTAATTACCATTCACAGTTTAATTTTGTAAGTTTCAGTCAACATTGCTAGTCATTTTTTTTGCATGCATATTTATATTTTTTATTTCTTATTCAAAGTTCAAGTTTTATATTTGTCATGTGCACAACAATTACACAGAAGCAGTCCATGAAATCAATGATGTTCAATGCTCATATATGTCAATATGTATATATATAAAAAGAAACTTACAATCACTTATGTGAATGAGGAATGAAGTGCAGACGTATATGTATAATATTCAATATTTAAATATTTAAACCCAAATTTCTCATTGGAAGTTATAGAATTATAATAATAATCTCTATGCACAGTGGTAGTTAATTTGAGGCAGTATTCCTTTAACACATAACATTTTTTGGGAGCAGTGGTACAGTGACAGTGTTCCTCCTCTGGACTCCCCTTCACCTCTTGTTCCCTACTGTACATGACTGACACTGGAGGCCTGTATTGACCTTTAACTAGGCTAATTAGTATTGACAGTAGTTGAGAGAGAAAGAGAAACAGATGGACAAATGAAGAGTATGTCTCTTGCCCACCCCCTCTCTGTCTCTCTCTCTCTTCATATATAAAATTATGGACACACAATTACGTATGCATGTTGTATCCTGTACTCATAGACAAACCAGTGTTGCAGTACATGGACAGATCCCTACAGTCTTCTGTACTGAATCCTCAGTAAGGAGCATCATAGGCAGCAAGAAAGTTTATTGAGTGCAGATTTTCCCAGAAAAATCAGAGTGCTTGTTAGAGCAGAAAGTGAAAGGAGAGGGGAGTGTAAGTGAAGCGAGGAGAGGAAGGAAGAGGATGCAGGGGAGTCTGGAGTACATAAAAAGTGTCAGACGAAAATACTGCTATCTTCCTCCCAGGCCTTTTTTATATATTTATTTTTTTTCTTTGGGGAAGTTTGTTTTTAAGCTGTGGCTTTTCTTATTTTTTCCCCTAATATCATGAGCATGTAAAAAGATCAGTGCCTTTTTGGTGTCAGATGAGGAGACACGGTACGCACATGCAGAGTTTTCCCTCATCAAGTTTTTCATTTGATCTTGTAGAAGTCAGTGTGTTGTCAGGCGTGGACAGAGTAGCACCGCGTTATCCCCCCACCATGCATTTAGCTGCCATGTTGAGTGGCTTTGCTCTGAGTGTTTGGCTATCTGTGCCTCCGAGTGACAAAACTGAGTGTGTGATGACAGAGTGTGACAGACAGTGGGAGAAAGTAAAAGGGACAGAGGATGAGAGAAATTCACTCATTTTTTTTCAGTCGTGGCTTGTGCACACCTGCTGTTTACAGATCCCCACTCTTCTCCACATTTGATATTTACTTGTTGAAAATGACTCACTCCTATATACTATAGGGGGAAAGCACAAGGGCTATCTATCATAAAAGAACCAGGATCGTCTCTGGCTTAAAATCTTAGCGCTGCTGTACTTTGAACAAAAATTGGTATTCTTGTCATTGGTTAGGGGGGAAAGCAAGCCCTGCAATCTCTCATTGGGCAGCTGTCAGAAGCCACTGCTCCTCTATTAGTGGGTGTGCAAGCTCCAGGATTTATCACAGTCAGGATGAAGCACTCTTTAAGTAACAGGCAAACACACGTTTAAAAGGTAATCTATTCTGTATTTGTAAAAACTTAACAGGTTGTGTTTTTTTAGATCTTCTTTTGTGACACACACAGACCTCAGTGGTATTCACTGTGTGTGAAGATGCAGAGAAATACACACAGTATTTTCCCATCAATCTTGGGATTGATTATTGGATATGTTTGCATTAATTAGACAGTGGGACCCTAAAGTTTCTCAAGAATGGAGAAATTGACTGGACATGACAGATGGATGTAAACATAAGCGCACTGTGAACTTCTAGATTAGAAAATATGCTCTGACCCTTCAGTTTTTTGTTCACTCTTTGAAGTGTGTTATTTATGGTGAGAATGGATGCTGTCAAGCCAGGTTTAGATTGAATTCACTGAATAGTGCCTGTCGGTCTTAAAGTTCAAAGAGCTTTTCAAACAGCCGGCTCTGTTTTCCTTGTCTCTCTCTGTAGAGCTATCTGACAGAGATGAGATGTGGTTTGAAAAGGACATGGTCAAGGACAACAGAGCAAGGATGTGTTTCAGCAAACACTTTTACTATGCATTGTGCATGGCCTGGGTAGCTGCTTAGTCATAATCTGACATATACACACACACACTTTCTGGTGATAAGGTTCATCATGCAGCTGAGGAAAAAGACTGTAGCAGGCACCCAAAAAAGGCTATACAGTCACACCCCTTGTCACTGATTTATATGCCTGTTTTGCTGTAATGTAATGAATAATAATGTAATATTTTAATAATCCATTCAGAATGGATGACTGACATGGCACTTCGTCGCACCACAACAACATGTTTTCTATGATAATATCCTGCACAAATGTTTTTAAGCAAGAGCGACACTCAGCATGTTTACCCCAGAGCTGTGGAGTCTGGACTGAACTGTCTTGGCTCTCTCTCTCTCTCCCTGGAGTCACGAATATAGGCCTCCATTTATTTTGGTCAAATTAAAGGAATCCCCGATTTAGTCTTTTCTTTGCACTGCATGGCCAGAGAATATAAATTTGGGTTTACAACAGCAATAATAATGTCTGCAACGATAAGGCCAAACAAAAAACTGTAAGTCTTTGCAAAGAAGAGCGTGAACTCACTAACCTCATCAACTTCTTTAATTCTAAAAGTGTAACAGCAGAGCTCGGGTTTAAATAAACATAAAAGAGCCAAAGTATCACTGTCTAACATTTTCTCGGGGTTAATTGCTTTTGCACAGATGCACACAGACTCTACAAGCACTGGTTGACACATACTGTATGTCTTTAGCTCTGACTGACTTTCTGTAAGTTAATTATTAAAACACACTGATTGCTTTGTTTTTAAAAGTGCCACAGTTTAACCGGGGGTTTGATTAAAGTCTGTCTGCTTTGTGCAGCTGCAGAAACAAAATGTGATGATGTGCAAAACATTATTTAATTTCAAATGTTGAAACAAAGACAACATATCAATTATTAAAACCTGTTATAGTTTTTGGAAAATGATATTCCCTTTTTGAATTTGATGTCAGCAAGATGTTTCAAAAAAGTTAGGACAGGGTCAACAAAAGACTGGAAAGGTTGTCTAATGCTCGTGGCTGAAGTGGAGAGGAACCATCTGACTTGTTGATCAGCGCACAGTTCAAAAGCCGTCCATGATGGCATGGGAGTGCATAGGTGCATTTGTAAAGACTCCATTAATGCTGAATCATACATACATACAGGTTTTGGAGTAACATATGCTGCCAAGTAGATGACGTCTGCCTTGCTTATTTCAGCAAGACAGTGTGAAACCACGGCATATTCCAACAGCGTGGCTCTGTAGTCAAAGAGCCCAGGTGCTAAACTGGCTTGTCCAGACTTATCACCTGTTTAAAATGTTTGCTGTGCTATGAAGCATAAAATACAGCAAAGGAGACGTTGCAGTGTTGAGCAGCTGAAATCTTACATCAAGTAAGAATGTGAAAACATTCCACTTTGAAGATTACAGCAAAGACGCAAAGATGCAAAGATGTTAAAGGTGCAGTGTTGTGTTGTGTTGGAATTAGGTGCATCTAGGGGTGAAGTCGTAGATTGCAACCAACTGAATACCGCTTGCCTAACCCTCCCGTTCAAAGCATGAAGGGTAAACTACAGTGGCCATCTAGAGCCAGTGTTTGGTTTGTCCGCTCTGGGTTTGTAGAAACATGGCGGTTCAACATGGCGAATTCCATGGAAGAGGACCCGCTCCCTCTGTAAATATTAAAAAAAACATAATGGTTCTTATTTTCAGGTTAATATACACACATGAAAACATAGTTATGCTTATTATATTCCATTTCTGCCTATACATTTCCTTAAATGTTACACACTGGACCTTTTTAAAAAGAGTAGTAAACATGACCCTGTCCAACTTTTTTCAGATGTGTTGCTGACATCAAATTCAAAATGGGCATATCATTTTACAAAAAAAAAATCAAATTTATGAGTTCAGCATTTGATAAGTTGTCTTTGAAATATCACATTTTACACAGCCTGCCAGTTTTTTTTGGAAACAGGGTATGGTTTCAGTCAAATTATTCCTAGATGATGTGTTATTTTCTGCTGATAGGAACAATGTTGTTCTTGATCCTGTTAGGTTTCCTCGTTTAAATAAACTGCGTGTGACATTCATGACCTTCCACCATTGTGCTTCAGTGCTCTTGGCAATGTTTAGAAAAGACATGAATGAACCCTAAAACCTAAAGTGTGATGTGTGTCATTTTTCCGAGTGCTTATGGACAATCCTGCATGACCGACTTAAAAAAAAAAAAAAAAAAAAAAAGAGTCACCCACGTGTCATCCACTGTGAGTGTTCTCTTTGTACCTCAAGAGGTCACCAAAGCTGTCAGCTACTCATCTTCCTTAAGGCCACTAAGCACACGCCAGTCAATGTGTGTGAGCGTCTGTATGTCTGTGTGTGCTTTATTGGTGCAGGGCAGTTCAGGGTACGTTTAGCACTAAGCGAATTGCAGCGGGAGCAGTTTGGTCAGCTGTGATTAGCTGGAGAGAAGCTGAAACATTGAAGGTGACTACAGCAGCACCGCTAATGCCTGTGAATGTCACTGAAGGCAGGACACAAAGTTTTCTTTAAATTTGTGTCTTTGCCTCTGGAAACTTAGTATTCAAAGTCTTTCCCCACGAGATCTTTTATGGATGTATTCTGCTGATGACACCCAACACTGCTCCTACACATACATACACACACCTACACGTACACACACAAACACACACCTGATAGATATGTATTCTCAAGCCGAAGTAACAACCACATTAATCGTTCTCTTTGCTTTAACAGGGGTGATTTACACTGCTGGTATCCTGGATTGTGAGACCAAAGACTCCTACTGGCTTACAGTCTATGCCACAGACAAAGGGGTTACACCTCTGTCAGCCTCTATTGATGTCTTCATTCAGGTACCCACATTCTGCTGCCAATACTCACATTATGCTACGCATGTTTAACAGGCCTTATACGGAGGAAATTAACATAGAGTACCCAAACTAGTACTTCACTTTGTTTTTTTTTATTTTAACAGTGAAACAAAGCCACAAAAATACAACAACATCATGATCAATACATTTAATATATATTTAATATAATGCATTTTTTCTCTCTAAATTACAGACTGAGGATTATTGGCATTCGGCTCAAAATGTACAAGTAGAGCTAGACAGAAAACAGCTAACATATGTTCGTGCCTTTGCACAAAAAGATTTGTGCAGCAGCTTCTCCGCCGTCACGCTCAGCAAAGGAGAAGAACTTTTGAAAGACTTCTTTCAAGTTTACAGCGAGGGGATTGTTTGATAGTAGAAAAGATAGTCGGGGTGGAGTATTCTTTGCTTAATGTCACATTAATTTCAACCACGTCCAACCACATTTTCAACACAAATGATTCATCTTGATTCAATTTTGTTTATAGAGTGCCAAATCATAACAGAAGTTATCGCGTTTCCATACAGAGCAGGTCTAGACCTATTTTATAATAATATTTAGAGAGATCCAACAATTCCCACCAAGAGCAAGCACTTGGTGACAGTGGCGAGGAAAAACTTCCTTTAAAGAGGCAAAAACTTCAGCAGAACCCAGATCATGGTAGGCAGTCATTTGCCACGACTGATTGATGGCATATAACACACTCCGGTATCAGTCATTGATAAATTCTTGCTAATCTAAAAATTGGCAAAGACCTAAGGTGGGCCAAATGACGCGTGGGTGCTCAAACAAGCCATCTGTAACGGCACCCATCTGTCATTCAAAGAGGTTGATTCTGCATAACTTTAAGCCTTAATATCATTTGAACAGGTGAGTTGTATAAAAATTCACCCTCAGTTCAGTTGTCATGAACGGGGAAATTAGCTATAGAGACCAAAACTGTTTTGTACCAGGCTGTAAACATGTTTATTTCTGCTGTGAAGTTGGACATTTTAACATGGGGACTTATGGAGATTGAAATGTTCTGAAGCCAGCCTCAAGTGGCTGTACAAGGAATTACAGTTTTTAACACTTTGGCTTAATTTCCCAGCCATGTAGGACGTGCTTGCTGCAAACATAACGTAAGGCTAATAGGCTAGTAAAAGTACGAGGATAAACAATCAGTGAGTTACTTTCTGAAATGCTGACAATGCTCTGTGCTGTGGATAACTATAGCAAAGCTCAGTCTGTAAGCAAGAGATAGAGACCGGAGGGAATTCTCTGCTTTAGCTTCTATTTTATTTGGCACTAAATAATCCACTGTCTAAACACTCAAATACAAACATCACCACTGCTCGCCCTTTGGGGAAGAGTTCAGCAGTGTGTAAAAAAACAAACAGCCTTTTCTGGCTTCAGGATATTCAGGTGTGGTGTTGTGATCGGGTGCTTTATTCCCGGCCTCTTCATCACAGACAAAAATAGGGAGATTAATCAGGCGCAGGTGCTCCTCATTCAGCGGCAGAACCATCTTGGCTCTCCGTCCCTCCCAGCAAACACTCAATCAAGCCTCTGTTTGCCATAAATATTCTAGATCTATGCTGCAAGAAGGGATATTAATTTGCAGTGCATTTAAAGTGTGACATCTATGACATTTTCTGGTGAATAAATTTCCATTTTGTGATTGATAACAGATCAACCCAGAGCCAGTCCATGCTGCACTTCATGAGTTGTTGATTAACAAAGATACTAAAATCTGCAGATGGATTTTCCTCATAACAAAACAAAATTATCATACATGCTGATTTCAAGGGTTTTATCTATTGCCAATTAAAATCCACTTCAGATAAAGATGACTGTTAAAATAGATACAAACACTGTTTCTGTCCTTTGCCCAATCCCTGCCTCCTCTCCCTCTCTTCCATCTCTCTCTCTCTCTCCCTCTCTTTTTACTTTGCCCCTCTTTCTCTTTCAGGTAGAAGATGTCAATGATAATGCCCCCCTCACGTCAGATCCTATCTACCACCCAGTCGTCATGGAGAACTCTCCAAAGGATGTGTCAGTCATCCGTATCCAGGCGCAGGACCCTGACCTCACTGCCACACCCAGTCGTCTGAGTTATCGCATCACTGCAGGCAACCCGCAGAATTTCTTCACTATCAACCCCAAAACAGGTG
Source organism: Argyrosomus regius (assembly GCA_946959425.1). Classification (NCBI taxonomy): domain Eukaryota; kingdom Metazoa; phylum Chordata; class Actinopteri; family Sciaenidae; genus Argyrosomus; species Argyrosomus regius. The sequence goes on along the minus strand of OX336896.1, from coordinate 23,127,353 downwards.
AGACTCACACACAGACACACTGTCTGGCAACATAACTGGCAATATAATATTGTAGACGAATTCATTAGTAATATATCCTTATAAACAACAAATAATTACAGCAATCTATTGTGTTTATATGTTTACATGCCTCTGAAATGTTCTTTCATCATGCACCTCCTACTCCACGTTAATTCAATAAAAGCCTTTGGTTCCCACACAACAAATTAAAAAGACTTTTGTGCCCACACAGTCAAACATCTAGGACACTGATGAGCCGCCCAGACAATCTTCACCGTGCTGTTAGCTGAATATTGCTTCCAGTCTTCTGTCGGGGTGAAAGCTCTTTGCAGTGTACTTGAGGAAATTAGTGTAGTTAGTATTTTATTAGGCCAGTGTGTGGGTGAATATCTTCTAATCACGAAGGAATTCATAGTCAAAGCAGTTTTCTTTCCCATTACTTTTGTTCCCTGAAGGATGGCCCAAATAGTTTTATACTATGGATTCTGTGATATATGGCGACATGAATAAAAACATGTTTTTTTTCATATGGTTAGTCTGAAGGGGAAAACGAAAGCTGAAGTTGGCGAAAGGTTTCAGGAGTATTTGCTTGGATTTGGAGCCACTATGGGATCAAGACAGGGTCTTAAAGTGAATTCTGAATTGATGTTCAGACAGCCTGAGGTTGTATATTACCTCTTTTGAGCCTGTGGGAAAATACTGCGCGGAAAATGAAAGCCTGTGTAAATGTGTAAGATTTTCACGCTGTTCCTGTCTCGACCAATTTTACTTTAATGTGTACATGCAAAAACACCGTCTGTTTCTGTGAATGTAGCCTTATTAGGTGTAAAGATGCAACATTGCGCTCCTTCATCATAACATTGGACTCAATGGACACAAAAAAGTCAAAATTGATGCAGCAGAAGCAGAGATATTTTTATTCACCGTGTTCCTCTTCCTTGTCAAAAACTATATCACCCACAACAGGGACATGCACAGACATTTTGAGGGGCTGTTGCTCAACCTGAGAAAAACAAAAACAAAAAAAACCCCAAACCTAACATTACTGTTAACCCAGCTGCCTATATGTTAGCCAGCTTACTAACTAGCTAAGATTGGTTCACGTAATAGAATAATGTTATATTATGTGTCGTGAAGCAAACATGACACATTGTTCAAAAGATATTTATTCACAGGGTGTCCCACTGGTTATACTCAAGTGTCTGGGAAGAGAAGCTAATGTGAGAGTCGCTAAAAACTGTAATTCCTCGAGCGGCCACTTGAGACTGGCTACAGAATGTTTCAACCTCCATAGGCACCTGTATTAAAATGTCCAACTTAACAGCAGAGATAAACAAGTTTAGAGCCTGGTGCAAAACTCACCTGTTCAAATTATATAACGGCTTCAAGTCATGCATAATTAACAGTGTGGCTGATTTTTAAATTAACCGAGAGGAGGAAGAAGTAGGACTGCCAACATGGTGGCAGCCAGCCGCATATTTTGGGCTTCAGAACACGCTTCGGAAACCTATGGGTGATGTCACTCATATGCTGTCCATTCTTTATACTGTCATTGGTTATACTATATTTATACCATATTTATGCCACAGACGGTTTGGTTTGGGAGATTTGACTTCAACTCCACATGCAGTGGTACTCCCCATGACCTGTGAACAGACTTTGAGTTTTAACACAGTTTTTCGTCTCTTAATCCAGACTCACATATTCACTTTTTGTGTAACCTCACTGTTGAGATCATTTTTGTGTATAATGTATTTATACATTCTCAGAATGTTCCGAGCACCGCAAATCTTTTCTACACATCTGTGAATTTTATGTGGTTGTAAAATCTTTTTTTGGACATTCACACACTCGAATTCCTCATGCATTTTTTTTTAACAGGCTCACAAAAGACGATTTACAGCTGCAGCCTGTGAACTGAATATTATCTCACAACATTATGCCCGAACATCATTTCCAAACTCGGAATCTTTCAGACCCTGTGTTAAAGACACGAGCCCTGTCAGAGCCTGTCTTGATTCATACTTTTCAGCCTTGTTGTAAGATTTAAAAAGTCAAGTATTTATTACTTATTGACAAAACCTCCATGTATGAAAATTAGAAGAATCCCCATTGTGTCTCTATAGAATACAAATATCATCAAAACAAATAAATTCAGATGTGTTTCACTTCCTGCTGCTAAGTTTGTATTCTAGCGAGGGTCCCCTGCATTCTCAGAACAAACGTAGCTTGAAGCTTACATTAAAGAATTATTGTAGATGTGAAATGTTTTATTCAAATCTCGAGGAAAAATAAGTAAAGTCTCCTCTGTCTCTGCCCTAGATTAAGTTATGAGTCTTTCAATAAACACCAAAAGGGAGATTTCTGCTGTTCCAGGGACCTGGATTCTGATTCAAGGAAATGTCAATGTAATGATCAAAAACTGATGGCCTATATTGTGCATGCAGCACGTCAGTTATCAGGATGATGGTGGAGGGAATTCCCGAATGATATGCTGTAGCATGTTCACTGTTTTAGTGGATATCTCAATTTCTCTTCCTCCTCCTCTCATTCTCATCCTCATGAATATGCATGTTTGTGCATTACAGCATTCTGAATATATAATATTGACAGTATATATGGAAGCAGGCTGGACTGAACCAGGGTGAAAAGGCACATTATTGATCCCATTAGAGGCGTACCGGTCCTCACGCTCATTACCATGTACACTATCACACTCAGTCTTGACCCTTTAGAATCCTTGAGAGTAAAATATGATTCAGGTCATCTATCTTCGAGCTGTAATAATCTATTTCTGCGCCTGTGTTGATGCATCACAGTTGATTACAAGTAGTGTTCACACATCCAGCTGCATGTGTGTGTGTCTGTGTGTGTGTGTGTGTGTGTGTGTGTCTGTGTGTGAGTGAGAGTGAGAGAATTTGTGGGCCAATTTAATCAATTGATTAATTGGTTACAACAGTGTGTTAGAGAGGGCAGCTCTGTTGCAATGAGTCGATGAAGATGCTGCTGCTCTGCGGAGTGTGCATCCACATGTGTTCCTGTCTCTGAGTGAACACACACCTAACAGCTGTGTGTGTGTGTGTGTGTGTGTGTGTGTGTGTGTGTGTAAGTCACAGGGGAGAAGTTCTAGCCATCTGAGCCCTGCTGTCTTTCTCTGTCAAAGACCCACATTATTTTATTATCTGTTTCTCATTAATTATAATTAATTCCATACAAGAGAGCTCGTATTGATGACTATCTTGTTCGTACTGTGAAAAATGAATTTTCACTGCAGTACTGAAGTGAAGTGATTGGTTTTTAATGTTTCATGAAGTCTTTTGTCTCCGAGGTCACACGTCAGGTCGGCTTCAAACGGCTTATTGAATCCCAATAAATAATGTGAAAACTGTGATTTTTATTTACTTTTGTTCTGCTGTTTCTGAAAGACACGACCACACAATGTGAATTTGAATACATCATCAATAATGTTGGCGACATTTCCAGTCTATTAGTTTGGGAATAAGAAATGCATGATTGAGAAATATGAATCACTCCTCACTGTTTACCCAATCAAACGCCTTTCCTTGTAGTGCAGTGATTTCATTGGACAGATGAATAAACAAAACCCGGCTGATTGATTTGCTTTCATGAAGCTGCTGTCAGCCACACTATGACCTGAGCTTCAAGTTTCAAATTGTTTTTCAAAACTAGGTTTGGGGGTGGTTCAAAGTAATACATTTTCGACTTCACTCTCAAAGTGTCAGTTTGATGGGTTTGAGGGACCGCGACAATTCCCAAAATGTATCGAAGCAAAAAAAAACTTTGAATGAGCGCAAAACGTGTAGCCTAAATGTGCTGTGACAGCTTACAGTGCCGTCTGTTTGTCTCTGGGTGTGAGTGAAGCGTATCTCCTTTGGGGGGGTGAAAACAGAGCAGATAAGTGTTGACACAGGGTGTTAGATGGAGTGCTTCATAAAATAAAAAAAAAGCATGCATGTTTGCTGAGTGCTGTCAGAGTGTCACGGTGGCTGTGTGACCTTTTTTTTTTCAGAATTCACTGTTGGATTGTATTGGTTTTGTCGTACCACAATATTAACAAGTCAATCCTATAGTGATGTGAGTTAAACTTTGTGATCAGCAATGAACAAAAGTATGATTTTTGTTAAGTGTATCTTTATTATTAATTATGTGTCACATCTTATTCACATATAATAATAATATAAATGGGGAAATAAGTATACATTAAAATAATACAGAAATAAAATAAAAAATAAAAATAGTAATACAGACAGCAAAACCTCTCCTTTAACATTTAACTGTTATTCCTTGGTCTGGGAAGCACCTTCTAAAATTTGTTAGATATTCTAGGTCCTACATAATCGAGAAATGGGGTCCATATATGATAAAATAAACCAATTTTCCCTCTTGACCAGTATGTCAGATATTCCATGGGTAAAAGGTCAAATATTACAGTCTAAGACTGATGGTGGCTTATTTGAAATCCATTTCAGCAATATAGTTTTACATGCAGCATATGTTAAAACATTCTTACAGTTTTTGACAATGAGATCCTTTTATTTGTGGGTGTGGTAATCCCAACAACAGACATACTGGGTCCAGGTCCAACTCCTTATTAAAAACCAAATCTAATTTCAAAACCACTTTATACAGTTATGTATAAAGCTACCAACTTCCTTATTACACTTGATGCACAAAGCTGATTACTTTGGGTCCATCTTATGTCTGAGTTCAGGTGATATGTGAAGGCGATGCAGTAATTTAAATTGTGATTCCTTTGCTCTATTACATATGGATATGTTGTTAGCATGCTCCTATATGTCCGTCTCCATAACTTCATCTATTACCAAAAGTATGATTTTTTAAAAGTTTTTTTATTGTTTCCTCAGTTAATTCCCCTGAGATGACTAAGAAGAAGGCCATAAATTGACAAAATTTTATAGGGAAGAACAGAAGTTTAAAGATTTGAAACAGGCCACTGGACCGTCACATACATTTTGTGTGAAGGTGTGGGTGGGGATTTTTAATTTATTCTTCCCCCTGTCCAATTAAAACAGAGGATCAGATGTGCTGTGAGCTGTAGATCATTGATTTTTATCAGAGTTGTTACTCGTGCTGTGTTCTGCTGAACAAGCCCCACCTCCCCCCCTCCTCCACAGTCTCTCTCCTACAGCTTGTGACCGCTGCTCTAGATTTACTCCTAATTTGCTTAATTGAAGTTAGCCTGCATAGCAAGCTCAAGGTGACACTGTGTGAGAGTGTGTGAGTGTGTGTGCGTGTGCTCCATTAGTCTATCCATTGAGTGTTGACTGCACTGCATATATATTTTAAACATCCAAAATAATCCCATTTCACTGCAACGCTTCATTACGCTGACAACAAACGCGTTATTGCCACTCAAGCACGTACAGTGTCATCATTCCACATGACAGTCCACACAGAAATTATTTGAGAATCTGGGTATGTATGTTGTTATTTAGGCATGAAATGCAGATGTCTTTATTTGCACATACCGGTAGATACTCACATGCTCACACCCTGCACATCCTGTGAATGAAAATAAGAAAGCTGCAGCAGGCAGATGTATTCTTTTTTCCTAAAACAGAAACAAAATAATCATATTTCAGTGCTTACATTTGTATTTGTGTGCAAAATAGATCCAGACTGTGACAAATGCACCAATTTGACTGTGTTTGCAAGCTCCCATGAGACGTTTAATAGTATACAAGGGATGTGATCAACAACATTCATTTCTCCTGGAAAATAAAAGTCGGCTTACAATATTGTAAAACTGTCATATAATGGGTTGAATCTGTTTTATGGATTAATGCTAGCATCCTTCCCATTGTTTCCCTTCCAGCAAGGATAATGTCTGGGGAGCTTTTGATTTGTTTAGCTCACAAAGTTTAAACCCAGCAATTATTGATTGATTGTCTGTGTTTGTGTATTTGGGCCATCTTTGTAGTTTCTACAATGACAAGCGAGTGAGCAAGCAAATGAGAAAATAAGACAACACTGAAATAAAAAGAGAGAGTGAGACGACAACAAATGCCAGGGGAAAATGGAGCTGTCGCTGTCTGCGGCCTGCGAGAGTTTGTCAAACTGTCGAACCGTCATCTGAATAATCTGGTTCAATCAAAGCTATTATCAATAGCCTCGCTCCTTTCCCTCTGTTCTGGTGGCATGCTGGCCAACTGAATGACCCTCAGCTATAATGTGCCATATGACCATGTGCCAAATGCTGTCTCTGCCAAGGCTTCAGGCTATATTTTTTCTGCGATATGAGTGTGTGCGAGCGTTCACATGCACTCAACCTCTCTCAGTCATTTCAGCTTTAAAGTGTTATAATGTTTGTAACCTTGCGGAGAGGAGTGATGATTTTAGGATGTATGCAGTGTTCACGCTATGAAGAGACACCAACTGTAACCTTGGATCTCTATTCGCTATCTGCAAATCAGTTTTTGTGTGCAATCTAAAGTTGCTCTTTTATGATTTTTAGGGCTAATCACAACAACCGCGAGGAAACTGGACAGAGAACAACAGGCTGAGCATCTATTGGAGGTACCCAAAACTTGAGTATTGTTCAGATTATTATTTATCTGGCCATGGCACCTGCCATAGCCCACTATTAACAAAGACAGGTTGGAGGACAACCCTGGCAGGCCCTCAAGGATCCATAAACTGTGATGAATGAGTGTAGTTTTGGGCCCCAGGTTTAGGATTTTCTAAATGTAATCATTCATCATTGGTTATCTTCTCTACTCAGGATGGGAGCAGGGAGGAGAGGAGTTGGTCTGCCCAGCATTTGATAAGCGCAGACACTGGGCATACAGATAGCTCTGTGATTACCATTTCTGTTGCTTCATGCTGCTCTGCATGCAGATGAAGCTGATAATCAGAGATTCTCAACTTCAGAGGCACGAGCTTCCCCAGACTTTTCTTACAACTTATTAAATGCTGCTGAATCTACAAACACTTTTGCCCTTCTACAGAATGGAATGAAGTAACCCACAGTTGACCCACAGCATTGTTGCTTGTTGTTTTGTTTCTCGATTGCCAATTGACTTGTCTGGACTCAATAAGTCTTTGCTTTGCTGAGCTCCAGTGCTTAATATGAACCCGGCGTATGACAACACACTACAAAATGAGATCGGCAAATGCTGTTGAAAGAAGATGCCTCTAACAGCATCATACATTTAAACAGTTACAACTAAAAGGAGTTTAAAATTGGGGTCAGACAAGTTTTGTTGCGCATCATCCTGTCCTGTCCTTAGATACCAATAGGAATGCCAGTCCAGTTGTGCCACCCACTGCTCCGTCTGTCAGTCTATGCTGCCTGTTTGTAATTAATAGTCTAGTGAGGCAGGCAGGCTGGCAGCAATGGTGTTCACCCTGATCTGATCCAATTGATCAATGATCAGACCTCTGCCTCTGCCTCCAGGGGATCAATAATACAAAGAGATTTCCCGTGAGCAGCCCCACGTGGTCCTGCACTCCACATGTCAGCTAACATTAAAGATCTCAATAAATGTACGCACTCACAAAGAAAATCCCACACATAACACAGAACATCTTCAAGACTGACTATCCGACATGTGTTTATTTTGTATGTGTGCTCGTACACCTGCGTGTTCTCCTCAGGTAACAGTTATAGATGGCCCTGTGACGACCCGCCAGTCGACCGTGTGGGTCATAGTTCACATCGATGACGAGAACGACAACCCGCCCACTTTCCCTGAGGTCACCTACCGCATCAGCTTGACTGAACGAGACCGCAACAAACGCGGGGAACCGGTCTACCGCGTCTTTGCTTATGACCGGGACCTCGGAGCCAATGGCAACATCACCTACAGCATTGTTGACGGTAATGAGGATGAAAAGTTCAGCATTGACCCCAAGACTGCTATGGTGTCCTCAAAGAAGATGGTTACAGCGGGAAGCTATGATGTCCTCACTGTGAGTTTCATATACTTCATTTTTATGTATTTATTTTGTTTATTTAAATCAGCAAACTTTAATTTTGTGTTGATTTTACCCCCTGTGGACAAAAACGGTAGTGTTTCTATCATCTTGTTTTGTCTGATTTTGACTGGAATCAGACTGAATCTGACCTGGTGTCAGGCATTGCAGCACTGAGAATAATCATATAGAAGTAGTCAATCTTTTTGCTGATGGTCTTGTTTGTTTATGTAGGTCACATAGTACCAAAAATGCACAGGTGTGTTTATGCACCTGATGTACATAAACACAACTTCAGCTGTGCTACTCCACCCACCTTAACATAAATAACAAAAATATATAAGCCCAAACACACAGTCCAATAAAAAATGAACAATGTTTGCTCCTGTCAACTTTGCACCTGTATAAAAGCAGAGTCCTATAAACTAATGTCAAGAGCTATGAATTTAGTTAAAGCAAGAAACAGGAAGTGGAAAGAGACCAGTCAGACTGTGTAATTTAGGCCATAGAATCATTGTCATGTTTGCCATGTTACTAATGACTGCTGTATTTTAGCTAAGTATTAGATTTAAAGTCATAACCAGTAAAGTACATTTAAAGGTCCAGTGTGTAGGATTTAGTGCCACCTAGCAGTGAAGTTGCAAATTGCAACAACATGAATACTCTCCCACAGCTCACCCTCTTCTTCCAAACATGAAGGAAAAACTCTGGTTGCTAAAATCATATAAAAAGCAAAAGGTCGTATCTCGATCAGTGTTTGGTTTGTCTGTTCTGAGCTACTGTAGAAAAATGGCGGTTCAACATGGTGGAAGAGGACCCGCTCTCACCAAAGGGCTCATTTTGAGATGATGAAAACACAACAATTCTTTAGTTTTTTAGGTGATTATACACAAATGAAAACATTCTAATGAATATTATATTCCAATCCTGCCTATAGATACTCCTAAATCTTACACACTGGACCTTTAAGTGCTGTTTGGTCCAAACTTTAGCTAAATACAGCACTCATTAGCAACATGGCAAACATGACAATAACTTTATAGTCTGAATCACAGATTAGAGATGGTCTCTTTGCTGCTTTTCCACTTCCTGTTTCTTGCTTCAACTAAATTCATAGCTCTTGATGTTGTTACGACTCTGCCTTCACACAGGTGCAAAGTTGACGGGAGCAAACATTTTTTTATTTGAGCATTTATATTTGTGTTATTTATCTTAAGGTGGGTGGAAAAGCACAGCTGAAGTTGTGTTTATGCACATCAGGTGCATAAACACACCTGTGCTTTTTTGGTACTCTGGCATGAAATAGCACTTGTGTTTACCCCGCTGAGACTTATCCCAAACACAAGCACAAATTCATTCACACCTGCTCCAGCCCCTTTTTCACTTAGACCCCTGATTTTTCTTACGTGTCTGACTCACTGATTAGATGGTCATGCTCATGTGCCCTCGGAGCCCTTTGCTCTTTCTTGTGCTTTTGCTCAGTTTCAGTGGAAAATAGCTCCTAGTTGAATTGTGGAAGCATCCTCCTCCGGTGACACGGATAACAAACACACCAATCTTCTCCCCTTAAATCATGTTTCTTTATTTTGGGGGTATTGCTCCTCTCTAAGCAAATAATGGTTCAAATAATGGATTCAACTCACAGGTTCTGGTCTTGAGCGAGTAACACCGTATTATACAATTACAGGTTCATATGGGTTCATGAGATTTAGTTGATTTGTTTTGGTTAATGCTTTTTCCTATTTGTTGTGTGAAAAGAAGTTATTTAAAGTCAGTCAGGGACAGCCATCCTATTAAACTGTAATTGCTGGGATCAATTTTAAGGTTAGCAAAAATATTATGTATGGATGAGACGTTGTCGCTGAGGTGTAAGTATAGAGAAGATGAATATAGGTCTCATCTGTATAGTTTTGATCTGTGTAAAGCAGAAAGGCCAGAATTCTAATACGTTCTCAGTGTTTGCTGAATACATACATACTAACAACAGATCCAGTGTAGTGGAAAATCCAATTTACAGTAAATCTTGTCCTTTCAGTCTTTTCAGTTTTCCAGTGTGGTTTATCATCGTTTCAACATTTTGCATAAACTCCCAAATGTTTGATTCAGTTGCTCCTGGATGTGTCGGCTGAATGCTGTTTCTCTATATTGTATTCTATATTGTTCCTTCCTCTCAGATAAAAGCAGAAGACAGCGGTGATACCCCATTATGGGCGACTGTCAAGCTTCATGTGGAGTGGATTCGCAAACCTGTTCCCTCGCCTCTGCCCCTACTATTCACCCAGAGGTACTACAATTTCTCTATTTCGGAGACAGCTGCTGTAGCTCAGCCGGTGGGAGTAGTCGCTGTCAGCCAGTCAAGCACACCTGTCTGGTTTAATATCATCGGTAAGAAAATTTACATACGTTACTAGACTAAACATATTCCGAGTTTCTTCTTTGCTGTGCTGTCAGGTTATTTCAGATGCATGTATTCAGACTTTTTACAACTATAGAAAAATATCCGGGGCACTAGCAGAAGTTTTCTAAATGATTCTTGTCATTTGTCATATTTTATAAAATACTTTAAGCCGGCATCCAAATGTTTTAATTGATATATTAAAAAAGGAAAATTGGTTTTATTCCAGAAATTTCAGATTTGTGAATACTTGTTTGTACAGGACATTGAGTTGCCCTTGAAGGATGCATAAAGTAGTTTGAATTTAATTAAGTCAATATATCTATCTGTATGGTGGAGTATCATGAATATTTTTCGAGAGATGTTGTTTGGTTTTTTGGGTCAGACCTGTCTGATCCAGAACCAGCGCACTGGAATCACCAATCAGTTTGTATTTGTCGGCTTCCTCACAGATCTCCACATTCTTGGACAGATTTCAGTTTCTACGACTTTCTAACACTGCTGACAGCTTTTTGAAGGTTAACTATTGTGGACATTTCTCATAATCAAAATGAGTTTTTTTTAAAATCAAAGGAACACTGACACAGTTTATAGCTGATTTATTGTACACAGGCAAAAGTGCATTGTCTCTATAAAGCATTTCTCATCTGTATCATTTACTTTGCCAAAAGCATTCTGGCAAACAAATGCAAATGAACAAATGGCTCCTGCTCAGGCTCTGGTGGACACAATAAATCTATATCAATAAATCGTTTCTGTACCTGTCTGCCTGTTCCAAACTGGGGAGCTCTGTCATGTCCCTTGATTCAAGTCTTGATTGCTATTCAACAATTCTGATTACAGCTCCCTTACTCGAATATTAATAATGAAAAGCGGCTGATTATTAGTTGATTATTCTTTCTTTGTCACACACATCAGAGATACAGAAAATGCAAATGTGGACAGTTTTTTCCAGTTCCACTCTTACTGTTGATATCAGAGGAGTAATTGTGCAGGAAAAGCTCATTAATATTTCACTTTTTTTTTTTCACAAAAAGCATGGTGATTATCTTTTCTCTCAAACTCCAAGAACTGGACTTGAATGTCATCCATGAATGAAACACATTTCGCTTACTGTGCTGAAGTATTCTGATGAAAGTCCACTCGCATTATTTAATAATGCACAGAACGGCAAAAAAATGTCAAGAGGTCAACTTTGCAGAACAGGGTATATTCTGCAGATAGTTCAGAGCTTTGATCAAAAGAAAATTCTTCCTTCCTTAAATATTAATAATCTCTTTCTCTTTCTTTATCTCTCACTGTTAAGGTGGACGGCTCGCCAAAGAAATGTTCTACATTCCGCAGAATGCATGTGGAAGGAATTGCTCCCTTGACACAGGTCTGGTCAAACCTAATTTTGCTACAGCTCTTCCTCAAATGGTCAAAGCCTGGAGAAACCCAGCAAATGCAGCGCAGAGTATCAGTACCTTGTTTAGCCCGAGGCGGCGTTGATTGATCTGAGCTTGAAAAAGGATTCTCCGACAACTCCGCACAAACAGCAATAGATTGTTAACCCAGGTGGAACACATGTCCATATCTTTAGTTCAGCCACTGTGCTGCTACTTTGCAAAGCAAATCAAAAAACAGCTGAACATGTTTTGATGTCGAGGCCACGATGCCAGCGCATTTACAGACAACTTATTTTTGTTGCACCGGGGGGAAAGAAAATTGTATTCCGTCTGCGATGTTCTGATGTTGTTGCAGATTCAGTATGTCTGTGTTTCTTGTATTGTCCATGTGTAACTTGTGAACCAACTGTATGAACCAACAGAGAGCCACTAAGAATTGCTCCACAACATCACTATTGATCATAAACTCCACAGGGTAACTTTGAGCTATTAATCATCGTGCCTGTCACTTATCTGCTGACAGCAATTAAAGGTGTTGTCTTGAACACTTGGAGAGTAATTAAAATTTAACATAAATTATTGGCTATTTAACAGAACACTAATTAAATATTTTTTGCCGATTCATTTTTTTCCAAACTTAAACTAGTTTATTGACTTCTAGCACAGAGTTTTTGGCTGCAGGCACATACTGTAAATATAACTCACCTGTTCAGATCTTGTTTTGCTGTATGCTTGCAAAATACAGACCCCAAGAAAAATACTAAAAACTAACTTTGAAGCATGATCAGACCCCCTGGAGGAGCATCAAACAGACAGGAAAGAAGAGGTACTTCTTTTTTTTACTTAGAGGCTACAGACTGTGATTTCTGTTTTTCTTGATGCTGTGAGATTGTAGTGTAATATTGACCAAGCTCTCCTGTAGAAAAAAAACCAACAACAACAACGTGGAAAAAAAAAAGAATTGCGAATCCCTGTGGTTTGCTCCAACTCAACACGCATCAGTGGTCCTGTGAAAAATGCCCAATCAGTATTCATATGCTGAGGGGAGCTCAAGCTCCCAGATATCTCGAGAGAGAGAGAAGCTGGAATGAGACGAAGGATGGTACTGCATACCTAACACGTATCAATCCTCTCCTCTCACTCTAATCAAACATTAAGCCTCTAAACTGTACACTCACCGCCCGTGGAAAAGACCCGGCTGCAGGTTTTTGATCTCCGAGATGGGTTGTGTTTTGGACTGATAAGACAGATGTTTGTGTGGCTGTTAACAGCTCTCAGGCTGCCAAGTGGGTTCGATGCTACATTGCATTGCATTTCAGTTCATTTTATTTCACAGACCCTCTAGCTCCAGACGCAGGCACCTGGCCAAAACAATTACACAGTAATAACTTAGAGCACCTGAGTTTAGCACGCAAAGTGAATACTAAATGACTGAGACTGTGTGAACTATGTGTGTGTGCGTGTGTGTGTGATTTCAGGGAGCTTTGACATGCAGTTTGACCTTCAAGTGGGTGTGGGGACTCTGGTCGTGGCCAAGCCTCTGGATGCGGAGCTGCAGTCTGTGTACAACATGACCATACAGGTGACAGATGGGACCAACTTTGCCACAGCGCAGGTACACACACACTTTTGATTTGTTATGCACTGGCACAGCATCTTACACACTCCAGACCCACGTCAAATGAAATTATTGTTAGCTCTTCCTTGGGGAGCTGTTTACTCACAGCACTCCTCCTTCCACGCTTGCTCTCCCTTTTTCTGAAATTACAGTATCTCTTTGCTGACTATGAAATGTGCTTTTTGTTGCTGTGTCTTTGACATTGCCTGTGCTCCTGCTGTCTTGGCTGGCCTTCTAGGTTTTGCCTTGTATGGGAAATCCTTGTTAACAGTGGATTAATGGGATTAACTTGGGCAAATAAAGGTTAAGTGTTTGTATAAATAACAAAAAATTTGAATATCCCTTTTAGAAAACATTGTGTCTGGCATGAAAAAATACCACAAACCATTCTACAGAGATTTAGTGTAAATACTGTTGCTATCTCCACCTTGCAAGTGAGAAATTCAAGAGGTAACACTTCCTGTCAACTGTTCTCCAAAGCTAAATCGACACCAGAGCTCTTATCTTTAAGCACTCGTGTCTCTCTGTCACTCAGGTGTTTATCCGAATACAAGACAGCAATGACAACCCTCCAGTCTTCTCACAGCCGGCCTATGATGTCAGCGTCTCAGAGGACGTGCCCGTTGACATGGAGCTCCTGCGGGTTAGGGCGTCAGACATGGACGAGCGTGCCCGTTTGAGCTACTCCATATATGGCAGCGTAGACCCCGCCAGCATGAGACTGTTCCGAGTCAATCCCGGGACGGGCGTTGTCTACACTGCGGACAGATTGGACTACGAGGCCAGAACGCAGCACATCCTCACTATCATGGTGAGAAGGGAGACGTGGAAGAGTTATATTTATGTGTGTGTGTGTGTGTGTGTGTGTGTGTGTGTGTGTGTGTGTGTGATTGGTTGGTTACAATGAATCTGTGCCTGTGTTTGTGTTTGTGTGTGTCTGTGCTCACTTCCGTGGCAGCTCTTGGCTGCTGTCTCTGCCTCACTTAATTCTAGCTGATTTCTTTCATTTATCAAAGCCTTACAATGCTATTCCTATTCTTGTCTAATTTCGCCTCAGGTCAAGGATCAGGAGTTTCCATTTAACCGTGACCTGGCTCGTATCCTGGTGGCAGTGGAGGACTCCAATGATAACATCCCCTACTTCACCAGCACCGTATATGATGCTGTAGCCTACGAATCTTCTCCCATAGGCACTTCTGTACTACAAGTGACAGCCTTAGACAAAGACAACGGGATTAATGGGCAACTCACCTATACTCTAGAAGCAGGTGTGATGTTATCTGGAAGTAAATTAGTTTTATGTCTCTCTTTTCTGGCTTTAACCACTGGTTTGAACTGTGACTGGCTTTTTAATGCTTTGTCAGAGGAGAACAAATTGGGATCCTTATTTACCAGTAATGATGTCTGTAACCTTTCTGCTGCTTTCAGGTAACACGGGCAGTGTGTTTGGCATTGATAATGCCACAGGCCTTATCTTCATTGCCCGGGACCTGGACCTCACCTCTGTGGGCTTTTACACCCTCACTGTGCGTGTCACAGACAGTGGATTTCCTCCGTTAATGGCCACAGCATCAGTTCGCATCTCCTTGATACTCTCTGACTTATCCAACCCCAAATTCTCTCAGAAGGAGTATCAGGCTGAGGTAAAGAGAGAGAGACGGCTGAGTGAATGGATGGGTGAATGGGAAGGAGAGATAGATGAAATAAAGAAAGGCTGGAAGATGATAGGGAGGGATGGATGGTACACCTCTCTGCATATGCAATAGGTAAATATCATGAATGAAACTCCATCATCAAAGTGACTAAAATATTTTTCACTAATGTCTTTGCGTGTACAGATCATGGAGAACAGCACTATTGGAACACATGTCACCACTGTTAGCGCCCTCAGCCGCTCAGCACTCACTTATGACATCACCCAGGGCAACGAGGACCACTGCTTCTTCATCAACCATCATACTGGTGTGATAAGCACACGCAGACTACTTGACTTTGAGGTTTGTCAGCGCTCCAGAGTAGTAGGCGTGCAAATTTATACCATCTGCCAACGCTCAGTGTTGACCCTGATTGTTTTCTCTCATATATTATGCACATAGAAATTTAAGATGGCACATTTATTACACTCTTCATTGCTTTTCTTTGTTTTGGCAGCAAACGACGTCTTACTTTCTGGTGGTGCATGCCCTGAGCATGGCCGGAGTGGAGGCCAGCACCACTGTCATCGTCCAGGTGGGGGATGTCAATGATAGCCCACCTGTCTTCCAACAAATCAGGTATCAGTGGTGGTCAAAAGAGGAGAGCTTTGGCACCGAAGTTCTCCTACGCCTGTTTGCGGAGCTGTAATTAAGTATAGCTCTCCTCTTTCATAGCAGTGTCCTCTTTTACCGTAACAGGTATGTGGGCGCAATCAGCGAAGCTGCTCCCGTTAACAGTGTGGTCCTGGGAGAGGACGGTAACCCTCTAGTCATCCAGGCGACCGATAAGGACCGCAATCACAACGCCCTGTTAGTGTTCCAGATCCTAGATGAGACTGCTCGTATGTTTTTCAGCGTGGACTCCGGGACTGGATCAATTCGGTGGGTGAAATCTAGAAACCAGACCAACTGCATCACAACTGATTCATCTGCTTATAAACTGATATATTTGATCATTTCTGGGTTTCTTCTTACTTGAATGGTTCTTAAATTTTAGAACGATTGCGAGTCTGGACTATGAGACCTTCTCTGAATTCAACTTCCGGGTGCACGTTAGAGACAGTGGTCAGCCTCCTAGGAGCGCTGACAGGCCGGCAGAGGTTGTTATAAAGGTAAGTAAATATAAAGCACATGAATCATCTTCCATTGCCTCATAAATCATTCTTGACTCACTTCTATTCTTATGTTACATTTATAGACGTTATTTTCATTCTGTATATACCCTGTCTTAGGTGATCAACATCAATGACTCACCTCCAAAGTTATCGCAGGACACTTACGAGACAGTGCTCCTCCTGCCAACGTACGCGGGAGTCGAGGTCCTCCGCATTGAGGCTTTCGACCCTGATATGACCGCTGACCGCATTCTGAACCCCGACAAGTCCATCACTCGCCAGCTGGTTTACTCTCTGGTGGACAAAAATGTGGAGTACTTCTCTGTGGAGCGTTACACCGGAGTTGTGACCGTCGTCAATCAGAGCCTCAATAAAGACCGTTACCGCTTTAATGTGAAGGTAAGAGACTGGACAAGACACATTCAATTTCTATGCATCAGTGGCTTAGATAAACAGCATGCAGCTGGCTTAGACTTGCCCCTGTAATAATGATCACCACAGGGAGGTGAGGGCATAGGGTCAGACGCTTGGTCAGCTGCATTGTGCACACAGAGCCCAGTTATTCAGAGAACACCAGGACTAATTGATACAGGGCTCTCTGCCCAGGTAGAAGGGTGGTCTCCAAGTTCCTCTGCCCTTAGGTTTGTTTTGTTACTTTGTTAAGACAGAAAAGGGCAGTGCATGAGAAGTTATCCATTATAACCACGGCATTACATCATCTGCATTAGCCTCTGCATTAGAGCCCAGCAAAGCTTTCGATTTTGTTTGTTTTAAGGTATGGGACGGACGTTTTTCCAGCATGGCATCAGTCACCGTAGTCGTCCGTGAAGCTATGGACAACGGCCTTCAGTTCACCTTCCCCGTCTACTCTGCTTCCATCCCAGAGAACATACCCAATGTTACGTTAGTGACTGTTGTCAACACTGTCGGCCACCGCCTCAATGAGCCGCTGAAGTACACTCTGCTGAACCCCAGTGGACGCTTCACGATCCGGCCGACTTGCGGAGTGGTGCTCACCACCGGTGTGCCTTTTGACCGAGAAGAGAGAAACAGTTACGAGCTGGTGGTGGAGGTGAGCAGAGAAGATGAGATCCTGAGGGTGGCCAGAGTGACTGTTCAAGTTCAGGTGGGTGTGGAAATCGTGCTTTTTTGTTACTTACTGTTTGTACTTTTTTTTGTTTGTTCTTTAATGTTAGAGATTCATTCTTTAAGCCCTCAGGTTCCACCAAATGCGGATAAGATTTTCTTACGACTGTCCATTCTCCAGGTGGAGGATGTGAACGACAATGCTCCAGAGTTTGTCAACCTTCCCTACTACGCTGCAGTACAGGTGGAAGCAGAGCCAGGATCATCTATTTTCAGGGTCTCGGCCATAGACCAAGACAGCGAACTGAATGGAGAAGTGACTTACAGCCTTAAGCAGCAGCACAGGAACTTTCAAGTGAGAGAAATCTACAATTTCCTGATTTCCTGTTGTTAAATATTTTCTTTATTGTATATGAGTTCATGGATTTACACATTGTAAGGCTCCTTATGTTTGTGTTTATGTATTCCTTGCAGCTGAATCCTGTGACTGGAGAGCTGACATTAAAGAGGGCCTTTGAGGCCGACTTATCTAACGCGGAGTACAAGCTGGTCCTTGTGGCCACTGACAGCGGCTTCCCCCCTCTGTCCAGTGAGGTGGAGCTGCCTGTTACTGTAGTAAATAAAGCCATGCCGGTGTTTGACAAACCCTTCTACGGCGTCACTGTCAGAGAGGATGTAGCTGTTTCCACTTCTGTCCTGTGCATCAATGCCACCAGTCCCGAAGGCCAGAACATCATTTTCACCATAACGGATGGAGACCCTTCCTTCCAGTTTGACATTGGCTTTGACACCGGAATCATCAGCGTGATTTACCCGTTAGACTACGAGACCATGCAGTACTACCGGTTGACGGTGAAGGCTACAGATACACTGACGGGGGCAAAGTCTGAGGTTGACGTAGACATCGTTGTGCTGGATGTGAATGATAACCCGCCACTCTTCCAGAACACGTCATACTCGTCTGTGCTCGCTGAGAACTCCATGATTGGAACCACTGTGTTACAGGTGTGTGTGTGTGTGTGTGTGTGTGTGTGTGTGTGTGTGTGTGTGTCTTGTTTGTTTATTCAGTCAATCCAGTGTGTACTCTTACTGAATGATTGTTTACACTTAAGACTTTCTTCGGCAGTATTGTGGGTGAATATTAGATGCCAAATAATTTATTTATGAGAAGATAGTCTGATATTTCTGTCGAAATTTCCCAGTGGAAGCTCTTGACCTTTAGCAGATAATAGACCAGTGCTGTTGTTGCACTGAGGAACGTGTTTGCACAAAGACAATTCACAAAGACACCAAAGTTTTGACTTCATTGATTTCTGAGTAACACTTTATATTAATGTACTTGTAATAAGTGTCCGTTAATAGGTAATAAGTGCCTTATAGGATGCTTATTAACATGAATACAGTATATGTTAATTAGAGCATATAAGTGTTAATAATACCATTATAAACACATGTATTGTTAGAGTATAAAACATTTAAAAGCACCTTTAAGAACTTGTTAACAGTAACTAACTTTTCTACTGTTAAATCTTTTTCTTTAAGCTTTTGCTGCTGTTGTTGCTTTCTAAAGTTTTATACATACTTTGTTAGGTAACATTTAACAGTGCACATATTCACAGTTAACTATGCTTTTTGGGGGTACCAGAAAAGTCTCTTTTTTGGGATCAGTAAAGTCTATCCTATCCTATTCTATGGCATATGCACTCTACCAGGTGGGCTGCCATGCTTCATGGCACATGAGGCCTCAAAGAGAATGTTCTATTAAGCAAAACCTCCAACGGGCCTTTGAGAAAAAATAGTACAATTGTTAGTTCAATCACAGTATGTTTCAACACTGAGGTTATACATTGTAAAAGATATTCTGAAAACTTATATCAAATATAAAAAATAATTAATAGATTGGTAGGTCTTAGTTAAATGCATTCCATTGGTATTCACTTTAGAAAGAAATTTTCTTATTTATGTGCAGTGGTGCATCAGGTAAAGTGTTCAGAGGACACACTGATAAAACAACAATTAGCAAACAAACTATTCCAACATGGAGGAACAATGGACAGAAAGGTAAATATGGTTGATTTAATTAGGCATTGTTCTCATAATACATGAATACATAAAAAAACATTCATTAACTTTAAAAAGCATTGTTCCCAATAAATCCAGTACCCCTCAAAAGCATAGTTAACTATTAATAAGCACAAATAATAAAGGATCTACGATACGATACGATATGATACGCAAGTGCATAGTTTGTATGTAGAAATCTTTAAAAAAACATCAACAATAAAAACTTAGTAAAGGATTAACAGTGACACTATAGGTTAGTACCTCTATATTAATGTTAATAAGCATCAAATAAGTGTTACTGATTTGGGTATGAAACAGGTTAATGGCCTTATTTGACCATATTATTGAATTCAACAAAAATCAGGAGGAATATTTAATATTGGATCACATGAATGTTTTGCCTTAAAATACCCGTAGGCTCGCTCAGTTGCCTTCAGGCTTATCATAATACAGTAACACTAAGTATGTTCATGCCCTTGAAACACTGATCCATTGTAAATACTAAGAATATGAATAAGTTCTTTGTCACCTACATAAGACACGCAGTGCAGTTCAAAGCAGTCGATCAAACCAACAGTAAAAGAGTTTTACATCCTCTACTTGCACAATATATCAGACTAATAAAAGTCTTAATTCATTCATTTATAATTGATGACTGGTCAATTGTTGCATGTATAGTATAATGCTTTTGTTTTGAAAGTATTGTGCTTCAACAAAATGATCATGTGAGATGTTGGACGATGTTTTGTAGTGATTGCCCTCACAGTATCTCATTGGAAGCCAGAACTTTATTTCCTTTTTTCATTTGGGCTTATTGTGGCTCCTGTAGTTATAGAGAATGCCAGGGTAAACAAATCAGAGCTTATCTTGAATAATGCATGAAGTACAAAGCTTAATGTTACTCTCCTTGTAGGTGTTTGCCCAGGACCAAGACTCAGAGAAGAATGCCGTTGTGCGTTACCAGATCGTATCTGACATCTACAACAGCACAGACTATTTCCACATTGACAGTAACAGCGGAGTGGTATTCCTGGCACGTCTGCTTGACTATGAGCTCATCCAACGCTACAACTTCATTGTCAGAGCGACAGACAGCGGAGACCCTGCCCTCAGCAGTGACGTTAGCGTCACGGCGACTGTTACTGACACAAACGACAATCCACCTAATTTCAGCCAAGCGCTGTACGAGGCTTTTGTCAGTGAGCTGGCTCCGCGAGGACACTTTGTGACTTGCGTTCAGGCGTCAGATGCTGACATCTGTGATGCTCAAAGGCTGAGGTGAGGAGAAGGTCGTGGGTTTGGTGTTTTCTCTGTAATCGGTTGCATCACAGATGATTTGTTTGTACACGCTTCCCCCATTGAACCCCAGCTGAATGTTTGTCCAAAGTTTTTATTCATTATGTTTAGAAAAGCACATTGCTTACCAGGCAATCTTGTTTTTGTGTTTCGGTTGTAAAAATCGAAGTAATTTTCCCTCCATCTTTTATTTATGTTTCTCTCTAGCAGTTTTGGCTCAGCACTTCTTCAAGTAGATACTAATGTTTCCAGCAGTTTCTAAGCAGAATAACATTGTACAACTTAATCAACACTGCACTTTTTTTTTTTTTTTTTAATAATTGCCTTCAGGTACAGTATCCTCTCTGGAAATGAGAGAATGACTTTTATGATGGAGCCAGATACAGGGGTCCTCAGTCTGTCTAACAAGAGGCGACAAGGCATGAAACTCTCGTATCATCTCAATGTGTCCGTGTCAGATGGAGTCTTCACCAACACTGCTCAGGTGAGACAACTTCTCGGCGGTTACAATTTAGTTCCGTCAAAGGATTTGCTCTATTTTAACCTTTTGCAGTGTTTATAAACAGCAAGCTGGGTGACCTTCTTTAGCAACCCCCTCGCTTCAAATTTGTTCCACACATTTGCAGCTGTCTAGTTTGACTGCTCTTTTCCACCACTGGCTGCTGAGCAGCTCTGCAGTTGGAGGTTAATGTGTGCTCATGTCATATCCGATTTACTACGAGGATGAGCTGCCAGCTGGAAAGAAATGATCACATCTGTCTCTTAGTGGAAATTACAAGTGGGACTCTGATATCCCACATCTCTGATAGTCCACATTATAAGTTTTAGCGATAACACGTCAGCCCATTCTTCTGCTTCTTCTGCTTCTTCTGCTTCTTCTGCTTCTTCTGACATGATTTGAACACAGCGTATGTCCACAGCAGTTTGTCAGAGAGTAATGACCGTTTGCAGCTGCATCAATCACCATTTGGTCACAAGCCTGATGCTCTCTCTGCTGGGCCGCAGGCCATGTTGATGTGATCGTGTTTGACAGATATCTGCCAGCGTTAATTATTGTGATGGCATCACTAAAATGTCAGCAGACGTGATGATGGTGATAGTCGTGTGACAATTATAACGATGACGGTGATTCACAGGTGATTGTACGTGTACTGGGAGCTAACCTGTACAGCCCAGTGTTCAGCCAGCGGTTCTACCTGGCTGAAGTCCAAGAAAACGCCCCTCCTGGGTCAAAGGTCATTCAAGTAAGTTTGCCTTCTCACTGCTCACTCAGTGATGTAAGAGAACATCCTTACATGAATGATGCTGTAATGACCATCATGACTTTATCTTCTGAATTGATCTCCAGGTTCATGCAACAGATGAAGACTCTGGGCTGTTTGGTCAGATCACCTACTCCTTCATCAACGACCTGGGCAAAACTCAGTTTTCCATTGATGCAGATGGAGTCATATCCACTATTGAGAAATTAGACAGAGAAAATCCTGTTAACAAGGACATGGTGCTGACCGTTATGGCCCTGGATGGTGGAGGTATTATTTCTGACAATAACCAGACTGTAAACTGATTCCCCGTCATCTTCAGCCAATATAAGACTTCCTCTTATGTCTAAACCTGGCGGGCCAAACATTAAGCTAACATTAATGCATGAGTTGCCTCTGTTTGTGGTAGATACACTGCAGATCTAAGATAATAGCTTTTGTATGATAAGATCCCACGCTCCTAAAGATGAATGAATAAACTAAACATATTCACACAGATGCATCATATTTTATCATGCAAAGGCCTTACAGTGAATGCAACAGTAGAACAAAGCAAATTCAGTTCATTATATTTGATAAATCCCTACATATATTGCACATTTATTCGATGTTCTGTTATATTTCCAGGCCGTGCATCTTTTTGCACAGTGCGAGTGGTTCTTGCTGATGAGAATGACAACGCCCCTCGTTTCAGAGCTGTGGAGTATCGCATGAGCATTAAAGCAAACGTTGCCAAAGGTTCTCTGGTCACACAGATCCAAGCCACTGACCCAGACGCCGGGTCTAACGGGAGGATCACCTACTCCCTTTACAGCGAGGCTCGTCTATCACTGGTTGATGTGCTGGAGGTCAGTACGTTCTGATCTTTAATTTTAAGAATAATAACAATGTGCTTGGATAATAGAGCTCCTAACATCTTCTTTGTTACCTCAAAAAAAAAGAAGCAAAAAATCGAACCAGATCCAAACATTCATAAATATTTTTAACAAGAGTGAACCATATTAAAATGTATTTATGCTATAACCCTGATTTTGAGTTAAGACGTGTCTTCAGCTGATACTCTCACCCCATTTCAGGGGGATTAACAGCCCCGTTAAGTGTAATTATACATTTTTACTCATCAAATCAAAGTGATGTCACAGTAAGATTCATGCTTCGCTGGAAACAAAATGAAAGTGGAAGGGCACGCGGAGAGCCCAGCCCACTGGCTGTTCTGTTTTATTCTGTTCTGTTTCCTTCCACCAAGTTTCATGAAATTCAGGCCAGTAGTTTTTCTGTAATCCAGCTGACAAACAAAACAAACACATGCCTCCTTGATGGAGATAATATTGAAAAAACAGAAAGAACCCCAAACCAGTCGAGTTCAGGCTGAGAGGCAAAGTTGTAAGCTCTATAACTGGGATGATTGTCTCTAAAGTTGATTTAAATGGCATTGTGATTTTGTTGTTGTCCAGGTGGAGCCAGACAGTGGTTGGATGATGACTAAAAGCACTGTGGACCACCTCCAGGGGACTGTGCTGTCCTTCTTCGTCAAAGCCACAGACTGCGGCTTTCCGGCCAAACACTCGCTGGTGTCAGCCTTCATCCACGTCGTCCCGCCAGATGCATTCGTTCCCTCCTTCACTCAGCCTCAGTACTCCTTCACCATCCCTGAGGACACAGCAGTGGGAACAGCCCTGGGGTCTGTGTACATGGGCCCTGGGCAGACCGGATTCTTCACTGTAGTCGGAGGAGAGACGTTTGACAGCAACATGGGAGGGAGCTTCCTGGTGGAGAGGGAAACAGGTCTGATCCGTCTCATCAAGCCGCTAGACTATGAAGAGGTCAGCATCTACCGCTTCAAGGTTGCAGCAACAACAAGAAGAGACCTGATCGAGTCCGTCTCCACTGTTGACCTGGAGGTTAAGGTCGGTGACACAGTTAAACATAGAACCATACAGCCAGAAAATAATAAGTCTGTGTCTGGTTTCAATCTCACAACACAAAATAAGTACAAGTCCAAGTACAAGCCCAATCTCTGTTGCATTTTCTTTTCAGTATTATTTAGACTTTGTTGTGGATGCAGTGAAGATTTCTAATTTTGCAGATCCTAGATGTGAACGACAACAAGCCAGTGTTTGAGACTAACACCTATGTAGCCACGGTGATGGAGGGGATGCCAGTAGGGACAAGAGTTATCCAAGTGCGGGCACTCGATCCAGACTGGGGCGCTAACGGACAGGTGTGTGACAGCTCAAAGTATTTTTTTGTCTTGGAGTGTTAGGAATTATTTTAAATAATTACTTCATATGTCCTTTTTGAATTGCAGGTAACCTACAGCCTCGGAGCTCTGCTCACCTACAACCTGGACTTGACAAAAGACGCCGGTTCCTTCGGTGACCTCATCACCACGAGCTCTGTCTTTGCTATCGACAGTAAAACAGGCTGGATCACCACAGTGAGTCAGATGGACCACGAGGCCTGCTCCAGCTACAGTTTCGAAGTGGTGGCCTCCGATCTGGGTGAGGTGCAGTCTCTCTCCTCCACCACGGTGGTGACCATCACTGTGTCAGACGTTAACGACAACCCGCCTCAGTTTGAGAGGGAGCTGTACCGGGGTGCAGTGAAGGAGAGCGATCCCCTCGGCGAAGTGGTAGCTGTTCTAAAAACCAAAGATCGAGACGGCACGGATCAAAACCGCCTCGTCAGCTTCTACATCACTGGTGAGGAAATGAAGAGAACACTAACATAATGTAGTTCAACACATTCTGTGCTGCAGTGATTGTCCCTCATGCAGTAAGAAGAGCTTGTGTTGCATAAAAATTATTCATTGCTCTAATGGGGCTGCTATTATTAAAGGTCAAGTTTTAATTTAATTTGAACTCAGATGTTACACACGGCTAACCTTTATTTTTTACGTTTCCTTTTCGTTTTGATGTTACAAGGTGTGAATTATACAAAACATATCAAGCGAGGCACAGAAACTCTTTGATTTCTCACACATAACCAGCTAACCTGCTGCTTGAAATGATTCTTGTAAAGACATGTGAAAATAGTTTAATGGTCGGAATTCCAAATGAAGAAGTCTTTCACAGACTCGCTCACACATGACTTTGTGGTCACTCCTTTTTTTTATGGGAGTCATAAAAAGCTATGTGAGGCCTCTCCAACAAAACTCTCACCTTGACACTGAGCCTGATGTTTTCCACTCACATAACACTGTCTGATCATCACTGAGGATGATATATTTTGGCCTTGCGTTCTGGCATTTAAAAATACTGATTGGCCTAATGGAAGCGTTGTAATGAAAGGTCAAATTTTAAACTTTGAAAGGCAATTGCTGCTGCAAGACCAGCCTGGTTTATTATGATGATAGATGTTTATTGATTGCGCCAAAGGGTAACTGCATTATTTGTGTGTGTGTGTGTGTGTGTTCAGATGTACATAGGTGTGGAGCTGATGTTTAGACTTTCAGTTCAGTTACAATGCATCCTAACCTCTTTCTTTGCTGTGAATTCTAATCTCCACCTGTGATCTCCATCCCCATCTCCATCTCCAGGGGGAAACCCACGGGGAGTGTTTGGCTTAGCCCTCGTGCAGGGAGAGTGGAAGGTTTACGTAAGCGGTCTGCTGGATCGTGAGCAGCAGGACTGGTATCTGCTCAACATCACAGCCAGCGATGGATTGTATGTGGCTCGTACCGCGGTGGAAGTCACCGTCATGGATGCCAATGACAACAGTCCCATCTGCAACCAGGTCAGGGAGACAGACAAATGGAAACAGATGCAAATCATGCAAACAAACAAACATGCATCAGATTGTGGAATGTAGGAAGATGGACTAGCATGTCATTTTGCTTTTTTTGTATTCAAGGGAGAGTAACTGTGTTTGTCACCAGGCTAACCATAGTGTATATAATAACCAGTTAGTGTTTTGTCTAAAAATAGAAAGAATAACTAGAACTCATTGTACAGCGAATAAAAAAAAACAAGTTATCGTCACTGCTTCTTTGTTAAACATAGTTCTTAAATAAATAATTTAGCTAAGCTAAATATATTTAAAGTAAATTAAACTTCATGTAAAGGCTTGCACAGCATACACTAACTGCACTATTTTAAAATACTAAACACAGAACTGTATAAATGAATGCATGAATTATTAACCGATGATGAGTTATTTAATCATTTAGTACTATACCAGTACCTGAAGGTGATATGAAGTATCATACAGTGTTGATTAGCTAGTTAACACCCACACTGATGAACTTAGAGCTCAGAAAATTGTTTTGTTGAATAATATTAATAATATTTGCATGCTGTATGTATGGCTGTAAACAAAACAAATCCGGGGCTGTAGAACAGGATTTGTTCAGTTCAAATATTGATTTTCTCTTCTACAGTGCACCAAAGTACAAACTCAATGTGAATGAATTCATTATTAGTAACTAAATTTCAGGGAATGTACCATAACTTGTGTATAAAGTGGCTTTTACATAATGCCTTTAAGTTAAGTTGAATTAAGTTGTTATATACACACATGAAATTATTCCTCCGCATTTAACCCATCCAGCTGGCACCTGTCGGAACACAGCTGCACATGCACAGGATCACGCACAGATAGTGATAGATGCCATATACACACACTGGAGCGGTGGGCAGCGATTTGCTTGCTAAAGGGCACCTCAGCCGTGGCAAGGCCCACCAGCTGTCAGTTCACCTTCCAATCTTCGAGCAGCGAGAGCGGGGATCGAACCGCCAACCTTCGGGTTATTGGACGACCAACTCTAATAATATTCTACCACTGAGCCACGACCAGCCCTTTGTGTTTTTTTTTTCTGCAAGTTAAATAGTAAAGTAAAGTTTATATAGTGTAGAATAAGTCCACAGTGAGAAGCTGATGAACTGTGATCTTCAAATTACACAAATGACAGAGCTTGCACAAACAAATGATATGAGTCAGTGATAAAACCGATCAACTCTAGCTTTTGTGCTCACTCCTCCTCGCACCTAAAATCGGAGTCAATACTGTGGCACAAGCTGATCTATGAGAGGAAAATTAATGTGAAAAGATAGGATAATTGAACTGTGCACTCTTCTGGGGATACCCCTTTTCATTTAGTAGTATTCTGCAAGTCTTCAATTTCACATAATTGGTTGAGAAACTTTTATTCTCTAAACTCTCACTGGATTCTCTTTGAAATCAATCCTCCCTGTCTACTTGTCCTCTTCTTATATTCTTTCTGTTCTCTGACAAGTCTGACCTGCGTTACTACAAAGTGGTTCCTCGCTTTACACGGTAGCAGCAGCAACTTATTAGCACATTGTTCTCATGTTATGTTAAGGTATGCATGGTAAATTCATCAGCAGCAATATAGCACTTCCTATACCAACTCACACATACACACACACACACACACACACACACACACACACACACACACACACACTGACGGCACAGCCAGAGTGATTTGGGGCTCAGTATCTCGCTAAAAGACACTTCGACTTGACTGGAGGAGCTAGGAATCCGGGACCTCAGTGATCCTCCAATTACTAGACCACCCACTCTACCACCCGAGCTACACATAGTAGTAATAATAGTTGAAGTATCTGTTGTAACAATTACAAGTAATAGTACCAAGAGAAGCAATAGCATTTCTGTTGGAAGTAGTGGTAGTTGTAGCAGTGAGTTGTAGAATAGGTAGTAGCAATAATGAAGTACATGTACTATAGTGCTATACTGTCATGTTAGAAGAAGTACAGGAGATATCAGTGATTATTGTAGTGATGATAGGAGTAGTCACTTAATCTGCTGGTCAGAAAATACTTTAGGATGATGTGTAAAATAAGATATTCAGTTTTCAATGATATGAACCATAAATTGAGAAGCTGGAACCAGAACACATCTGGCATTTTGACTTTTAAAAAATTACTCATATTATCAATTACCATAATTTTATATTTTAAAGTATAGAGCAAAAACAGCAGCTGGGATTTGGTACTGTATGCTTCCCATTGTGCTTTACATTACATTTACTGTAGTCATTTAGCTGACATTTTTATCTAAAGCGACTTACCAAAAAGGGAAACCATCAAGGTAAAGTGTGACAGGGACATGTTAGTGCAGCAGTAAGTACTGTGACAGTTCTAGAGGGGGATAGGTTTTGCATGTCCAGTTGTTGGTAGTGCTTTTTAAAGGTAGAGAGGGACACCACTGCTTTGGTAGGAACTGGTAGCGCGTTACACCAACGGGGAACAACAGACCAGAGTGTACGGGTGGCAGAGCCAGGCATGCTGGTCTGTATTCGATGAAATAGTGAGATCATGAAGTTCATTTCTAGGAACACTCACTGTGAGTGGAGGTAGGGTCAAAGGAGGGCACTTAACTAGGTTGTGCTCATTCTATCAGCATGGATAATGGACGCAGCTCCCAACATTTTTTTTTTTTATGTGTCAGACAGATGTTTCCCTTTTTCAGATTGTGGTCTGAATTTGTTCTGCTGTATTTGTGTGTGTGTTGTGCCAGGCGGTCTATAGTGCCTCTTTTCCTGAGGACATTCCCACTAACAAGGGCATCCTGACAGTGGGCGCAACAGATGCTGATTCTGGCTCCAGTGCTGAGATCCAATATTCATTGTTTGGTATCGGGGTGGAAGATTTCTACATGGATGCAAACACTGGTACGTTCAACTATTATTTTTTTGTACATACACCACAGATTAAACGTCTTCTCTACAGCTTCTTTCCCCTCTGCGTTTGTTTCCTAAGGTGAGCTCCGTACGGCCACTGTGATGGACCGAGAAATTACATCCAGCTACAAACTCATCACCCAGGCGACTGATGGAGGAGGACTGTTCTGCCGCTCTGAAATTTCTCTCAAAGTGTTGGATGTGAATGATAATCCACCCTCTTTCTCCTCTAATCATTACCTGGCTAGCGTGTATGAGAACGCCGCCCCCAAGGCATTGCTTACCCGACTGCAAGCCAGTGACCCTGATGAAGGTAAGCTGCTTTGATGTTATGTTGGACAATGAGCGCTGAAACAGACTCCACTGAATGCAGGTTCAAGGCACCTTGTCACTACTGCTGATTTGTGACAAACAAGCTGAGTATCACAGATAAAACATGCATCTAAACCTGTAGGTGCATATGAACTTGTCTTCTGTTCTCTCCAGGTCTTAACCGTACCGTGGTGTATTCTCTGGTGGATGAAGTCAGTGGGTTCTTCTCCATTGACCCGGTATCCGGGATGGTAATTCTGGAAAAATCTCTGGACAGAGAGAGTCGAGACTCCTATAATGTTCGTGTCCAGGCCGCTGACCAGGCAGGGCAACAGGGGGCACTGTCAACTCAGGTCGGTGGTCACAGTGACACACATTCAATCTCAGTTGTGTTTTTCCATTAGTATAACCACTAAACCTAACTGTGTTGTTCATGATCCCAAAAAAACCTGGCACTGGAAAACATGTAATAATGAAATATTATTGAAATTCAGTCCTCACATTTATATTTTAGGTGATATAATCATGCTTTTCCGAGTAATTAAATCAGATACAGGCTAATTAATGCAGTTGAGTAAATAACTTCAATTATTTCTAAAAACACAAATAGATATGATTATGTAATTAAACCATTTTACCACAATAATGTGATTAGGATTAATCAGCTACGTATTAAATTAGCCGTCCATCTTTTCATTCAGCTGGCAATGTGCAATCTGTATGTCTGTCCACACGCATGGAGAAGAAAAGCCAATGAATAAAAACATGTTTATTGAAGAGATCAGATAAAGACCCTGGTAGATTTAATCAAGATAAATCTTAATTTAACAGACAAGCTGAAGCAGTGTTTGCTCCCTCACACCCTCCAGGTTTCTCTTTCTCTGCTCATGGCTGCCAGAACGAGACATTAATACAAAATAAACTCCAGGCACATGTGAGGTCATGTGATTTTCATCTGTGTTTAGAGGTCAACTGTCTATGATGCTGAAACTGAATTTTAGGTATCATTAGTACTGCTAATGCAAGTAGCAGTAGCTGTAGCAGCAATAGCAGTAGAAGTTGTAGCAGTAGCAGGCACAGTATTATTTTGGAAGTACAGGTAGAAATACTAATAGCCCTTGTGGCACCCACTTGAATTAATTGGAGCTGGGATTAAGTGTGCCTGCTCTGTAATGCTTGTGTGTGTCAGGGAAAAGAAAAGTGAGAGCAAACCTACAACAAACTCGAATTGAACCGTCTCTCTACCATTCTTTATAGCAGCCACAGTATAGATTTCTAACCCTGAGTTACTAATAACAACATGGAACCATTTTTAACCTTACACATAATCATAGCTATCTCTGCATGCATTTTATGGTGACGTGATCTGAGAGTTAATATAAAAACAATTTCTTCCAAAATAAAATGTTTAAAAGCATTTTATATATATATATGTATTTTTTTTTTCAGCAGATTTAAAAATAACAAAACAGAATAATGATCTTGACTGTCTCCTAACTTTACCAGAAAGTGTGAAAAAGAGCCCAACAGGGCCACAAATATTTAACATGTATGTGGCAGTCAAGAAATTCCATCTCAGGCTTTGGTGGTTACTATCTCCAAATGATTTTTTTGCCTCAGTCTATCTCACTGTTAGCTGCTAAGTCAGTCTATTAGAGACTTGGGTTTTAAAAAGTAGCCATATAAATGATTTTAGCCTCAACGTTATCTTGTTAGTAAAATCTTTTGTTTCTTATGTTTCCATTAACGTATGTGAGCCCACTGTCTGTGGTGCTAAAACTGAACCTTTAGGGCCTGGAACAGCGCAGACAAATGAATTGCTAGCGAGTTCTATTAACAGTTTTTTTGTGTCTCCCCCAGGTTGATTTGACCATTTTGGTGCTGGATGTAAATGACAACGCTCCAGTCTTCCAGAGGAGGGATTATGCTGTTACAGTCCCTGAGGATGTAGCCATGGGAACCGAGGTGCTGCGCGTGTTGGCGACAAGCGCCGACATCGGACCTAATGCTGAGATCACCTATAACATCCGGTCGGGTAACGAGTTAGGAAAGTTCATCATAGACAGAAACCTGGGTGAGCAGAGGTTCTTTAATTTTCAAGTACTTTATTATTCTGCATTAAACGGAATCCTACATATACAGTTACCTGTGTGTGTTTTAGGCTCCATTTCTGTGGCTGATGATTTGGACTTTGAGGTGTGTAAGGACTACTATCTCACCGTTGAGGCCTGGGACAGTGGGAACCCTCCTCTCAGCACTGCTACTATGGTAACCATTGAACTCATGGATGTCAACGACAATGCTCCAGCCTTCAGTCAGGACATCTACAATGTTCTGGTCAGTGAGGATGCGTCTGTTGGGCAGACAATAACAAGGGTAAGTCTTATTTTGACATTATATTAGTCTACCTATACTTTTCTGTCCTATTCATTAACTTCTGTTTCACTCTGTTCTGTGTGTTCTCTAGGTACTGGCAGAAGATTTGGACAGCCAGGTGAACGGACGAATTACCTACTCGATCCTGAGAGGTGACCGGAGCAACCACTTCTGGATTGACCCTGTAACAGGACTGCTTAAAGTCAATAAGCGGCTTGACAGAGAACTAGTAAGGATGCATCTTCAAGCGCAATATCTCATAAACAATCAATAGTGATTTTCTGGTTCAGAGCACAGCTAAGACAGAAAATACCAAGTTCGCTCAAGGTGAGCACACAATGAGGTCTCATATTATGCAAACATAACGGGGCTTGCTGTCTCGCCTGATACATACAGATGCTGTTGCACTCTCATCTCATTCTAATCCCTTCTGCTCCACCTAGGTGTCCAGGTACTCTTTGTCAGTGCAGGCGTTCGACAGTGGCTCTCCTGCCATGTCCTCCACCGTCACCCTTAACATCGACATCTCCGACGTTAATGACAACCCTCCCGTCTTCACCCCTCCCAACTCCACAGCCATCATACAGGTAACAGTCTGGACATGTTTGCTTGTGTCCGTGTGTCTTTGTGCTCCACTGCGCACCAACTCCTCTCTCTCTTCATACTTCCAGCTAAACCAAGCTGCTGGTGTCACACTGCTGAAGCTGTCAGTCAGCGATAAAGACACCCCTAGAAATGGCCCTCCCTTTGAGTTTCGTATCGTGGCAGGAAATGAGGGAAATTTTTTCTCCCTGGAGCAGACTGGAACTCTGAGGTCCAACCGTGTGTTTGACCCTGAAGCCCCCAGAGAATTCACCCTTGAAATCCAGGTTAGTGATGTATGTTTTCTAACCACCATTTATTCACTAAAAGTTGACTGACAATTACGCTTTGCCTGCACGGTTACACACAGTCAGCATTAAGAGCTACCTATTACTCACGCAGTCTCTCACTGTTAGCTGCTAAGTCAGGCTATTAGAGTCATGGGTTTTTAAAAGTAGCCTTATATAAACACATTTCTGTAATGGAGAAGCTATTACCGCCATTAATTTGATGGCCTAGAAAGACGGTCCGTGCTTTCATAACTGCTGCACAGTGGTGGACTCCGGCTGTCTGAGGGTCAGGAGCGAAAACGATGAAGAGGCCACCAGCTGCATGCACATTATGTTTTTTTCACTGTGATGGCACCCTAGAGCTTCAAGTTAATACATTTTATTTCAGTTCCAGCTACATTGCTATCCATATTCTTTGTACTTGTTTGGTTATACAGATGTCAGGTGGGTGTCTGAATGTAAATATAACCATATTTACATAGTAAGAAATTCATTTTTACTTTAGATCCAGTATTCCAGCAGAAGTGTGCCTGTTTATTTTTGAGTTGATGAATGTTTTTCTGTAACTTTGATTCTGTCTCTCAGGCACGTGACTCCGGTAAGCCAAGTCTTACCTCTTCCACCTGGATATTTCTAAGGGTCATCGGGAACAGTCAGTACAAACCCGCCGTCTCCCCCCTGGAAATCTTCATCGTCATGGTAACAGATACCTTCCAGGGCGGCCCGATAGGTCAGATCTACGCAACCGACCGGGACGCCAACGATGTGCTGTCGTTTACCCAGAAGCTCCAGCCCAAGACCATGTTTAAGATAAACAGACAGGACGGCAGCATTGTGGCTCTGCCGGGCCTCGAACCTGGCAGGTACACACTAAACCACACAAACACACTCTCTAGCACATGTGAACACCCATATTGTTTATATGTGTGTAAACACACCACATCTCCTCGTCCTCTCTCAGATACCAGATGAATGCCACAGTGAGTGACGGACGTTTCGCTGTGATAGCTGATGTGTCGGTCCAGGTCGAACAGGTGACAGATGTGCTGCTGCGGAGCGCCATCACCTTACGTTTCAGCTCCCTGTCTCCAGAAGACTTGCTTGGTCGTTACCTAAGCCAAATCAAACTAACGTTACGGGGACTAGCCGGCTGGAAATGGTCACCAGGACAACAGGATCCTCTCCATGTGCTGAGTGTACAGCCGGTAATGGGGTCATCTGACGTGGACTTGCTTTTGGCCATGGAGAGGCCAGAGACATCGGGCAGTGGACGGATGGGCGGGTTCTACTCTGGACAAGAGTTGTCTGCAAAGCTGGAGGAAGCAGCAGAGCGAGGCCAGATTCGAGGTGTCCTAGCTGGGGCTCTGGTGGTGAGCAGCGCTTGTTCTGGGGAGCTCGAGTGCGGCGACAGGGTGTGTGAACAGATATTGGTAATGGAAGGTGGCTCGCCTGTCACCTACAGCACAGAGAGGGTCAGCCTGGTGTCACCAAGGTTCAGGCCTACAGAGATCTGCACTTGCCCTGGTGAGCCCTGCACGCATGCTTGCACTCACATTCTAACTGAGCCCGGCTCACATTGTTAGTATCCTCGATATCTCTTACAGCTGCATGTCAAAGTACATTTTACACCAGTGCTGGTCATTAGGTTTGATATAAAAACCTTCAAACTGAAGTCCTAATTAATTTGTGAGTATTTTGCGACATGTACATAGATTTTTTTCAGTTTTTTTCTGATTTTCATGTTGTATTTTTATATTTAAATGAATCTCTAATCATAGAAGTAGAGTAATACTGTCTGAAAAGTGAAACAGATAACAGAGAGATAGTTGTTGAGGAAATTTTCATTTGAGATGACGATATTCTGACCATTTCTGTATCTTCTGTTTACAATCAGGAGGGACATGTCCCACTCCTGTGGAACTGTGTGAAGGTCAGTCCTGTCCAGCAGACATGCAGTGTGTCCGTTCTGGTCCTACAGCGCCATCTGTCTGCCAGTGTCAGCCTGAGCAACTAGACGAGTGTGCAGGTATGATGCGACCCTTCCTTATGCTTGGAGTTCAGAGTG
Source organism: Argyrosomus regius (assembly GCA_946959425.1). NCBI lineage: Eukaryota > Metazoa > Chordata > Actinopteri > Sciaenidae > Argyrosomus > Argyrosomus regius. The sequence continues at coordinate 23,093,190 of OX336896.1, read as the reverse complement.
TATGTTTGAGGTAGACGAGTAGATCACTATGATGCAAGGACTTGATTATGCATTATATGTATTTTTTCCTTAATTTGAAAATGTTCTTCTCTAAATTGAATTCTGTGTCTCTCTTTTTTTGTGTGAATGTGCAGGACAAACCTCTTTGAGTTTCTCTGGAAACAGTTACATCAAGTACAGAGTGACAGAGAGTGGCCAGAGTGGAGAGATGAGGCTTGGCTTGAGAATCAGAACACTTCAGAGACGAGGAGTCATTATGTTCACCCGTGTTAACCCCTGTACCATGCTCAAGGTAAACAAAGTGTTTTTCCCAGTGCCAGATCTGTCTGTATTTTAGTGGTTGCTAAGTATTGGAACATATAGTTTTTCCTTTCCTCCCACAGATTGAAGGAGGTCGACTCTGGTTCCAGTTGGACTGTGACAACACCCTTGGTATTATGGGTATCTCTGGCAGACCAATAAATGACGGCCTCTGGCATGCTGTTGCCTTGGAGCTGACTAGGAACTATACCCTACTGTCATTAGATGACAGCTATGTGGAGCGTCGCCGAGCAGCCCGTGCCCCTGTTCGCCTTTGGCCTCTGGCCCCAGATTCATCCTTTTTCTTCGGGGCCCAAGTCAGGCCACCGAACGGGCAAGGTGAGAGGCCAAGCCCAGGGCCAGGGAGAGGGCCAGGACTAGGGGACCGTAGCGTGAGGGCCCCCCCGAGAGCTCAGGATGGCTTCCAGGGCTGCCTGGGCTCACTGATGCTGAACGGTAACGAGCTGCCACTCCAGAATAAGAGGAGCCGTTACGCTGAGATAGCCGGGCTGAGCGAGGTCAAGTTGGGCTGTGTGCTTTATCCAGATCCATGCGTCAGTCAGCCCTGCCTCAACGGAGCCATCTGCAGCAGCCTGCCCTCTGGAGGTCTGTTTAGATGACAGTGTGAATGTGTGGGTGTTAAATTACACTGCTGTGCATATGCAAATACATGTTCTCATATGGCACAAATTCACAGTGTAAATTTCAGCATTTTCATTTTCCACTTGTATATATAAGTCTGTATGTTAATTAAATATTAAGTCAGTCAATTACAGAATTTGATATTGAACATTTTGAATCCCTCTCCAACAGGCTTCATGTGCAGTTGCAGCGCTGGCTTCAGTGGGGGGCGCTGTGAAATTGAATTGACATCCTGCATGCCAAACCCGTGCCAGAACGGTGGAGACTGCGAGCCTGTAGGCACTGCATTCGTCTGTGGCTGTCCTACAGGACTCGGGGGACTTATGTAAGAATATCCTGCAAAAACACACACACACACACACACACATACACACACACACACACTCTTTTAATTTAATTACTGACTGTAAAAACAGTGATTGGAATGGTGTGACCTGTATGTACACAATGACAGGTCGGGGTTAGTGATGATTTATACACATTAACATCTGCATCTCCCTTCTCATACACATTCAAACATGAAGGAACATGTGTAGGACACCCACACACACACTCATTAGCCCACATTAGTATCACAGCTCCCACTGTGTTGTTTTAGTTGTCATTGTGTGAGATAAATTAGTGTTTCTAATTTAATTCAGTATAATTTCTGTTGAAAAGCCTATAATCATTCTCTTGCTTCCTTCTTGATTACAGCTCAGTAATTGCCTTTGAAATAACCTCTCTGCTCATGTGGTTGTTTAATGGAGCCACCACTAGAGAGCAGTTGTCCCTCAAAGGAGAAAATGCCTCTGCCTTTTTTATGATTTTGACAGAGATGTAAAAATACCTTCTATGGAGTTGAATGAAATCAAATGTAGCTGAATAATTTATTGTTTCTTTTTCAGGCAGCAGATTGTTCAGACTATTATATATATATATATATAAATACATACCAATTCCATATTCTGCCTCAAGCAATCAACTGTCGAGTATAATTAGATATGGAATTGTTTGTCCGTTAAAGTGAGAATGTCCCACTGAAATGTTTGCATTTAGGTAATAATCATAAAATAAAGTATGTTCATCTGGAGAATTCCCTAAAAATTGACAATTAAAAGCTGAATCATAAACTTATTATTATTAAAATATAAATGTGGATGAGCTTGCTGAATTCATGAGGTTTGTTAATTAGAATATACATGATTCATTTTCTAAAATATTCATGAGTGATATCACTGGTAATTATATCCAGGCCTTGTAAACTGCATATGCTTAATGACTCACTGCGCTTTTATCATTAAAAGCAAAACATGGACAGATATGTACAGTTTCCTGCGGTGCTTAGAAGTGTTTTTATTTATTTATTTTTATCTTACATCAAACTGTTGTACAATGTTTTGAAAATCCCATCAAGAAAAAAAGAAAATGATCGATGATAAAAGATAAATGCAAGTATTTTCTATCTGGTTCACAGCAGGGCGCCATGTTTGAAACGACAAGCTGACAAGATGAACACGTGTGTGTGAACTGAAATTACGTTTGTTCTGTTGGAATTGCAGTTGAATCAGAACCATGTAAATGAGAATAAGAGTGAATCCATGAAGATAATTCATTGAGGGCCACCTGAATAATATGCTTTGACTCTCTGTCATGCTTTCTCAATGCTTTTTCTTATTATTCTCTTTGTATTCCATACAAATCAAATTCACCACTCCCATGCATAACAATCTATTTGTCCATGCCTCTGCAGATGTGATGAGGATGTGAATGAGTGCGACCAGGACGAGTGCGGAAACGGAGGAGAGTGTGTCAACACATTCGGGTCGTTCTACTGTAACTGTTCCGAGGGATACGAGGGTCAGTCCTGCGACGATCAGCCGCCTGGTGATCTGGGGGACGACACGCAGGTACACTGTGAACAGCACTTAAATCTTACAGTGTACATTCAAGCATAATCCAAAATGTACGAGCTCTTTGGTTCTTGCGTTTTGCACATTCAGCTTGCTCCTAATTTGACTTGGCGTACTCAGCGAAGCTGTTGAGAATTTTGAGTGTGCAGTGGCCTCCCGGGAAGGTTTACCAGCTCGGAGTATTTGTCTCTGCAGTAGATGAATGAAAGTGTGGTAATGGGTAAATCACAGCTTCCATTTGAAGTTGCTACGCTCTTGACTTTTGTCGTGCACTATATACCTTATATTGAGACTGCAAGCCCAATTAATGTGGCACATTGTGAGAAGGAAGGTGCTTCCATTATTCGCTAGAAGACTGTAATTAGAAAAGTAACCATAGTCGACAAAACCTATTAGGCTGCTTTCACAGCCAATAGATACGTTGGCTTTGTTTGTTTGTTCTAAGGACATTTGAGAGTGTCTGCTGCTGGAAATAAAGCTGAATAAAACTGACCCCTTTTTTACTGGAGCTATGTTTTCTAATAAAACAAGAATCTGCAGAATTAAAATTACTCCCTACTGCAAGATCAGACATGTGAGTGTTGTAGTCCTGTAAAATAAAGATCAAACATCACATGAAACAAAATGTCAGTAAGTTCATTCATCAAAAGATGCTCGCGGTTATAAAAAGTATGTAACACTGGGGGTCTTTTAACGTTTTTAATGTGTTGTTTTTCTCCCCTCTAAGAGTTTATGTGGGTGGACGGTCCACTGCACTGTATCCGTGCACTCCACCATCAAACATGCATATTAACTACAGTTGTCATATGGTTGCATAAGTAATTTCAAAGGAATCTGTACATATGCCACAGACTGAGGGGAAAAAGCCAACATGTGCAGAGTTTTCTCATCAAGTTGGAAATATATTATCATTTCTCGTCCAAATTAGAGTTGCTATGATTCCAGCAGACAGTGATACATTAAGATATGCATTTCCATGCATGTTTTTTATGATCTTTCTCTTCATGTTGCCCAGGCGGAGCCCCTGTCTTACGTTGGACCAGGAGAGATAATTGGCATCGGAGTCCTTGCTTTTGTCATCATCTTCCTCCTCATACTCTTCATCGCCTTTAGGAAGAAAATCAAATTTAGGAAAGACTCAGACCCGGGCCCGGGGACTCAGGGTGTGATGGGTGTGTCAGCTATTTCCACAGAAACCAGCTACATGCTGCACAGAACTGGCATGGGGGCAGAGGGGATTGAGTTCAAAGCCGTTCGCGTGACAGGGTCGCCGGGGACGACGAGCACCTACGGTGAGGTGGGAGGCAGCACCGGGGGTCCTCCCCAGGTCATGGTACGTCCAACTGCCCACTCCCCTCTGCCAGGAGGACTCAGCAACCAGGGCATGAGGAGCGGGGATGGTGACAAGACGACATCCAGCGAGGGCAGTCAGGTATGTCAAAGTGTGCATTGGCGTTTATTAATGATTACAATTTATATCTGTGTCTCCTGTATCATAACATGACCATCACCTCACAGGATTTGGTATAATCACAAGAAAATAATTGAATAAAGCAGAGCAGTATTGAAAAAACAAAAATTATATTCATGTTTTCATGCTACTAAAAAAATCAAATGAAATAAAAATCCCAGTATGTTTACAAATGTTATGATTACAGCACACATTAGTCTTTCTCTCAATATTCTCTGACTTTGTCACCCTGTCTCCGTCGTCACTCATTCCTGGGTGAATATTTTAAAAATCTAATTGTACATATTATGCTGTCAAAATACAACAAAATGTCAAATAATAATAAATTGTAAGATTTCTGGAATGTAATTTCAAAGTTTTGTATTTCCTGTATTTCCAGCCTGCTACAAGCTGAAATGTGACAGTGAGATAAATAAGCAGATGTAAAATGAATCAAAAACACTGTAATCGTAGCACAGTAGCTATTGGATTTTGCAGATCAGGAGTGGCCCTTTGGTTCTTGAACCGGTTCTGTTCATGATTCAACAACAGACAACGATGAATAATCTTATTGGGAATAAACCTGCCTCTTGCATGACCTGTTTGTAGGAACAGGGTTGGCCTACACCGCTGTCATAATGGCGGCGCTTGGAGACCATAATATTTTCTGATGGGATGTAAAAAGTTGGAGGAACACTTGGCTGAATTATTAACAGATGGACTCTGTAGTTTTAGGCGCATGCTTGATTCGCTAGTCATAATTTATGGGAGCATAAAGATGTATGTTGGATTGACTCAAAATGCCTGTGTTCGTGATTATGAAAGAGGATACCAAGTGCAATTGTGCTACTAATTAATGTGTTTTAATAGTTGCTAATTTAGTTGATTTTAATTTGCTTCCATCCCTACAGTTCAGCAGCTTCCTCTCAGACATGTCCAATGTCCGAGGTGTGGCCAATAGGAGGGGAATCGCAGTGTGCAGCGTGGCACCCAATCTCCCTTCGGCATCTGCCTGCCTCTCCGAGCACAGTCCGGCCCACAAAGTGTCCTGGGAGGGTGAGGAAACAAGGGAGGAAGGGCTGGAGAGGATGAGAGATGAGAGAGAGGAGGAATGGGGCCAGAGAGCTTTTGAATTGGAGAGAACACAGAGAGATAACAGTCCACAGGGTAAGACTGCAAGCATGTGCGCGCACATAAACACACTCACAGGCGCATGCAGTTTCTAACCTCTGATCAAAAAGGCACAGAGAACACAGGCCATGAACTCATTGTGTTACACCCATACCGTCATCTCCACTGAGCGAGCTTATTTCACACTGATCTGTGCCTTTTGATCACACACATCAAAGAAAATGGCCCAGAGTAAGCAAGAGTGGTTAAGAAGTCATATTTTTATTTTGCCTATCATTTCATGTTAGTTTTATTATTTACAACTTCGTGTGAGCAACAAATTGTAGTGTAACTTACTTTCCTGTTACGATGCTGAAATTGGCAATTATGTCCTCTCGGATCAGGATAACTCTTGCATCTCCTGTGCACTTCTGTTTGAATGGTCAGGGTAATCAGCCAGAACTGATGTCCTGTGTTCTTGTCCTACTTTTGCCCAACAAAAGAAAAAGTCAAAATCAAAGTAGCTGGAACACAAAGAAAAGTCCACTTTTCTGCAAAGTTTTCTCACATTTTTATTATTATTTTTTTTTATTTCATCCAAGTTTGCCTCACGTGTGCCTTTGTCAGCTGAGAGGACAACACACTGAGCGCGGTGAGAAATCATTGTCAGATAATTCAGCTTCAGTCTGATATTTATCTGCCAACGCTGTCAGCACAGTTCACAATTCAGTGCTAAGGTAGACGTCACATATTTCGATTCTCTGTCCAACCTGTTGTTTGAATAATACACCCTGCAGCGGGAACTTCCTGCCTCTTAATTATTGATTTCTTCCTGTGGGAATGTGAAGTCGGTCATTTCATATATTTTTTGCTCCCCTGTTGAGAGGATGCACGGAAAAAAAGAAAAGCTTGCGCTCCCACAGGTTAAATCACAGTCCATTAATTAATATGTGATTAAGCTTATAATGAACAAATATTATGATTATTGTTTTAATGATTCCAGCATTAACTGCCTGTTTAATTAGTCAATTGGAAACAGTTTAGTTATTACACACCAACCACAAACAAGCACAGTAATGAATATTGCAATAGATGCTGCGAGTCAATACGTGAGGAAACATATTGGTCGTTTTTCTGTCACTACATGCTGTTCATCAATAAATAAACTGTCATGAATAATGAAATAGTGAACAAACCAGGTCCCATACTGCTCAGTTTTTGCCAGTTATGCTCTCAAATCCTACAATAAGGATATTTATCTTCATGATATGGAAAGAAATTTAGTTTAGCAGACAAATAGGGCATCACGGAAGCTGCCAGTTCCTGGTCTAGACCCTCTTAGTGGAGGCTTTCCAGCTCAAATGCTAGAACTATATTACAAATTACAGTGTGAAACTGTTGCAAACTGTTGTTAAAAAGAAGAGTTGAAATTGTTTTTAAGAAAGTCAATTTCTTTTCAGAAAACAAATGCCAGAAAATGAATTCTACCGATTTTTACAAAAGGAAAAGTGTAGAAGATTTAAAAAGTTGTTTGAGTTTGAATCCAGTATGTTGAGGGTTAGTGGTTGGTCTGTGACCTCAGGTATGGCTGTCAACATTGGGACATGGCAGGGCAGTCACCAGCACAAAAACATGTGTGTTTGTGAGGAAATTAAAAAAGATAGAAAGAAAGAGTTAAAAAAAAAAAAAAGACTCTAGTGTATAGAAAAATGTCCCCTCACCTGCATGCTGAATTAGACGGGTGGCTGCTGCGCTGCCTTTTGTTATTTAGTTTGATTGATGGTACTGCCTTACTGCTCACATTCCCACAGGAGCGTTTCACTTGTTCTGTACGCGTTGGACCACGACCACCTAGCTCAGGCTCAGAAAGCTAAAGTTGATGTCAAGACATCTTGGTCCTCCCTCGTGGACAGAGTGTGGTTTTTGTTACAAGATGGGACAAGCCCTAACTGCTTGTTAGAATATCCACATCTAATATAGCCTGCTACAGGATCTAGAGTTGCATTGACGTTTGTAGGAGCTCAGCTACATATTATATTTGTACCTGCTGCGCCCAGTTATAAGAGGTAAGCTACCAATCATAATACCTCCTAAAACAATCTGTGCCACGCTTTGTCAAACAGGAAATGCTGTTTACCGGTGGTACTGTATTATAAAGCAACAGCTGAAAGAGCTGAAATCTGCAGCAGTTTAACATCATGGATTTTCACCTGTTACATATCTGCACAGGATTAAAAAAAAAGCAGGATGTGGTTTTAAAGTGTCAGATGTTGTGCTAATGCAATAATATAATGTTTATAAACAGAAACATGTTTTTTCCCTTTTTTTTCTACTAAAAACTAAATATGCCAAATGTTTTAGTGCCTCAGCATCACTGTGTTTTAATATAAGCAGCTGTCCAAGAACTTAATTGCCAGTGTTATGAGTTCAATAAAGAAAATCGATCAAGACTAAGAATCCTGAGCGTCAATGCCAAAGGTATCAAGAATACTCAATCTCACACATTAAGGTTGGCACTTTAACTTTATTGAGATTCATCAGAAGAGGCAGTGAAATGTAAACTGTTTTCTCCTTCTGTTCTCTCCTATTTGTTCCACCTACCAACATAAAGCCTCTTAAGTTTTGCCAGAACTTACTTTTAATCACGTCAGCGGAGCTGCCAGCTCTTATTTCTGAGCAGCTTTATATTCCAAATAGAATTGTTGCTATAGCCCATGCAGATGATTTCCACTCTGTTGGTTTTCTGTATCTCGTTCCCAATTTGAACATGAATGTGAAACCAGGCGTTTTATTGCTGCTAAATTAGAGCACCTGGTAGAGCAATGTACCTGTCTCAGACTGTCTTATAGACAGTCCTCATAGCGTCTTTATCTAAAGTCATTGGGGCACACAAGTACCGGTGCTAAGAAACACTTAGGAGGCAATTCTGACTCACAAATACATCATCAGCAAAGGAATCACACTGACTTGTAAACAACAATTTATTTGAAATGTTGCAGGTTAAAGCTAACTAGAGACCTTTTGGCTGGCAGATTTATCCAGAAGAAATTTCATCTGGTTTGTTTGTACGGACCAAAATTCAAGTTTGTGACTGGAAATAAGAGCTTTGATTACTGCGGTGTAAGCAGCCTGGACTGCTTTTTACCAACTTACCTGCTGTTTTTAGGGGTTTGTGTTTTACATCTGCTACACTCCACTAAACTAGAACAACCAATTCTGTGGTCCCCCTTACCCTCAGTGACTCCTCCAGCTGGTGCAGACGGTATTAAATGAGCAGACCTGGACTCACAGTGGGTGTTCTGGGATTTGTTGAAAATGCTGTACTCTAAAATAGTTAGTCAGCCTTTGGGAACAGACCAAAATTCATTTTGAGTATACTGAAACTTAAATAGTGTACATGTGAATAGTTTGTTATGTGTGTGAGTCTCTCTTTACCTAACAGCCTGCCAGAAAGGAAAAAAATAGAGAGAGAAGTATGGATAGATCAGTATTAAAGGATTGGTTGCCCACATCTATATTAAAATATTACTCTTCTAGAGTACCAGAGTTTTTAGTCATTGTAAGCATTTCTCCGGCTGAAATCCACAGTCTTTGTTTCATAAAAAAAAATGCATCCATGTGCCAAATCCACTGCCTACACACTCGATTTGGCTAACTCAGACAGCAAAAGCCTCATATTACCTTGGAGTCATGCCAGGAAGGGATCACTTCACAGCCAGGATGTACAAAAGGAATGAATACATCAAATATTTAAATGTTCATACAAGTAGTCCTATGTGAGTATTGTATTAAAGGTCCCCTGTGTGAGTTTTAGCGGCTCAATTTACAGAAAGATGGAATATAATATGTACTGCAATACTATACTATATTTCATCACCTGAAAATAAGAATCATTATGTTTTTGTTACCTAGAATGAGCTTTTTATGTCTACAAACGTCACTGGTCATGCTGAAGCGCCATGTTTCTCCAGTAGCCCAGAATGGACAAACTAAACACTGGCCCAGGAGAGAGGGTTCCATGTTTTGTACCTGATTCACAGCCTCCGCATGAGGCGAGGTGGTTGCAATCACCAACTAATTTGCTAGATGCTACAACAGTGGACCTTCACGTTTTAAACTTCTGAGTGGAACATGTTGGCATGGCTCATTGTTTGGAACTGAATATATACCTGTGTGTGTGTGTGTGTGTGTGTTTGTACGTTAGGCGTGTCAGCGTTGGTGGACGAGATGGCACGTCTCTCAGACTCCACCTCTGAGGAACACTCCCTCAGTTCCTACACTTCTGAGTCCTTCGATGACAACGGTAAGACTCCAATGCTCAAACGACTCAGCACACCTCGCCTCCTTAATCTCTGCATATTCCTCATGCACTATATACTTTTTACTAGTTTATCACATAAGGCCTCTAAAAGTTATTCAAAAGAAGGCAAAATTAGTCTGTGGACTGTGTTTTGTATTTGGAAGTGACAAAGGCTGAGAGCCACCGCTGTAGAGAAATTTCCCTGAAAGTGGGAACAGTCCACTTTGCACTTTTACAGCAGTGCATTAACTGTATTAACATATTGAAAAGCAAGCAGACAAAAGAGCAGCGGGAATGTTTCTTAAAGTCGATACATAAAAATGCTTTACAAGATTTATAGACTAGTCTGAAGTGAACAAAAAAAATCTTGTTCAGGCCTTTTCTTGAAATTCTATAGTGTCTTTTCCCAGATAACTCAATACCTTTAATCAGTTCCTTGAATTCTTCAGTATGTCTTTTTCCCAGATAACTCAATACCATTGATCTTTTGTCAGCACAGTATAAAAGGTTGGAAGCCAAACACGTTAATGATCATACGTGTGGGTGTGTGTTTTTTCAGATAAGGAACCCAGATGCTTTGTTTCCTGTCTAATTACTGTGGCTAAAAAAATGTCTCTCTCACTCCCTTATAAGACACACACACACACACACACACACACACACACACATATGCCACAAGCACAAAAACGTGTTGGCTAACGTGTCTCCTCTGTTCTCAACACGTGCTCTCACACATGCTCACACACTTTCTCCATTTCAGTGACACCCAGCACATGAAACCTTACCCTACTCACAAATGCACTGACATTGTTACTGTTGTTGTTCTTCTTTTTCTGCATTCCGCCCAGCCTCCATAGTCACGGTCATACGTCTCGTCAATGATGCCGTTGATAATATTGAAAGTGAAGGTATGAAAGAAACATCCTCAGTTAACTCCTCTATCTCTTTTGTGTCTGGTGGTGTAACAAGATATAATGTTCTGAATGCAGCCAAGCCGCCGCTGTTCAATCCCTTTCTATTCAGAATAAAACAGCCAGCTTTGATTTCCGATATTTGTTAGTTTCAAACACTGGATCTCTCTATTTCAATTTTTCCCCTTTGGTTTCTGTGTTGTCTCGGTCTTTCTCTGACTTCTGCTTTCTCTCTCCCTTTGTAGTGTCGAACATGGACAAAGAACAGCGGCGGAACAGCCCTGGTGAGTGAGCTGCAAAGCAACTGAAAAACATCTTATTAACTTGCCATACCTTTGGCTTTATATCTCAAACTGTGACCCCCTTAACATTACTTTCTCTTTCACTTTCTCACTTTTATCTTATTTACTCCACAGACTTTGAATATAAATGTTGAATCCCAGACTCTCGTTATGCTTCCTTGGTTTCTGATTGGTGTTTCTGTTTTGACACTAGCAAAAAGCAAAGAATGCAACATTTAGACGACAGGCCCCTCGTTGTTGTCTCTTAAAAATAACAGATTATTTGCCCTGTAGATAATTATCATGACCAGTAAATTGGACAGGTTAATGGACTGTATTTATATAGGGCCTTTCTAGTCTTCTGACCACTCAAAGTGCTTTTTCACTACATATCTCATTCACCCATTCACAAAAACGTTCATACACGGATGGCACTGATGGCTACCATGCAAGGTGCCAACTGATCATCAGTTTTTGGGAGCCAATCATTCATACACCGATGTGTCGATTTTTTATTTTGACAATTTGGGCCAACCGAACCGCCGATCGCCTGATTAGTGGACGACCTGCTCTACCTCCTGAGCCACAGCCGTCCTCTAATATATTGATATATACAGATGAATAATAGAGACGTTTTTTTTTTAAATTGGTAAATATCAGGGTTGTAACGAACTATTTTTATTATTGATTAATCTGCAGATTATTTCCAAGATTAAATGTTTAATAAAATGTCACAAAACGTAAAAATCATAGAGAAAAGCAGCACGTTCTGCTATTTTTGCAATCATTAAAATAGTTGCAAATTATAAATTATTTTTCTGTCAATTAGCTAATCAATTAGTTGACTAATCCTTGTAGCTCTAGAAAATGTACCGCTCTGTACATATCCTGGTTACAATCTCATCAAAAATGTCTATTTCTGATATCAAATATCAAATATCAGAATCCTGACCTAAAAAAAATTCTGTCTCAGAAAGGCTCTTGAGTAAATAATTTGATGGAACGCCACAACCAAACTGTTAGCCGATGTCTAGTTAATGTGTGCTGTAAGTTTTCTGTCTGCACTCAGCTTTGTTGTACAAAGAAATCTCACTTTCAAACAAAGCTCTCTGATCACGAGCGTGCAGGCCAACAGAGCAAAAACTTTTCCTGTCTAAGATTTAGAAATACCCTACCAATATTGGGACCTCCAAATCAGGACCCCCAGTATTTGATTTAAGAAGGTTGTGAAAAAACATTGTGCTAATTGTCAGTGATACATATTCAACATTTTATTTCATGCTGCTCATTTCAGCTCCAGATTGTAGCTGGTTGTGACTGATTGTCAATACTGTTCATCACTAATTAGGTTTCCACTCAAAAATGTGTTTCTGCAGTCTTGACCAACAAAAGATCTCAACGGAATCTTAAGTTTTAATTATTTATGTATTTAATTACTTCCAACTGTTGGAAACTGAAGAGGTTTGAAAGGATTTTGATTTGATTTGATATTATATTCAGATTGTATAAAATGCTATCAAATAAACACTTTAGGTCATTGAAATATGTATGAAACAACTCTCTCACCACCTTATTATTTCAGGCAAGTATGCAACATACACAAGTGGCCGCTGTATAATAGCTGAATTATGCTGACATTTAATACCTCAGTCAAGTGGGGAGTAGCGCTCCTCCTCCAAGCAAAGCAAAGCTTTCACCCCGGCCTTGCAGAGGGTCTCAGTGGATTTTAGGGGCACTTTGAGCCAAGCCTCACATCCGCATAGAATGGCAGAGGAGAAGGCAGCTTCAAACACTTTCTTTTTCGCTCTAAATGGGGCATCATGCACAGGCTGAACACTGACTATCCACTCTCACCCAGTGCATGGTTTTGCTTACACAAAGATCAGTGCAGTCATGATCCAGTCGCACCTATCCTATACGATCCCTATGTTCTTGTCACTTACTTGTGCTACAGTTCTATTAATTGGCTCATAGTTACCAAGTCTGTTTGTTCTCAGTCGCGTGTCATTTTCTGGGTCCACAAAGCATTTCATTACTTACTCCACAGCAAGTCTGTGTTCACGCGTCTGCCTCTGCCAGCCTGCTGAAGCAGAATGAGCTTTATTTCAGACAGAGAGAATAAAGTGATGAATAAAAATTGTTGTCCAATAGGTAGAACCCACTGTGTTAATATAACAATAAACATACTATATTTCTGATTTTATATTTAACACTACAGAAGCAACTGCATGAAAAAATACTTGTATAGTGAGAGAGAGAAAACAGATTCCTAACAAGGTGTACGGTATTCATGTCTGTTATTCTAGGAATGTAATCTGATCCATCTTTATTTCACATCATTACTGTTGTCGCTTGCATGAGGTAACGTGTTTGTGTGTGCGGCACGGTGTATGCATTTCCTGTATGTGTTATTTTGGTTGTGTGTGTGTGTGTGTGTGTGTGAATTTGTCTCTTTGCATGTATTGGTTCTAAATGGCTCCATGCCAGCCTCCCTCTGCTGTTATCGAGTGTGTTTTCCTCCATGTCATAATTCACCGTGTCTCTCTGCATTCAGTTGTTTCTATGAGAAGAATATTTCATCATCAAAGGCTTCCCGTCCCATGAGATATTTGCTTTGTTTTCCACTTCACTGACAGGGAGTCAGCACCTGCAGTGCAAAGATGAGATTTGTGTAGAGTTCATGAAAGAGTACATTGTGGATTGTAAGAACGTTAATTTATTTTTCTTAGCCCTTAAACCTTTCATTTGAAAATGTTCCAACCAAAAGGAGAGATATTCCAGCAGCATGGCATGCAGCAAGAACTCCCACATTTCTGTGGTTTGTTGGCACGGCAGTCCATCAGATATCTCTGTCCACGTGTCATGCATTAAACACCAGGAGTATGCATTGCTAATGAACGGTACTCTCCATCCTGCACAGAGAATGACCTCTCTGGGTTCCCTCAATTCATCAATATGATATTTTTTTCACTCACAGCTCATTAACCCAATCATGAATAATGCAACCTGCATGCCGTAGTTTGCAGGAAGTAGTGGATTAGCGTGGATTTCTGCAACAGTCTATTTAACGTGAACTCAGAGGTGGAAAATTTGAATTTTGTCAACTGATTTTATTTGCACATTAATAAATTCTAAATGAGAATCAGAGCAATGACATAACTTAACCATGCAGCCCTGGAGAACACATAGTAAGTGGCAGTCATTCATGAGCCTCCCGCTGCATCACAGACAGACAAATACAAACAAACGCAGAACATCCATCCATTATCTACAACCTCGATTCCGAAAGAGTCGGGCGCCGTGTAAAACATAAATGAGAACAGAACGCAATGATTTGCAAATCCGTTTTGAATTCAATTCAAAGAAACATTTTCTAGAAATCTGTTTTTTGTTTTAACGCCCACAGTTTCAGAGTGTAATCCCACTGTGGTAAATATGGACAGCTGTTGTTATGATTATATTACTTATGATCAAAAACTAGCGAGCCGACATCTTTGCTAACAGCTAGATTACTTACTAGTAGTCCAGCTCAGCGTCTGTCTTTCAGCCTTTTATTTCACCAAGCTCTCACCAAAGACTGGTACAACACTGGCTCTGCTCCCCATCAGCATTACTCCCCGGGCCTGAAAACCTCCTCTTCTTCTTTCCTGTGGTCCAAAACGCCTGTGGTACAAACACTGACACTCCCCTGGTGCTCTGAGCTCACAGCCTGGGCAGCCCTGCTAACAAACGGAGCTAACATTAGCTTACAGCAGCTACAGGTGGCAGCAGTTTACTTCACTGTCCATCAGGAAACTCTGCAAATCACAGAGAGTTGATGCAGAGCAGCCAGAGGACATCAGAAAACATTTTCTCCATAAAATATGATCCAGTTTCACCAAAATCAGTGAAATGGTTGGTTGTGTGAGACATAATGTAAAGCTTTACACCCTTCTCACAGGTGATGATACCTGGAGCACAAAGTTACACAGAGTGACAAAGATGGAGACACCATTCACCTGATTACAAGACAGTGTAGTAGACAGTTATTTTATGGTAGAAAAGTTTCTTCACAGGTTCATCGCAGGGCTAACACACAGAGACAAACAGCCATTCACATTCACACCTACAGCAATTTCAAGTTACCAATTAAAATGCATGTCTGTGGACGGTGGGTGGACCCGGAGGAAACCCCTGCAGACAGAGGGAGAAAATGCAAACACCACACAGAGAGACTCCAGCCGGAACCTAGAATCTTCTCACTTTCAAGCAACACATTTCTATGAAAACAAAGACATCAAGGGAGAAGATAACAAGCAGAAAAACTAAAGAGGAGAAAAAATAGATACAAACAAGCCAGAGTATCTACACAGGCTATTCATTAATGTAACGAATACTCGCTCACATTTTTTTTTCTTTTAGGTTTGTGTATTATGAGGCAGTAAATCTCAGATTCTGGCACCTCGTGTAAGTGATTTTGCACCTAGAGTAGTTGCTGTGACTTCAGGAGGGCAGAGATGGAATCTGCAGTGATTTGAGTAATTGTAAACATCTTCAGATCAGCCCCCTCCAGTAACGGAGTCACAAAAACATATTCGCTGGTGTCACCTCACTTGCCTCCTGCCGATAAGATTGCAATGATACTCTTTCAGAAGCGAGGTGATTTATTGATGTGGCACCTTTTTTGCAGGCTGATCCTATTAGATAGATAATCTCATCCCTTGCTCACCCCGTGCAATGCAGAATGCCTGTTTGTGATGTAACACACAAAATCAAGTGAGGAGTACATACTTCCAGTGATTTGGCAGCGTTAGTTTGTCCAGGGAATAAAGCCTCAGGCTCCAAACACAGTATGTTAACTCAAATCTGTTTCTTAACTCTCTTAAGTAGGTCATCTCTCTTCTTGTTTTTATTAAAACGTACTATTGGTCACTGAAACTACTCCAAACCGAAATCATTCATTCTTTCTGTCCTTGTCTTTTTAGCATACCGCTGGGAGTCTTCCAGTCAGACTACAAGCTGGTTGTCACCGTCACGTCTGCGTCTTCCAGACGTGGGATCCCATTACGACCTCACCGACACCCAGCAGAACATCAGACGAGGAGGCAGCACGCGGTCTCTCCAGCTGGACTACAGAGTGATGGGTTACGGTGACAGGGGCCAAGAGCGAGGACAGGAGACCGAGAAGAGGACCTTCCAATGGGAGAGGAATCAGTCGGGCGAGTGGGAGAGGAAACGCATCCTGGACAGAGAAGAGAAGAGACGGTGCGACGGGGAAGGGAAGAACACAGGCAGCAGGGGCAGAGACATGGGTGTGCGCCAGGACCACAGAGAGCGTCAGCAGTTGCACGGCCATGACAGTTGTGAAGACACCTCCTCGCCTGTTTACGAGGAATACCGAGAGTCCGGCCACGACACGGAGCAAAATGAAGACACGGAGAGCATTTATGACACTCTGCCACCAACCCGATCAGCCTATGAAGGGTACCCGTCAAGCCCCCCAGGCGTCAACCTGCACCCGGCTCAACTCCTGCCCCCCCTCAGGGCGTGGGACTTACAGACAGGGGAGTGGAGGGAATCGCAGGAGGATCGCGGGGGGGTTGGATCCAGCGGTCTGGCAGGTTCTGGGGACGAGTTAGAGAGACTACTGAACCTGGTGTCCCTCAGAGCCAGGAGAGCCACACGAATAAACAGAGCCTCCACCAGATCTGAACCCACAACAGACTGGGACGAATTTAAATGAGCACACAAGACTGTT
Organism: Argyrosomus regius; assembly: GCA_946959425.1. NCBI lineage: Eukaryota > Metazoa > Chordata > Actinopteri > Sciaenidae > Argyrosomus > Argyrosomus regius. The sequence continues at coordinate 23,076,567 of OX336896.1, read as the reverse complement.
AACCAATAGATTTAATATTCCTTTATAAATTCAAGAGAGGCAGTGAACCTCTTTGATTAAACTTGACATTTATAATACCACACCGTTGGTCCACCATCTAAAAATAATTAAAGGAGAATATTACCATATATATATTTGAATTATTATCCTGCTGTAAGCAAACACTAATCCACCGCCAATCCCCTGGCTCATTGATAAGCTGGAGGAATAAGAGAAAATATATGTGTTCTCTGTGGACGCCTTCACCTGTGCCGCATGAGCGTTAACTGAGATTGGCTGTGAATCAATGCTATTACATTTATTATGAATAGAACCACTGGAGCACAGCATTTATTAACATGAAAATATAAAAGGAGCCAGGCTGTCTCTGTTTTCGACCAATGTATAAACATACGTTATCACGTGTTTCATACAATGTTGTGTTGAATCACACACGTACAGACACGCACACACAATAATTCTGTTAGCTCAACCATGTAATGCATTTCTTTCTTTTATTGACACGCGCTCGGGGGTTGTTTTGGAGAGAACACACGTCCCAGACGTTGCCTCAGAGATGCTATTAAGATTACCATTAGTTTATACCAGATCTTTATTTAATCAAAAATATAAATAGAGTATTTATTTAATCATTACACTATTCATAATTCATAAACATAAGCATTGGGGTATCTGACTCATACAACTATGAGGGACTGCACTGCAGATAACGCTACATATTATTATCTTTATTCTACTGCAATGCAATTCAACAATAGTTTTGACCTCTCAGTGTACATTGTGTACTTTGTATATATTACCAAAGCAGTGCTTCAGATAGACTTGAGCCCACTTTACACCTGGCAACATGTGATATGAATTTTGAGGCTTTATCTGCTGAAACGCGCCGAGAATAATGTGCAAACACAGCCGTGAAGTACAGAATCACTCACCAAGGACATGTACACATGATTACCTCATTGATAACACAATGTAAATGCTGCTGTGTTACCACTTCACACATACAAACACACACACACAAAGGGAATGGCATTAAACTCAAATGTTAAATAATTCTGAAACACGGGTGGTAGGTAACTGAGAGTATTTAAGGATTATGGAATGTGAACAAGCCAGACTACAGGTCTGCTGTCAGAATACAGAATACAAGAATCTACGTACAAATGGAAACAGATGCCTAGATACAGAAACTGGCCTTCATCTCACACTTACAATTTATCCTCTAGTAAACATGACTCCTTCTGTTAAATGTGAAATGGAAATAAATGCCCTGTGGTGCAGAGAAAGACATGCACATGTTACTCAAGGACGTAAAGAACAACAAACAATCTACATAGCAAAACCATTTTGGATCCAAGGACAGAGGAGATGTTACTGTCCACATCAGACAGTATGTACTGCACATGTGTCTCAATGAAGGTGTAACAATGTGGCCTTTTAAGAAAGACAGCACTTAACACTGTGAGAATTCAAGGTCACGCTGTTAAAAAGATTCAAATGGATTCCAAAGAATTCAAACAAACAAATGGCATTAAAAGCTATTTCATGTTTTGTTAGCCTTTGTCGTGAAGTGAAAAATCTTCTTGCTGCAGTGAAATGAAATGGATTGATTTGTGTATACGGAGCACCTTGGTAACACTTTGTAATAACCATCATTAATAAGTGGTAAATTAATACTTAATTAAAGTCAAAGTTAGTTATTTTACTGAAAGACAACAGTGAAATGACAAGTTATACAATTTACAATGTCAAAACCAGCCACATATTTTAAGTTTAATGTAATGTTAACACATACGTAAATCTGATGTCAGCTATGTCAGTCTTATGCACACCCTTTCAAATAAAGTGTTACCCTAACTATTGTACACATCAGTTGCAACTTCGTAACAGTCACTCAAATAATATTTACGCATGCATTGATTATCCATTTACACAGTTCTGCAATCATCAGTTGCAGCTTCATAATAGCTATGTTAGTGATGTTTATATATAATTAATAAATCATTTATTAGGCCATTCCAAAGTTTTAAAAACATCAGTGTTGCAACTTTAAAATGGTCATCCAAATAATGACTACCATTATTATCAATACCAACATGCTTTGTCACACTCCTCTGTGTCTCATAATGACCGTGATGACCATGATCACGAACCTCCGCGGCTGTGAAGTGCAGGGAAGTGCCGAAAACTGCAGTTCCTCAAATGACCACTTGAGGCTGGCTCCAGAAGCGAGTCAGTCTCCATAAGCACCTGTATTAAAATGTCAAACTTCACAGCAGAAATAAACATGTTTACAGCCTGGTACAAAAAAACTGTTTTGTACTGAGGGGGAATTTTTAAAAAACTCACTGTGACTGGGGCAGGTATGATTTGTTTGATTGACAGGTGGGTGCAATCACAGATGCAATGCGTCTGTATGAGACACGCTGGCTGCTAGAACATTGTGAAACACACACAATTTGATGACACTAGGTTTAGAAAAATATCATGGTTTGGGTTAAATACGTACACTAATTAATAACTTCCATTATGTATGTATGTATGTACATTACACAAATATGTAATGGGCTGTGTTTGTAAATGCACTATACAGTATACCTTTTACAAGGTATTATAAACATCAGTTACAACTTTATAATAACCTTCAAGTTGATGAAAATGTTTATAGATGCGCTACACAGTATTTATTAACCATTCATAAAGATATTATAATTATCAGATGCAACTTTACAAAAGCTATCCAAATAATCTTCTGGTTTACACTATAACTATTAACAATGTCTGGTACGTCTATCTATATAATGTATGTATAAATCATGTGATTATCATTAACACATATTTAATACAGTATATAAAATGTTTTGTGCACAACAATATCAATTTATAACTCTAAAAGCCACACACCAACTGACAGATCTTAACACGGTCATGATGAAGAGGCTTAGTGTCACCTAATAGATCCATGTTTCAGTGTGTCCTCATTACCTACTCCTGTTCAGGTCTGCTCTGTGAGTGGGTTGCTGTCGGCTGCCAGTTTGCGTTGAGCAACAGGCAGAAAAACATCCCGGACAGGTCAGACTAACACACGGAAGAAAAAAAAAAAAAAACCTGTGGGCACTTTACAGTTTCCAGTTCACCTCATCTGCCTGGCTGTGGAGGGAAACCCGCCAGGAATACTGTGAGAACATGCAAACAGAACAGCAGCTCACAAAGGCTGAAATTTAAAGTGGAGAACATCAGTGCTATGACCTAACACTGCTAACACGTCAAACACCTTTGCTGCTTTGTTTTACTGCTTCCATCATCATTCATTGCAGCTGAATCATCTCTAAAGTACCTTTCAAGTCAACCGGATTTTAAGTAATGTAAGGTCGCTGACGTGCTGGAGCGCAGTGCTTATGTGCGAGTGCCGACTTTTGAGTGCTTGCACATTCAGAGGACTTGAAGTATGCTCTGTTCAAGCAGATTCATACAGATTCATGAAATGGCTTTCATCTTGAGGCTGAATATGTACCTGCTGTGCTGTAGCAGGTGAGTTATGTTTCAACGCAGGCTACATGACATAAATAATACCCATAAAATATTGAATCTTATCACATCAGTCTTGTCACGCCTCTTATATGCCCCCCCCCCCACCACCACCACCACCACAAAGGGAATCTGGCAGATTCGTTTAGCAGATCTTAAAGACATTGATGTCCTGGAGGTGAGAGAATGTCTTCTGGAATAAAGTGTATGATCTTACAAAAGATACATTTTATTTTGAAATCATTGGAGATTAAATAATAAATAATCTACTCTTTATACACTTTTTTACTTCAGGTTTACATCTGATTTTTTCACAGATGCATTCAGCGTATTACTCTTTGTTCCTGTGACTTTATTTTAACCCAGTGCTATGATCGAATTATGCAGACTGTGCATCTCTAAAAGCAAATGAGTCTTGTACACCAGCCATCAACCACACATGACAATTAAAAACCACAATCCAGAGCCACAGTGTGCATTTGATTAACATAACATGCTCCTCTGTGCGTAATCCAAATTAAAGCAGCTTTAATTACGGAATGCTGCAAAGTGACATTTCTTTAATCGCTGTATCTACATCCTCCAAAGGTGAGCGGTCATTAATTCTCAGCTGGTGATGGAAGGTTGAAGGCAGGTGATGGTCAGTGTGCTCTCCGTCTACGCTCCTCCACGCCCGCTCTGTCTGTAACTAACAAGGAGACGCATTCAGGATCCTTTGTGGTTTTTGATTATTTCCTCTTCCCCACCCCCCTGTGGAGCTGACACACAAACTTTGCTCTTGTTATCATCCAACCCTCCTCGGATAAACACCGCCAGGCTGACTGTCTGCCAGCAACCATTCCTATGGCAACCTGACATTCCCCTGATCATGTTTGTGTTTCATTTTTCCCCATCACATACAACATTTTGGCCAATTTGGGGCTGAGGAAGTGTACACATATGTGTTTGTGTGTACTGAACATGTATGTGTGTCCTCGTGTTTGCTGTTGTACAGATGCTTGATATCTGCCTCGCATGCCTGCTACCAAAAATACTGTTTGTTTCTTTGATGTAGTGCTACAGAGAGCAGAGTTATTTGACACAAGAAGAAGCTCTCGCCCACTCCTAAACATATAATATGTAGGTATGCGTGCACTGAGATAAGTCAGGATTCAGTGGTAGCATGCATGTCTGAGTATCTGAGGTTTGGGATTAAAAAAGCTACCATAAAATTACTTCAAAACATTTTGTCATTACGCCCTTTAAAACCACTATTTGCAAAGTGTATGTTTAAAGATAGCCAACAGCTGCTGGATTTTCGTGACAGCAATCATTTTGTCAGAGTAAGTGTTACATTTTTGAACAGTGGATATCATTTCTGAGGGAAACACTTCATATATCTTTTAGTGCATGCCAGTTTGTGTCAGTGCAATAGATGGAAATAGCTCATAGTCAAATGTTGGCTGGCTTGTTCCAGTTCTATTCTCTCTCCCTGCAGGAACCGTGAACCACAGAAAACACAAACAGGTACGAGGCAGAACTCGAGGGAGATGAATTTCTATTTTCCTCAACCCAGGAAAAATTCATGCATTACTGGCTAAAATGCATATAAAACCTGATGAAATTGTCACCGCAGGAGATATTCTAAAACTACTATTACCGACTTTACAGCCCAAAAAGTAATCAGTTTGTTTTGCTCTGCAGTGTGATCACAACACCTGAATTTGTGTTTCCTCTATTACCCCTGCCTGTCACAACACAGAAAATTAGATTTCATCAATTAGCATAATATGCTAAAGATGTCTGAAGCGAGAGGCTTCTGAAAGGCGCGTTAATGTTTTTTTTTTTTTTTTTTTTCTGGTGATCCTGCCTTCACTTTGGGTCTTTAGAGGGTGAAAAAAGAAGAGTTACACCCTGAACAAAAACGTAAACAACACCACAGGTAATAGTCCTGCTGTCTGCTCAGAACGAAAGGTGGGAACTAGAACAGATTTACTCACCCAGATTCACAGTTTATTAAATTATTCTGACAGGGATTATGCAACATGTCCCAATAACTTACATACTCCCTCTGGCACACTCTTTTGATGACCATCCTGCTTGTTTAACGTATTCGTAACATGGCTGGCAGCAGGGCTACTGACAGGCACAGGGTCAAACCAAAGGCAAATACAAGGGCATGTGAGGGAAGAGAGAGAGAGAGAGAGAGAGAGAGAGAGAGAGCAATAAACAAAGTGAGAGTTGTGTTTATTCATCATGCATCAGAGGAAACCGATGAGGACCCGCCAGTCCCTTTAGCTGTGCTGGCTTTTCATTGGACCATCTGGCATTTACACCACAGAGTCAGCTAAGCCACTTAAAACCTCTTTCTACCCCAAAACCCCCCCATCCCCCCCCCCACCCCCTCTTTTCTGTTTTTTTTTTTTTTACAATGACGTTCCTCCAGATCGAGCTGGACAGAGGGATGACAGGATGTTACATAAACGAGGAGGGGAATGAAGGACGGATCGTGTAAGAAAGGCGAGAGATGAGTAGAGAAGTGGGAAAAGTCGGAGAGATTACCATTCCCCAGTTTCTGCTTATTGAGGGGTAGCTGTGTGGGTGATTATAAATCCACACTGTTCTCAGTAACACCAGGATTACACACCCAGCCAGACCTAATCTATGTGCCTAACATCTGCCTCTGATGACACAAACACATGCACGCACACAAACACGCAGGCAACACGGTCATACGTCGGTGTCTCAAGCAATTTCATTGCATGTATTATTCACGAATGCTTTAATCTTATGAGTCCAATCAGACACAACATGCCTGCACTGCTAAACAACAGGGAGGATGGGAACACTGAGTGGTTAGGGGTCACATTCATGTATGACAATATGAATTCACATCAGAAATCTGCCCTCAGCCGTGTGTGACTGAGTAAAAAAGCAGTGCACCAACCCTGTCCCATCAGCCCCCTCCCTCCCGTTTCAATAGATTATTACTATGGCAATCTTCTGGCATATGCCTGCAAAACTGCTATGTGCCTGACAGGGAGGTTTTACTGCTCTGCTGCGTACTTCATGTTCTTTATTGGATAGTCTTATGTGATGAAAATGCATAAATGTCATTGGATTGTGCCATAACTCAACTGATATTACATTATCGTGTGACATTAAAAAGCAGTCGTCTCAAACTTTGGGACATTTTTTTAAACAGAAAATGATCACTTTGTGCAAACGACACAAAGAGCACAGGAAAAAGCTGAATCCCATTATGTCGGATATGTTTAATTTACCCTCCGTAGGTCTCTGCTTGAGCTCGGATGTGCTGATTTAACAGTGAGCTCCGGTGTTACCATGTTGGGTTTTATTACGATGCTCCCCAGTTTGTTCTGATCTTGTAAAGAAATGCTGCCTTAAACAAAGGTGAGACAGAATGATGGATCAAAATGCTGTTAAGAAATTTGGCTGCATCATGGGCCTCAGAGCTCAGCTTGTTATCTGCTCTAGCTCTGAGGAATTGGTACGCTGTCACCCTCGAGATTGCTGAGATCTGATTCTGGTTAAAAGGAGGTCTGCTCCATATTGTGCTTTGATCATCAGTGGGGGTTTATGCTCGCCAGCAGAATGAGCCTGTAGATTTGCTGAAGCTGCTACAACTGTAAGATTTTTTATAAGGTCCTTGTTGAACTGTGCAAGCGTGAAATGCCTGTGGTACTAACCTTTATAGTCCATCTGAGAACTCGAATGTAAGAGCAGTCATAAAACACCTGAAGGCCAATGGGAGAGCACAAACGTTCACCAAAACAAAATGTCTTTGTTACATCTTCAGATACTGTATTTCCAGTAATATTTTTGTACTTTTTACCAAATCTTATGGATTTGATTCAAACAGTCCCTCCACTTAACAAACCCAAATGGTAAACTGACTTGTGTTTATAGAACCTCTCTGATCTACCGCCCGCTTAAAGCTCTTTTACCACACTTCTCTGTTCACACGCGTTCGCAAACTGGTGGCAGAGGCTGCAATGCAAGGTTGATAACTGCTCATCCGGAGCGGTACAGCGCTTCCTATCCAAACCTCTCACAGTGATACTAACCTCACCCACACACACACGTTCACACACTGACAGCACAGCCATCATCAGGAGCAATTTGAGGTTAAATATTTTGCTCAAGGGTACTTCAGCTGGATTTGGGGGGAGCCAGGAATCAAACCTGCGATCTTACTAGACGACCCGCTGTGTGAAACGAACTATGTCCCGTATTATGATAGCACTTCCTTACACATGCTCTTACACAAGGTTTTATACACTTCTAACATTCTAACAGACACACATTTTGACAAACGGTCACAGGCTAAATCATCTGCAACTATAAATGTTACCAAATAGGAAGATTACAACAATCAGTCTGCAGTTAGAAATATTAACAGGTTCTCATAAACCGATTGTGGTTTTCATATTTGCAGCGTTTTTTTTAAAAGCGATCCATTAGCCTTGGTGTAAAGGACTAAAAATACAAAGCAAGTGCCACAATGAAGGAGGACAAACACAGGCCAACCTGAAAGTTGTTCCTATTAGTGGCCTATAACTAAGTGTTAGTAACAAATTTATTAAAATAAATAAAGTGTTATTTACAGGTGATGAATGTTTATAAAGATAATCAGAAGGTGGCACCAACATTCATTTTTCCTCATTGTTAAATTCAATTATGATGCTTTACAATATACATGCTGTGAGGGTGTGCTTTGGCACAAAATCCCATGTCGAGCATCCAATAGTTTTTGAGATATTTTAAAATTTCAAAGAGTCAGATGAACTGACACTGTCGCCCATACAGTCATGTCATTAGCAGCCTGTACAACATGAGTAAATAGCACAATTTTCTGCTTTTCATCTCGTAACATGCAATAGATTATTCCGAACAAAGACTCACCCACAATGGTAATCAGACTTTCCTCACACACCCACATCCCTTTAATAAATGTATTTAAATAATGGCTGCGTTTCAGTTTTTATTAGAATGAATGAATGAAGTATTACTACATGCTGCATCTACACTCAATTCCACTCAACACTGCAACATCCTTCTCCTCCAAACCTGTTTGTCATCTGGGTAAACGGTGTTGCAAAAAGATTACATGCCTTTGTTTGCATCCATGACTGCAATATAAATATGGATACACTTACATACATTATTAAAGACACACACAACAGGGAAATATATACCTATAACATGAGTATAATATTGCCAGGCTTGATTTCCCTTGTTTACATGCTACTTCCAGATATTTGTTTTGGTGGCACCATCTGGTGATTTCCACAGAACTCTCTTGCGGAACAATGACTCCGAGGGAGCCAACAAAGATTCATCAATATTAATAAAAACTTGTTGTCATATAGAGTACAGCAGGCACAACACGGCCATATGGAGCAGCTATACCTTATTGGATTTGTAGAGGACGGTGTTGATACTCAGTTGCTGTAGCCAGTTTCTCACCGCATCATCTAAACAATTCCCCATTCCTGCTCTTCCTCCCACAAAACAACATGCTTCACTGCCAAACGGGAGTGCTTAAAATTATTATTGAAGGTTCTTACGGGCAAACAGTAATCATGCCGGCTATAGACAATCTTTGAAGCACGTCCAACATAGTCAGCCCAGCTTTCCCTGATAAAGCTTTACAGTTTTCAAGTAGTTGAACTGTCAATGCCATTGGTTTTCTAAATGTGTGATATTGTGCCTAACCCTGCTAATGTTCCCATATTCAAAGTGTGTGTGTGTGTGTGTATGTGTGTGTCAGTCTGGCTGACCTCACAGCCAGAGCTGTCTGTCTCCTGGTCATCACATCATGCCCGTGGTACACATCACCCTGCTTTGAGGCTGACACTGCTGCTCTAATCTGTTCCTGCCGCTTTGTGCTCGAGGGCATCCGCTGCAGCCATACGCCCAGCAGAGAAGTGTTAAACAAGTGAATGGTGCTGGCCTCAATGTGTCACCACTGGCACTGACAATATCGATGACATATAAATCCACTGGATCTGATGGGAGAGTCCGACTGCATTGTTGCCAGCAGTTACTAACGTTAAGGGATGAATGGGATTAGACTGCCACCTCCACTTGCTGCTCTGTGCACCAAAGTGAATCATTGTCAAGCATTCCAAAAATGGCACCCTGATGGAGGAACGCACAGACTGCTAAGGGATATTGGTTCAATCAGCAGTGGATTGTGTTTGTAACTGAAAGACTCCCATGACACAACTCCAGCTGTTTTTATGATTATTTTAAACTTTTTTTTTAAAGAATTTAATAAATCAGAAAATAATTTATACATTTATAATTTCAGACAAAATGTTCTCTGGCTCATCTGTGACAAATACTCCACATAACACTGTGTGCTGATTGGACTTCCCCTGCCGACCCACCGCTGTGTGTGTACACTTACAGCAACTCTGAGCATTGTGCTGAGATCAAAGACAGATTCTGGGAAGTCACGCTGGGAATGGCCAGGGGAAAATGAGGGAAATCTTTGTTTGCACGCACACACCTCGGCATGGTAGCAGGAGATGGTGCGTGAAACTCAAAGACAATAAGAGGAGAAAGACAGGGAGAGACACATAAAACCAAGTCGGAGGTAAAAAAAAAAAAAAAAAAAATGTTGTTTGTGAAAGCGTGGTGTCTTCGTCCTCACTCTGTGGATTTCTCCACATCCTGCTGTGCGCCTGACTGATGGCTTCTCTGTGATATTTAACACAGTGCCGTCTCTCAACGCGCAGCGCCGGTTGCGTCGTAGTTCAGCGCATGGCAAGGGCATCACAGATGGTTAGGGAAGACGATTTGTTCCTCCGTTTGCACAGAGAATAGCAAATTACACCAGAAGGACTCCGGGCGGTGCAGTGGTTTGACATTTTAGAGAGGAATGTTTGTTTTTTTTCCAATGTGGGCGCATGCAGACGGCTGGGAGTTCGAGATGCCAACCAGCAAGCCAGAGACACTTGACGAGGATGGAGACGTGAAATCTGAGTGCTCTGCACCTTTTTTAATGACATATTTTCTAAAGGACTATTAATTTACATTTTCTTTCCAGGGAGGAGGTGTGGCACCACCGCGTGTCCGACCAGCTTTCAGTGGCGCATGGATTTATGACTTTTGTGCGAAGACAAAGAAAAGACAAGAAGAGTCTACGTAACTTTATATAGGTCACACCCACGCCACATAATATCACCTAACTCATATCGTCTTTAAGTAGAACTCGGGGAGGCACCCAGGTGCGCTCCATGTTTCATTCAGGACGCACCGGTACCGGCGGTACCTGCGGGACATAAACGCACAGTTGGAACGCGAGAGCAGCGTTGGGCTGTGGGCCAGTGATGCCGGACACATTCACACTCATAAAGAACCGGACAGAGCCACGGCTGGGGCAGCTAGAGCGCACACTGGACACGGAGGGAAGCGCCCGCCCCGCCTGGGTCATAGGAATCCTGGCCAGCGTGTTGATCTTCACCACGGTGGTGGACGTGTTGGGGAATCTGCTGGTCATCATCTCGGTGTTCCGGAACCGTAAGCTGAGGAACTCGGGTAAGATCTTTCGTTGCAATGAGAGTGAGAACAGCCAGCACTGATCATAACTCATATTTTGAGGGAAAAGTCGATACGCACTCACTCCTACTGTGTACTTACAACTTTAATTATGACAGTGTGAATGTGGGCTGTGTGTGAAACAGATTCTGTGTAAATCTGCTTTGTTTTCTTTGACACTTCTTTCTCTGAGCTGCTTGTGCGCATTACATGTTTTGACCCATAGACCTCTGAGCGCACTTTGCCCCCAAATCCCACCACTGAACCCGAATAATTGAATGCAGCACACTGTGAACTTTTGATCACTCCCTGGTGCTCTCCACATTCCTTCACAAAACTGTACAGCTCCTACTCTTTTCACACATTGTACATATTTTATACATTTATTTTATATCATATCGTCAATTTTCTATTTTCTACTCATGCTTCTTGACTTGTTAGTGCTTGTTTGTTTGTTTTTTATCTTCTTTACTTGCTGTGTTTGTTAAGCACCAAAACACCAAAAGAAGTTTCCTGTGTGAAAGCCTTCTTGGCAATAAACCTGATTCTGATTCATTTAATGCATTTCATATCACTTTAACATAAAAATCACACATTTAACTAAACTCACACCACATCATCTGTACTTTCAACCAAACCTCCTTTCACATTAAGATGCCAACCTTTTTCTGTAAACCTAAATGGCTAAAAGGCTCTATGGCTTCTAGGTGACAACATCTGGCTGATATGCACAGGATGGATAGCTGCTGGTGGACAGAGCGATGGGTGCTTCACTGATTTAACATTTCCTGTTCGGTGATAGTGCCTGAAAACTCAGCTGGCCAATTATGTCCTCACAGCGTTATATTACCCTGTAGTGACTCTGGCTTGATTGAACCTTATTGGAGGTACTTGGTGCAGCTTGGTGCTTGTCTCTTACGCTCTTTAGCCGTGAAGTTCGAAGGTAGTCTGACTCACCTGCCTTGTGAGAGCTGGTTAACAAGCGCAGGTGAGTCCTTTTGAAAAGCTGACTGTGCTGATGTTGATGAACCTATTCTGAGGTGAATGTCTAAATTACCCAGGAGGCCTTATGCAGCTACAGTGAAGCATAATGCCAAATCATAAAGCATGGAAGTAAAAAATGTTCTCTGCAGAGGGTTGTAACTCTTCTCTGATGAAAATGAACCTCTTTCAGGAACCTACCTGAATCATACCAGGTTATTAGTTTACCACCTGATTCGCCCCTCTTCTACTGACACTACTTGATATCCAAATTGATATCTTATGCAGGGAAGTCTGTCACACTGTGCTGACCGGCTAGTTTGTGCTTTATCATGCAACAATTAGGGCAGGAAACATGCATTTATTTGCATATTCAGCAGCCAGTAGGATGCAACCATTTCATCCTCATTAGTTGATGAGCAAAATACCCTGAGGATTAACCAGAACAACTACTTTCCTTTCATTTAAAGCCATTATGAACCTCTCCTTGTATTTGTTCACCGGGGAAAATATTTTTTTTCTTTTGTTTGAGCTTTTTTTTTTTTCAGTTAGATGGACACAATCACCACTGGAGCGTTTGAATGTAAGCCCGTCTTCTCAGAAAGACTCCCACATTGTGCATTCTAGCATGACTTAAAAAAAAAAACAACAGCTAAGGTTTAGGTAAGGTTGAGCTTATTCATAGCTCTTCTCGTCTTGAAGGTTATGCATTTATTGAAGCCGTTAGGAATAAGACACACATTTGTAAATCAGGAGCAATATGTCAAGAGTGATTTCATTTTGTGTGTAACCTACAAGCATCCTTGTACTTATTGTTTTATTAGACTTTATGCACAGTGACACACTTAAGATAGTGGCATTCAGGGGATTTAATGTAATCAAACAGAAGTCCTTTCACTAGTTGAGTGAATAAGACAGAGATTATGTCTTATTAAAGTGAGAGAGTTAGTTGTTGTAAACACATTGATCTCTGCAGCTTTTAATTTTGATGTCTGCATTAAATATACGAGTCAAAAACATGATGTAGTGAGTGTATATAGCCATTTTTAACCAGAGTGACACACTGCTATTATATAAAAACTATCATAATAGATAGATAAGATCACATTTACCATTTGGCAGAGCACGTTTATCTGTCCACAGAGTCTGACTCAAGTATCCCTTCAAGCGCTCATGCATTGGATGCCAGAGGAAAGGGTGATCACGCTGATCCTTTGCTGAATTGGGACCACAACACCACCAAAGCGCTGAGCACTTAATTTTGTATTTCAGGCCACACAGTTCACCTGTCAGTCTTATCCACCATCTGAAGAATAATTGCCTGCACGGGGACGTCCGACATATCTTCGGTTTAATCATCTGTCTAGACCAACTAATAACCCAGATATAATGAAACATTGAATTTCACAGCTTAATTAAACATCACCTGCTTCCTTTCTATTCAAGGTATTGTTAGATGTTGATGGATTATCCTTTATTTATCTATTTAAAGGTTTCCCATAGCCTACCTTGGGTTGCCACTCACATGGTGCATTAAAGCTGATCTCTTTCAACTTAAACAGCCCACTCAGCAGAATCTACGCTGAACCCCGCGGGAATGAACTCGAAGCACGACTAGTGTAGATAGAAACAACTCGCTCTTTAGTTTAGATTTTTATATAGTCACAGCAGGAGCTGAGGGTTAGCATTAGCCACTACAGTCATCATAGCTATGTATAAGCTCCAGCTGTGGTGTGTTGTGCAAAATAAACAGGTTGCTGAGTGTTGGACCACAGTATTTCTTCAGATACCTGGTGAGTGATGACTAACTGCATATGCACACTCATAGTGTGGTAAATATTATATATTATTTTGACACTGAACTGGCACGGAGATATCTGTGAATCACACTAATCAAACATCTGATGCAAGTCAATCATGTAGCCAAGCTGTGTTAGGATTGCAGATTTTTTTAATGTTTTGTCTTGTGTGTCACTGAAAGTGCTTTCTCTCTCATCATGTGCTATTGTATATTCGCCAGCTTGTGCCACAGACACACAATCACACATATGCATGCATTCATGAGCCATTCAAGCCACTTGTCCCCTGACATTTTTTTTTTTTTTTTAAGAGCTTTGGCTCATGTAAGCAACAAACAGATGTGTGCCGGCATGAAAAACACACATGGAGCATTTTCAAGAGAATGCAGTACAGTAGGTCTACGCATTGTATTGTTATATAGTGCTGTATGAATATGTGCGAGTGAGTGAATGTGTGAAAAATGCTTTATACACTTGTGCAGGGCAGAGGTTTTTGTCCCCCTGAGATTTGTCTTTGAAGGAGCTTAGGTGGTGCAAACCTTCAAAGCGAGTTATACAGGATCGCACATTACAGAGAGTCACTTCACAGACTTTATTTACATCATATCTCTCCCCCTCCCTCTCATTCCCTCTCCAGCTACTTTCCTCTAAAGCTCTCTGCCTCTACAAAAATAAAGCTCAAAATATTCCCTAGTTAAGACCGAAGCTTGAAAAAAAAAAAAAAACCCAGTGAGCTCAGCCGGCCTCTGTCCATGGTGCTGAAACACTCCAACCGAAAGCCTCTTTCAATTTTCTCTGGACATGTGAAATGCCATTAGTCACAACCAAGCGCCAACCTCCGTGTCTGGGAAATGAAGCCAATGCGGAAGTGCTAAAAACTGTGATTCCTCGAGCGTCCACTTGAGGCTGGCTACAGAACATTTCAACCTCCATAAGCCCCCATATGAAAATGTCCAACTTCACAGCAGAAATAAACATGTTTACAGCCTGGTACAAAAAACAGCTTTGGTCTCTATAGCTAATTTCCCCGTTCATGAGTGAATTTTTATAGAACTCCCCTGTTCAAATGATATTAAGGCTTAAAGTTATGCATAATCAACAGCATAACTTTGATTGACAGGTAGGTGCTGTCACAGATGGCTTGTTTGAGTTCCCAGGCATCATTCCGCCCACCTTAGGTCTGCCGATGAGCCATGTCTTTGCCGATATTTAGATCAGAGGCAGAAACAGCCAACATGACAGTGGTCAGCGTTGCATATTTTGAGCTTCAAAACTGTGCTTCAGAAACCGGTGGGTGATGTCACACATATGCTGTTCATTCTTTCTGCTGTCATAATGGTCCAACTACCTGGTCAAAATGAGAGGGAGTGTTTCTGCTCTGTCCATTTTATTGAGGATGCTTTTCAAATTGGCTTGTGTGGACTAGAGTCTGGAGAGTATCCCAGCGCTCATTTTACATCAAAAAACGGTAATGGTGGAGAATATGTGCCAGACTCGAAATGCTTTTTTACATTTTGTCCTACAACTATTATTGTGTCGCAAGTTTACATAGGGCAAGAAAGTAGTCATGGCCAATTAAACCAAAATAATGTTGGCAGACCCGACCCGAGATGACTGACCCGCAGCCGTCCGTAGTCATCTGAGGTGAGGGCAGTGTTATTTTGAGCTTGGTAATGTACAGATTGATTTTTCTGTAGTGTTTGGAACATATAATTCCTTTTAGAGGATAAACTTTGTTGATTCCAAATTAGTTTGTGGTGCAGTAATGTAGTACAAGAGTTTACTTCTGAGTACTTAGTGGTCTTTACATGTAGAAATATCACCACAATTCACTATAAATGAATACAAATAAATAGATATGCATTAGAATCAATATAATTGTTGGAGCTAAACATCAGGATGTGCATCTGAACCTGCTGTAGGACTCTCTGTGTGGCTCTCTCCATCCTGCTGAAACATTCAAATCCAGTCTCTCACCGGACTGTCTGTTTTTCCCCAGTGCTCCTCTGTGACATCCACTGCTACTACTAATATTACCACCGCTCTGTCCCAGATGCAGTTTAGTTAGCTGTTTTCACATTGATAATAAATGAAAAAGTGATTTAAATATTCATACAGCAAGGAGAGAGCGAGCATGCACATGTGCATGTCTGATCTACTATGTTGTGTAATTATACTTGTGGGGAGCAACTCTTCTAAGCCCATGCACTCCTGATTGGTTTGTGACAGCTGGTCCTGACAGCTGAAAAGACAGATTTTTCTTGGTCAAGATTAGGGACTTGGTTACAAATGGGTATAGATTAACTGGAGGTGTGTGTAGCGGTTGTGTTAAGTGTTCGCCCCCAGTGGATAAATCATCCTCAAAAGTTTGCAAATGTGAGACTGAAGAAATGTGAGAGAAGTGAGACACAGAGAGATCCACTGAGTTGCCAACAGTTAACTTCAGCTTTTTAGTTAATTGGACAGTTACCAAGTCTATATTTCACATCTTTACATTTTAAGCATTCCGGTGACACGTTAATCCAGAGTGTCTCACATTGAATAAGTACAGAGGATTTCTGTGTCTTGCTCTGAGACATTTTGACAGGATAGACTGCTGTTGGCAGTGGAAACTCTCTGAACACTAACACCATCCCGCTGCCCTGTCTGTACTGACAATAATTGTTAGGAGATGTACATTAACTGCAGATTTAAGCAATGGGCTTTTAACGGCCATGACATCCAGTGATTTTAACAGAATGAAGACAGACAGCGCTCCTCTGTGCACGAGGAGAGAAGAAGTATTTTTGTTCCACATTCACAAGCGATTTGCTTGTTAAATATCAGCGTGAACTGAGCCTGGCTCAGATAAATCAAGCTGTCGTATCGGTTTCCCAGTATATCAGGAAACGTTGTACTTAAAAAAAAATATTACCAAAACTTACCGAAGATCTGTGTTCCAATTAATCTGACATGCAACATAAATTACAGTCCTGTGGTAATTGTTTCATCTTGATTTGGTTAATGGTGCAGAAATAACAAATCACGGAACAGACATAAATATGAGACTTCTTTCACTGAATTTTCAACTGCATCCTGTTGAGATTTATTCCTCCAAAATAAATTGAGAAACAACTCAATGAGTTGACCATGCAGAACTGAGAATCAGAAGTTATCTACAGTGGGTAATGCTGTTGATAAAAGTGATTTTTCTTTTCGAGCTTGTTGTTCTTGGTTTCATCCTCCTTCCAGCAAATAATTCATGTGCTGTTTCCGAGACCAGCTTCACGTTGTCTTGGACTGCTACGTACATGGATGATAAAAGAAGCAAACCACAAAACTGTTAAAAATCACAGCAAATACACTGTCGGAAAAAATCACAAGATAAAACAAGGTGAGACTTGGGATACAGTAGAGTTTTTGATGTGAAGCAGCAGTGTTTCAGTGTTTGAAAAGGTGCTGATTTACTCACTTGTTCGCCCCGGTATGTAACACTTGTTATTCCCACATCACTTATATCTCAAGCATGTACGCCTAGACTTCAGAAACTCAGATTTTATCAAGGTAAAGATCCTCTAACCCTGTTCCAGCACCTCTCCACATCTCTCAGGTTCAGAACAGATTTTAATATTCTCCTCATCACTTCTATAACAATTTTGCCCTTCATTATGACCTGGTAGGTATCCTCAGATCCTTGGCTCTTTCTGGTTTTCTACTATAATTTATGCTCCCAACCAAGATTTTTTTTTTTCTTTTGCCGTGGGGGCACTTGGATATTTGATTTAAATTCATTACAATCAGGAGATCAGCCAGCTGAACAGGTTGTCAGGTTGATCAGATTTTCTTTCATCCTGAGGAGCTTTTCTAGCTTTCTGATGAACGCTTTTAAAAAAAAAAAGGTTCTCCAAATCAGATGGGCTCGCTTTGAACTGTCGCCCAACGACCCTATTGGGATTTTTTTATGTGCCTAACAGAGGAGATGGAGAAAAGGAGGCATCCCATTATGTATCCCATTAAACATCCCATTATACATCGCATTGTGACAAATATTAGCCACCCAGTCTAGTTTCCTCAAATTGATGTAGAATCCATAGAAGAGCTGAGTTGCCACTGATTTATAATGTATGGGAGGGGAGTGTCTGCAGGGCTTTGGGGGATTTTCTGTATGTGTTGAGGCTTGTCCATATAATTCTTTCATCATCTGGTTTTACTGCGTTTTTTTGTCTAACTCAGTGAGTATTTAGGCAGGGGTGAAGGTTGGACATGACTGCTGGGGATGTTTTCAGCAGTTTTAAGTGCTCTGGGAGTCTACTTCTGCCTGAGCTGTGCCCAAACACGGTCCTGTGTCTTTTGGGTGCAGCATGACTTCTGTAATTCCCTTGAACACAGACAGCTGGATAAAGGAAACAGGAGGTGCTAAGACCAGCCAGACGGAGGACAGGAGCAAGGCTAGAGAGAGAGAGAGAGAGAGAGAGAGAGAGAGAGAGAGAGAGAGAGAGAGAGGAAGAGATGCAAAAGGAGGGAACAGTTTGGAAGCTGCTCAAAAATGACAAGGACACAAGCTATAAGATAGAGGATGACAGCTCAACATTTAGATAAGAGAGGGAAACGGACTGAATCCATCACTGTGAACAGTAAGAGAGTGATGCTGTTTTCCAAAGGGGAGAGGCACAGCCAAGACAATGTAAGAACCACTGTCATGTGTCATCACAATCACCCAGTTGTTATCAGTACTTTAGTGCTGAGATGGGGGATGACTCAATAGCACAAGTTTGCACACGCACGCATGCACGCACGCACGCACACACACACACACGCACACACACACACACACACACACACAGGAACTGACAGAACAATTTTCTTTAATCTCAATAACCATGAACATGATAGATTGACCCATTTAATCTGCAACGCGAGTGATCAGTAATTTCCTGTATTCCTTATCGAATCCCGTAATGCCTGCTGTGTCTCCCCATATCCATAATACATGCATTGTGATAATTTGAAGTGCATTACGTAACAGCTCCTCAAAATCCCTCAGGCGGCTGTGGGTGCAGAGGTGGAAGAAGAAAGGGATGCTCTGCAAGAGAGGGAGAAGAAGGAGAATGGAAGGAGGTGACACAGAGACGATGTGAGAAATTAAAGGCAATCTGGGATGGGAGAATTAGAATAGGATAAACAAGACAGATAAACAGAATGTTTGTTTCAGGCACACGCAGAGAGTGTGAGACTGTGAAGCGGAATGAATGCCCCTTCTGAGATGTACGTAAATGAAGACTGTAAATGTACAGAAAGGCTTAGAGGCCAAATGTGATGCATTATATTGATTTAACGTACATCTGGGAAGTTATTTTATACTTGGCGGTTTAATTGCGATGGGTTTCGTCTGTCGTTTTGATGTTTTAACTGAAAACCCACACAGCGCTGATATCGAAATCATAAAGCCAAAGAAATCGTAACAAACTTTTACTTTCCAGCCAACTATGTCAGCACAAAACTGAGAGCTACACTTTGATGTGTTACACTCTGGTGCCGCTTAAATCATTCAAATGTTGTGTCGTGTCATGGTATTTATGACAGTGAGTGCTTTGCTTCAAAGAAAATTAAAAGATGAAAAGAGTTTCACTTTTTTTTTTTTTTATTCAACTACTTTTCTATTTGGTGAACCCTAACGTTGTGTTAAATACAATACAGCAGTTTAGAAACATCTCATCAGAGATGGGTATGTAATCAGTTTAAACAGATATGTGTAAAGGGAACATCTGCCTCTGATTGATTTGAAATGAATCTGAAATGAATGCTTAATCAAATCTCACTGATTTTGATTCATGCATAGTTGAATCTTTTTAGTTAAAGATGCTCAAGGCTGCAGAGTCAAAATGGAAATTACCATTTTTTGTAATCAAAAGTAGTAAGTATTCCTCTTTTGCCTAATTTTAAACTTTTTCGTTAAACTGATGTTTTTTGCAGAGCGGCACGGTGGTGCAGTGGTTAGCACTGTCGCCTCACAGCGACAAGGTTCCTGGTTTAAACCTCGCCCAGGGCCTTTTTGTGTGAAGTTTGCATGTTCTCCCCGTGTCTCAGGTTAATTGGTGACTCTAAATTGTCCATAGGTGCGAATGTTTGTTCCTATGTGCCCTGTGATGAACTGGCGACTTGTCCACGGTGTACCCCGCCTTTCACCCTTAGTCAGCTGGGATAGGCTCCAGCCCCATCGGGACCCTGATGATGAGGATAAGCGGTCACAGATAATGGATGGATGATATTTTTGCAGGAGAATGGGCTCAGAAGTGAAGAAACAATGAAGAGGTATTTGTGAGTTTGCGAAAAAACAGTCAATCAAAGTCACTTTTCTCTCCTGGGGGGGGGTCTACACGTTCTTTGGTTTTGTGCTCATCTGTTTCACAACTCCTGATCTGAGCATGTTTGCGTTCCCGCCCGGTATAACTTGGCAGTGGACGGACAGTTTGCGTACTCAAACGCTGTGTACTCAAAATGCCAGGTTTCCTGATCAAACACAGAATGCCCTTCAAAGGCTGCAGTCAGTCAGCTGGATGGAATACTGCAAGTTATGCCATGAAAAGACAAACATTTTACATAATGAAAGAGATTCTGCCTAAAAGGCAATTTTTTTTGTTTCATAATCAATAATGTCAATAGTTATTTCTCCCTTTGTGCAGTGCAGCTTTTATCTAGTATTTTCCTGATGTTCACTGTTATAATGATGAGCTTAGACAGCTTTCTGATTTAATCATCTCCTTCGCTTTACAGTTCAGTGTGCACTTCAAAGGTCAATCTCCTAGGACTAACAAGACTTAATGTCTGCCTGCTGTACTCAGTAGAAAAGCCAGTAAGCCACAGCACCACAGGATCATGTGGATCCAACATGTACTAAATCACAGATAGTGAGAGAGGTTACTCTTTCCCGCAGCATAAGTTTGAGAGTTTCTATTACAGGTAATATATGACAATGCCTCAAATTTCAAGAATTTGTACTTTGCATCAGCTTCTGACTTAGATTTCCTAACTAGGCGCTGAACTATTGCAAATACCCTCTGAGACACTCCGAGGTGTATCTGCCGGTAAATTTCACAGCCTGGTAGGCTCAGCAGCATGTGTCGGCAGACTGGGACTGAGCAGAACGGCATTTTTAATGCGAAAGAATAGAGAGGGGAAACGGGCGAGCGCCGGTGCCGTGCATCCGAAATGTGTGGAGGGTGGAGGGTTGGGGTGGTGAACGTGGAGGGCTTGGCTTGGCTTGCCTGAGGCAACGCGTCGACAAAGTGCATTTTGAATGTGAATTGTCCTGACCCGAGTTCATCTCTCTACCCTGAAACAAAAGCTAAACAGATGACAACTTCATCGAGTGCACGCATCGTTTGTGGCGAACAGTTTCTCGTATGTTATTCAAAAGAAATTCAGTAAGATTTGATCTGTTTTAACAGAGCTAGATTAACAGCTGTGCATGAAATAATTGCAGTTGGCTGCGATATCTATTTCCCTTGTAGCCTCTGGAAATCTGACCAATAACTTGCTTCGCTGATTGAACAAACAGGCAGAAGCTTTCTAGTCCTACACAATTCTCAAGAGCCGGCTAACTTAAACTCCCTCCAGTCACATGTCTGTGAATAAATAAGAGTAGCCTCACGATATTCTCATAATGCTCACCAGAGGATAATTTTATTATCTCTAAAATAATGTCAACATTACTTTCCCATATTAAACATGCTTTCAAACAGCTCTGCCCACGAGGCCTGTTCATCAAGTTATGCTGCGAGAAAGGAGATCGCTATGACAACATAAAAACCCCTTATACACCCAGTTAATCGCCGTGTTGATGAGAACACTTTGAGTACAAATAAAAGATTTCACAGTCAAAGTATTTTTTTCTCTTTCTGTACAAGCATACAAACACCATTAAAATCTGTTTGCCAGCGTTTGTACTCGGCCCATTTAAAATGTAATTATTTGTACATTAAAGCACTCGCTGTCGAGCATTTCACTCCTCCTTCCTCAGCTGAGAAAGTGTGGCGATTCTTCCAACATACATTCACCTCCTAACGCTTGAAGTCTGCCATTCACACAACACTTCACTTTAATAACACACTTTAATGGTGACAATGAGAAGTCATGTGCTGCAGGGCACACGCGTTCTATATACAGCACCTGTGCATGATGGGAGGACAGGAAGTGTAATCACACCTGCTCAAAAAAACAAATCAACAAAAACAAGACGTCTGGCACGGGAACGTATCGACGGACCTGAGGTCAGGCAATGAAACTAGTGCCAGAGTAGCATCACTAATGCGGCTTCCATTAAAGATGCAAATTTAACAAAATGTATATGCTTGAAGAAGCAAGAAAATAATTGTGGACATGATCAGCAGATTAATCCAGCAGTGATTACACTTTCAATTACACTTGGTGGAAATCATTACACCTTTCAGCCTTATGAGAATAAAGAGCTGTTATATTAACGTTGTGACTCAGTGGAAAGGAAACTAGTGACATGTTTATAAAGACCACGGTTACAACTGGCTATTACAAATATAATATCTTTAAATTACCCTTTTTGCTGCCCAAAGCAGCTACAATTAACATTTTAATATTTGCAATAATAATAAAAACAAATAAATAAAATATGTCACTTAACTACCTGTATGTGAAATTGGTTGCTGGTCTTGACACCCACAGAGAACTATCATGTGACTGCTGATTTCTTTAGCTCCTCTGAGCTTTATATAGTCTTTCAGCTCATTTTTTTACTTTGTGCAACTTTACTGTTTTAGCTCACTTTTACAGCTCACCATACAGTCGTCCACAAACGTACCTTCATCAAACAGCAGAGAGACAGAGTTAGTGACTAGCCGGTGAACACAGCGGAGCATTTATCAGCTAAAGAGTCACATATTTCCCCCTGGAGTTCCCACAGTTTGTGGAGGCCAAAACAGCTGAAAGGACAATATTGGATTTACATTTGCCAGGTGACAAAAACGCAGCTCCACATGAATGGTAATAGTGGTCCTGTGCAACATGTGATAATGTTAAGAGGAGATAATGTGCTAAATGATGTTTACAGCTTGTTTCTGTGCAATATTCCATTTAAAGCATATAGTAATATTTAGCATTTACCCATTAGGAACATTATAGAATTAATGAATCATTTTCTTTCTTTCCGGGATTGTTGCTCTGCGTATCCTGCATCTTACAGTTGTTAAATGAGTAATAATGAGTAATTATTATTATCTTTATGATTTGCTTTCATGTAGCTAGCCTATTTCAATAATTTGTCAAAGCAATAATACGTTCAAGTGTGCAGTGGTATGCAGGTCAAGTCAAACTCTCCATATATGCAGAAATCTGGGCAGGTCCCATCTATAAAACTTAATATACTTTGTTATCCAACCAGCTGTTTGATTCTATACTTTAATTATCCAGTGACAGAACAGTATTCTGACATCAATGAATCTGTCTGTTCCCTTCTTACTGGAGAGCACTTCAAATTTTATGTTGTCCTCCACTAAAGAAATGCAACACAGAGAAGCAGAGGAAAAAAGGATGCAGCTGACGGTGCTGCAGCCCTCGGTTGGATAGCAGCTAGTGTAGCTGGTGATTGGCCTGTCGGGCAAGCAGCAACATCATCACCTTAAGCCAAATGATGAGGACTGAACTGCTGGGGGTTCAGACAGAGCTGACGGGCGGCGTTTGCGTTGCATTTGCCCACCTTTGCCAACTAAAGCTACAGTAAATCACTATGCTGCTGTGAGTTTCACCACGGTCTCTCATTTTTCACTGGACTGTGTTGCTGACGCCAGCACAGAAAGGAAAGTGCAGACATATGTGTCAACGGGAGGTTTGAAACTTTCCTCAAAGATAAACTAAAAGAAAAAGCCAAAGTGTAAAAAGAGGCAAGCATAAACCTTCTCTTCCAGTAGACACGACAGAGAGCATGGCCATAACCATTAATGAAAACATGCTCCCTTTTCTGGGTTTGCAGAACATCCACGAAAATGCATCGTCCAATGGTACATGCAGTGTAGCACACACCCCCCCTTAACAGAAGCACAGCAATCATCTCCAATTATGAGCGGAGCCTAAAGTAGTTCATGTTTTTAGCTACAGTGTTAGCATGGGGATCCATCCCGATGGGGCTCATCATCCTGTTACCCAGCCATGTGTGTCTCTTGATACGAACTTTGTAAAAGAGTGTAATGGCCGTCAACACAGTGCATGTAGTTTGAATGTTCAGCCACTGTGGAATATTCGACCTAGGGAAAACATTTCTGAGAACATAAAACCCTTTGAAAGGTCTCCTTAATGTGGATATCGAGCTGGGGAAACATAGGACCCGGGGAACAACTGCGATCAGCTGTGGCTCAGGAGGTAGAGCGAGTCGTCCGCTAATCAGAAGATCAGTGGTTCGATCAAGGACCTCAGTGAAGTGTTTGAACAAACAACCAATAGAAAGTATATATCATTCACAGTCTGCATGTTGAAGTGTCCTTGGGCAAGATACTGAACCCTAAATTGTTCCCGAAGGCTGCGCCATCGGTGTGTGAAGGTGTATGAATGGTTAGCGTCTGATGAGCAGTTGGCACCTTGCATGGCAGCCGGTGCCATCAGTGTATGTATGGATGTGAATGGGTGAATGTGATATAAAGCCCCTTGAGTGGTGAGAAGACTAGAAAGGCGCTATATAAGCACAGTCCATTTACCATTTGCCAACTTTATCCTTGCAAAGTGTGAGGTTCAAATATCTCTGCAACTACTGAATAGATCAGGGCTATTCAATTAGTTTGGAATTGGGGCCAGTTCATGAATCTGAGGCAAAATAAGGGGCCGGAGAATATGAGTAATCACGGTAACAAATAAAGAAATTGCAAGAACATACTGAAGGAGTCAATATATTAACTAACTTTTGTCCATTTTGAACATAAATCAGACACCTTAACAATCAGTCTAGGTCAGCCATATCACAGATATTTAGGATTGCACTTGTTTAAGTGACAGGCAACATCAAATTTGTTCTCTCTTGATCCGTACAAGCCCGGAACAATATATGACGTCTTTGCTCATAACAAAATGTAAGCCCCGATATCTTCTGCCTCCGAGCGGCAGAGCCCGGTGGAAAAGTAGCGTTAAAGTTAGCATGCGTTGTGTTGAAATGCCTTCTCAAATTATACTCTTTACACATGGCGAGGCACTCATTGCAGATTAAGCACACAGGATTCGCATCAACAGCAATAAACGCGCATTTCTCTGTCCATACATTGTTGAACTTCCTGTTATCTGAGTCAACTTTTCTTTTTTTTAAGGTAGAGAGAGACATTTTGTCTTGTTAGCCAACCTTCATGCTTGAAAGAAACAAGTCGCAAGTTGCACTAGAGCGCGCTGCGAATGGCGATTTTTTTAAAATTTATTTTATTTTTTTTATTGAGCATCAACAATATTGTACATAGATACACATACAGAAAACTCACAATGCTCCTATTTATATAATATAATAACCCCCCCTCCCCACGAACATGTTGGACACCAGTCCATAAAAAAATAGTCAATTGAATGGAGTGAGGAAAGAAAGAAAAAAAAAAGAGAGAAGATTTATATTTATATATATATATATAACAAAAAAAGAAAACACATACATGAGTTCGCCAACACTGAGGCTGTGCAC
The DNA here is from genome assembly GCA_946959425.1 of Argyrosomus regius. Lineage (NCBI taxonomy): Eukaryota > Metazoa > Chordata > Actinopteri > Sciaenidae > Argyrosomus > Argyrosomus regius. The sequence continues at coordinate 23,051,055 of OX336896.1, read as the reverse complement.
AAAACAGGAAGATAAGGTTCACATGGATTTGATCACAATCACAAATACAAGATGGTTGCTAAGTGGTCATTAAGTGGGCACAGTTTTAAGTTTACCTAAATGCTTCAAATGCTCCCTAGACCCCCTGAGAGTACATTTTATCTTCTCTAATTGTATGAATTGTGTCAGGTCACTAAACCACACACAGACACTTTGGGTGGACTTTTTGATTTCCAATGTAATAATATTCTTCTACGTGCAAGCAACGTCGTAAAAGCAATTATGTTTTTATGACTTTTCCTTAATGTTGTATGTCTCCTATCTGTGGTACCAAATATGGCCATAGCTGCGTTGGGTTGAAGATCAATATTCAATGCTTCTGACAATGTTTTAAAGATGGTAGACCAGTAGGTTGCCAGGGCTGGACATGACCAAAACATATGTGTTAAATCAGCAGGAGTGTTTCGACATCTGTCCTAGCTTGCATCTGTGTTTGGATATATTTTGGCCAGTCTTGCTTTGGAGTAGTGGGTGCGATGTAGAATCTTGAATTGTATGATGCTTAATTTGGCACAGGAGGTACTGTCGTTTACTCTTAAAAGAGCACTCTCCCAAATCTCCTCTTCTAAGTCTTCCCCCAGCTCATCTACCCAATCTGCTGTAATCTTTGCCACTGTCGTGTTTTTAAAAGAGGTTATACAATCACTAATTCTTGAGATAAGTCCTTTAGTCTTGAATGTGGATTTTAACAGATCATCTAAAGCAGAAGGTGATGCTGTGTGAAAGTTGGGATCCTGATGTTGAAGGAAATGGCGGACTTGGAAATATTGAAATAAGCTAGACCGAGGGAGGCCAAATTTGTGCGCTAAGTCATCAAAGCTTGCAAAAGTCTATGTACATATCCTTAAAATTATGAATGCCTCGTCTCTGCCAAAGAATAAATTCAGAGTCTAACCTAGCTGGGGAAAAAGGTGATTATTGTGTATGGGACTTAGATGGAGAAGGTTTTTAAACCCAAAGTCTCGTCTAAATTGAGCCCATATTTTGAGGGTGTTTATGACGATAGGATTGTTAGTGTATTGTAAGAAAGAGAAGGGTAGGCTGGAGGTGACCAGAGCTTTAAGCAGTGTTGGGCAAGTTACTCTAAAAAAGTAACTAGTTACAGTTATTAGTTACTTCTCCCAGAAGGTAACTAAAGTACTTACTGAGTTACAAATTATAAAAGTAACTAGTTACTTTGGAAAGTAACTATTGCGTTACTTTCAAGTAATTTTTTAAATGCTCAAATGTGTCAAAGAATTTGGACCCCACCTCCACCCCTCTTTGACGGAACTTAAAATACATGTGCGTGTTCAATTATTTATGATAAATCTGAATATTATAATGAAATGGACACTTAATACAATACGTAACAGAAATCCACAGTACACAAATCTAAACTATTTTAACGTTGCTGTGGGAAAGTGAGACTAGCATCCAATAAAATGTCATGGATTATAACACCCGCCCAACTCCACCTCTGATTGGCTTACCATGGAATTTTACTCAACCTCAGCCAATCGTCATCATTTATGCGATTGTCTCGTGCCCCCGCCCTCACCAAGGAAGGAGGAACAAGAAAAATCTTTGCCGCTCGGCTTAGAGATCTAGTTGGTCTGATGAAAAACAGCTGCCTTCAATCATAGCAACGCGCCGCATTTTTTGGCAGTAACGATAACGGCGTTATAATGATGGGAAGAGTAATCAATTAGATTACTCGTTACTGAAAAAAGTAATGCCGTTACTAACGCTGTTATTTATAACGCCGTTATTCCCATCACTGGCTTCCCAGTGGTGGAGAAGCAAGATGCAGCTTCAAAGTGGCACCAGTCTGCGTCAGGAGTATGGAGCCAATACATGATTTTTTGAACATTTGAGGCCCAATAATAATGACAAAAATTCGGAAGAGCTAAGCCACCTCGGTTTTTAGGCCTCTGTAACAGTTCTAACCGTATTCTAGGCTTTTTCCCGTCCCATATAAATGAAATTAAAGCCTTATCAATAGATTTAAAGAAAGATTTAGGAAGATAAAGTGGGATACATTGAAACAGATAAAGAAACGAATGGCAATTTTTAATTGGTCATGTGCGGTCCCCCAAAATATATGTCCGGCTAAAACACGTATATTCTACCTGTTTTTCCACCATGACTTAAACGTGCGCATACCGCCTCCTACTGCACGAGAAAATGTACAATTAGTCATAGTCATGCACTATATGATACTATCCATATGTAATAATTACAGTACACACAGTAAGTGTCGGTACAAAATTCCCCAGGGGCCGGACCCGGCCCGGGGGCCGCCAATTGAATAGCCCAGGGGATAGATTGTCAGGAAGGTTTGAACAGATATTCAAAGTTCTGTGAGGATGAAACTGCTCTGGTTAGTCTGGTTTGGACCTCGTCAACTGCCACGACAGACTAGACATACACACAATCAGTTGCAAAAGATATGCAGTTCTCTTGATAAAGCATGAATCCAGTGTCAGGGCCAGATTTTACTACAACAAAACGCATTGGCCATTCATCTTTTATTGTCTGTTTGTTCAAACACTTGACTTATGATTACATTTGCTTGACAAGCAACCTCTTGTAGTTCTGTATGAGAGTAATTACAGTTGTCTCAAAGTTACGATGGGGGAAGTAGCCTGACATTGTGCCATGGAAGAACCCTGTCCACATCCACAGTTCAGTTTGGTAGTATCTTCCTCACCTTACCCATGAGCGGATCTTTGTGGCAGCTCAGAAAACACTCACATTTAGAAAGATCATATTTGTCATTTCAGAAGACACTGGCAAGTGTTATATTTTGTTGTTTAGTTATGAGGAGTGTATATTAGTTTGTAGTTCTTACCTTTTGCAAGTCGGGGCGTTTTTTCACTCTCCCAATTAATGCATGATGCGGGCACTGTGTCACCAGTTGCTCTTTTCACCTGTTTAGCCCCAAAGACATGCTTTAATCTCTGGCTCTTTGATATTATCTCAGCGCAGTCCTCCATCACTGAGGTACAAGCAGATTGGAGAGAGATCTTAGAGAGATAGAGATAAATTTAAGCTTCCTGTCTGACCTGAGTGTGTCAGCGTACACGACACGTGTGTTGGATGAACTTAAACTTTCCAGCGCCAAGTCCTTGAAACTTCTAATGTTTTTTTTTAGTGATCTCTCTGATCGATACCAAACTTTCATTTCCCTGCAACCTCTTAACTTCTGGATTCCACAGATGTTTTCTGTTCGTTCTGAGAACTCTCTCTTTTTCTCCACATTCAGTTCAACAGTATACACTTATGAACAGTTCTCTGCTTTACAGGTCAGCATCTGACACCATTGCTGGATGTCAACATGTCAATATTAATCTTAGAGGATCAGTTCAGACCAGTTACAAAAAGTCTTGATTTCCTTCCAATGGCCTGATCACCACTCAGATCTGTTTTATTTGTCAAGGCTTTGAGATATCTGCCTCCACAGCTTCTGCCATAACCCTTCAGAGTGAAAAGATTTTTTCTGGTTGTCACAATTTCGAAAAATCTCTTTCCACAAACAATGTCGTGGTTACTCTGGATAACCCACAAAGCACACTATCAACAGTATTCTTAGAGGCTACTTCTTTAGTTAAATCTATTATTATTATTATAATTTCCATTATACAGATTGACTGCCTTCAATGCATGCAACCTTCTCTAGTAACCCCCCCTAAAAAACGTCTGTTCAGTGTTGATTCTGAAGTTCTGAAATTCTTCGGCTTTAAGTTCTGGCATATTCTGTCATTTACTGTCACTGGTTCATCTCCAGTGCTGTCATGTCTGATGCTGACGCTCTCTTATCAAGCCAATTCCTCCCAGTTTGTGCTGTCTATGACAAATCACGAGAAATCACTTGGCAGTACCCGTTTTGTCAGAGATTTTCACATGGGCTCTGACTCATAGCACATTCACAATGCCTGGCAAAAGACATCACATAGTGTTACGGTGTAACACATCCAGGGACACTGAAGAGTTATTATTCCATTTTTATACTGCACAGTTCATTTCATATTTTCATGACACAGCAGTCGATTATTCTACTGGTTTTATACCATACCATACATCCAATAGTTCTCACATTAATACCACAAATTGCAAAAATGATGACGCCTTTAAACACACTGTGTGATATACTGGTTGCAGCCTGACTTTCTTTGCTATTTAGGAAGTTTTATGTATGAGTTTGCTCATCTGTCCACCCTGCCTCATTTCTTTGGTTTTACACACACTGTTCTGAATAAAATGTGAGCGCTGACTCTTCATACATTTGAGAAATTATGTTGCATTACTTCGAATATTACAGCAGCAAAACAGGATAAAAACAAGGCCAAGTTAAACGGTTTGTGTGCTCAAAACCCGTTCAGCATCACGGTGCATGGCCGTGACACAGAAAAACATTTTTACAAGACATTTCCTGAGGGTCCGGGCTTTCTGTGCGTGAAATAAAACCATCAGCTGTAAATCCTTCACTCATCCCTTCACCTGACAAGCTCTTTATCACATCACAGCACCGTATTGTAATTCCACCAATGCTGCCCATATGCTGACTTTCTCCTACAGCATGAGGCCAAAACAAGCCCCCGAGCACGTGCCCGGACACAAAACAGCCATATGTACTGGAAGGACTAATTATGCAACTGCAAACACACACTCTCCTCTCATTGTGCTTTAAAACTAAGAGCTAACAGCTTTCAGGCCGAGGAGCGACGTATCCTCAGTACAGAAACAAAAAGAGATATTTTGATTTGTAATACAGCGAAGACCTCAAAGCTGGAAGATTTTTCTTTCAGACCTTTTCTCTGATGTAACTCCAACTCTGCAAGCCCTCATGTGGTAATAGGGTCATGTTATCATATGATACAGAACCATCTGTCTGCTCAGTGCATCACCTTGTGTAATGTTCACACCATGTGCTACCTGTGTGTTTTTCATTTCCTGATCTTGTCTGTGTTGTTCTTTGGTTAGATTCTATTCAATCTGCTCGCAAATCGTCCTGTTCTACTGATAATTTCCAGGAACCATGTTATGTCACTCACAGGGTAAATGTGTTCCATTGGGAACAAATTTGTCATGCAGTCCAATCTATGTCAATTTAATATCCTCACTATTGCTGCACTATAATCTAAATATATATTTTTGCTTTATAACTTTAATAGCATAGCCCACACCCAGGGCAATATATAATTCTGTCCGTGACATTAATAACCCTTGGTTGCGTATCATGTGCATCGTACCATGATTTTTTTAAATGTGGCATAATAATTGAACTCAAGATCTGTCATTTTAAAAATAAGTTCTTTGGTCACTCGCCATTCCCATTTGTCATGGAGTCCCTGCATGGTATGAATCAATTTTCTGCAGACATGTTTGAAGAAATATCCCAGAGGATTGTGGTGCATGTCTTCTTTTCCCATCCCACACATAACAGATAACATTAGAAAAAATTTAATGTATGCACGGCCGTATTATTTGAGGCATCATTTGCACATGTGCGAGCAATTCAGCTGCACAAAACTGCACACACACCGATGCACACTTCTGCATAAACTGGAGCAGCAGCATGTTTACCATAAACTGGTATTCAGATTAATGTGCTATCAGTAAGATGAACATTCACACAAGCAGCCCACCCTGACGCTCACACAAACCACAACCACAAATGACTTTGACAAGTTAGTTCCAGCAGGGTCATTCTTTCTAAGTGTGACAGCAGACAGGGCAGAAACGTGACCCTTTGTCCCATCTACTGAGTACAACTATTGATTGTATTTGAATATGCATACTGTCTGCGTGCAGGGGCCAAACAGATCCTTTATTTGCATATTAAGATATGTATAATGAAAATACAAATATGGGACTCACTAGGACTGAATTAAAACAAAAACTAGTATTATTAGACTTTAGAAATTGACATTATTTATTATTCATTCTTACAGCTGTGCAAACAATAATGCATATATCTTTACTGTCGCCATTCTTTTCATGCAGTGCTTCAGTTTAGGACGAACTCTGCACTATTTACCTCTACGCCTTCTTACTTTGTCTTACTTTGTGCCTGACTGGACATGATTTAAGTTGTTCTTTATCGTTATGGAGGTGAGTCAGTCTGCAGCTACGGTTGGTTTGCATGTTTGTCTGAAACTACGCTTATACTGCACGGTAGTTCCTTAATTGGTTCTCAGTTATTTGGAGTAAGGGAGGATTGTGTTTGTTTTTGCAGTCAGTGTGTTGTGTTGGCCTTAAAATCTCTCCAAGTATATTAGGAAAGTGATGTGACAGTATATCAAATAGTTTTTTTTTTCCAGGGAATGAAATGTGCATATAAATGTATAAAACATTCAATAAAGGGAAAAGCAGCAAGAAAAGTAACTGCACCAATAAAAATAATACTTTTATGATTCCTGTAATGTGTGTTTTGAGGATTTACTTGCTGTTTATATAAGTTACATAGATTCTTTTTATGCTCCTACTGTGGAAAAGTTTATTACTGGTTTCATCATATTGCAAAGAATAACTCGGAGCTAGTTGCTCAACGCTGCAGCATGGTAATCATCGGCTGTGCTTACTTAAGGTTTATGTATATAATGAATATAATGTGGTATTAGAGTTCCACATTGTTTACACAGTAAACAACCTGTGACAGTTCCAACTAAAGGGAGGAGACGGAGGAGGAGAAAGAGACCTGAGGGAGGCAGCTAAAGGAAGACCTTCATTGCAAAAACTGGCTTCAAAGCCGAGGCCGACCAACGGCTGAATCATATTCACTAAAATATTCAGCAGCTACTTCCTACACACTTTACTCCAATTTTTTTTTTTTTAATGGAGTCATATTACGCTCATCTTCACGTTTATTATTTCATTTTGGGTGATGACTAGAATAAGTTTGTTTTTATGTTAAAAACATATATATAGGCACTGCCATCTTGCGTTGGTGACATCATTCGGAGCCAGTCTGCGCAGTATGATCAGGGTTCAAGCCATGGTATTCAAGCATCTTTCTAATTTAACCACGCATGCACACACAAACCAAGGATGAATGACCAAATCTGAGCAATTTAATAGACTGGCACTCTGAAATGCTCCTGGTGGGGTGTGAAGCCATGATGGGGAGAATGGACCGATCTGTCTGCATGCAGGAAAACAGTTAGCAGCAGAGGTTACACCAACTTCATCTCAAACATGTAGTTATGGCGACAGCTAGCAAATCATTTATTCAATCAAACATTGAATTAGAAACTGATTACACTGAATATTAGACTTTAGTTACATTTGATGAATTGAGCATCCCCGTCGACAATCCCAGTTGAATGTTTTCGTGGCGCTTTCCTGAGCGTCCCTCTTTAATTTAATTCAACAATTAAGTAGAAAAAAAACTACTTAATTAATCGGAATGGCCTTTCTTTTTTCGTGATTGTGTGAGCATTGCTTAACAGCATGCTTATCTTCTCCACCTCAGCTGTCTTCTTGCAGGTTAGTGCCTTCATGGCAGCTGTATCCTCTGGGGCTGACTTTCCCCGTACGGTCTTTCTTATCTGGATGTGGACTTGGACAATTGTGGTATTTTATGGCTTCGAATTTTTGTTTTTTTACTCCCACTAATGAAACTATTAGTTCTCTTGGCATGCTGACAACATACTGAACACATCTGTCTTGTCTCCTCATAAACTAACAAATCACGGGACTCTCCATTGTTGGTTTTTCTTCTCAGTGACTTTCTTTGGTCTGTGTCTCGTTCTAGATGGTTTCTCTACAGATTTTTCAACCCCTATGATGTAATGTCACATTGTTTTTCTGTCTCTTCTGCTTAAAATCTCAGAGTGAAACACTCCTTCACTTTTACACATTTGGTGGGTGGCCAACACTAATTTCCAATCCTGTTTAAAGAACTTAAAACACAGTGCACATTGTAATTACAATTTACTGATTCAGAGAGAAACTGACTGACTTTTTTTAATCAATCTGCTGCCAGTCCAAATGTGCAATGACATATTTAGCTAGCAAGAGTCCAGCACTAACTTCCAGGTAAATTAAGACGGTCAAATTGAAAAGACTCGTCACATCTCTTACTGGATAAATTGCTGCATATTTCTAATTAAATTGTTACCCCAGGGATGTTTATACAAATTAACTCTACCAGAATGACTTTTCCCTTCCGCACTTCAGACAGAATACTGCTCTGTCAGATAAATGTCATGCCAAGCAAAATGTGTTGGAATAGCAAAGTTGGTGAGCCATGCTAGTGTTCACATGTTTGCGTGTTTGTCGTATAAAGCTGACAACTTCCAAGATTTGGATATTTTGTACTGCAGACTATATGTGTCCTTGCTGTAAGCTACCAGAGTGTAAAGTTTAAAACTTTGAAGCTGCTATCCATTTAAAGCAAATAGGCTCAAAGTTTGCTGGTGTTCCTCTTCTTCTGTGAACTCCTTTTAAATGTGGAGCCTTTAGGGTCATTTTCTTCACACAGTAGTAGGCAAACATGCGTCCAGTCCATTTTAGACTGGCAACAAAGCTCGATCATCTGCCTTTGAGAGATGCATTCAACCATGGCGAGGAAGACGGGTTATTGGGTCATATTGTTCAAAAAATAAGACTTGGTAGACGAGAAATTTGAAGAGCAGCTAAGTGGATAGATCAAATAAAGAACAGACAGTGTTGGAAGCGGAAGGCTTGCCTTTATTTCCCTGGTGGAGTCAGCTGGGCCAAACTGAGGCTGACATGTATGACCAGGCAGTCGGCAGGGCAGTGGAGTGAGGAAGCTGCTGGCACGCTGAGAAAAAGCACTCTGATGTATAGCGGTGATGACAAGCTCTTTCACTGCTTTGCCTACAAAACTCTGAGATAATGTTTTACTCTTTTATCTATCTTGTTCTGTCATCATCTTATTCTCTTTCCCTTTGTTCGCTGACAACACAATCCCACAACAATCCCATCCCCTGCTGACCTTTAACCTCCTTTTTTTTTCACCATCTTCCTAATTTTCTATTTTCTGTTGACAGCTTTGGTCATTTATCTCTGCAGACTGAGTCAGACATCGCCTTTTTTCTGCCTTTGTGTCGTGTTCTTCCATTTAACCGATTGAAGAAATGAACAGAGGTGACAGCTTTGTTACAAAATAACAGGGCTGTTAATTGCTCAGATCACATCTTGCGGGAATTGTATCATTTACCCTCCTTAAATGAGAAAGGCTCTCCACTTTTAAGAAGCCTTTTCCAAATGAAAGTGCAGCTTTTATCATGCCTGACCACTTTTCCCTCCAAATGGCTCCTTTCTGGATTCACTCCCCATTTCCTGTCATCATTCCCTTACCATCTCTCTTTTTTTTTTGCCTTCGTCCCTCCGCTGAAAACAAATTTAAATGCAAACAAGGCAAATCTGCCTTGCATGTCCTCCCACAGTGAAGACATTAAAAAAAGCAAATGAGAGGAAAATCATTGCAATCTCTTCCCCCAAGAAAATGCAAACAGAAATGTAGGGAAAATGCACCAAATCATTTTTTGGTTCTAATGTTTTTTTTATTACAATAATCATTCACAAATTCCTTTGAAAAAGAAGACTACACTTCAGTTAACATTTCCATATACAATTATGTACACGTGAATAACCCTGTGAAGAGCTGTTCAAACTTCTTTTTTAACATCCAATCCCCCCATTAGGCATGAAAAAGGAAAAAAAAAAACAGCGGTGCAAAAAAGGCTATTTACTATGCATGTTTGTTCATTGCCTCTTTGATTGGTACAACCGAATAGGTCGCTACTGCAAATTAAACTCAACACCTCAGACTGTGTGTATGCTTTCATCTGGAAAGTTAAAAAAAAATCAAGGTCTCTTAACAGTCGGTTGTCCAAATTACACTCCATTCCCAGAGGCTTCCGGGTAAATGAAGCTGTAGTGTAATCTAACTCTAGTTTACATTGCTCTAAAGCCTGAAAACAAGATCACATTTAAGCTTCGATTCTCATCTACAGTATGAATAATTATGAAATGTGGTCATCATCATAATCCACAGCTTTAGGGAACAGATGGTTCAGAAATTCTCATAGGTGTGTTATCATGCAGCCCTAACCCTGTGTGTGCTTTCCACATGTGAAACACTTGTTTGCTGAGCTGCTCTCTGTCAGTCTGATAGCAGAGAAAATGAAGCAGACCAGCTACTGCACACACACACACACAGACCCAGATTTCCTGGGACCATGCCAGAGCCAGCGCAAATGTGGGAATGGCATCTTATTTAACCCTTGTGCATTAGCAGCATTGCGTGGTCAGAGAAGTCACAAACAGCTGCAGGATCTATCACAGAGATTTATTTTTTTTATTTCGGTTTATACTTACAACCATCTGTTTTTTACAGCTTTATAACAGTCCCAATACGCGGCCATTAGCGGCGTGTTTGAGTAAACAAATCTCCTTTATCTCTTCTTTATGACACCATCGCATCTGATAATATTCACTCATCACATTTAACACCATGTCGTCTACTTTCCTTCCCATTACCTCTCAAATAAACTCCTCTAACATTCATGAATAAACATAACTGCACTTCTCTGGTAAACAATGCTGCTAGAATTTTGGCAGAACTACCTGAAATCTGATTTAGGGCACAATTATGACAGAAGAAGAGCATCATCAGGGCTGTACACATGTGTAGTGTGATGACATGGCAGTGCAGGTGAGATATTTACCACTTTAGATGTAGTGATTGTGTCTCTGACAGCTGCGTGAAAATTGCTTTAAAACATAAGTACGTGCAGCTGAAATAGATGCGTCATTATTATTTCTGATGTGCAGAGAACTTTTTGGAGGCAAAACTTTTCCAAGGTTTGAGTTATGATGTTTGGAGAATAACTTCTGAATCAATTAGAAGTCAATTCAAAAGAAAGTGTCTCATTTCTTGAAAACTATTTAACTAAAAGATTTTCTTTTCTGTGCCTGCCTTTGTACATTAATTTTGATTGCACAACGGATGATCCTCAAATCATTTGAAAAGTTTCACTGTCTAATTAACAACTTAACGGCACAACAACCAACATTAAAATGATATCATTCTCCTGGCAGGCCGATCAGTGCATCACTCAAAATGGGCTTTAATTACTGAGTGTAGTTGTTGGAGGACACGTTTTTACAAAGCCCATATAAAAATTTAAATAGCTACTGATCCAAAACTTGAGCAGTGATTAACGAGGTGTATTATCAGCCTAACAAAAAAAGCCTAACCAAAAATGATGCTGCAAGAGCAAGATGATAGTTTGGATAACTAAGACCAATAATATGTTATATATGTTATATTGTTATTAAAGGGATAGTTTGTGTATTTTGTAGTACGGTTGTATGAAGGATGTATCCATAGTCAGTGTGTTATCTATAGCAGTCGGCCGTCGGCACAAAACTTATTTTATTTATTTACAGAGCGGCAAATCCTAACAGGTTATCTTACTTTCCATACAGAGAAGGTCTAGACCGTACTCTATATTATTTACAGAGACACAATAATTCCCACAATGAGCAAACACTTGCCGACAGTGGCAAGGAAAAACTTCCTTTGAGACACAGAAATGGACATCCATCTGCCGCGACCAGTACAATTTAAAGAAGGAGAATATATAATGATAATAATAATAATAATAATAATAACAATAGTAATAATAATAATGAGAGCCAGACATAATCCATTGGAACCAGCGAGACGGATAACATACTTAGTGATGTGTTAATGGGACATGAATGCGTGCAGATGGAGAGGAAGAGAAGAAGAGAAGAGCTCAGTGCATCATTGGAAGTACCGCTGGCAGTGTCTGTGTCAGTGTAGGTGTACGTTAGATTAAAGGTGGAGAACGACACAGCAAATAATGTAAATACCATTATTTATGTAACTGTTGGAAAAGTTGCTGACATGCAGAGAGAAAAAGACGGTTTCCCAGAGCTAGAACATCCAGACTGCGATTCTCCCACTACTATAGCTAACATCACTATATTTTGGTAAACAGCTGATCAGCTGGAGGAGTAATACTTTCAACCCTCCTGAAAATACCCAAGTTATCCCATCACCATAAAATGAAAATGAAGATGAAGAACAGTATATGCAGTAGAGTTTCTTCTGCATGGCACGAGTAGCAAGCGTTCTGAAAGAAGAAGTAAAGTTTGAATTAAGACTCAAAACTCTGTAAAGACTGCTGAAGCCTCAAGGTGAGATTATGGCACGGGAAGTCTTATCTTTTCTGCTCTCTGCCCTTTGTGTGCATGTGTGCAAAAGATTGTGTGTACCTCCACCTCCACCTCTACCCTTTATATCTGTCTTTCTTCATTGTCTATATTCATTTATTGAAATAGGACAAGCATGCCCACACACACACACACACACACACACACACACACACACACAGAGCAGTTAAAAATGAACATTAAAAAGATCATCATGTTTGAGTCCTGCAATGAAAAGATTCATATTTAAGTTTTCATAAAAGATACACGTCATCCACCTTTTCACCGGTCTGTATTCTTTCTCCCTGTTTCGTGTGGAAAGAATGAACAGTATTGCATTATGAAGACTTGACAGGACTCTGATTGAAGATGCTATGGTACATTTGTCATTACATTACACACACACACACACACACACACACACACACACACACACACATAGGCTGAGCTATAAATGGTAATTGCGTTAAATGATCATTAGAGTGATATTAGAATTCCCTGGTGAATATCAATTTATATCACAAAACTGTTATTCCATATAGATATTTACTCTTAATTCTACATTTTAAGGACAAAGTGTGGTGAGACCATTTCCTAGCTGTCTTTACAATGTATATTACTCAGTATTTGTGTGTAAACAGGATTCAATGTATTGCCATGCAGTTTAGTCCAGAGGGATAATTCGTACTCTGTACTATTGGATGGATTGCTATAAACTTTGTACACGCAGGACACGCATCTTGTAAAGGAAGGTAGAGCTGCAGTGCCACATGTAAAAAGTGCACAAAAAAATAAAACGTATGACCCCAAATCACAGAAATACCAATTCACACATAGATGCCTGTTCCATCCACACTGTCTGTCTGAACGCATATGAGCAAATGCACTGATATTTAACTGTCAGAGCATTCAGAGGTGACGCTCTGAATGGGTAGAAATCTGCTGTGTTTTTCAGAACAACTTTAAAAAAAAGTGAATTTCAAAAGAAAAATTGCCCGTAGTGTGAATGTTTGTCTGTATGTACTCTCTTGGCCAAAACCAGCTGGGATAGGCTCCAGCCCCCGTGACCCTGGTGAGGATAAGTGGTTACAGATAATGGATGGATGGATGGACATTCACTAATTATTAGGCTACATTATTACATTTCCATAAACCAAAAAATGGCTTTAACATTGAACTGCAGCTGAGGAGCACTGCCTGCTGTGTGTCCCTGTGTGTGTAAAAAGACAACATTGTGAACTATCTGAATAATGCACCCTTTAAATAGCAGATAAATACCGCACCACTGATCAGGTTTTTGTTGGTCAATGACGCATTCGCTCTCTAGTGCTTTAAGATAGTAAGACGCCAACAATAAGTCTGACCACACAGACAAGCATGCCCATGGGCACACAGATGGGTGCAAGTACATTTGCTACACTCTTACAAATAAAAGTGCCAACTAGAACCATGTAAGGTTCTTTGGCACGTCTCTACAGGAGAAAAGGGTTCTTCCTCAAAGCCAACATAATTGGTTAAAACCTGGAACCTCCACCAAGAACCTTTATTTGAGAGGTTCTACAAAGAACCCTTCTTGTAGACTGGCGTTTTGGTTCCATCAAGGATCCTCTCTAGGGGTTATACTGAGAACCCTTTTAGTGAGAACCCCCATAGAAACAACATAGGGGTTCTAAAAACAGCTTCTTTATAAGAGTTTCACCTGTAACCCTCTTTTTCTCTGAGGGTTCTATGAAGAACCTGCCACAAACATTTTTAATGAGCAAAAGATGTATTTAAAAAATCTTGGAACAATGACAGGATAGGCTGTCCATAGGAGGTCAGGTCAAAAGTGAGCTGTGGAATTCGCAACATGGTAGACAGGATACAAGCCAGACACATCAGGCTCTCCCCAGCAGGTGAATTCATGTAATCTCCGGTAATGGTGACAGGTAGCAGGGAGGGGGGAGAAAAAGGACAGTCTGTATCTTCATGCCAAGGTCCACTTATACCAGATGAATCATAGGCCATCTATACACAACAAAGTAATGCAGGGTCCAATGAGAGCAGTAGAACTATTGGTACGTAATAATAGTAAAAGTAGTCTGCTTTTTGAAGTGTCCTTACCCAAAACCCAAATTGCTCTTGAAGGCAATTGTTATGTGAATGAATTAGCCCTCAAACTGATGAGCAGTTGGCATCTTGCATGACAGCCAATGCCATCAGAGTATGTGATGTGTAGTGTAAAAGTGCCTTGAGTGGTCAAGAAAGATGCTATAAGTACAGTCCATTTACCATTTAGACAAGATTGAAAAAGCCTGCACTGGCACACAATCACCCACAAAGTTTTCATATTTATATAAATGTTGAAAATAAATTTCTGTTTTGTAACAGGTACAAAAATGTTGCTTAACTTTATAGCCTAGCTTCCATCATAAAAGTCCTTAGATATACTCAAGATATTAGATTTAGCTTAAGTTGATTCTCTGAAGTGTCTTACTTTCTGTAACTTCAGTCCAGCCTCTGGTATCAATGCATACACAAATAGACATATAATCACATGTCCAGACAGGTGTGGAGGGTTGTGAACAAACTCCTAATTAAGGCTAGGTATAGACGCTTAATTAATCACTATTTATACATCACATCTAGCTTGGAGAGGAGGATGTGTGGTGACCTAAATGTTACTCTTAGAAACACATACATATAATGTATCTCACTTTGAAGAGACTAGCCAATTCACATAGTCTGTTTAATGCAACCCTTCAAAAAGGGTTCTTCAGAAGCAAATAGTTCTGGCCACATTCATGAGTCTGATATCATTATATGTAGGAATATGCATAACCAAGAATGACCAAATATGAGCAAGTTGACAAAATCTAGCAGGCAAAACACTCTGTAACACTCCTGGTGGGGTATGAAGATGCATGTTGTTGTGTCAGCTGAAATCAATGCACAAGCCTCATATGCTGGATGCTTGGTTTAGTTGGTTTGTCCCACGTGGGACATGATTCCTAATTATTCCAAATCACAAGAGAGGACGTGTATTTCTGCTTCTTCTGTAAGACTGTGTAAACTGTGCCGAAACATCAACAGTGTTGATTTGGAAATGCACATTTTAAGGCGTTAAGGTGTAGACACTCTTCATGTCTTTTTGCATTTATTCACAGTTCAGGGTGTTAAACCCTCAAAGAGTTTTAATATTACATGTGGAATTAAAGTACAGTTGTACAAGGTGTTGTTTTTATATTATACGATATGTTGTTGATTAGTGTTGTTGAAGTGGATCTGGACTCAGTCGTGACCAGTAAAATCCCATCCATTCCTTTCTATCAGGGTTCTGTGCACTCTGACATTTTAATGATGGAGGAAAGGAGTCCATAGTAATTTCTTCACAGAAGGTGAGAACTGATGTCCTTGTACCAGAGGTGCTGAATTTCTGTCTCCACTTTATGCATCATGGTGCATAGTGACAGTTCTAGGTTGACATCCACACACCAAAGCTACATGTGCACATACTGTTGGTACAAAAACAGATGTGTAGAACCTGCTTGGTATACCTATAAATAAAGCTCCAGTGCGCTATGTATCATGCACACACATGCTTTGAACAGATGGATTATACAAAACACGGCGAGTATCCACAATACGCCCTAAACCATGATCTTGGGTCCCTCCAGTACTTCTGGTCCCTCCTGACGAATATGCAAATGATCTGTAATTGTTGTTTGTGCATTGTGCAAATAACCTCTGCAGGCATCTGTACATGAAACATTAAGTGAGTCACATATATAAGATAGACAAGATGCAACACAGTAAGACTGATCAATGCTCTGCTCTATTATATCTTGAACTACCTCTGTAAGGGCATCTATGTTGTTTCTAACAAATAAACCTGAAATATGGCTCCAGCTGCAGCTACTTTGTTGGAAAACGTTCTCTTTATAGAGCCACCTCAACAAGAACACATGAACATTAGATCTTACTACAGCTCAGAATATAAGGTGGAGGTTAGGGTGGTGGAAGGAGCTGTGGCATTGGCGTGAGCATGTTGGGAGAGTGAGAAGTGTCAGGTTGTAATTGCTGTTTTGTACTCCGACCAGTATAATTAGATGTTATGAGTCAGCTGGTAGCCCACAAGAATGAAGCAAGAAGCAAGAATGGAGCAGCTGATTCCCACTGGATTTTGTGAACCAGAGGCCGCATTTTGGATTAGGCTGTGGATCAGCTAGATGAAAAAAGACCTGCATGGCCCAGTGTCGCCGGAGCTCAAGAGCTGTGTCCACAAGCTTGTCCCTCTACTCTGTCAAAAGACAGCGACTCTGCCATCCCTGATAAAACTTTGTCCGGGTTGAGGCAGCCGGCTGTGGTCCAGACGCTACAAACCTTTGGTATGCAATCTCGGCCCTCTCAGCCAACAATCTCGAAAAGTGGATAAATGCTACTTCTGCCTGGAATGAGCCACCAGGGTTGAATGTACTTATCTTGGCTGAGCACATGCAGGCAAATTCATTGTGCTGAGATGAGAAGGCCAAAGCATCAAAGCCACATTAGAGGGTGAATGCAGTGTTAACAGAACAGTATAATTATGGTGTGTCCAGCATTAATAATACATGTGACTCATAATTAGAGATCAAGTTGCTGCGATTATATTTAAAAGAGGTTACTTAAGCTCTGTCTCTTTGTGTCTTCCTCTGCAGGTAATGTGTTTGTGGTCAGTTTGGCATTTGCTGACCTTGTGGTAGCCTTCTACCCCTACCCCTTGGTTCTCTATGCTCTCTTCCACGATGGATGGGCACTGGGAAACACACAATGCATGGTAAGAGTCACTGTATGTTTCACTTTATTTCCAATGACACAGTAAACCTATTCCCAACACAGTCTAACACAAAAACTCCTTTCTTTCTGTTCAGGTCAGTGGTTTCCTGATGGGGCTGAGTGTCATCGGCTCCATTTTCAACATCACTGGGATTGCAGTGAACAGATACTGCTACATCTGTCACTCATTCTCTTACAGTCGTCTGTACAGCTATCGCAACACTCTGCTGTTTGTTGCCTTAATTTGGGTGCTCACAATTGTGGCCATTATCCCCAATTTCTTCGTTGGCTCCTTGCGCTACGACCCGCGGGTATACTCCTGCACCTTTGCCCAGAATGTCAGCAGTTCCTACACAGTGGCAGTAGTGGTGGTTCACTTCTTGGTTCCCATTGCAGTGGTTACCTTCTGTTATCTACGCATCTGGGTGCTTGTGATTCAGGTCAGTCTTCTGCATCTCTACATGGTTATTTATGTCTTTACAGGCACACACATGGGGTTAATAGGGGGACTTGAATAGCATGATAACAACCAGCCAAATAAACCTGTAAGCATGTCATTAGCAGTAAAGAACACCCCTTGGGTCCAACAATAAGAAGATCCATCAGCCTTCTTGGGTTAATCTAAATTGGACCTAGTATGTAGAAAATGGTTATTCCAAGTTTATTCCAAGTCCAAAAATGTTGACCTTTAATCATTGACTCTACTGGATGAATCTCACAAAACATCCACCTCACAAAATACATCATCCCACCACTGAAATCTTTTTTGCCATATCTTTGGAGTTGAGCATTTTAATCTTTAATTTGATCTTTAATTACCAGTACACTAAAGTAAAGTGTAGATATTAAAACTCTAGGCACTGCAAGGTCAGTGCTGTGAAATAAACTGAGATATCACAGACAGGAAGATGGATGGGATCCCTGAAGAGTTTCTGTGTGGATATCTGTGAGCGAGCATGCGTGGATGTTACTGTATGCATGGGCCTGTGTGTGTGTAAGATAGAGGCAGCAGTCTTCTGGGATCATTTACAGTCTGATTTCTATTTTATGTGTTTTCATCATCCAGGTGCGACGCAAAGTGAAGACAGAGGAGAGCCCTCGCCTCAGGCCAAGTGACTTGCGGAATTTCATCACCATGTTCGTGGTCTTTGTGCTGTTTGCCATCTGCTGGGCTCCACTTAACCTGATCGGCTTGGCGGTGGCCATAGATCCATCCCATGTGGCACCCCATATCCCTGAGTGGCTTTTTGTGGTCAGCTACTTCATGGCCTACTTTAATAGCTGTCTGAATGCCATTATATATGGCTTACTCAACAGGAATTTCAGGAACGAGTACAAACGCATTGTCACCTCTGTATGGGTGACGCGGCTTTTTGTGACAGAGACTTCGCGGGCTGCAACGGACGGCCGGAGCATGAGGAGCAAGCAGTCACCACCTCCACCGCTCAATAACAACGAGTCAGTCGCACCACGCACAAACAAAGAATGAACCTGAATCTTTGAGCCTGGTAAATGGTAATTCCTGTTTTTATGTGACATTCAGATGCTTGTGCAGCTAAAGAGTATCAAGTCACAAGTGAAACTGGAATACATGGCTCGGTTTTCTCTTGGCTGGCATTAATCAGAACGGGGCCCAGATGAACATGTGGATATGTTTTTTCTGTATTATTTTTATGGGTGAAGTTGTGTTAATTATGTAATTAATATAATGAGTTCATCATTTGGAGGATTAACTCAGCAACTTTGCTAAAGTGCTAAATAGAGTTTCCTCTGTGATTCTCAACGACTAAGCATCAACAAATATTTATAGAGCTGTTGGGAGAACTGAGCCATGCACTGCATTTTCATTTTGCTCTTACTCTATAAATAATCTGAATGGTACATTAATATTTCATAAAAAATGTAATATCCTTTAATGTCTGCTGCTGTAGACTCTTAGACATATTTCACAAAACTGGGTAAACATACACCTCTCTTTAGTAACTTCGAAAGCCTCAAATAGTTCAACTCGCCTCAACTGAATGCTAGATTAGTACAAGAGGAGATAATGTCAGCGTGTCTATACTCTATAATATCAGTCTCATGGGGTTTGACAGTAATGTGGTCAGAATTGCACACTTTACCTACACGAGGCAGCAGCATTACACTTCACGCTGCCTGGTCTGACCCTCTTGCACTGCAAACAACAAGAAAAGAAAACTTAGTAATAACTTTCATTCAGGAAATTACGTCACAATGGACACAAGTCATGGACACCAAATCATGTGATATGTGTCAATTAAGATGACTGTTTTAGTTTTTGAAAGTCCCCCCCCCCAAAAAAAAATTGTGCATATGATGTAGCAGGTGGAGGACACCTATAACTGCTGTATTCATCATTCTACGTGTCACCGACCTTTCTCAGCTGTTGCAGCTTGACCATTATGTACCTTTATTGTAATACAAATTTCTAGTATAAGGCGCTGTACAGCCACCCTTGGTAAATAACAATTATTATATACTATTTGCAACAAGGCTTACATTCATTTTAGATTGCACCAGTCAAATCATAAATCATGAGTGTAAATATAGCATATAGCTTTTAGGGTTACAATATATAAAATATAACATAAAAGGAATATAGTTTATATCCAAACATTTGATTTGATTTGGAAAGTAACTTAGTACATTTACTTAAGTATTGTAGTGTGTAATTGTAGTGTAGTAAAGTGTAATTTTGAGGTACTTGTACTTGGTGGTTCGATCCTCCAGGTGTCCTTGGGCTCCCAAAAACTGATTGGCAGTTGGCACCATGCCACCAGTGTATGAATGTGTGTGTGTGAATGGGTGAATGAGATAAGCAGTGTAAAAGTGCAATCATATAAGTAGAGTCCATTTACCATTTACTAATCCATGAGCTACTCAGCAGTATGACATTATCTCCCCATTTACCAGCTGCAGCAATCAAGTCAAGTACACATTAGTGCATTAATAATTACAATACAATAACATCCTTTCTGCATAATGAGTAGCCTACCTTTAGTTTTTGTACCACAATGCAGGACGGTGTGACATTTAGACAGAGCTCCATATACTGATGTCAACATGTTCACAAAATCACAGTGCAATAAGTTATAGCCAAGTGCAACAGCATGGATGATTCTTTATGCACACTAACACTTTGCTATGCAAATCAGTACACCGTGGTTGTTACCGGAGAAACCATCCGGAACACTCCGTCCATTTGACCTGCTGCCCCATGTCTGATTTTCAGTGGCCATGCTGGTGAAAAATTTCTGAGAACTTAAAACTGAGATACTCCCTCACCTTAGAACATCCATATTTAAACAAGATGTCTTACCAGTTTACTGTGTGTAGATGTTTTCTGTCCAGGCCTCAAAATAACAAAAGGACTCAGATACACAACATGTTGAGAATGTTTTCTTGCTGTGTACGTCAGAAAACCTTCAGCCCCTAGGTGCAAGAAGTTGATGAATACATTTACTGAATGTGCAGAGAGCTATGATCAAAGGTTCCTCTGCCTCCTACATCATATGCACTATGTAGTAGTTTTATGCTGTGGTAACTCATATTTTTCATTCAAAAATACTTATGCAAATTTTTTGCTTTTCATTTCATAGGTAATTTATCTTTGTCAATTAATGTAGTTCATTTATTTTCTAATAAAAAAAAAAGAATCACCAGGGACACATTTTGATGCTTTCACTGTGGAAAAAACAAACAGAAACAAAAAGAGCACATTCGGGGGAGCGTTAGGAGTTGTAATTTTAACAGAGTGATATTTATTGTCACTCAGTCGAATTATGTTTTAAAAGATGTAGATTGTTGAGAAGGTACAGCTCATATCTGTATTCCCATCTCAGGGTGCCTTCCTGAACATTTTGCTGTTGTCTGAAACGTGCAGTGTATTTGCTGCCACATAAGGGAGTCTGAAGACATTTCAAAGGGATATTTTGTAAATTAGTGTCAGTGTGGTTTTTAACTGTGGTATATTGTTATTGGAGATGTATTTAAAATGTTTTTGTATTCATTTATTTATATATCTATATATATATATATATATATATATATGTGTGTGAAGCTCAACAATCCCACACAATTAACAGTTTCACATCGGATAACGCTTAAACTATCTTACTATTAACTCGACTACAGTTGCAAAGTGCATCTAAAACAACCTCTCGCTTAATTGGCTTGTACATTGCATCACGACAAACATATTTGTTTTTCATTGTGGAGTGATGAAATCAACTTCTAATTGCACAAATCTAATATCTATATATTTCTCAAATACATATTTTAATATGTTTTTGAGAAACATTTGAATTCTTTTTGTGGCACTTTTGTCAAAAGGGGTAAAAGTGTGCAAAGCCATAAATCAAGAATGGTAACAGATGCAAAGCTCAAAGTTGTACTATAAATATTCATAAGACAAGACAGATGTGAGAGCACTGCAAGCAGAGGAAGAAGTGAACAATGACATTTGTGCTGCAGAGAAGGGTAGGAAACAGGTAGATTTTGTTAAAGAGATTGGATTCAGATAAGTATTTTCAGGTGTGCTGGACAGGACTGTGCTGTCCAGTTCACTGCACAGAAAGGAGAGCTGTGAGCAGCAACAAAAGGTGATGTAGTTATGGTATGGAGAAAATTAATGTTTAAACAGCTGGAGTGGTGTTTTAGATGCACTTGGAGGGAGGCAAAGACTTCAATTTAAACCAAAGAAATGGACGTAGCTGAAGGTGGTTAGGTGCACATACAAATTATTGCTGGGGGAAAATTTTAAACCACCCTGGGGTCTGTTTTTCATTCAAAAGTACTGCCTTACAGTTAATATGTCAAATTTGAAATATATGGCAAGTGCCATATATTTGAACCCATTCAGTTTGCCTCCATGCTGCTTCTTTTTGTGTATTCAGGACATCTATAGAAGGTTTTTGCTGCTGTATCACATAAAAGTTCACAAGCAGGCCTCAGGCAGGAGACTCAACGGCTGAAACAGAAGAACAAATATTATCTTTTAATCCTTTGTTGTTTTTATTTCTATACCCAACAGCAAAATGATGTAACTATGTTCATTTATGAATGCTTACTGTCTGCTCCCTTAATTTGGGCCTTTACATGCAAACAAATATGACATCGTGTTTACCAGATTAAAGGGTAGCTTCACTGTTTTTCAACCTACATGTAATTAAAATGCTGTTTACTGTCACATGCAGCACAACTGCTCATGTTTAGCTTTTAAAACTTACCATCCTGCTGCAATTTCTCCCTGGGCGTAGCACAGTACAATAGGCTAATCTCATTTTTTATTTATTTATTATTTTTTAAATTTAAGTTAATAATTAATATAAACCTGATAGAAAGCAGAGTTTCTGACATTCATTTATTTTCTAGCACCTGCGGTGAACTTCCGATTTTCAAAAGGGAAATTTACCTGGATATAACAAACAGTAGTGGACCTAAAGTGCAAACACAAACAAGAGACAAGAATTAGTATTGAAAACTGGTATTCATGTTCAGCACGAAACTCACAAGCACAAGGAAATCAAGGTTAGGCAAGAATCAAAACAGGTTTTGTTCATTTTATCTGGTGTAATCTGGAAGGTTCAATGCAGAGGAGATTCAGTGTGGGTAAGATGCTCCAACACCATAATCTCCAAATTCTGGTTCGTTCTCAGTTGATCTTGTAAGAACTGGTAGGACGTTCCACCAACGGGGAAGAACAGTTGAGTAAGGTTTGGATTGCTATGAGTGTACGGGTGGCAGAGCCAGGTGTTCATTGCTGGATTGCAACGGTCAGGAGGTAACATATGCCTGTATAAGAGCATTCAGGTGGGTGCAGAGGGAGACTGACTGGAGACCACTTTGTAGGCAAGAATTAGTGACTTGAATTTAATGTGGACTAGGCTGATTGAAAACCAGGCACACTGCTGTGTGTTCTGGATCATCTGAAAAGGCTTCACTGTGCAGGCCAGGAGGCCGGTCAGGAGAGTGTTACAGTAATCCAGTCACAAGATGACCACAGCCTGTATCAGGAGTTGGGTAGCATGTTAGGTTAGGCCTAAATTTTTCTTATGTTGTAGTGTGAAGCGGCATGACCAGGCAACAAAGGCAATGTGATCAGCAAAGGTTAGTTAGTCGGGTATCTGCTGTCAGAAAACCCTGTCTTCCATTTGTCCACTTCATGGATGCACACCAGGTAATAATCATTTCGAAGATCCATGTTTGATGGATATGTTATGTTGTAGGGGTTCAAAAGGTAAAGTTCAGATCAATGGCAGAGTGTATTTGTTTTTTATGATGTTGTTCGGTTCCTGGAAGTCAGCGCAGGGTTGTAAGGTCTTATCCTTCTGGGCTACGAAGAAAAAGCATTCCCCAAAGCAGAGAGGATGACGGACGGAATGATGACTTCAGCCAGCGACTCTGATACACTTTTCATGGATTCTTTCAGGCTGAGAAAGGTTATACAGCCAACTTGGAAGAAGGGGAGAACCAGGAAGAAGGTCTAAGGTTCAGTCGTATGGTCCGTGAGGAGGCAGAGACAGAGGTTGATCTTCAGGTCATGATACTCAGCAGGTATAGCGGACTAATCTGGAAGGTCAAGCATCGGGCTTAAAGGCTCACCAGTGCCACAAGGAGATCAAGGTTAGAATCACAGAACATGTTTTGCAAAAATATAGTGTAGCTTCCACTATGGAGACTGAATGATCTGGTGGTGTCTGGAACGTTGTGCCAGTGGTTTGATTGGATGATGGAATGTAGGTGTGGTAGTGATTAGGCAGGTCAGAGGGAAAACCAGTGACCACGCCCAGCAGTACACACAAACAGAAACAGACCAAACATACACACACAAGAGGAGGGAAAAACAGCATAAAACACTAGAAGGAAAGAGGCAGAAGCCTCATCATAACACTGGTGTCTAATTTGCCATGCCAGAGTGTGTTTACACCAGATGAGATGACGCAGCAGAGTGTCAAGTTGGTTTCTCACAACAGAAGCTACAGGTGTGCTTGTGCTATGTGTGATTATAACTGAGGAGAAACACCATTTTATGTAATGTGTGTTTATTTTTTATCATTAAGTGTGAATTGAATAAGCAAAAATGGTGTAAATACAATTCTGCCTACAAAATAAACACACAGGGAGGAAGCAGTTGGGTTATCACAATGTTTTTTTCTTCGGAAGATGAAAGCTAAGGTTTCTATGTGCTTCTAATCCATTTGAGTGCTGTACTCGATGAGGCGTCACACTCTCAAATTTGTGCATTATGCTGTTTGGTCCCTCTTGCACTCTCTGCAATGTCAGTGCACAATGTTCATGCAGGGTTGACATTTTCTTAAAAGAGGCATCCCCTCTTATTTCTCAGCTTCTGATTTTTTTTTTTTTTTTTTTTTTTTCCTTTTTTGCCACGTGATCTGTGTTTTTGGAGAAAAAGCAGCATGAGTCAACAGCTACTTGAACAGCATTTGAAAAAGCTTTTATGAACACAGTTGCTTCATTTGACTTACTTGAGCAGATGCAGTTTGCAATTACAGGCCATAGATCACAAGATATTCAAAAATCATAGCAACCTGATAAAGTCAAAGTGAATTAGGGTGGCATTAAGACAGGTGATATGCTAATCAAGGCTGTTGCTCATCATGATTTGAAATACTACCCTGGTTTTTGATCAGTGTAGAAACCTGGCAAGCCTGTAAGCAGGTACAAGGGATCATTTAAATATTCTCCTCTGTACATCTGCCAGCTCTGAGCTACATCCCTGCATGGCACAGCTCAGACTACAAGTCTTTTTTTCCTCATATAGTTTTTTACAGGCTGAAGGCTGATGAAGCATGATTTACATGTGACAAGACAGAGGCCTCAATGTTCCCTTCCTTTGTGTTCATCTGGACATACTCACCATACAGAGCGCAGTTTCTTTTTTTTTTTTTGTGGCATTAATGGGTTATGTAACAGCATGACAGCATCAGCTCACAGCTAAAGACACGAAAGGAGGCAGCAACACTGATCAAATTATGCGCACAGTACATGCACTAAGATGGAAATTAAAACGATAAGCCTCGGGAACATAATTGAATGCACTTACCGTGTACTGTGAAATACAATGACAAACCACAGTAAGTGTAATGTAATTGTGTATGCATCTTCTACAGTGTTCAAAACTGTCACTGCAAAAACATTTATGAAACAGCTATTAAATTTGCAGAGCACAAATCCTCTTCACCTAATAAATATTTACACTCTGGCCACTTAATTGGCTGCAGCTCATTAGACGTAAGTCGGATGTCTGTTTGCCGAGTCTGAGGCAAGAATTAATGTTACACAAGAATTCCTGTTAATGCTGTAATGTTTTGCTACTTTTTCTGTGTAAACAAGAAAATTAAAAATGTCCTTTTCGAACATGAGCGAGGTCGAAAATTGACGATTGAACGCTCATTTTCAGACATTTAGCCAGTCTACTTCATTCATCTTCATAACTGTGTTCTGTTCCCGGAGGCTGTGCGAATGTGCATGCCTGTGTCTGTAGTTATTTCTGACTGATCATCACTGACAAGAATTCACTCATGGCCATTCAGTCAGGTACAGGCCGCAGGACGATCTGAGTAACATGAACCAAAGGGAAATCTGTGGAATGTAATGGAACATGATATTTCAACACTCAAAAGGCTTGGTTTTGACACTAAGTCTCAAGAAAATTAACTGTGTAAAAAAAAAAAAAAAATGCATTATGTGTACAGTTCTACTGAAACATGATGTGATGGAAAATAAAATTGATATATATCATACGTTGTGATATTTGCTCATTAATGCATTTGTGAAATAGATGAACCTTTGTTGCTCTCTCCACATTTAATACTTTGGTAAGTGGCTGAAAGGTTTCTGAAAAAAAAAAAAAAAATGTAATTGTAGACCAGAAAGCAAAACTTTTTAAATGTTTGGACTAAAAGTTTTCTGTGGAGAAACTCTCTTAAGGGTCAGAATTAGATTAAATTGGAGCTGGAGAGCTTTTGCTAGCTAGTGGTGCATACTCTGAACTCCCTTATGCCATGAGGCCGTGCTTCCTTGCACATGCAGGGCTGTTTTCCAACTCTTCTCTCTTTTTTCATGGGTAATAGAGATAGATGATATAGAAGGGATAATTTGGGAATCAATATTGCTGCCCTTATCTAGGGGGGAAACATGAATTTTAGGAATAAAGCAGCCTGTGGAGTTAAAGCGGTAAAGCTGGGTTACATTAGGCATGCTAGGCAGGTACGTCTATAATTATTTCTTGTTTATCCATAAAACCTAAATTACATGTGCTTGGATATGTGAGGTCCATGCACTGTAATTTGTAAAAAGATAATTACCAGCCCATGATGGTTTAAATGTTGCTTTAAATTCATTTATAGCTATACATTAAACATCTTAGCATGTCCTCCCATCACTCCACAGAGTGTGTGAGGCGGAAATAAGGCATTCAGAGAAGTAAATACAGATTAGATTTTAGCAGACAGCAGGAATGAAGTGGCTGGAGGTGATCCAGCACCAGAAGCAGAAATTAAGAAAGGATGATGTGGTTCAGAGAAGTTACTGCTTACTTATTAATTAATGACTGCATGGGGTAATATCTAGATGGTGGTCTTGACTCATCCCCACAATCAAACCCGAAACACACATCACCACTGTAATGAGATGTTAAAGAACAAGGACAATCAGTTACTTCAAGAGAATAAAAAAGTAGCATATAATATTTGCTCATGTAACACTTTCTATCTGCGTGATAACAAATTTTAAAAATCCAACATTCTACTCTAACCTTTGTGGTTAGAGTAGAATGTGAATGTGTCCCTTTCATTAAAAGACAGGCACGATACAATATGCTGCCACAGATGAGGAGGACAGCTGATGTGAAAGTGATTAATAGGGCTTCAAAGTATAATTATTTTGCTCCACTATTCATTATGGCCATACTCCATTTTTCGTTTAAATATCAAACTCTAATTACACCCCACCTAAAAAAAAAAAAGCTGCCTCTCCAGCTGCATTATCTGTTAGCCAGCCGCCTCGACATGGAAGTGAATGTCACAAGTTCAGGAGATCAGCAAACAGTTAACACTTTGTAGATGACGTCTATGTCTCCTGAGCTTAACTGAGCGTTTGTGTATGCCTTTAATAACTCTGATTGACCTTTAATGTGTAAAATGGATTTAATTGCACCAAATGGATGGATTAACCAAGATAATACATACATTAGATTAACTGTGTTAATCCATGTATTCATTTCACCTAGAAACTATGTTATGTATTATATACATATTATATATTCATTTCTCTGATATTGGAGGGCACTCTTTTATGAAATGGCATTAATTATTTAATGTATCATAGTCATAGATATTAGGAGGCAAATACATTATTTAGAAAGTTTAAATTACTTTTAATTGGAGGTTTAAGGAATTCACTTGCATCAGAAGTAATAGTTATAAGTACAGTACGATAAATAATAAAGCTTTATTTAATAAAACACACAGTTACTTTCCTCAGGGATGGGTTTAGAAGATAGAGAGGAAATGACCCAGTTCTAAAACTCAGAAGACACATGCAATCTGTGTGCCCTTTGGCATGGACCCCTTCACATTTAAAACACAGATACTTCCCTGCAGAGCTCAGCAGCCTTTTAGAGATCAAATGACTCATCCCATTTTATTTATTCATTATTATTATTATTTATTTTGTAATTCATTTTTGTGTAAACTGATACTGCTTGTCTAAAAACAGTACTGACATAATTTTGTATTTTCTAAATAAAAACAAAATGGTCAAAACGACATGATGTTAAGTAAGACTTGATTAATTATACAGTATTTTATTTCCAACATATAAAAGTAAAAATTCAAAAAAAGAAGAAAAATACAGAAAAGGAAACCTACACACATACAAACTTGATTATTAAGTTCTCTTAACAAGTACAAATTAAACTTACATACATTTCTATTTGCATATATACAATTTCACATATTCATAGATCCATACATACATATCTACATACTGTAACTGTACCTCTATACTGTATGCCCATATGCATGTATGTATGTACCCTAATACACTATACATATTTCATATCTCATTCTTATACCTCAGGTATAAACAAAATATTGTTTTTGTATTTCTTCTTGAACTGAATAATATTTTACAATACATTATTTGTGCTGTGTTATACTCTACAAGCTCCACCAACATCAAGATGATTGACTTAAAAAATGAAGTGTTGGTGGTGTGTTTGCAAAAACCTACATTATTTACTATCCTTATGGCTCTTTTTTGCAATACAGATAGAGGATTTAGGTTGCTTTATACGTATTACTCCATACCTCCACACAATAACAATAACAGCACAAGTGAACAATAAAAAAGATTTATGATTCAAAATGTATCTTGTTTTCCCCAGGATTGCAATGCTCCTTGACATCTTTGCTTGTATATATTTTAGATGAGGTTTCCAGCAGATTGTGTGGTTTAAAATCACACCTCAAACTTTTCTTCAGAAACTTTTTTCTGAACGTCATGTATCATCCCTTGCACTTCAGTGTTGATTTCATAATTAACAAACAACACAATCTTTGTTTTGTCTACATTTAATGATAACTTAATAATTTATATGAAACCACTTTTTTTTATTTTCTCATTTCTGATGTGATCTCTTCCAATGGCTGCTGTAAATCCTCCCCAGACCAAAATGTATTATCATTCACAAATCAAACAAATTTTGAGACTCTGCATATGTGGTTTATATAAAGAATGAACAATTTTGGTCCTATTACTGACCCCTGATGCATTCCAGTGATATCCAGGCATGTTGAATTATGCTCACCTATCTTCTTCTAACTGTTGCCTGTTTTGTAAGATTTTAGCCAATTACAGCACAACCCCCTGATGCCATACCTTTCCAATTTACCAAATACTCTGAAAATCAAATAGTTTGTAGTGATTAATGGGGTCTTTTTAAAATCTAAAATACTCCCACTGCTACACCTTTTTTTTTTTAATCAATACAATTCGTAATTTCTTCTATTACATCTATTAGCGCCATGCATGTTGATCTGTTCAGTCTAAAACCATACTGACTCTCACTCAGCAATTTGTGCATCTCAATGAATTTGCCTAGTCTTACAGTGCAAAGTTTTTTACAGTATTTTAGAAAATTGGGAATGTAAGGAAACAGGCCTGTAGTTTGTGAAGTGGTGTCTATCCCTATTTTTATACAGAGGTATTACTTTTGCAATTTTCATCTTGCTAGAAATTTTACCAGTTAGAAATGATAAATTATGTGTGTTAGTGGTTTTACAATACCATGAATTGCTTTCTTCACTCATATCAATGTCATTCCAATCAGAAGTTTTGTTTACAGTACAATATCCAAAATTTCCTGTTCCTCTACTGCTCAAGAAAAGAGCTTGGATTACGTTATATATAAAATCGTCATCTGTCCCCTCTTTGGGGGTCTCTGGGTCAATGATTTTTTTCTGCCAAATTTGGTCCCACACTTGCAAAATGCTTGTTGAAATCACCATCTACAGCATGCATGTGATTTATGGTCTTACTGTTATCAATGAAATACTGATTGTAACTGAAATCTCTAGTTTGATTCCTGATGATCCTGTTTAGCACACTCTATATACCTTTAATGTGTCAATATTATCTTATCTATACATTGTATTTGTGGCAAGGAGCGGAGTAGTCTGTAGAGTTTTAGGGCCAACAACGCCACCTGGGGACTTGGACCCCAGGATATGAAAACTGAAATACTAATACTACAAGGACACAGGGTCGAGACTGAGGAGGCAGAGACAGTAGAGTAAATAAAACAAATATTTTTATTGAAATAATGTGAATGAATAAGGCTTAAAAATAAAACTGCTGCTGCTGAGAAAAAAAAGAAAAGGTTAAACACAAGGTGATTATAAGAAATTATTTTATTAACAGAAGAATACTAAAAGGCCGGCTATAACAATACTAAAGTTCAAGTAACAATAACAAAACTAAAATCAGTGGGCTGGGGCCTCAGTGGGAGGTATACTACTGTGTGTGTGTCCCTCCTTCATAAGCTGGGGTGCAACACTACAAACAAAAACCACTACAAACACATTAAAAGTGCCCCAGGGTCTACTTGCATGCAAAAGGGTAGTGAGGTCCTCACCAGGTGCCTAGCCTCCCACCTGATGACACCCAGGCCGTACTGAAGCGGAGAGAAAGAAACGACAAAAAGTTAACAAAACCCACAACCCAATCAATAATCAAACTATATTACAAAACTGTACAACAGAACTGCACAAAACAAACTAACACAAAACAGCATAGCAAGTGAGCCTAAAAGACAAAAAAAAAAACACATGCTTATTTGGATTTAACAGATCTATGTTGAAGTTCCCACAGATGAATATAAACTTTTGGGTTGTTTTCAGACACAGTTCTTCCATCCAGTGCTTGAATGTTTCAATTTGATGCTGGAGTTCTATATATATACAGCTTACACTTATGTTTACCACAGTTGTAATTAATCATTCATCTAAATGAAATCAGTATTCTCTTAGAGAACCACACTGGTCCTTTGGTAGGATGTTGTGGCAGCAGTGTAGTTGCTAATTGCAACAGCCTGGCCTCAGCTTCTCCTTCCTAGCGTGAAGGAGAAACAATGGCTGCCAAATGCTAGAAAAAGAAAGTCCAGTATTAAACCAGTGTTTCGTTTGTCCTTTCTGGGCTACTGTAGAAACTTGGTGGTTCCCCGTGGACAACTGGAGGTGGAAGAAATATTATAGTATAGTATAGAATCTGAAAAGATTCATTCTAGGTAACAAAGAGATGAAAATTCATATTTTCAGGTGATCATTCACTGCATGTAAAACATGGTTCTATATTATACAGTATTCCATTTCTGCTTTATTGTGTAATTCAAGCTCCTAAATCTGATATCCGGAATTCCCTTTTTATGACTTTATGGTTGGAAAAAATATTTTACTTATCTGTAACTTACTCTTTAACTGAGTTTAGTGAAATATTCAAATCCAAGGACTGAAGAATGTCTGCACCATTCCACCAAATGGAAATACATAAAAATTTTTCCCAAGTTTTAGTCTGATGCAGTTGATCTCTTTGGGAAGACACACCAGTGAGCCGCAGTTTAATAGGTCTCAGCTGTAACAGTGAAAAATGGACCGCAAAATTCATACTTTTCTTTTCACTATCAAAAGATCACTATAATTTCTCTAAAGAAATTTATTTTTTTATTTATTTTTATATTGAAGTGGCCTTTCAGACAATCCTTGTCTACTAGTGTTAAAATATTTTCCAAGAGCCAGACTTTCTGAAGAAACAGAACGACCAAAATTATTGACTCTGAACGGCCTTATTCATATTACAGCTTTTGTTCAACTGCCAACTTCTTCTTCTGCAGCTCAAGAACAGCAATCATGGTCACATCACTTCTCTACTTTGCAGCTGGTAGAAGTACGCTGTCTAGGAGTCAGCTTTCTCCTCTTCACAGAGGACCAAAGCAGTGTGAGGACTGTCAATAGCAGCTGAGACCTCCGGTGTTGCCCTATGGTTGTCATGACAACAGACGTTGCAGACAACAGCCCTTCTCCGTAACGCAATCAGCAATCCTAAACAAATCGAAACCGTAAAGCAGGCAGCCTGTTATTTTCCTTGGCACCTGTCTGAGTGTTCTGCGATGGGTATTACAATTAAATTTTCTTTCATTGCAGCAAAAGTCAGTGGTCTCAGCTGCCGTCCAGTGCCGTCTTTGAAACTGCTCTGTCTGTGAATGAGCTGAAATCTAGGTTGATCAAACATCCTGAAACGCCTTCCTCCAGAGTTAATACACTATCTCAGTGGTAAAGCAATGACTCAAAATGAGAGGATCGTTTTTTAAGGAAAGGAAGTGCATCTTTTAGCTGTTAAGACACACTCACATGTTATGGTATGTATCATGACAAAGTGGTTATTACTGTTGTGTGTTTCCAGCAGGTGCATCATTTTCCTCTCACAGTCCACTGACAAGCAGGTCAGGTGTAATGGGTGCTCTAAATTGTAGGTGTGATTGTGAAAGCGTTTGTCTGAGAGGTCGCGTGTGCTCTTGTCCAATCGTGACAGGCTTCAGCCTCGTGTGGCCCTGAACATGGAAAGGACAAGTGGATGGATGGGTATGAAAACAAAACACTGTGTCCACATTTTATATCAAGATAAAAATGATTGCCCAGATCACAGTCATAAATATGCTTCTGTAGCCTCTAACAATACATGACCAGTAAAACCATTCGTTCAATTTTCACTATGCACTTCAGTGCCTACTTAAAACAACTATAAATTCAAGTAGGTGACTCACTCCACCAAAATTTGCTCCTCAAAGTAATTTCCTCTGTGCCCACATACAGCTTTGTTTCGAGGATTTCCAGCATCTGTGCTTCACATTCCTTTCAATCACCTCCTCTCCACCTCTTCTACTTCTTATGTGCATTTCTCCGAAGTAAAGATCTCTGATTTTCATATGCTGACATTTCTGTACTGTGCATGATTTGTTACATCGATCGACATTTAGCGCCGGATCTGTTGCAGGACCATTTTATGATGTATTTGGATGTGAATTAATTCAAGAGCTAAAAAGCCAATATTGACTTGATGTCTGGGTGAAAGCAGTGATTGTGAAGCTGTAAATACAGATCTAATGGGGGGTACCATCTATAGTACTTACCTTTTGGATTGGATGCTCTTGCTCAGTTATTCATTGTTGCATAGACTGAATTCATCAGCTAAATATTAAATGCTCAACAGCTTGCTAATAAAGGCTACATAAATGTCACAAATTAAATGAAAAAACCAACATGAACTATCTTAGTAAGGTGTTGCACCACCACCTGCCACCAGAACCGCTTCAGTGTGCCTTCCCTAGAAGATGATCACTCAGAACATTTCTGTATTGATTCGCAGTGACCCTTCCCTCCAAGGGGTCAGGTGGACTCCACCAGCCAGCATCAGAGATCCACCATGCCCTCACTGTGAGGGTCAAGTATTCAGGCCTGTGCCGTTGTCTTGGTGTTTGCTTCAAATGCGCTCACCCATTTGTTGTGAATATGGCGAAGGATGGCTCTAATGACCAGATCACTTCTTTCCACATCTCTGTAGACCACAGGGCTGAAACAAACCCGTTTTTGAAACCTATTCATCTTTGTAATGAACAGCCCAACTATCATCCACTTTACCTAATTGTGGAAAGACAATTGTTGCTGACAGTCTGATCACCTCCTGCACCTCCTGACATTCTCAGTCACCTCAGGGAGAGTTGCTTTCCTGTTTTTCCGTACATATCTCACTAATGCGCGGGCACCACACTCATCAAATGTGGGCTGCCTAACCCAATTCCCAACCGTATTAACTGTCTCTCCCACAGATCTAACTGCAGATGTCACTTTAGTCACTGTTCCTATTAAAAACATGAGCCATTAGAGCAGCCTTTGTGACTGAAGCTCCTGCCATCCGTGCCCCATCGATTAACCCTTTTTTGAAGTCACTTTATCTTTTCCTTTTTGTCATCTTGATACAAAATCAGAACCAACTGGGCATGCTCAGAACTTTCATGATTGGATGTTAATTGGTAAATCTCAGCATGCAGTGCGCCTGCGTGGAAGCATCTGCACTCCTTATGTTTCTGCACTCATTTATATTATCAAGTTACAGTGTGTTATAAGAAATATGTCATTATAAGTAAGTGATAATGTTTCGATCATTGTGTTAAATGCATAGATGTGTCGTGCATAGCAGTGACCCTAATAAGGAGTTCCTGTGTTTTAAGCCCAGATGATCAACTTTGTCTTAAATAGAAATAGGCAGCGAGCACGTAATTGGTTGAGCAGACTTTAATTTAGACCGTGCCCTTTTGTCCACTGTGCCCTTTTCAGATTGAACACCAAGATAAAGTTTTTAAAGTCTGAAGGGCAATTTAGGATTTCCGCAGGGCTCTTCAGATCCGACGCACATGACTTAGCTCTTTCCAGCAGCTTACGCTGGTCACGTTGAAGTTCAGAATTTTGTCTGAGGATTTCTTTTAATTCATCATTATGTCAAATAAATGTCAATAAATAATCATAATACTTTGATTTTGTACCCGAGATGATCGAAAAATCACCTTCGCTCCATCTTTCCCCCAATACAGTATATTCTCACAAAGAACAGAAGAATTGATGTGTGAGATCTGCCCCAGCAGTCAGGCTGATAACATTAGTGCTGACACAGTGGTTAGTTTGCAGTAGTCAAATGTAAAAAATCTGTAGACAATAAAAGAGAAACATTAATAATATGCAAACATGTATTGTAGTTTATAGTGTTTTGTCTGGACTTTTCTGATTGTGTTCATATTAATATGTATTATGATGTATTTTATTATGAGTACTTACATTCAATTTTCACATATTTTTCTGGTCCGTTATTTAATGTTGATCATTTTTATTGGTAAGCACATAAAGGCAGGCTTTGCACATGATTGTTAGGTACTGATTGATACAGTAGATCATATATCTAGTTAATTATAGTTAATGTAACTGTTGCATAATGCATATATTTGGGTGGCAGTAGCTCAGTCCTTAGAGACTTAGCTTGGGAACCAAGAGGGTGGCTGGTTCAAGTCCAGTATGGAACAAAGTATGGAAGGTGGACTGGTAGCTGGAGTGGTGCCAGTTCACCTCCTGGGCAATGCCGAGGTGCCCTTGAGCAAGTCACTGGACCGCTCTGGGTGGCTGCCCATCACTCCACTATCTCTCTCCACATTTGCATGTCTATGAGCCCGTGTGTGTGTGTGTGGTTGTATTTTAGGTAAAAAGACTTGAGTGAAAAAAAGAATTTCCTCTTGAGGGATCAATAAAGTTTCTATTCTATTTGTTTATGTTTATTTGTGAGCCTTATTTTGAAATAACTGGTTCCATTAATTTTATATTTGGGATAACACTTGGTTCATATTTTATATTGAGTTAATGATTACACTCTCTAAGTGATTGCTGCTGCTTCTTACTATTCATCCCAATTATCCCAATTATTATAAGTATGAACAAAGTGAAAAGCAATTATGCTGTCATTATGCTTTTCACTATGCAGGCGTGCTGAGTGGCAGTGGGATGTACAGTATGTAGATCTATGAGACAATCTTGACGTCTACATAGTACTACATGTGAAAATATTTGTGAAACAGATAGTGGATTTTTCTTCATTCTGTGTTTATCGTAGATGAACTGTGAGACTCCTGATGCAATTTCAAACATGACTGAAGCTCCCCATTGTTCTCATTCTGTGCAAATGGCATACAGTCTCAGAGTAACAAAACGGCATTTCATGGCGCTTTACAGATAAATGTAGTTTGGTTAATGGGCTATTTCCTGAATATATCTGAGTCAGTGTTCACATGCTGAACAGTCACTGTGCTGATTGGCAGGCAGTCCCAGCTCTCCTGATCCAAATCTGCTCAGCAGAGGCAGTCCAGAAGGTGTCTCAGTTGCCTGACTGGAAGGATTAAAGACGACATCAAACAGTAATCTGAGATCTGTTCATTAAAGCTCCTCTGATAAAATGGAAATATGGATGTGAGTTATGCAAGTTGAACAGAGTGAAGGGAGAGAGAGTGAGAGAGAGAGAGAGAGAGAGAGAGAGAGAGAGAGCATCCGAAAACTATCGATGTGCAGACACAGTGAGAATAGTTGAGTTGCATTAAACCATCTGAATCTAAAACAGTTCGGATCATCAAGAAAATTAATTATTTGAGCAAACACACATATTTCCACAAACAGTGTAGTCAAAGTCTTGATATTGTCTCAGCCATCAGAAGCTGTCAGTTACTCACTGCTCGCTGCACTTTCAAAAATACTTTGCACAAATCATTAGCTTCATTATCTTATCGGTAAATACAGACTAAATACCTCACCACGTCATAGTACTTAATCAAAAGTTCTGACACCTGTCTTCACATAACATATTACCTTAATTAATAATTAATGTCTTCAAATAATTGCATGGGTCTCGCGCATGTATGATAGTGAAATTGTTATTAGCTCTGTGTGTCATTTATTTCATACTGTAAATCTAGATGTCAATTAAAGCATTATACGCTGCAGCTAAAGGACACTGATTTATTCAGATAGCAGCGCTACAATGTGCTACATGTGGGTTAATGGGTGAATTTTAACAGCGCTGACACAAAATTACATTTCTCACTTTGTCCTTTTGTTCTTGCTCGAGCTCAGTCTTCAGCCTCTTTACCTCTATTTACATTTGATCCAAGTTGTCCCAGGGTTTTATACCAACAGTAATTACAGAGTGATGCAAATGACATGCACAAATGAATAATGTTTCCTGAATGCAACCAGAAATGACAAACAGACCAGGATTCAGATTGGTTAACTATCCAAGAACATTCAATGTTTTCTTTTTCTTTTTACCATTTTATTTAACAAGTTAACATAAAATGCCAACTACAATGCAGTACCTGATGTGATAATACTGTAAAATTATGGCATTAATTATTAAAACTGACGACAGAAAGGATTCAGTTATTCCATTCAGCTCAAATCCACTGAATGTATCTGTGCATGTCTGAATTTCCACGAGCTCTCAGGCATCCATATTGTACTCATGTCTTCAGGCACTGTTTAATGGTTGACCTTTGTTGAGTCTTCCACTGGTCCAGAGTCATTTTCACCACATTTGCATGAAGCTGATGAGCGAGAAGAACAGCCAAGAAAAGGTCTGTTTGAGCATGTTTGTGGAGGCCTAATAGCCAAACAGGTCCACAGTTAATG
Organism: Argyrosomus regius; assembly: GCA_946959425.1. Classification (NCBI taxonomy): domain Eukaryota; kingdom Metazoa; phylum Chordata; class Actinopteri; family Sciaenidae; genus Argyrosomus; species Argyrosomus regius. The sequence goes on along the minus strand of OX336896.1, from coordinate 23,014,207 downwards.
GGTTTGTTGGACAATGCTGAACCTCGTTTCTTGTTAGTGGAAAATGCATTTCCCTGATGGAGGATTGATTGCAAAGTGCTGATCTGTAGTAGTTTTTGGCCATGTATTAATACTATTTGTTGATTGGTTCCTGAATAATCTGAGCCATGCTTTCTGATTGCCATATGGAAGATGAGATATGTAATTTCACCGAGGAGCTGGTGGCCATATGATGATGTTCCAGCTCAGTAATCACATTGACGCACTGGTTTGCTGCGGCAGAAAAGAGGTGGGCCCAGCTATAAGCAGTTAACAAGTTAAAAAATGAGGTGTACCCCATTGCCTAATTAGCTTTCCTATCAGAAAGGACTTCAAGGGCTTCAAGTTTGGTTTACTGGATCAAAGAGGAGGGAAAAGCTGCTTAACTGGTTAGCTAGAGAAGAAAGCCATCTGACTGGTTAACCGATTCAGAAAGCAGGTCAGGCCAGCTGTTTGATTAGACTCATGTCGGGCCTTCCACTGGCGCTAATGTACTGCCTGGGCAGAGTCTATGCCTGGCTGCACTAAATCACGAGTGAACACCAGCCAATTACCAAAACAGATAGCCACATAAGAGTGGCCAATCAATATGATGATAACACACTCTGCAGTCCAATGACCAAATGGGACAAAATGAAAATACAGAAAATCCTGATTCACTTCCCTCAGTTTTCCCTCCTGAAGGTCTTTACGAAGCTGTGCACATGTTCCATAGATACACTGATGTTGTCTCTTAATTGGTGTGCAAGAGATCTGCACTCATAACTTGTACATGTCTGGGAGCACTGTCAGCATTGTGTCCTCAGTTGGCTTTTTCTTATATTGTTTACCCCGCAAAGAGTCTGGTTTATTGTCCTGGATAGACTCATCCTCTTACATCCTAAGTTTCAATTCGCCTTACTGGGATTACCACTTCTTTAATGTATTGTATCCTCTTAGTCACTGGGGAGAGATCATATGCTGTGCTTTGTACTCATGCCATGATAATGCATTCAGGAGACTTCTGCCAGACGTCATAAGCTCTTATACTCTTATACTCTTACATTTAACAATTGGTAAGTAAGATGACACAAAAAATGACATGTGGATTCATTTAATGGTTATGGCTGAGTCGGGCCACAGACACACTTACATTCATTTGCCAAATGCAATAATTTTCCAAGTCAACTCAACCTATAGTAAAAATAAGAACTAGATGTTCTCAAGGCTAGAAAAAAGGTGCTAAAAAAGTGCTAGAAAAAAAAGAATGCAGTAATGCAATAATAATATCTCATTACAGTCTCAGCCAGGGGTATTTAATTGTACCCCACAGGTACTTCTGCTGTTGCCATGGGACATATAGAAAGAACTAAAGAACTAAAAATAGAAAATAGGATTTGATTTAAATATATATCTTCATGTAAAGTAGTAATATCTTACTACAGTATGCACTGAATGTTTTACTTGGAATATGGAATATAAAGTTATTATTATTAATATCTTAAATGATGATAATGGCAGCACATTTCAGCATGCTTCTCCATAGCAGTGTGTATAGGCGAAGGTAACCCGTTCCAGTGTTGCTACGTGTCGCAACACAGTCTGGTCTTCCATCTCATCTAGCAGTGGAGCCCTTTTTTAATGTGTTCTTGCAAAAACGCAACTTAATTTTCAATTTAGTGGATAGATAACAGCGGGCCCAGGAGTGAAGTATGGCAGCCACTTATCAGTTCTCTTGCTTACAAAAAGGTTTGTTACAGTAACAAAAAAAGATCATTTCAGCTGCATGGACCCTTTCAACAGACTCGCCTTTTAAGGTTAGAAAAAGTAACTTATTTTCTGTTTGCATCTGAAAAAACGATACCACCACACAGACATCAGACCCACTATAAGCATGCAATTACATAGACAGCTACCGTAAAGGCATTTAATAATTAATTGTGTTTTGCGTTTCTAATGTTGTAATATAATTCAGCTGCCTTGATCTTGGATTTACACTTAAACGCTTAAATCTTTCATTTCAGCACATTGCCACACTGTAAACTGATAATCTACATACATTACTTTATATAAATAGGTTACCCTTATCCTACATACAAAGTATACTGAATGTCATTCACATTCACTATTTTTCTTATCTATCCAATATGTCATAAAACATTTTATTGTGGAATTATGTTTTATGTATTTTCTGACTTTGAACATCCTCTAACCTGTGGAAGAGGTTTAGAGGAAGAATTTAGGGTCATGGACAGAGCACAAATCTGTGACTGTCAGGAAACGGAAAACAATGATATGAGGGTGTCAGAACACATTAAAAGACAAAGTCATGAAAAATTGGAATGATAGAAGCACATCTGAGACTTGACAAAACTTTCCCTCTGGTGTCTGCAGGATGAGGGTTAAGGTTCAGTGCACATATCTAACTCGATATCTATCTACCTTGAAATTGGCCTGGACACCACACAATCCAAAACTACAGAGTCCAGAAACAGAAGTGCTTCCATCAGATATTCAAAAGCGTTGAAGCAATATCCAAAGTAAAAATGGTAATACATTCATTTATGTCAAAGAAGGATGTGATCGTGTAGGAGAGAAAAGTGCCTCCAGCGAGTGATAGCAGGGGGTCCATAAGGAGTGAATTCAGTGTGGAGTTGGTGGAGAGCATGTCAAATAGACATTAAAAGCATCTAGACTTGTATTTGCACCAGGGGGTGAAAAGAAAAACAGTGTATAAAAAGAAAAAAAAAAAAGAAGCTTACAGTTGAAGCCAGTGCCCTCATGTTCAAACAAACAAGTTTCATTTCAGAACACTCATCATCAGTGAATGAAAACATGAGCAGTGTGATCGTTCTCCAGTCGCACAAAAGACAGAAGATGGGAAAGAGTCATAGCTATGATTACTTCTGTGCTTCCACACTGTCAACACTCTGCAGGAAATGTGAGAGCTGTCCCATTTTCCAAAATAAAGGCATACTCATAAAATCAGCATGTAGATTAATTAAATCTTAAAAACACTCTTTGGGGTATTACCTCACACTGCTACAGTGAAGGCGACTGAGGCTCAGGAGATCAGAAGATCTGTGGTTCCATTCCCTTCTCCTCCAGTCTGAATGTTGTCCTTGGGCAGAACCGGAAATTGCTCCCGAAGGCTGCCTCATCTGTGTGTAAATGTGTATGAATGGTTAGCTCCCTTCTGATGAGCAGTTGGCACCTTGCTTGGCAGCCAAAGCCATCAATACGTGGATGAATGTGAACTTGAGAGAAAGGAAACTATATAAGTACAGTCCATTTACCATTTTACTTTGTACTGGATTATTTCTTGTTTTGTGTGCACTGGCCTCACTAAGACAGTGGACAGACTTAATGGTGGTCTTGACAGTGATATAATACCTAATACAATTTCTAATTTATGGTGCTTATGATACAGTCAGACTGAAAAACAACTTGCCCAGGGTTCTTTTGGAATTTTGCTATTTGTTTTGCTTATCATCCAACAATAGTCTGCTTCCCCAGTCCAACTTAGAAAAAGATTGATGCTTTCCTTTTTCATGTGAATAGCTGTTCAGAACCAATTTGCGGCTATCCAAAAGTCCCCTTTCACAGCTTCTCCATATTTCATCCACCACCATGACTTCCTCGCTGCTGCTTTCTGTTTCGCACCTCTGTGTGGTGCAGAATCATCCAACATGTTCAACGGATACTGGGCTGCTCTGTCATAACTGCTGCTGTTCCACCCCATATGCCTCCATCCTGTGTGTCCAGCTACGGTAAAACAAAGCAAAAGTCACTGAAGAAAAGATACAAGTGTGGACGCACAACTTTCAAATACAGGAAACACAATCAAACCTGTTGGCACATCTTCATCATGATTCATTGTAGATTTGGGTGTGACTGGCTGATTTACAAAGCAAAGTAGAACATCCACCACAGGCGCCACATTTTCAAAGTTTGAGTTTATTTGACAACTTTTTCTGTGTTTTGCAAGTATACTGAATATATTCAGTAGGGTGTAATTTTACCTTACCTAAAATAAGGGCATGTTGTACAGATTGAGGCACCGTGAGGGAAATTGTGATTTTGGGTTATCTAAATCAAATATGACTTGACTTGATATTAGTCCCCAGAGTTCGAGTCTAGCTGATCTGTTGTTGATCATCTGCTACCCATTTGAGATTGCTTTAGAGACTGCTTTAACATTTTGATCCAAACTAAGCTGTAACACTCTGCTAAGTCCGGACTTGATCATGTCAAACACACACGGCTGCAATATTTCTTTAGTATGCCAGCTTTCACACCAGCTTTCACAGCGGCTACAGCTTCCTCCAGCCACTCCAGCTACCTAGATTTTCAGCAGGGCCCATGGGGATCATAACCCGCGGCTGTGTTTTATGTTCTGAGACCTTTAGACCTGCTTTTTGCCCAGGAGGCATTGCACCCTTTACATTTTAGGTGTCAAGGCAGGATGTTACAAGATGATGAGACCCCACAGCACATGCCCAGCTGAGCTCTGCATGTCACACTGGAGACTACTACCAGCCCTAAAGCGGGCAGAGCACAAAAATAAATGGTTTCATTACATCTTTAGAACTCACATTATTATTTTCTCCTAGTTTTCTAGCACTCCTGAACTAGGTCAGTATTGAACCTAATTGTGCACAATACTTTCAAAAAACTAATTGGCACAGTTTGGACAAAACAGCTGTTGCATAATCAGACTGAACTGAAAATAGTTGGTAGGCGATGACACTACCACCATTAGTTGGTACAGTGGGTCAGTCACATGTGAACAATTATTATGAACAGTGCTGTTATGGAGAACATTTCTTGTCTCACACAGAGTGCTCTGGGTTCAGTGTTATTTCAGGCCCAATTTTCCTGACACTGTGAATAGATGTTAGTGGTTCAGATTGTACAGGGTTGTTTGGATTGAACACAACAGGTTCTCATGGCGTGACCTAAAACCCTCTCAAATAGAAACAGGGGTTAATTTTAAACTAATTATTTCAGTCACTGACTATGGTATGATATGTGATACATCCCTTTTAAAACATTATGCATGTGTGCATGGTCACAGATTCTAGGCATGGCAGGTTGCTACAGGACTTTTTGTTGAAGCTTTTCCACTGTTGTCCACCCCTTGACCAGTCTGCTCAGTCCAAATGTGGATTATATGTGGACTCCTGAGTGCCAGCATGTCTTCAAAAGTGTGAAATCTCTCCTAAGCTGTGCTCCCGTGCTTGCCGATCATGACCTCTCCAGACCGTTTAAGCAGGAAGCTGATGCCGCTGGTGGAGGAGTCAGTGCAGTGCTATTGTAGCACGATGGAGGCGATGGAGTTATGTTTCCCAGCTCGGGTACGGAAAAGGAAGTATCATGTTGGTATAACAAAGTTGTTTATTGTCAAGAGATCAGCAAATTAATAGGCCCAGTCCCCAGGTAGTGAAGAAAGTACCTCAGTGTAAACAAGTTAATACAGTAATGCACAGTCACATGATATAATACTGAGAGACGTGGGCAAGCTTGAAAAGACCCTGTCGCTACAACTGTCAGGCTGTTCAAACCAAAGACAGCATAAATAGACACCCACACCCACAGGGGCCACACTGTTAATTATGCATAACTTTAAGCCTTAATATAATTTGAATGGGTGAGTTCTATAAAAATTCACCCTCAGTACAGTTGTCATGAACGGGGAAATTATCTATAGAGACCAAAAGTGTTTTTGTACCAGGCTGTAAACATGTTTATTTCTGCTGTGAAGTTGGACATTTTAACATGGGGGCTTATGGAGATCGATTCATTCAGTAACCAGCCTCAAGTGGCTGTTTGAGGAACTGCACTTTTGGCACTTCTGCATTGGGTTCATTTCACAGAAATGGGTTAGGTTGCCACTTGGCTCATACTCAAAAAAGTTACTACCCCAAATTGCACCCATTCAGACTGAATGGCTAGACTGGGTGCCACTCCATTTGGGATCCTCCAGCTTTTTAGGAAGGGATGACGAACGTGGCCATGTCTCATCAGCTGGAACCTATGGGGATCAGGGGACCACACACCTAACTTTGCAATCACAATAAATGCTACAAGAAAAGTTATACATAGGAGTGTCATAACAGTGGAGCTTGTGGTCTTCATTTTTATGAAAAAAATGAGAACTAATTGATTCAATTCACTCATTATTTGAAACACTAAATAAGATATGATGTTTGACACATCCTTTTTAAAACATTTGTGCGGGCATTTGTGGGGGTGCAGTGGTACAACATTTCAGCTGGTTAGTATATCTCTGGTAGTCTTTGTGTTTTAATCAGCTTCCGTGGAACTGCTGCAGATCAGTTTGTACATCTCACATCTATCCATTTTGTCAGCAGTCTCTTTAAACACTGTGTTGAATGTTTCTGAGGCACAGCTGGGCATTGCAATGTGTTTTTTGCTTCCCGTGGTAAAGCGATCCTGCTGCCACCTGCCTCTCTGGCACAGAGGAGTTTTTCGGTGCAGTCTGTCAATTTAATTGGCACACATAGTCCATAAATCATCTTCATGCTCACGTAATTGACCTAAAGTACAAAAATAGGTGACTTATATAGGTGTCTCTATCATTTAAGCAGATCTACAAGTCTGTTAAATCATTGCTGTTAATAAAAAACAATAAAATGTTCATGCACTCACATACCTTTTTACTTATACATTAGTCAATATATATATTAAAAAATAGGTACTGCATCTTGTATAGTCACTGCTAAAACAGTGTGATGATTCGCATGTTGACTGTGGCTCGTGTCAAGTTGGTCATCTAGTAATCAGATGGTCACTGGTTTAATTCCTGGCTCCTCCAGTCCAGCTGAAGTGCCCTTGGGCAAGATACTGAACCCCAAATTGTTCCCGATGGCTAAGCTCAGTATCATCCTGAGCGCTTTGGATTAGAAGTGCTGTATCGCTCCTGATGAGCAGTTGGCAGCCTCTGCCATCTGGTGAACAGGTAACTGACAAGTGTTGAAATGTGAAGGTAGACCAGAAAAGAGCTCTATAGATAGAAGTCTATTCAACATTTACCATATGTGGTGCAGAGAAGACACAGTGATTGCATTTCAGGGTCTGGTGTTCGCTGACTCACGACATGGCTGACTGACGCCTTAAGAGCTGTCATTAACGTTATTACTTTTCCTGCCATGACCAGTCAAAACGTCTGCTGTGTAAAGGGCGAATTAGGAAAATGCACCTCAGGTAAGGGAATTACTTATCTGCAATGGCAAATCATTTTAATCTTGATGATATTCAGCACAGTCGGGGGATTAAAATGATACGTAATCACACCCAGAATATGTAGCTTTTACAGTTCATTGTTAGCACAAGTGCAAAGCTGTATCACTGTCATCTTTTCATTGTTAATTTATAGGTACAAATCATTATTATACTCTCATATCTTACAAAGTGCCCTTAAGACCTTATTTTACTCTCTTTTTTTAAAGGGTCCATAAAACGTACATGTGTATATCGATTGTGTCAGTGAAGACAGCTATGAAGTGTGTATCCTCTATCTGTGCATGAATATGGGTGTGTGGGCATAGAAGGATATCCTCCTGGGGCCCAATCCTACATTATTTATTTATTTATTTATTTATTAAAGAAATTCAAATCCTATAAGCACACCAGCCCTTCCCCAGGTCATACTTTATCAACAGCTCCACCACCTCTGGCTGCTATTAACATGTAGCCCATGTGAGATTTGACAAAGTCAGATTTCCTTCAGGCCAGCTAAGTTCAGTCCTCATAGAAGGTCTCTCTCTCTCACACACACACACACACACACACCACACAATTTTCTATGGAGCTATTTACAAATCCTTTCTTATGTAATGCAGAAAGACCCGAATGAAATCTTGGTCTGCAGTGGCATTAAAATGCTCTTCAAGATTTGTTTTAGACAAACAAATTTTGCTTCCAAATGTTTTTTTCAATGTATTGTATATATGTGCGTGTGTGTGTGTGTGTGTGTGTGTGTGTGTGTATCAACTCATTACACCAAACAACATATTGATTGTAGTGGCCATTTTACCAAAAAAAAGTCATGCTTCTAGGCCACTTAGTCTGCTGAATGTTTTTTTATGAAAACCCTCTGTAATCACAAAAAACACTGACAACTTATAGCATTGCTACAACAATCCATGGTCCATTACTTCATATTGTCCTTGACGTAGACACTCAATTATACGGTCAAAAACTTGTGCCGATCCGAGAAGCCTCAATTTATTTACACATTTTTCTGTGCACTCAGAACTGCCTTACGGCATTACCAAACCTGCAAACTGTGATAAACTGAATTACAATGCTATCCACTATTCTACATATACATTGTCTTTACACATAAATACTAGCAAAAAATAACTAACAGGTCATTCTTTTCACCAAATAGAGATACATGACTTAAGTGGCTCTTACACGATATCATCATGTTGTCTAAAACAATATTGTTTGCTCCTTCAGTGAGTCATTTGGTTTGGATTAGAGTAAAAAGCTTGTCTTGAATGAGTCATACCAAAACCATCAACAATAACAGATTATTTAACATTATATTTTGTGTGTGGTAACAAGGCAAATGCATGTAATATTTAGTAATATCATCACAAATAACAGTACAACCTTAACAAATGTACACAAAGGAGAAAAAATATGAGATCATAATTTAAGTTCTAAAATTGGTGTCCTTATAATGCTACTGCCATCTCTATCGTTTAAAACATACAGTCTATTGAGCGCTGAGATAGACTGGCAACCTTTTCAAGGTAGCCAATCAAATGCATGCTGGAAGAGGCTTGTGCAACTGCAACCTGTGCCCTAAAAAAAAAAAGCAATCTGTTGTAAGACCTTTAGACATGTGCCATTTTAACATGGTTATTTTTTTTCCTGGAAGAATACATTACAGCATAGAACAGTATATTATTTCATGTACCATCAAATATGAGATAGAATTTACAGTTGCAAAGACAATTTTTATAAAACATATTTCAGAGAACAACCCTCTGTCCCACATGCCACATATTCAGAGCATATGCTGTTTTGTTTCTTATCTTTTCTAGTTTCTTTTGTGTTTGTTTGTTTATCTATTTATTTATTTTTTGGCATTAAATTTTTAAATACATAATTTTGCATGTTGATTTTGGGAAAAAAAGTTTTCTATCATTATTCAACCAAAGATAAAAACATTAGCAGGTTGTTTATGGAGATTTATTCCACTCAGAAATCAGAGGTGAAGGATAAGCATATGGGACAGTGTTTTTAATTTAGGCGCAAATCTATGACTGTCTGGCTGCTTTACATTGCAAAATTCATTCCTGTGCCGGAGTGGAAATACATAAAAAAGATTAATATGAGTTCTAAGTGTCTTCTAATATCCCCTGTGGAGACTTATGTTTTTGCTTTTTAAATCACAGAAGCCTCATTTCTTGCCCTGAGGGACAAACAGCAATTTTCTAGGTGCTTTCAGCACGGTAACCACTTTATGTTTGTAAATTGATTTCATTCAGCAAACTGCTCTCTGTGAAAATCTGTGAAAATGTCCTCCCTTTGTGACTTAATCCTGTAATAATGCACCAATATGCAGGTGTTCTTTTAAAAAAAAGCAAGTTATTGCTGCTCTATATGCAGAGAATTGTTTATAGCACTTCAGGTCTTGAAACTGAGGACATAAGTACAACACTGAGAACATTAAGAACACTATATGCAGGTACTGAATGTAAATGTAAAAGGCACCCACTCTGGTGTTGTCTTGGTTGGGCTTTTTTTTTTTTTTCAATCATTCTGGCTGATTAGACCTCTTCTCAGGTTGACACTGGGCAGTCACCAAACTGCATGAACAATAAATAAAGGTGCAAGTCGTCTGACAGGTACAACAAAGCAAACACAAGAGTCAGGGAGTCGTCAATCAAGCATTGTCTGCACACACCTTCAACCCTAGAAGAGCCCAAATAAACGTACAAATACATGTGGGTGAGTTTAACTGAAGAATACTGAATGTACTTTTAAGTTCTCAGACTTTCAGTTTTTTTTATAAACCTGAAACATGTTAAAGTTGACCTGAGTGTCATGGTTTTAAGTTTGTTTTTTTGTGTTTGATGTGATATACACATTTTAGGAAGATGGATGATTAATAATCAACGGTAACTGACATGATGATCTGCAGGGACGCTGAACGTCCATCACAGAAGGTTTGACTGCCACACTAAATGTGATATTCATGTTTTATATTTTTATTTGAATAGTCGAGATAACCTTTCAGGAAAGCTTTTCTAATTATTAACAACATTTGGAGAAAGTCTTTCACTACAGCAGACAGCGAACTTGAACACCTCTGCATGTCAAAGCAGCTCCACAGTCAACAACACAGAACAGCCTTCATGATCAAAGTTTTTAGATCACGTCAACACATCTGTTCATATTCACACTTTCTCTCCATGCTACAGTCTGCATCACACATTTTAAATGAATTAATGTTTTTTTTTTTATATGACTGAACGGTGCATTGATTTTTTTGTAACTGCTGCAAGGATTTGTTGGACGGCATTATCTCCTTTCCCTTCGTAAAGGATGGTCCGGTGTATCCTATGCTAAAGGAGGTAAGAAAGGAAGCACTGAGGCTCCTTTCCTTAACATCTAGAGAATTCAAACAGCTTTTATCATGGCAGCTATACGTAAATAGCATATCCGGGTCATTTAACTCAGTTAGGAACCTTCCTAAACAAAATAGACTGCACCCTTTGATTCTGTTCCTCTGAGCCCTCGTTAGTTTAAACTGTGTCGAGTTGGGTTAATTAGTTCCTGTGTTCCTTTGTGTCTTGCTCTGTTTGTACGGTGTCTGTGTACTGCATTCTGGTAACTAGTCCTGTTTTAGTTCCTCTGTCCTTCGTCCCATCTTGCGCTTACCCGCCTACTGTTCCTGTTTTTTTTCTCAGTTCCAGATTTTGTTTCTTGGACTTTCATTGAATCCCTGGTACATCTTTGATCTTTGAACTGTTTGTATTTTTGCCTGGACTTTTTGTTTGTTTTCATCCCTGCCTAGTAAGTTATTAAAGTCCTTTTTGTTCACATACCTCCTTGTCTGCATTTGGGTCCACTCCGTGAACTCACTGAGACAAGGCAGCAACTTTCAGTCACAGAGTAATTCAAAGTATTTTACATAGAATGCAGGAATGTATTTATTTATTAGTTTATTAGGTCCATAAATTCTCAAATACAAGCTTATGAAGGGTAATATTTCTCCTTGCACTGGTTAGAGAATGGCTTAGAACCCTTAAATTGCCTCAGAAACTCATGCACAGCTGTCACGTACTGGCAGCAGGCATCATACCTTAATCCCAGATTAAGCTTTGAAGCAAGGTTACTCAGTGATTAATCTTAGAAGCTGTATATCATTTGGTATGTATCCATCAGCATTTAACTGTGACTTTCAGTTTCCCAACTGCACAATGTGTCCTATGAAATGAAAGGATGGACAAAAATCGGACTCATTTATGATACATCAATACACATCCGCTCCAGTGACATCTTTCTTTTTTGGAAACAACCATCACAAAAAATACTTTATTGTTTACCCTTCTAACTCTGGAATTTGTGAGACATAAATATATTTTCTTATAAAACACTTGGGTGGAAAAACTGTTCTACTAAATTGTCATCCGTATTTAAACTGCTCATATGACTGGTGGACAAAAAGATATAAAGTGTTCATTCACAATGGCTGTCACTGGTCAAACTATCAATATATCAATGGTGTTTCTGTTTATGATGATGCAATTTCTGACTAAATAACCAGTTTCTTGTTTATTTGAACCAACGTGAATTGTTAAAATGCATTACTTCTCATAAAATACTGAGATATAACTCTACAGTTAGGTTTTGATTTTATTGCATATAAGTGGAACACGTGTTTGTAGGTTGTATAAATGTGAGAATATATTAGCTTGGGACCAACAAAATCTGTCTATTAGTTTAGAGAATATAGACCAAAGATGGTAAGCGTATCGACAAATGAAAAATCAGGGATTCATGAAAACTGTAACCCTGGGCCTCCATTCACTGCTAACAGCCTACAAATAATAATTTCTGAGATGGTAAACTGTGTAATCAGAATGTGATGATTACATAATATGTATTTTGAAACATGTTCTTCTGGCAACACTCAAGAATAGGAGTTCACACTCATCATGAGACCTTTGCTCATGCTGCCTGTGTACAGATGTATGTTTACAACTCACAATTACCACTTCAGGTCCTTATGCAATTTATTGTGTCCTACATATAAAGTGTAAATATGAAGAACGCCTCATATAGAACGAATCAGAATTAGCTCTGTAGCTGTCTCAACATATAATAGCCACGGGGGAAATTCATACACGTATGAATGCATGACATAATCATACTTATATAAACAATATAGAGACAAAACTGGGACACGTACACGTCTTGTATTGGTGTCATTACGGCCTAGATCAATTTCAGTCTGACTATAATCTTCAAAGAGATGATATGTTTCCCTTCTGTTCAGTTAAATAAAAAACATTCTCTTGGAACACAATTTTCATAAAAACGAAAAATTAAATACATATATTTCAGCGCTGATTCTCTTTTGTGTAAGATACATTAACTCCAATTTAAAAGTAGTCATTTACTTGCTTACCTAAATTATCAAATTAACTAAATTCTAACAAACACATCCATTTATTCATCCAAGCTCATTCATGTGTGGCCACATTGCCAAACGGGTCTTCAGGGGATGAATTCTGATGCGTCCGACTCTCTCATGTGGCAGAATCTTGACAAATTTTCATCACATTGAGACAAAATATCAAAATATAATGGCCATCAAATTTGAATGAATGGGTTTTGAAAACACAGTAATCAAATAGTCATTTTGTTCCCATGATATTAAAAACCAAATCCCCCCAGATTTTCAGTAGATTTACTGTCACACAGTGAGTTCAGGCAATGAATCCTAATGCATTCCTTTCCTCTGTCGCTACAGATATAGTCAGATATCAACCACATTTTTCCTTTCTAAAATATTACTGTATTCCTTGAAGTGACGGGTGTTTAAAACTATAATTAGGTGGAGCAAAAGCTGCTTATTATTCCTCCAGCACCGGCTGCCTTGGTGAGCTTCACTCCATGAAATGGAGAATATGAATAGAAAAGAAAAACTTACAATAATTCAGAAATTAGAAATCAATACAGACATGTGCACACATGGATTATCATCTGGACATTAAGGATGACTCAACTGTGGGCAGTTCTGACTGACCTGATCATGGTGTTTTTATGTGTAATAGATAGAGGGGGTACAGAAATGCACACACATGAGCGAGGGAGAATATGTAACTCTTGAAAAGTCTTGAAAAATTGATTCTGTATCTCTGTTTTAAAAGAGAAAAGTCTTTAATTAAGAACCATGATTAAATTCTGTCCATCTCTCGAAGACCACACACTGCATTTAAACATTTGCCAATTTAACTGTGGAATCTAATTAATTCACAATAACAGAAATAGAGGATGGCTCAAGTGAAGTGGGAGAGAGAAGGGCCTTTGAACAAGTAGAAGAGATGCGTGTGTTGGACCATATCAAAGCTCTTGGTTTATGTGTCTGTCTGGCTTTCTGGTTTTTTACTCACTATAATATTCTGTCACTGTTTCCTCACCTCTGTCAGTCTGTATACTATTATATCCAACAGCAAAACATCTTCTTTCTTCAGACAAAGTTTTACCAAATGACTCTTTATGAGAACTTTATTTAAGTTAAATATAATATTATATTTCCTGACATCAGCATTTGAGAATAGCAACAATAACCAAGCAATTTAAGGAGAACTGCATGAGGAAATTTTCAGGCCCAGGGTGTGGCAGAATGCTGATGGGGAGAGGAGACAGTGTCGTGCCAGAACCGGAGCTGGGAAAGCAGGCAATGTAAAACATGAATGTACTATCTGTGATGTTTCTGAAGAAACTTTTAGAAGATTTAAACTGTCCCTGCTTAGTGTCCTTAGTTCAGACTTTTGCCAAAAGATAATGATCAGAAATAGATAATAATAAAATAACACCACTAGGGGAACTACAGGCTAGCCAATCAAAAGTTCTAAAGTCTATATATCTAAACAATGGTCAAGTTTTTGCTTGCTGTATTTATTCCTCCTGCTCCTCCAAGTGATGGGGGGATGTGGGTCATGTAAAAATGAATTTTAAAGTTCCTCCAAAGAGAATCTGAGACTTCAGTAGTCTAAGTCGGACCAATCAAGTCTTTTTAGTTCAGATTTTTCTCCACTGGATTTCAGCCAGGAAACACTGTCAAGCAAAGATGGGATTTAGTTTTGAACAGACAGTAACTATGTAAGATAACCACTTGATCCGTTTCAACTCAGACTGCTGAATCTGCATAGTAGCTTTGGGTAAAGTTTGGAACGTATTTTTGCACATAATGAGGCTTTTGTTCAGGGATTCATTTATAGCCAGTAAACATGAATAATTCCAGAATGCAAAACCTGTTTATATTCATGTCCATATGAGTATCTGACTATTGTTTTAAGACAGAACTGAAACATTGTGAGAGAGAGAGAGAGAGAGAGAGAGAGAGAGAGACTGCGCTTCCACATACATGTGACAGAAAAAGCAATGGCATTACAGCTCACCCTGAGATCTAAGGAAGGGTCACTGTGACACTGAATGTCAACTAACCTCTGCTAATGTGCAGGGGCTCCTGGTGGATTTATAACAACATGAAACAGGGAAAACTGGCCTGTCTCCAAACTGCTTATCATTCTGTTTCTGACAAGAAAGTGAAGAACTGTGCAGTCGATGGCACATTATCATTTTTACTGCTCAAGTTAGAGGACAGCTGCTCCCCGCTGGATTCCATCTTTCCCTTTGTTTTTTCTACAATGTTGACTTTGTTGAATTGTTTGAACTCTGTAACTGAATCTGTTACTTAACTACCTTAGAATATACATCTTTATCAATCAGAACGTGCAAACATCCACAGCTTGTGGCTTCTGTGCTTAAGGCATGAACCAGTAACTGTGATGTGTTTTCACACTTAGAGCTACAGCAGCAGAGCAGGGGAGTGTGCCACTGTTGACCATGTGTTCCTTCCCGCAGGCCATCGCTCTGATGAAGAGTTAACATCAGACACAGAGTGTCAGGAACAATCCCTGTGCAATAACCCTGTGTCTCAAACATTCACTGTACCTGTAAATGATTTACTCTCACTGTTTCAGTTCAGTTTTTTGTTCTTTAAAAAAAAAAGTCAGAAACACACAGCATCAAAACATAACAATAAACCAAAACAGCAAAAAAGAAAATAATATCAATGTGAGATTCATATCTTTTTGTTTTATTCGCTTTTTAAATGAAAATCTGTTTTCAGTCTCTCTGATGTTGGTAGGGAAGCAGCTCTATTTTCACAGTTCTCATCATACATCCTCATCGTGTTACCTCACATGACAAAAACATACATACTGGTTTTCTTTTTTTCTTTCTTCCACTTCCCGGCACACAAGTTAGTGAGCCATTTCCAACACAGCTTATTTTACCAAAATACCAGATAGTTGTTCTCCAATCAGATGCACTAACCGACAAGGAAGTTAAGTCTGGATCAACCAGATTGAACTTTGGCCACGGAGTGTGCTAAACCCAGCGGGGTGCACACTGCAGATCCCATTGAGTCTGAAAAAAAATAAAATAAAACCCAGAACGAAGGAGATTGTGGATTTGTGGTATTAGACTTGAAATAATTTCTTGTCCTTCACCTCCTTAACAAAAGCATTATTACCCATCCAGACCAAAAATACATAGCTATCTGTACTTTTGTTATTTTCATCCGGCATGAGTGCAATGGGAGGGATTCTCCACAAGATATATGTAGACATTATCAAAGTGGAGCTCTGGCACAGACATTGCTGTTTTCAGTGATTGAATTGGTGCGGGAGCTGTATTCCACATACAAGTGGCAAAAACCTGCAGTTTGTTCATGTATCTTTGTTTTTCTTTTTTTGAGAGGTGGGTTGAAATTTGGTGAAAAATTCACAGTCCTCTTCTGAGGTTCTGAAGAGTGTCCAGTGTAGGTTGCCATATTGGAATGTTAATTTGCCCTTGAGGGCTTTGCATCAGTTACATGACTGAAAACTATGAATTCCAGATAACAGTTTGCATGAAAAACAGAAGGCTTGATTTTAGTTTGGCCTGTACAGTTAACCGAGATAATAATTTAGCACAGAAAGAGCAACATTGAGCTAATCTTTCAGCAGGACTTAACAGATGACTAGAAAGTACTGGAGACATAACAGAGCAAGAGACCTAACAACATCAGTTATAACAGAGAGTGGAACATGCAGAACATTTCCTTAAATTAATGATGCCCTTTCCCATCATGGAGATGATAAAACCAATGTGACCTGCTACATAAATCAGGTTTATTTAAGCATCCTTTGGACTGTTCTCACTGTCTAGTAGTTTAATGTTTACCTTAAACCTTAATGTCAAGCTGGTTGTTGACATACCACGGCAATAAAAGTGATTCTGATTCACACACACACATCAGATGCTGTCTCACAGCAGATGAATAGGAAAAAGGCTAAAATATCTGCAAGGTAGTGCTCTATCTCTGAAATAATAGATAGAGGTCCTTTAAATATGGCAGCTGTGTCTCACTGAAGAAAAGACCTCCTCAAGTGTATAACAGAGTTTGCACCTTCCAGTATTTATGCTCTAAAAATGTGAACATAAATAAAAGTAATAAAGCGTGTATGTTTCCACATAATAGTGACAGAAAAAGAGAAGCACTTCTGTGAGAAGCAGAGTCAAACAAGGTGAGGGTATAATCAAATCTCAAGTACATGAGAAATGAGGTACTGTACACTGAGCTGAAAAGGGTTTTATGTTTGAGAAATAAGTTGAGCGGCAACACTAACAGTCACAGAGGAACTACAAAGAGAGCTGAGAGGAGCAGATCAACAATCATCCCACATACACAGTTCATTAAGACTTGTTCTGTTGCATGCAGTTAGCCCAGCACTTCATTGAGAGGGACAGCTAGATCATGCCCTTGTGGAATAGCATCACTGAGTGCATTTGGGACTCCAGTGCAACAGCAAGCTCCTGTCACAATACAACTTGTCACATGATGCTTCCAGCGTCTACAAAACTAAAACACAATTGCACATTGCGGAGTCTCTGCAGAGGCTGGAGGACGGTAATGTAAAGGAGGCTCCTCCGTGGATCCACACGAGACTCCAGAGTCCGAGAGTTATGTTGGAATGCAGTTGAATCAGACAAAGTCAGACTGCATATAAATATATTTAGCAATCAACCCCGTGTCCTAGAAATTATGTTTACTGCATATGCAGCTAGTTTACTTTGCTAAGAATATTTCAACAACAAAGCTGCTTGCATATGTTCCATAACAATGTTTTTTTTCAAGTGCAGGAAAAGCCATACACGTGTCACAGGGATGACTGAATGAATATATTGGGACTTCATAATTCTTAATTATGTTAATATTAAAACCTAATTCAGGAAACATTCTTGTTAGGAATATATTTAGAAGTTGTCATTTGTTGTTTATTATTTCAAACAGTTTTAACTTGTGCCTATCACCTTATTTACCAGTGTTACCTTCATTAAGATGCTTATATGACAAAACGATCCCATCTTCCGCTTATTTGTCATTTTAGATTTCCTGTCATAAAAACGAGCGGTCTTGGAACACACACAGTTGAAGGATATTATTCTGTTTTTGTGCTGAGAACGGTCTCAGTAAATTGCCTCGCTCGCCTTTATAATTCGTGGAAGGTTCCGTGTACGCCTCGTCCACATGCCTTTTGCTTGGACCGTCGTCAAGAAGCAAGAGGGCAGACGGTTAAGGAGTGAAAGCAACCTTGAAACATCCCTTCATATCTTTTTAATCAAGGCGAGAGACAGAGGAGGTCTGAGGACATTTTAAATCACTTTCCTGGTGGGTATCTTTTTTTAATTCTTCAATACCTTTTCAGGTGTGACTAAACTTTCCCGTCCGCATGCTACATTGGCATAGAGCCTACAGTTCAACCGGGGCAGCCAAGACAACCAGCTGGGTGTCAGCATGCACATATTCCTCAGTATGTGGATACTGCAACTGCTGTTCTTTACAAGTTAACTAAGTGGCTGTTTGCCTCAGCAGGAACAGCGGTCGTTGCATAAGCAGGCTTGATGTGGGTAGAGGAGTCGGACACAGACCCTGCTTTGTAATCCTAAAATGTCTAATGTGTAATCTAATGTGTAATGTTTTACAAATTTTAATTACAAACTTGCTGAAGCTTATCACAGGACCTAATAAAAGAAGATCGGGATGACGTCAGTGTTTCTGAGAAAATAGCTCATCTTTCCACGCTTCATCTTCCTCTCAACCTAAAAAGGATCTCAGCGGTGGTTTTGGCTCATTTAAACTGTGCACACTTTACAATACTGCCAGCTATTTTCCAAAATTTACTTTCAAATGTTTAGATTGATTTCCTACTTTCTTCTTTCCTACAGGGAAAATCAGGCCAGTGACCCCTCCATGGTAGAAATTGTCTTCTCGGAGAGTGGTTAGCGGTCTGAAAAGTACACAAACCATGAAAAGTAGCAATTACCAAAGTTGAGGGAAATGATGCTGTCAGAATCTGTGAGCATAAAGGCTTAAATCCTCTGTGCCTTGCCCACTTTCTTTCTGGTCCAAGCACAGCACACTGTAATTGAGTAATGCGTAGGCAAATTTGAAGACTTTTGCCTGAAGCTCATGAGTGAGTGAGAAGAACATCCTTTCTGGTAAACAGAAAGTAAGTCACAACACATACAATGTCATTAAAGCACCATCTTGGCCCTGATGAAGGCAGGGTTCTTGGCAGCGCACTACAAGGGCTTAGGGGATGGTGGTGGAAAAGGCAGTCATGCACACAGACCTTTTATGTCTCTTTACCCACTGATGGAAAGGCTTTTGTGAGTCTCTGGCCCTTTTATCCACCACAAATGAGCAAAAATGGCCCATCTTTGAGGACATATAGCAGGATTGAACAGCTATCCAGGACTTTGACGCTGAAGATCAAGGACTGAAAACAGAGAGGGTATTGTGAAAGAGGAGGAAATGCACATTTATAGATTTGTGTTCTTAACAACAAATCATCAAATTGAATGAATTTGTTCTCACTTTTCCTCTGGTGACACAAACAGGTTGCGATGTTTGATTCAAAGTCAAGTGTCTCAATAGATGAATTGCCATGGAACATACATGTCCCACTCAGGATGAATTGTAATGACTTCAGTGATCCTTTTGTTTTCCTTCAGGTCAAAATTGTAATTTGTCCAATTCTACTGTTTATGACCAGAATACCAAATAGCGAATGTTATCATGTCAGCATGCTAAACTAAAATATCTGCTCAACATAAACACATTGTGTTTATGAGCATGTTCACATCTTAGCATTAGCATTTAAAGTGCTCCTGTACCAAAGGAAAGCCTCACAGCCCTGCTAGCATGGCCTCAGACTTTTAGGGTACGGTTGAATGGTCAAAATAATTATCTCCTATGTCCTTTCCTAAACACTTTTTCTTGACCTCAATAGAAAACGTCATGAGGTCATGGAAAAATGTGAAGGAGAACTGATAAGAACTTAGGAGAAGACGACCACGATGCTCAGAGAATCCAATTGCTCTAAAACTAGGCTACGTCATTATGTGACGTTATTGACGTAGTCTGTGGTGAAACTACAATGTTCAGAAGATGCACTACAAAACACGCAGCATACTTCTCCCTGTGCATTCTTCTTGTTCCATGCAGGATATATAAACGTGGACAACCCGGTGAAAAATATGACTTCATTATCAAGGTCTGGATTGCTAACTTCCGTGATGATCTGCAGGGACGCTGGAACACACACTAAATGCGATATTCATGTTTTATATATTAATTTGAATGGCCGGGATAACTTACAGACTATCTAGTTATTAACAACATTTCACCACAACACCTCTGTGTGTGAACGCAGCTCCACAGTCACCAACACAGAACTAATGCAGAGAACTGCAGCTGCTGAATGGAATTGTGGGACGGCATTATCTCCTTTCCTTTTGTAAAGGATGGCCCAGTGTGGCCTATGCTAAAGGAGATAAGAAAGGAAGCTACTTTAGAGAATTTGAACAGCTCTTATCATGGCTGCTACGTAAATACATCCGGGTCATTTCACTCAGTTAGGAACCTTCCTAAGCAAAATAGACTATTCAACTGAACCCCTAGTCTTTTCTAGAGTTTTCCATTTATGCCTACTTATGACAATGAAGATGGTCTATGTTTCCCCTTTCATACTAATTGTCTATATTGTCATTTTGTCTTGTGAGGTTTTTGAGGTCCAGTTAGAAAGGATAGGCCAGTTTTGTTTCACTGCTGCGCAACATTTTTTGGATTCAGGACACCACACAATGAATGCACAGGTGTCATAATACAAGATTAATGCAATAAGAAGTGATCCAACTATTTAACATCATTGGAAAGCATTTTGTCAGCAAGATATCTTCATTTTGAAATATTTATATAACATACAGGTGAGGTAGTGTAACACTGTAAGCTGTTTTTTACTTTTTTTTTTTCTCCATTCTGATTAATTTTAGCCTCCTCTTCTCATCAACCTTAAACAGGCATTATGATATTGGATAGCAAACTTAATGGGCTCTGTGATCATGAGGAGATGTTAATCGCTGCTTTTAAAACCGTTCGTAGCATGAGCAGTCGTGAGAAATGGTGTTACAAGAGTCGATGTGTCAGTCAGAGGGAGCTGAAGTGGAGACAATCATTTTGTCTAATAGGAGGGGATGCTTAAAGAAGTGAAAGTGAAATTAGCCGCAAGGATAATGAGTCACGTCTCAATGTGACTGTGTTACACCACGCCAGCACAGCAGCACCTTATGTCATTCCAAACACTGCTGCCTAGTTGGCATCTCTCAGCTCATTTACGTAAGTCAGAGTGGACCAGAAAAAGAGTACTTAGTCTGCAGTTTTTCAGAGGTATGATTTGACTTTCTGTTCATAACAAATGACCTTCATTACTGATAGGAGGTGAAACACTGATTATGTGCTTTTCTTACACTGAATATATCACACAAGGGGTAAAAAATGCAAAGGAACTGAGTAGAAAAGGATGTGAGGGGAATATGTTTGACCCACAGCTGCTAACCTCCTGTCATCTGTCCTGAATAGAATTTTTATGATTACATTTATTGAAGGATCCAGTTGGTGTGTGTGTTGGTGTTGAGTAAAAAACTTGTAGGACAAGACAGTATATAAAAGGGCATAATCTCAGTATGCTTTACAGAATGTCTTATTTTAATAAAATGTAACATAAAATGGTTGAGACTGGACAGCGGCCTAAAACAACAACAATCCATCCATCTGACAGGTGTTGCATATCTAGATGCTCATTGAACAGCATGATGATTGCACAGGTGTGCCTCAGACCATCGCCATAAAAGGCCACCATAAAATGTGAAGTTTCATCACACAACGCAATGACACAGGTGTCACAGGTTTTGAGAGAACGTGCAATTGGCGCGCTGTGCTGTTGTGGAATTTGAGGATCCGGGAATCCGGTCACAACCACAAACCACATGGAGCAAACGTGCCAGCCCAGGACAGCTGATGCAACAGTTGAGTTACACCAAGTAGCAACCTCTGTGTCCGGGAAATGAAACAAATCCAGGAGTGCCAAAAACTGTAATTCCTCGAGCAGCCACTTGAGGCTGGCATACAGAATATTTCAACCTTCAAGCGCCGTATTAAAATGTATTAAAATGTCCAACTTCACAGCAGAAATAAACATGTTAACAGCCTGGTGAATTTTTTAAACTCAGTTGTTCAGATGAAATTAAGGCTTAAAGTTATGCATAATTAACAGCGTGGTCGCTTTGATTGACAGGTAAGTGCCCTTACAGAGCCCAGGCATCGTTCAGCCCACCTCAGGTCATCTGATCTTTAGATTAGTTGGGAGGTCGAAGAGGTAGGACAGCCAAGAAGGCGACGGCCAACGCTGCATAATTTCAGCTTCAAAACAGCAATTTGGAGACCTGAGGGAGACGTCCACTCCTTATACTGTCATTTGGTTTGAACAGCCAAAGAATTTCTGCACAAACTGTCAGAAACCACCTCAGGGAAGCTCATCTGCGTGCTCATCATCATCACCAGCATCTTGACCTGACTGGAGTTCATCGTTTGTGACCAACTTCAGTGGGCAAATGCTCACAAGTGGCTTCTGACACTTTGGAGAAGTGTTCACTTCATGGATTAATCCTGATGTTGTGTGGGTAAGACAGCCTCATGGTGGCAGTGGGGATATGGTATGGACGGGTAATTTAAATGCAGAGATCCCAGCTTTTTATCACGTTATTCATTTGAAATAAAAAAGTCACAGTCACTGCTCTCCTCTTCTCAGTTATTACAGTACTTTGCTAAAACACATTCTGCTGCTAATGTCACTATAGTGAATACCAACTGGGGCACATCAGGAGATGATGAAATATAAGTAGCGCACAGCGGGAGCCAACGTGGTTGGACAAAGATTCCCTCCATGATTCGATTGAACTGGACAGGATTGGAAGGAAAAAGCTGGAGGAGAGTTGTTTACTTGTCCCCTGCCCTAAAAAACACATGGAATTATACACACACAAAAGCATGCCGACATGTACTGTACACACATTTCTCAGAGAGATTAGACTTCATTTCTTTGTCACCATTTCAGTCAAATGACATCCACAAATGCGCCCTCCTCTGCTAATCTTGACCCGCAGTGCACACTCTCAGGGTCCTTAGAACAATTCTTAAACCCTCTCGACTGCCATTATAGATAATAGTCGACAAATACCCCGGTTAAAACTGAGTGTGTGTGTGCATCTGTGCGTGTGTGAGTGCATGAAGAAATGCATGAAGTGTTACTAGCTTGATAGACTGACCTGGGGGCATTTTCCAGGAACTTATCTGTAACTTTGCTGAAGAGAACTCAGAGAAAGAGATCTATGCACGTTAGCCCACATGTTCCATACTCAAGGTCAGGAAACAGTGACTGCTTTTTGAAGTCGCACAACTTGCTCGAAAACAATAAAAGTACATTTCTTAAGAGTATATGTGTGAACAGTACGCTCGTCCTCAAAATGTTTTAGAGCAGTGTCTCCCAAACTTTTTACACTGAATACAAACTCAGAAAATATTAGGCTTTCAATACCACCATTATGACTGACGTTAAAATACAGTAGTGTAGGCCGACCCTTTTCAGCTGCAGACAGTTCACACAGGAGGCAGGAAGATGATTTATTGTTGACTGTTGAATCCTTAATGAAGCTGGTTCAACCAGAGATAATTTGTTGGAAAGAAGACATATTCCTGATTTGCACTTCTATTTCAGATTTTTCCCATTTGGAGCCACCATTGCAGAGTTTTTGAACCAATTATTTCATCACCAAACATTTCAGGAAATGCAAAACTTACTTGAAATTACATTCCAGCGATCCAATAGTTTATTTTCATCAGAAACTTTGTATAATATGTTTTTAAATTAATTTATTTCATTTTTTAAAAATATTTTAGACATTCTTCCAAGTACCAAAACAGGGAGGTCACGTATCACCAGTGGCACAACGTTTTACAGCATGTCACACAAGCTAATAGAAAACTCAGCAGGTACTTACTTCCTTTAACACACACAGGGTGACATTAGCATTTTCATTAAGGCTATGTTGTTTTTTTTCTCCACCAAGACCTGACAGCAATAGCTGGGTCTTTAATATATTACTTTCTTTACTGGCTAATAGTAACTTGTTGTTTTATGCTGGGGATATTAGGGTATGGTGGTTTAACAGAGATTGCTGTTCATAAAATTGAAACAAAGCTAAAAGAGACCATACAGCTCTGTAGAGTCACAGAGTTGTGAAATAAGTCTTGTGGATTCAACACTCCTGTATGAGCAATTCATTTCGCATTACAAATATTAAATATATTTATATTATATTATTATATTATAATTAATTAATTATATTAATTTGTTCCCTTGCCAATTAGGAATTTTGCTAATTTGGTGGCAATTTAGCTACTAAAGCAGTTACTCTCCGAGTAGCTCCACCTGAGCAGACCAGGCCCAGGTTTAATGATAAATTATGGCTACATTATGACTGTCTCTTGAGAGTTGAGGTACAACCCTAATCAATGGATGACATTTACAAGAAAGGCAGCAACAGACATGCTGATGGGAAAGACGTGGACAAATAAAAGTTGGAGTAAGGGGTCCAACATGGGACAGAGCCGAGTATACCATAATGGGAATGAGCAGTTGGAGCCTGAGGTTCTCATCTGTTGGGTTAGTTCTTCCTCAGTGTACTAAATCAGACACCCAGGGGACTTGCATTCAAGCTCTGATAGGCTTTGTGCCCATCAGAGTCGGGTTCTGTACTGTAAAAATGAACAAACTCCAGTACTTTCAACCCAACAAATCTGCTAAACCTATTTGTGCTGTCAGAAAGACAAGTGTAAATGCATGAGGCAGTAAAAAGGGAAGCATGTCTCAGTCAGGTGAAATAAAGAGAATTAAGATAAACAAGAAAATGTAATGCCTTTCACATAGAGGAACTCAACAGCTGTTGTTTTAGCAGTTTCATAAGCTCAAAAAACAATTTTAGATATACCACAAATAAACTCCTCTTCACCACTGGAGGAAGTGGCTGGATGCCATTTCTTTTGTTGGGCAGAATAGCAAGCGGGGGGAAAAAAAACATTTCTGCTTTCAAAATCCTACATTGCCTTCACATTCACTTTTATTCACCCTCTGCTTTGTTTGATAGAGATATTATATTCATATCCAGGGGATAATTGGGGATTATCGGCTCTAAGCTGGCATTTTGATGGCTTTTAAAGAACACTGATTTGCTCTGAGACACCCAATAGTGTATTTCTAAGTATAGTTTTACTGGGAGCTTTCCTGCAGGGAGCCATTGTAAAAACATGAGAGCAGTAAGAAGTGACCCTAAACTAAAATGAAATTGCCCATCCAAATTAATCCATCTATTTTTTGATGTGTAACTAATAACCATTGTCTTAAAGTTGCTAGATATTTTTGCTGTATTTTTAGGAGACAGAAGAATATGATTGGCCATAACTGATAATATCCTCAAACAAATGCACTGATGATGTTTGGTAATGTATGTATTAGGTTCATTTATTGCAGAATTTGGTGATTCGCACCTCTAAAATGTCCTGTTGACCCCAAAAAAACACAAATGCTGGTGTGCTTGTTGGAGCTCATTTGTCATAGTCAGAAAAAATATTGTCTGTATTCACGGTTCGTTATGTACTTAGAAAAGTTGTTAGTAAGTTGTTAGTCTTCCAAAGCCTCCGTCCAGCAGAAAATTGTGGGATGAAAAAAAGCCGTCTTCAGGCGATGTCAATAGCAGCTCCCTCTGGCATGCAGCTAAAGAGTCTTAAGCACCTCTACTGCAGCAGGTGGGTAAATTCACAATCACTAATGAACTTTCTCTTAACATTAACATCCATATCATTACATATTTAAAGTGTCCATACCCACCCAACACTCAGGGCAAAATGAGGGGGATGTGGACTAGCAGAATTACTGACTGGGATACACGCTGATATGATGTTAAATTAATGACAAGTGATTTAACAATTTACTGAATGTACAAACAACGGTTTTTCCTAAGTGGCTGTGAAATTAAGCCAGCGCAGAAGCGGCAAAAACTGCATTTCCACTTGACAGCCACTTGAGGTTGGCTACAGAACATTTCATCCTCCATAAGCCCCCATGTTAACTTAACTTCACAGCAGAAATAAACATGTTTACAGCCTGGTACAAAAAACAGTTTTGGTCTCTATAGCTAATTTCCCTGTTCATAACAACTGTACTGAGGGTGAATTTCTATAGAACTCACCTGTTCAAATGATATTAAGGCTTAAAATTATGCAGAATTAAGGCATGGCCACCTTGATTGACAGGCTTTTTGGTATGTTTTACACAGTCTATAATTTTTCTTCACTCTTTCTTGTACAACCCCGTCTAGGAATTTGTTCAAGAGATTCTGTATTTCAAGATGCACTGTATTAGTCAACTAAATACATAAAAAATATTGTTGGCAGTAAATAAATTGTTACATTTCTGTTTTTGCTGTCCCACCTCATTATTCTTCTTCTTCAAAAGAAACACTGAACCTTTTCCAAAATATTGGGGTAAATGTGGGAAACAGGAGATAAACATGAAGTGAACAATTCAGGAAAGGTGAAATGGGTGAAAACAATCATTGAAAATGAGTCATTTTCTGGATGGGTCAATGAATAAGGACATTCATAAAGACTCCCCGATGTGTGTGTTGTAGCATGACAGTTTTCCTTCAGTCCTCCCTCCACTATATGTTTTCTTTTGATGGTGAGATGTTGGTCTTTCTATCAGTCTGTTCATGGTTTCCAAAACAGGATTTTAATAAACTCACAAAAAAACTTCTCTGGTCAAAAGTTAGAGTGAGAGTTCAAAGCAAAACTTTTTTTTAGCATCACTTGTGACATTCATGGTCTCCTGAGGACGGAGATGACATTGTCAAGTCTGCCTTTCTAATTAGTGCCATTACATTAATATTTATTTGTCTCATACTTTGATTTATACTCTGCACTCTCTGTCTCCTCAGAGCTTATTAGCAAATCCATCCATCCATTATCTGTAACTGCTTATCCTCATTAGGGCCTGGAGGGAGGGCTGGAGCCTATCCCAGCTGACTCAGGGCCAGAGGCTGGGCACACTCTGGACAAGTTGCCAGTTCATCACAGGGCACATAGAGACAAACAACCATTCACACTCACATTCACACCTACGGGCAATTCAGAGTCACTAATTAACCTGTTAAGGTTCATGTCTTTGGACTGTGGGAGGAAGCCAGAGTACCCAGAGAGAACCCACGCAGACACAGGGAGAACATGCAAACTCGAGATGCTGAGCATGATGAATTTTACCTGTTAACATCAGCATGTTAACATGTCTTTTAAAGGTCCAGTGTGTAAAATTGAGTGGCAACTAGTGGTGAAGTTGCAGAATGCAACTGACTGAATACCCCTCACCTCACCATTTCAAGTGTCAAGGAGAAACTACAGTGGCCACGAAACTCGTGACAAACACGTGAGGTCCTATGTAAAACCGGTTTGTCCATTCTGGGCTGCTGTAGAAACATAGTGGGTCAACATGGCAGACTCTGTGGAAGAGGACCTGCTCCCTCTATAGAGGTCACAATAACATAACAGTTCTTATTTTCATTTTTCTTTTTATGAAAACATAGTTATGAATATAATATTCAATTTCTGTCAATAGATCTCCTTAAAATGTTACAAACATTAGCATTTAGCTCAAAGCACAATACTGAAGTAAAAAAACAAAGTATAGCCTCAAACAGCCGCTTGCATTGTTCATGGTCTATAAAATGACACCATTATAATATCCAACCTACCAGAATTTTTTTAAAGACCTGTTCATAATTCAACATTTAAAATGTAGTAACTATGAAGACATAGACACATACTGTCAAAACAGCAGTATAGACATTTTAAAACCAGCACAGTTAGTTTAATTGGGATGTTTCGTCTTCTCATTGCTGCCTTTAGGCGCCACTACTCTGGCTTTCAAGTTTTAGTCGTGATGTTATAATTTTACATCCAAAACTCCTCACAGTATTTGTACTTCAGTAGGAACACTTAGAGGGACATGAGCAGACAAGAGCAGACAAGGTAAAAGGATGACCTGAGATTGAATTTCACCCCAAAAGTGGCTTTCTCAGCCTCTACCCCTATACTGTATGTGAAAACACTTTCAAAGCAACAATCTGGGGAAGAAAAGGCATGTTTGCTGCTTCCAGGTCATCCACCCAGATACTACTGACCAGAATCTTTTTACACAGATCTCACACTACTCTATTTTAGCATGACACATTTTAGGATACAGCAAAAATTGTGTATCAACTTCAGAATCAATCAGAAATCCTTTAATATTACTTAAGATCCAGATCACACATGTACCATGATCAATATTCTGTCTTGTTCGTGGTCTTTTGTCAGAAGGTTAGAACGTTAAAGTAGTATAAGTTACGCTCTTTGTTAGATTTAGCAGCAGTACATTAAAATAGTCTCTTGGGGCTCTGACTAGTTCGTAGTCAAACAATCTGTACAACATGCCCAGATTTTAATAATGCATCGCCTCTAAAAATCCAACTCATTCAGAGATAACACTGAGCTCAAAGCAAAATTCAACAGTGAATGTGCCTAAACGAGCAGTGCAGCGCGTGCGAATGTATGTTAATGCTGGTCACACACTCCCTTGAGGTCAGCAGGCATGCAAACACACACCTCACACGCACACACACATAGATAGATACAAATTTCTACACGTAGAGTTGACAATTAGTGTTCTGGTGCAATGTGCTGTAAAAAGTGCAATTTGCTGCAGGTCACAGGGGTATCCAGGAGCCCTACGGGGAACTATTAGAGTGTGCAGGGGGGCAGGGTGCAACAGCAGGTCACAGCACTTTCTTTCCTTCTCATTACACCAAAGGAAGCAGAAAGCAGAGCCTGCCAAGACCAGCAATTCATTGCCACCATTATTATTTCATTTTGAATTAGAATAGTTCCTATTTAAATTTCATGTCTGGAACACTGGGATGTGATCCCAAGCTAAAATAATGCTTATGTGCCACTTATTTAGCTGTCATCGTTTTTCTTGGACCGCCGTATGAAGTCGTCACAGTGATGTTACTTCCTGACAGAAATCCTTGAGACTTCGTGACATCCCTTATCAAATGGAGCAATGCAGCAGGGTCTCCTTGCACTTTGATAAAACACTGACAGAATACTGATAGATATCTTCCTTTGATAGCAGTCACTCTTCTAAGCTCTAATTCAAGTTAAAGGGCATACACTGAATATGAGTGTAAAATTATCAATCATCTAAATGCATTGTGAGGTCATCAGAGACCACTCATGAGAAATGAAAAGGGAGAGTTCATAATACGTGAAGGAGAGATGAAACGGATGGAAGCTGTTTGGATAACAGTTCATATTGCTGTCTTTCTGATTCGATACTGAACAATTGCTACCAAATCTGAAAATATTGCCACCCGTTCATCGACAGGTTTATCTTGAATCTCTCTTTTTGCCTTATTACCAGCATTTTCTTAGCCTATTAGATATGCACAAAGATGTAGCTTTGGGTTAGAAGATTCAGACAGATTTCCAAGTTTGTTCTTATGATCTGTGCTAATTAGGTGTAGTTAGATGAAGCTCTCTCTCTCTCAACACGCTACACCAATGATTCAGTTCTTTGAAGAATGAATTTATGCATCAGACATAATGTCTTACAGGAATAACATTGCTTGTCTCTAAAGAATAGGGTAAACAATTTATTTAATTGGAGCGATAAAATCACATTTGCCAGGGTTGCCCGTTATTTCTGAAGCATTTCCTTCTCTCTCTTTATCCCAGCAGTGAGCTTTACAGTTAAGTTCTACTCTGAGACGTCGACCACTAATAAGCACAGAGGGCAGAACGAGACGGTGATTTGAAGGCCAAATCATAAAAAAACAACAACTTGTTGTTCAAGTTGTTCAGTCATATAATCTTTGTTATATAGAAGCATGAAGTAGCTAAAAGAGCTAAAAGTAATGACTATATGTGCACATGATGATGATGGATCCCACAGGTTTGTGTCTTCATGTGTTTGTGATGAGCCTGTATGAATCTATTTTTTTTGTTTTGTTTAGTGTATCAATTTATTCATAAAGAAACTGCATCAAACTTTGACTCAACTGGGAAAATAAAGTTTGAGTGACTCATGTGCATGATTGGAATGTTTGAAGTTAATTAAAAGAACACTGATTAATCTTTGTGCTCTCTTGATATCATTTTTACTCTGTGATTTGGATCATCAGTGACGTAATCCAGAATCAAAAGAGTCAGTTCTCTGCACTCTTAATGTAAGAATAGAGTGATAGGCACTGCGATAGATTTGCATCTGTTTGCAAATGTGCTTTTGCACCAGAGTTTTTCACCACAGCGCTACACCAATGACTCACTTGTGTCACTCTCTGTGTGGCTTCCTGTGAAGATAGGTCATCCTGTTTTCTGTCTCACAGTCTGTTAACCTCAGTAGACAGTAAACTGTTTCTGTCTTTGCTGAATCCCTCAATGGAGCTTCGGCTTGATTGATCGTAATGAGTTTGGGGAGTTCAGACATGGCTGGAAGTGTACTGGGTACGACCTTCTCCCTCCTGCTCCTTGCCTCTATTATACAAGGTAATCCTGGACCACATATGCTGTTGCTTATATAATATGCCAGCAATCACCATGGGTTTGAAATGTATATTGGCTTCTGGTGTGACAAGCTGCCTAAGTACAATGCTCTGATTTTATCTGCCTGCTTCCCAGCAGACTGCATGTATGTAATATCAACTTCAGTGTGTAAGTGATTTTGTCTCCTCACTTCTCTTGCTTCCAATGTTATCTGATGTGCTTGACAGGTCAGGACGTGTTCTATAAGGAGAAAATAGAGGCAGTAGTGGGCCAGGATGTGAGGTTGCCCTGTATTATGGAAAAAAGAACTGATCTCCATATTGTCAATATCGAATGGAGTAAGAATAAAGATCAAAACACAAAGCTGGCTGTATACAGCCCAAAATATGGACTCCATCTGTTTCGACCAAATGTTTCCATGCAGATCGCGGACAGTTCCATGGGTTCCTATCTAAATCTTACCGGAGTGACAGAATGGGACAGCGGCATCTATATTTGTGACCTCACAACCTTTCCTCTGGGCTCCATCAGGAGAGAAACAGAGCTGAAGATCAAAGGTAAGCCGGAGGCAAATGCATGCAAAGCCTTACCTACACACCTCAGCCAGAAGCTGCAGTCTTCACAGGATTTAACATTTGGATTATGTGCAGCAACTTTCTATCTAATTGTCCATTGCATATATTTCATGTTACTCCTGATTGCATCAGAGCACAGCTCCTCTGCCAGTCTCAGCAGTTATTTAGTTCTGAGCAAATGTATGTAATAATTGCAAGAACACATCTACAGTAAGAGCTTTGTTTGCCGCTAGACATTTATTCTCTTCCCTCTGTTTGGCCTGCTGTTTAATCCCCGATCAGTCATATGGTTGTCCAGTGATGCAGGCACAATACACCCTACTGTACTGTCCTTTAAGTGAACTCGAAGGATGTTATGGTCACAGTAGGGGCAATTACAGGAAGTGTACGACTTACAGTAGTCTTTTTCCGATAGCACTCAAATAAATCTCACAATTTATTCTTCCTGTTAGATGTTATGTGTGATGTCGATGGCACTGTTGAAGTCAATGCTGGAGAAAATGTGACCATTCAATGCAACGTGTCCTCTGATGCACAGTACAGGTGGACCAAGGTAAGGGAAAACACACCAACAGTAAATGAGCCCATTTCTGCCATTCTGGTCAGTTTCACTTTATGTGCTGAACATCATGATTTGATTACTCAAATCATCTTTTCATGAAAGGTATTTATTATGCTACATAAACTTTTTGGGTTGTTTTTTTTTGCCGTAGAACGAGGAGCTGGTGTCAGAGAGTGAATCTCTGAAGCTTTTGCGGGTGACTGATGCTGACACAGGCGTCTACACACTGACTGTCAATGCAGGCAACAGACGTCTGCACAAAGAGTTTAACGTCACAGTCCTAACAGCGACCACAACCACAAGGACAGGTGAGCGTCTCCATTTCTTTGTCGCTATTTTTCTCTTTGTGTCGCACTCAATTTCAGCATTTCCTCAGGGCTGGATTAACAATCTAGCAGAGGTCCCAAGAGACTGAATGACTTAATAAACTGCACTGGACCAGAGAGCTGATACTTGACTTTTGTTATTATAGTGTAGCTCACTCAATTTTAATTTCAATGAGCTGAAAGGAAAGAGGGAGATTCAAAGGATTTTGAAGCTGCCAGCCACAGGAACATAGCAGTATCTGTGAATAATTGGAAACTACAGAACTTTACGAGTGAAACTCTCAATTATTTGCTGCAAATCAATTTCACCATGGGATTTAGGGTTAATACTGAACTCAGCTGAACTAAAAGAGCATTCACAGTTTTTTTTTAATTTGTCCAAGTAAAACAAACCAGCATTTTGTCTTCCCACACTGGTGATAAAGCTTGCTATAGTGCTGTGTGGGTTGAGCTAAAGTAGAAAAATAATACCCAGTTGTCTACTTTCTCATCCTGTATACGTGTCACACAAGAAGTGTCACACAAGAAAAAGCACAAGCCACACAGACGTGCAAAGTCACTTCCTGCTCTTCCTTTTCTATCTACTTTCAAACCACAGGAACAAACACGCTCAGCAGTGTCTCTGAATCGTGACATGGGGTGAGAGCACAATCTGTTGGGCGTATTGGAGAAGTACAGGCCAAAAGAAGGGCTGAAAAGTACTGAATTCAATATAAATCTGTCATTATTTCAATCCCTCAGTTGCGTCTCACAGGAGTGTATGCATGAGTACACATGGTAGAAGAAAAGAACTGACACACAACGAAGTAACTGTACTCATATCACTGAATTTGCAATTCATGCACACTCCTTTGCCTTAGGAATCTGTGCCCATGGCTTCAGGGCCCAGGTTCTTCAATGAGCTCTTTGCCTTATTTTACCTATTGATTATGCACATAAATGCCAACTCGGCCCATGTTTTAATGATGTATCACTGTGCGCTGGGTATTTAAAAGTTTTGTGGTGCATTACTGATACTTCCTACTCTTTATTCTGCTCTCCAACGTTAAGCTTTTTAAAGGAATAGTTCGGCATTTTAACGAATACGTACAGAAACAAAAGCGTAAAATGAAAACTTGCGATTTTACGGTGTTATGTGCGTGGTGAAGAAATAGTTCTAGCACATAACACCCCCTGAAACAAACAAATAAATTACCTAGATAGGAGATTAGCTGCGGAGTTGATTAGCGACCTTCGAAGGTGCTGGTGGGCAGCCCTGTTTCCAGTCTTAATGTAACGGCTGCAGGCTACAGCTATATTTTTATAGATTTTATAGATTTTTTCATTTAACTCTGTGCAAGGAAGCAATTAAGTGTGAATCCTAACACGTCAATTGCCTACAAACAGATTCCTGTCCGTCAGTTTTCTATATCAGGATTTATCTTCTCAAACAGATGAGTGCTGTTGGCCTCCAAGAAAGTTTCCGATACTGCATTGACAACAACCAAACAATACGTACATTATTGCTGACAGCATGTCTATTATAAACTTTCTTGATTTGCTGCTTTCAGGTCTTGCGACAGTTTCACCACGGTCTAACATAACTGAGGATGGTTGGACTGGATCAGCAGACAGCAGCCATACCACGTCACCGACCACGGTGCTTACAACCACTGACACCAATGTAACTTGGACCATAAGTATGAGCTCTGATGGAACATCTTCTGATGCAACAGATGATAATTCAAACATCCGCGATGTTGCGTTCACCTCTTATACAAATAATACACAGACCAGTTTGACATCAACCCCTGCCACACACACTGACCTCTATTACTCCAACAACACCACTGATCAGGACATAAACGCGACTCACATTTCAGAGACATCCATTTTTTCTGACCAATCAGTGACCAGCAATCTATCCACAACGTTAAGCTATGGTAGTACAGATTCAGTGTTCGAATCAACACAGGAGACGTGGACCTACACATCCACGCTCCCTACAATGCAACCAGAGATCGATTCTTCAACCAGCCCAGAGGAATCCGACACAGGAAGCGTGACGGAAAACTCCACAAACTCCAACACTGGTGCAATCACAACTCTCAGGAATGTAGTAGTCACTCATGAAGGTAATAACTATATAATATTTTCAATTTTGGTAAATATACTTCTCCCATGAATGCAATCTCCATGAATCAATCTCAGTTTGTGGCTAACAAGGGGAGGGGAGCAGCCCCAATGTTGGAAAGTGAACCATAAAAGCCACAAATAACTGCTCAAAAGGCAAGAGTCCTTAAAAAGTACAGATGAATTTAAGCTGCACTCACTTTTTCTTCACCATCTGGATCTTCGTCACATTTTCTCAGCCTCGGGCTAGACTCCCTCTTCAAGGGAGAAATCTCGTTAAAAGAAGTGTCAACTTCTTGGGTTGGAGTCCGACCAGATGAGGGGGTGGACTGCAGGACACACGGGGAAAAAGTTTCACACTGTAGCTTTACATTTATTACAGCCTGCTGGGTTTCACCAGAGCAAGCTGGTCAATATCTTACAAACACATCTTTAGCTGTTTGTGTCCTCCAAAATGACGTTTCTCTCTCTGAATATGCTTTTTAGGTACTGATGGTGCACAGAGTGAGCTGTTGTTGGTGTTAATCATTGTTCCAGTGCTGATATTGATCGCTGTGGCTGCCTACATCTACAGGAAACAAGTTATAAAGCAAAGGTAAAACTCTGGTTCTGTATCCATTCAAGCATCCTCTGCACATGCCCGCACGTATTCAGGGTCATGTACTGGGTGACAATTACAATTAATGGATTCCTATGGATGCACGTGACCTAGAATAGCTGCATGCTAACTCTCTAGCAACGCCACCAGTCAATATTTGTGCTCTCTTTTTAGAATGGATCTACCGCCTCCGTTCAAACCCCCTCCACCTCCAGTCAAGTATACAGCAGCAAGACACTGTGAGATTTCAACACAGCCTTTCCCCACTTCAAGGTGTAACTCAGTAACGCAAGTTCGAGATCTGAGACTTTATGAATACACAGCATAATAAAGTTCTCACAAGTATTGATGATTTAATAATATGATACTGTCATTCAATAACATTGAGATTAAACTGGCTACAATCAGATCTTCAACCCACGGCTGCACGGATGAAAAAACAAGGAATTAATAATAATGTTAATCACTATTACAAATGTGTATGTGTTTAGTGACTTTTTCTACATCAGCACTGTGTGCAGGTTGTTAATTAGAAAAAGAAAATCTTATTTTTTTATTAAAATTCTGGAATTGTGACAACCTTTCTGTATTATTGCTATTATATGGTGATATGATAAATTGCTTGTAGTAATTGTGGGGATGAAGTGGAAGCTGTATCACGTCTTGGTTGCAGAATTGTTATTGTGTTATTGTGTGTCGTGTATGTATTATTTTCGGCTGTGGTCAGTTTTAAACAGTTATGAAACAGTTGCAGGCAATTGTGCAAGTGTGTATATATCTGGCTGTGCTCTTTGCTATTGTGTATAAAATGTGAAGATGGTTTTGATTTTGCATCAAATGTATTAAAATTCATAAAAAGTTTCTAACCTTTCAATATAAAAGTCACTTGTTGTTCTTTTACTTTTTTATGAAATTATTTTAATATTATGTATTTGCTGTGTTTGTCTAATGCAGTCATTTGGATTCCAGCTATTGTATCTTATGCAGGCATTCTATATATACAGAAACCAAAGTGTTAGACATACAGTATGTGCTGATTTACTTTGCCCTTTAAAAATCTGCAGTAATTATGACCAAGGTTATGTTTTCAGTACCAGCAGGGGAGCATACCCAGAGTTTGGCATATGAAACCTGATTGGCCACCCCAGGTGCCACCTCATTATCCTAAACTGTGAGTGGCAGTCTGCCCAGTGAGAGGTGGGACCTTACTTCAAACCAACTGTTTGACAAGTAAACCAGACTTTTGTTTATAAAATGTTTTAAAAGCATCATTTTATGCACACAGGTTTATCTATTTTCATATTCTTTTTATTGTGACTGTATTTTTCATGTGCATTGTTTTATTTTGAGTGTAGCCTACACTTGGGGCCACAATTTTTTTTTGAAGAACTTGAATGTTAAAAGACTGTATGATTCCGTAATGTTAGCAATTAAAAATAAACAACAAATAAATGCTATTTGTGTGTGTGTGTGTGTGTGTGTGTGTGTGTGTGTGTGTGTGTGTGTGTGTGTGTGGATTGTAATACATGATGTTGTAGCGGTTGCACATCACAGAAGACTGGACTACTGGCCCTGTGAGGGGTCCCTTCAAGTTCTGTAGTGTGATTTAGGATTTCCTGCTGAGACGCCCACTTCCTCTGATGTAGCTGTTTCGACCTAATGTTCATTGGTGGGTCTATATCAAAGACCAGTGTTGTCCACATGTACCACAGAGTGAGATGTAAGCATACAAAGTGGGGCTTAAACCGCAAACCACATGGGCTAAATGGCTAACAAAGATGACAACCACTGATTACCATCAAACATACACACGAGACAAAAATATATATATCTTTATATTTTTTAGCATTGACTGGTTTTATTTGTATTACTCATTCATGTAAGTTATTTCTTTCCAAATTTGGAAAGTAAGTGGACTGGCTCCTTTGTTTCATCCACTCTGTACACGCACACACACGCACACACACACACACACAAAAACACATTCACACACGTTTGGCACATTTAGCTGTTCTGAGAAACTATCTTTTTTCATCTGATTTTCCGACCGCACTAACAAAAACCACAATGTGCTGTGTGTATGCAAGATATAAATTGTTGATATACATCACTGCGAAGCACCTTTACACAGACAACCCATGCATAGAGGTCTATTGTACTTCATGGTATGATGGGAACGGAAAAGAAGGTGTAACCACAACAGTATATATGGTCAAGACTGGGTTTCAGGGTTCATTAGAGTGAAATATTGTTTTGCTTTTATTTATGAAGTTGCTAATAGATGGTTACAAACCATTGCATCTTTATATAGAAATACAGTATGATGATCTATGTGACCTTGCATTGTATCACACAGTGGTATTGAGACTGTGTGCCTCAAAATGAGGTTGCATTGTTTCCTGTTTGTAACTGAAGAGCAGCCAGTTTTCAAAGTGCTGTGATAAGACGTAACTAAGGCGAGGTAAAAATAGACTACAGTGGAGCACACCTCACTGACTGAACACTGTGATGCCCCGCAGCCTGAGAGCACTCGTGTCAGACAGACAACCTGTTTTGTTCAAGACGGCTGGAATATGACAGGTAGGATGATACTGACCAACTTTGGGAAGTCAGAAATCATATTTAGATTTTCAAACTTCTATGTAACATTGCTCCGTTGTACATATTTGTGTATATAATGAATGTTTCCGATAGTATAATTCTTACTTTTACCACAAATACAGGACAAACTATGTGACAGGATATGTCAAACAAAACAAAAGAAGAAAGTAAAGACTGGAGGATTTACCAAGAAACACAATGAGATCAGAACTTGTGTGTAACGGTATACTGCTGTGTTTATTGTAGTTTAGTATCCACACACCGTTTTTTTGTTGATGTCTCAGTACATCCGCTTATCATGTGCAGCACACTTCAACTACGGAGCACTTTTTAACCAAAGTACTTATTTATTACAGAGAAATTTAGATACATTTACAGTAAACCTGTGGTTACAGCAGGAAGAATGAATTTCCTGTGAATTCTGTCAGTATTGTTTCTGCTATTTAACAGCTATTTCTATTTAAAAACAAAGTAATAATCAGCATTTAGCCATTTAGCCTCAAAAAAAATTTAAAAAAAAATATATATATATATATATATATACATTATTTTTTGAAACACCATCCTGAGATGTTCCACATGCAGGAGCACATGGTAGATACACTTGTTGTATTCACTTTTCATTCATCATTTTAGAGTGGCCATAACAATAATCTTTAATGGCTGTAACGCCCTCTAATTCCTCCTCTTAAACATCAAGGATTGGAATTGTCCAGTATTGTTGAAACATTTGGCATATTACATATTTGTTTTGTTACAGGCGCAAAAGTGATGACGCATTTTTCTGTTTGTTTGTTATAGAGATGTACGGAGGGAAATTCCAAATCACTTTTTGATTCCCGCAGGCAGGCGTGTGTGAAGGTTTGAGGCGTTAATGGTCAGTTTGTGTTTGTCTTTTAGGGTGTACACATCAATTGGTAGGTCTGGTGCTGGTGACTCTGGCCTTGTTGATCTCTTTGTGCATCAATGTCATCCTCTGCATCAGACGGAAAGCCATTTTGAGGAGAGGTATGGTTATATATCAATTATATTATTTTGCTTTTCCAAATGTGGCCACCATTTTTTCTAAACCTCTCTCAGCTTTTACAAAGATGACATGGTATTCTATAAACTGTTAAATATTTTATTCACACAGTCACAGATGAGTGCTGCTACCCACACATTCATGATACAGAAAGGTATGTTTTTATTCACTTTTAATGAGGTTTTATGTGTACAATGTCAGTGCATTATTATTTGTCTTATTTTGTAATAAATAATAATATATATTCAAAGTTTTCCTTTTTCTTTATTATCTACGAATGACATCTCAATGTAGAAATAAACTGTAAAATTGTTTCTCTGTCTTTTTGAAGTGTGTCACATTATTTTCATAACTTCAATCATGACGAGCAGCAGGAAAATCGCTACAATCATGATGAGCAGCAGGAAAATCCAATCTATGGCAACATTAGCACAGATAGAAGAGGTGAGCGCAGCTTTCTGTCACCTTTTGAAAGAAACAACGGGAAATGATTGCATTTTTCATGTATTGCCAGCGTATCAATAACTTATTTGTGTATGAACTGTTATTTATTCATTTTTTTCTTATGATAATAATTTTTTTTTTCTGCATTTGTAGACATTATGTTTTTGCAAATACCACGTGGCCAAGATTTAGAAACATTCCAAGTTGTGTATTAAAACAAGCTGAATGTTTATTTGGATCAATTCCATTTAGGTGACACATAAGATAAATGCATTTAGATAAAACTGTATAGACATTTTTTTTCAAGCTGTATAAATTCCTTTAGATTTCCAAAATGTGTCGGCATTGTTTGTCAAAATTAAGTCCAAGATGAGCCTTTAAAATTATTCTTTCGTCTTGTATGTGCGTGGTAGAAATTGACTGCATAAGTCAAAATCTTTATGCACTCTTTGACATAAGAGTGGTTCCAGACTGTCCAGATAAATTATAATTCAGATAGATTATTGGGGTGTCTGAATTTCTTGACACATGCTTGTTTTAGGTGACTGGGTCTGACTGTGATCACTGATTTTGGTGTTTAGAGCAGAAGACAAGATAGCTTGGTTGTGTAGATTTGCTCCTGCTGCCACTGCTAATTAAATACATCGATTAAGACAATGGCTGACCAGAGTGTTTATTATAGACTCGCCTGAAAGTACAATTTTTATTCATTATAGTGATGTAGGTGTGCCTGTAGTTTGCCGAATGTAAAATGTAAAATGAATGACTGAATCGTTTGTTTTCCTCGTTTAGGTTCTGGAGAGGTTTGCTATGAGATGATGACTGTGCAACACACGAGAGATCGCATGAAGGTAACTGCTGTGACTGTGTGTTCAGTCTAATAACTTACTGGAAGTTCATTTTCAAGGTTACTGTTCTCCACGTAGTTTTCATTATTTACTTTATGTGACATCGGTACATACTGTACAATGTATGCTATTCCATCTTACATTTAATAGAGTCTGATAGCATTATTGCAGAGTAAACAAAAGGAAAAACTAGTTTCTGCGCACTGTGGTTTATTTTTCACCTGCTGATGTTGCTGCTTTTGCTGCTAAGATTATACCTGAATTGCTTGTATGTGTTTCTGTGCGGAACGCATGCTAGCATAAAGGAATTGTTCAAACTCTCTGAAGCTTTGCATCTCCAACACAGAAATGTAGTGAATATGACATGCACTCAAGGTAACGAAAAATAGGTGCATGAGTGGTTTATAAAGTGTGATCATAATCTAAACCAGTAGCTTGGATATATTTTGTAAATCGTAGATAGATATTTGATGGTGTGCATTTCGTGTAAAAATACACTTGCTGTTTAACACATGGTGACAGATTTCCTTTCGAAACGGAAGGCAGCTGACACCATATATGCTGTGGTCACTGAAACTATGAACCAGTGATCACAATTAAGCACAAACAGTTCTAAAAATAAACCAGTAGATGCAGAGACAGCCATGGGAACATACAACCACGAGATTCAACCCAAGATATAGAATATATGTATTTATAATGGTGTATAGTGCTTTAGCATTTTGGGGTATTTTTGATTGTCACCGACTAATTTTGTCTCTATGTGTGAACCAAAGTCTGTAGACCCTGACCTGAATTACGCCTCACTGGATCTTAAAGTGGCAAACAAACACAAGAAGAAGAATCGCCATCAGCAAAGCCACACTCAGGGACGAAACAAACTGCAAGATCAGGTGCCCGTCCACCTCACACCCCCTGTGAACGCTTTCTTGGAGGTGGAAGCAGACATGGATGCTCAGCTTCCTTCCAGAGACACCAGCACCATGGTTTCACACAGCAGCATCTACCTGAACAGTCAGCAGATAGCCCAAGAGACAGTGGACATGGGGAGAGAAAGGGGGTTGGAGAACGTGGGTTGGGAAGATGATGGAAGTAGAGAATGGGAGGGAGAGGAAGACAGCGTGGAAAGAAAAGATAGACACGGTTGTAGTAATGGGAGTGTATGTACTCAGCTGTCAGACGTAGAGGCTACTCACAGTGTCACAGATCATTTCATCAGCAGCTTTAACCACAACAGTGTCCAACAAGATTAGGCAGATGTCGTGTTAAGACTGTTTTGTTACTTCAAACTGTTCAGAACCGAATAGGAAAAAAGCAATAAAAGTCACCATCACTGTGCCTGCAAGAATGAAAACAATGTCACATTCAATATTCAAAGAGCTTTGTACAGTTGAGCAATTTCCTCTGTGATGCAACAAACTACCTCTTGAACTCTCCCCACTGAGCAACTGAGGAACAAAAGGTGTACTTATCCGTGCAGATGTAATAAATGTAGAGGATATAAAGAGAAAAGGAAACTGTGCATGTGACATTTAGAGGTCAAGGGCCACGTGGAAAATTGAAAAAAAAAAATTGTTGCCAAAGACGAGGAAAACATCAAATCATCACAGGACACGGAAGATCTTTCACTGTTTTGATGTCTTATAGTCAGACATCAACAGATGTCTCATAGAAAGGTGTGAAGGAAAAAGAAATCTTTACATTTG
This sequence comes from Argyrosomus regius, assembly GCA_946959425.1. NCBI lineage: Eukaryota > Metazoa > Chordata > Actinopteri > Sciaenidae > Argyrosomus > Argyrosomus regius. Next base: position 22,973,056 of record OX336896.1, on the reverse strand, counting down.
TTTTCCACGCTGTAGGCGTTGGCCAAGTCTCAGAGATGGCTCTCTTGATTAGGTGCACTTGCCTGAGCACACGTGAATCTGTTTGTCAGGCATGTTATGACTGGAGATAAAATTAACATAAAGATCAAATTAGGGTCAAGAAAGTAAAAAGGAAGTTGCTGTAAAAAAAACATATATTTTCCCTGTGGGCACATTGCTATGTAAATGCCACCCACGGAGGACTTTCCCCATCAAAGTTATGATAATGGTTATTAGCTTTATAATCTACTGCACTTATGAGCTAATGTGGCATCTGCTTAAATGATGATTTCGCTCTCCGTAATCCCCACTCGGGAAGGATAATTCACTGCCGCACTTTCCACTGAGGGGATGGAGCTCTGCAGTCAGAGGTCTGCAGCCCACTAACTGTTTGTTGACAGTTTTTCAATAGCTGACCGTGGCCTACTTCTCCTCTATGGATTAATTTTTGGCCTCAGGCACTTTGGTTCTAACTGTTGCACACAAACAGAACAGGAAAGCAACATAAAGGGACACTCACAAGTAACAGGGCACTGTTGTAACTGTGAAATCTTGTTATAAAAAACCTGCAAATATTTGTCTTACAAAATATGTATTGCTTCATTACTCAAGCTGTAATTAGTAGCATTTTATTAAATTAATATGAGCTAGATTCTTTAAAACATAAGTGTTTAACACACTGTAACAGTCTCTTCGATACATTTTTCATTCCATGCCGATCAGCTGGATTGCACAGGATGTTTCCATGGTTGCTTTAGGTGACATAATAAAAGGGATACTTTTTTTCATCTTTGTTCAAACAGAGTCAACGTTTTTAAGGTTTCTTGCGATGACAGATGGTGGAATGATGAAAGTCAAAAGGAAAATCTCTTTCCAAAAACAAAGGCATAGATCAGGAATTAAAGTTGCACTGAAATGATACAATATGTTCACAGTTTTTCAGTTCTGTCTCAAAACAGCAGTGAACATGGACATGAACAGGTTTTGCATACTAGAATCACTGATGTTTATTGGTCATAAAATAATCCCTGAACAAAATTCTTGTTCCAGTCCATGTTATGTGCAAAAATAAGATATAAACTTTACCCAAAGCTAATATGCACTTTCAGCAGTCTGAGTTGAAACAGACCAAGTGGTTATCTTACATAGTTACTGTCTGTTCAAGCTTTTTTTTTTTTTTTTTTTTTTTTTTTTTGGCTGAGCTACAGTGGAGAAAAATATGAACTAAAAAGACAGAGAAATTTGTTTAACTTCAGACTTCTGAATTCTCAGATTCTCTTTGGAGAAACTTTAAAATTCATTTTTACATGACCCACATCCCCCCATCACTTATATAGAAAGAGAGCTCTTATGAACAGGAGGAATAAATACAGCAAGCAAAAACTGTTTTCATATGGGCACCTTACCACTGTTAAGAGAAATTGTGAACCTAATGTGAAGGCATGCTCTCTAAATGTGGCTCAGAATGAATATTGAAATGTACTAAGCTAGATCATCAAGTGATATATCTACAATGTTATGTGTCTTTTATAGAATATTGTGGCAATAATGTACTTTTCATAAACTACCCCTTTCTTCTTTATAGTTGTTAAATAATTGTGTCAACTTCTCTTTAATAAGTTTATGTATGTTACTTAAGTACTTAAGTAAGTACTTAAGTAATTGGCTTCAATTATTTATTGGTTATTACCCTGCAGTCCCCCTAGTGGTCTGGAGTAGTACGTGTTATTTCATCAGCTATTTTTCATAATTATTTTTGGGGTCATCAGCAGGACATTTAAATCAAAGGTTTCATGATAAACATCACAGACAGTACATCCATGTTTTATAATGTCCATAGAGGCTGCTGAGCCCGGTTTCCCAGCTCCTGTTCTGGCACAACAATGGCTCCTCTCCGCATCAGCTTTCCCCCATGCTGCAGGCCTCAATACCTGCTTTTCCTCGTGGTCCAAAATGCCTGTGGTACAAACACTGACACTCCCCGGTGCTTTTAGCTCACAGTCCAGGCAGCCTGGCTAACAAACTGAGCCAACATTAGCAGCAACAACAGCAGCTACGGTTGGCAGCAGTTTACTTTACTGTACTGTACTTTACTGTCCATCAGGAAACTCACAGAGAGTTGAGGCAGAGCAGCAGCAGGAGGACATCAGAGGGGAAACCAGAAAACATTTTTTCCATAAAATGTGATCCAGTTTCACCAAAATCAGAGAAATAGTTGGTGGTGTTTAACTTAGTGCCACACTAACACTCAGAAACACCTTTCAGCTTTTCAACCATGGATGTTAAACACATAATAGGAGAGGTACCGCTATCATCCACTCGTTTTTACGAAGAATTCAACTATTACAAAGAATATGGACGTATTCTCAAGACAATTAAAAATGTATAATACATTGAGCTACCTACTGAAATCTATTAAATGTTCAGCTGCAAGAGTCCCTTTTGTTTTTCAAGCGCCTTCTTAAAATGTCTTGAAAACAACAATAAGCACGGAAGCCTTAAGCAGCCTTGCATTCATACATTTTATTCCCTCTGTTTTCTCGTGATAAGTTAAGTTAAGTTAATTTCATTTGTTTATGCGAGATCTCGAGTTATTTATGTCATTATGTCGAATGAACAAATGTTGTTATCCCGAGATAATGGGATAATTTTCTCGAGATCTCAAGTTAATGAGACTTTTCTAAAGTTTCTAAAGTTTTGAAATAACGACATAATTGCAATTTTAAAATTGTCCTGTTCCACTGACATTGTTACACTGAATGATGTTTCCTGCAATTATTTATTATACTACACTATCCTTTTGTTTTTCTCTGGATCTCAAATTAATTGTGCTGTTGTCTCAAGAAAACAAAGTTTCATTATCTTGAGATCTTGAGAAAATTATCCTATTATCTCGGGGTAACAACATGTTCTTGTTATTTTGACATGATGACCTAAATAACTCAAGATCTCGAGAAAACAAATGAAATGAACTTGTTATCACGAGAAAACGGAGGAAATAAAATGTATAAATGTATGACCACTTAGGGCAGGCAAGTCCAAAGTCCGGCCCGGGGGCCAATCATGGCGGCCTGCAGCTTAGTTTTTATTATGAATTATTCATGGCCTGCGAGGATTGTCAGATACTGTATGGCTGGAAGATTTGGATTTTTTGGTTGACATAATGAAGCATTTGAACCTTTAAGGACATAACTGCTGGTGTTATATATCTGTAGATGTAACACAAAATATTACTTTCTGAATGATTTTGTTAAAGACAAGAGCAAGAGTGATATGTTTTAAACTTAAATGTTAACAGACTTTGCATTAATCATAATAAGTCATGTTTAAAATGAACGTGAGGTTCAGATTTGTATCAACTTCATGCAAGTTTAACATATTTCATACAATTTATTCTTTGTTATCTGACTCCAGATGTGAAAGAAAGGAAGAACTGGTTTTTAGATTTGTTCACGCCTGATTGGCTTAGATTTGGTGACATTGCAATTAAGAAATGATAATTGTGACAATGAAATTTTTTCAGTTTTGTTCATCTTTATTCATTCATATGTTATTATTGGCCCCCAGGCATCTTCACATTGTCAAATCTGGCCCTCTTTAAAAGAAGTTTGGACACCCTTGGCTTTTAGGGCTTCTGTAACACATAACACATAATACATGTCAGTATAAAATAAATAAAATCTAATATTTCTATGCATCTATCAGGACAAACAACTGTAAATAAAAGCATATGGAAGGCTGAAAAAAGTCCATTCAGAGCAGGTTCAGGAGTTATAGAAGATCTTTGGTCCCGTTTTGGAAACCGGAAATGGAACTTTTTTTTCATCCTACCGGGTGAAGCGTCTTCCAAGGAGGAGACGATCTTCGTCACAAACATGGCGGCGTGCATGTGAATGTCATGCCATCTTAATCTGACACTTGAATCTCAGTTTTGGGGAGATTCCAGCTGACATGAGAGTGACATCTCGGTGACTTGTGCCTTCGTTCACCCCACACAGCTGCTGATCCGGTAAACGGTAACTTCCTTCATCCGTTAGCTGCCGGCTCTTAGTAGCATTTTAGCTAAGCATCAGTGAACTACAGACTGAAGCACGATGGATCCTGACCAACAGCTCAGAAACGTAAGTCACTTTCATGTTACGCAGTGGCAGCTTCATTGAGTTGGACTCGAGTGTGACGGTGAGTGTGCGTGCTTGTGTGTGTTGCAGCTGCGGGACTTCCTCCTGGTTTACAACCGCATGACTGAAATCTGCTTCCAGCGATGCAGCAGCAACTTCAACTACAGAAACCTCACCATGGACGAGGTAAGAGGACTGCAAGTCAGAGATACACATCTGCAAACTCTGAGTGTGACAGATCTGAGCATAGATAGATAGATCAAAAATCTAATCTGCCAAGAGGGAGTGTGCAAACTATTTTCCATCTATGTAATATCTGCACATGCTCATCCTTTGCAGGCGGCATATTCCAAAATAATGCCATCTTGTGCGTCACCTCACCACCTCCAACCAGGGCCTCGTGTCTTGTAGGAGGTGTTAAATCTTGAGTCAAATCTGCAGCATAGTGAGTTATTGAAAGTGAAGTTCCACTTTGAAAACAACAAAAGTGTCACTTCAATCAGAACAGATTTACTTAGAGTTAGGCATCGAACGACACACAAGTTCATGAAAGCACAGAGCACATGAAAGGACAGTCGTCTATGAGCTTATGTGACCACGATGAGTTTAGAGCTCTCAGACCCCTGACTGTACAAAGAATGGATGTTGTGTCACTCATAGGTTTCTGAACAGCTGTTTATTCCATCCATGACAGCAGTGGGCATGAATGACTTCCTGTAGCGGTCCTTGTGACCATGGAGTTGCAGGTTGTTTGATCAGTAGGTCATGTAGGGGATGTGAGCTATTGTCTATTATCTTGAGATGTTTTTTTGCATCCTTCTTTACGTGTTGTGTGGAACATCATTGTATGCTGTAATTTTCATCCAAACCATGAAATTCATTGTACACCATATGTGGTCAAGGGGCCGGGGTGTCCACATACTTGAGGCCATGTAGTGTATCACAAACACTGTAGTTACTCATCACCTCTGACTGTTGTTTGTTCAGGAGAGCTGTGTGGACAACTGCGCGGGGAAGCTGATCCGCTCCAATCACCGTCTGATGGGCACCTATGTGCAGCTGATGCCTCGGATGGTGCAGCGGCGGATGGAGGAGTTGGAGAGCAAGGCTGCGGAAAATGCCAAGGCAGCAGAGGCAGCTGCTGCTGCAAATGCGGGGCCTCCTGCCCTACCCATCACCTCATCTCCGCCCCCAGAAGTACCTCCACCGTTACCTTCCTCAGTGACTGATGTCGGACCAGAGGCCCACGGCTCATTTTTAAAGCCAGCTGGATTAGATATTCCAGTTGATCCACTGTCCATAAATGGGACAGATGTCAAATTATCGGCTGCCACAGCGCTTACACCTGCGGCTGAAGCAGTAAAACCGTCAGTGTTTAATGACGCTGGCAATGGACCGTCTTCTACTGCAGGCTTTCCTCAGGCGCCGATGGCTGGTGCACAAATTGAGTTTAAACCAGCTTTATCAGCAGATGTGCCTGTGCCAACAATAGCTGCACCTACAGTGTCTAAACCCACGGAGAGCCCATCAGGCCACGAGAGAGGGTCAGAGCTTCCGCCACCACCAAGCCAGTAACAATGCCCAGGCTTGATCTGTCTGGGGCGGGAAAACTGTTACCGATATGTCCCTGATTCCAACAACAATCAACCCACATCTGATGAGGAACTCATCACTGGCAGTCAGAAATGTTAGATGATTAATAGATTGACTTAAATTCTAAAATAACATTTCAAAAACTATATATGATGAACTTATATATGATATTATTATGTCATTTAACTCTCAAATGTGAGCTCTAGCTGTTTCTGTTTTCATATTGTAAATCTTTGAATTTTTAACTTCATTATTACTCAACAGTAACTATATCAAGACATTCATGAGATGAGATGAAAATGATCTTAAATCTCAGCTTTAGTTCCCTGTGACTCCACCATGATTTGAAAAGCAATTATTCATATACATAGTATATAGACATTTCTGAGGCGGAACAAAAACAGATATGCAGACGTCCAAATCCTGTATGTAAATGTAATGTTTGTGGTAAGAAGCAAAAACAAGAAGGAAGTTGATCTGTGTGTGTGTGTGTGTGTGTGTGTGTGTGTGTGTGTGTGTGTGTGTGTGTGTGTGTGTGTGTGTGTGCGTGTGTGTGCGTGTGTGTGTGTGTGTATGTGTGTGAGTGTGTGATTTCTTTCAGTGGTATTTCTTCTCCTGATTATATTTGGACTTCAGTTTGGACTCTCAGGAGCCTGGAGTGCTCAGTCTGACACCCTTAACACTCTTAGTCATAATGATAATTGTTTTGTATGGTGACACACTAAACGCAGAAATAAAGATCATCTTCAGTAATAAAAACCTGAATATTCATTGTTTTTTGTGTGTGTTTTCTTTATTTTAAATGCACCATTTACAACCTCCTGCTTCCAGATGTCCAAAATGCAGTTTGTGTTGTGGTGTACTCTACGTGCTTTGTGGGTGAAAATTTAGTTCATGAACTTTGTCACATGTCATCACCTCTAATTCTTTCCTGAGATCATTTCCTGTCAGTGCACAGAACACACAAAGTACGCTCACTAATGTACTAATCAAGCAGCAAAGCAATGATAAGCGATCTAAAAACATTTCTCAGAGTCAGCCAATAAGATCTACGATCACTGCTTCAGTTTTATCAATTATTTTTTTTATCATTGTATTTCAACACAGAAATACAATGAAATGTGCTGGATGAGAAAAACTCAATTCAGCATTAAGAGCGCATAAAATAAGAAATAACATCAACTAAAATGAATGATTTAAATAAAAAATATAACAGTGAAAATACGAAAACAGGGATTATGTACAGTGTATACATAGCTATTGCGGAATATCATTATAGAAATGTAATAAGTATTAATTTACTCAGTTACACACTTATACTCACTTATACAGTACATGATGGGTTTTTCATTTGATTTTTTTGACTTTTTTTTTTTTAGTTGCAGATTGCAACCAACTGAATAGCCCTCGCTTCAGCCTCACCTTCAAAACATGTAAGAGAAACTAAGATGGCTGTGAAACTCACAAAATTGTGAAAGGCCTTATCTGGAGCCAGTGTTTGGTTTGTCTGTTCTGGGCTAGAAACATGCAGTGCAACATGACAGACTCCATGGAAGAGGACAGGCATTATCTGTAGCTATAAAAGATGCATTGCACTAATTACACTAATTAAAAATATACATATGAATATAATATTCCATTTCTGAAAATAGATCCCCATAAATCTTACACACTGGACCTTTAATATTACCGTTGAATTAATATGTTGCATTTTACCGCTGCAGCTGTTCACGATTGCGGTAATTTAACTACTTCACACACTGTTAGTTTAATCTTAAGCAATGCATCATATTCTTTCAAATCATCTTTGGAGTGTTGCTGTCCTGTCAGAACCACGATCCTACAAAAGTGAACTTCTCATAAGCGCAGAAGAAAAACTACTTTCAGTTTTGTAATGATGCATTTTCCAACTAATCCAGGGTTGTTTTTTATAAACAGTTTATTTAATTCTAGGAGATTTTTCTCTTATACTTAATCCTCCAGTTTATGAAAAAATGATCAGATTTGCAGATACATGGTTTTCACTGGGCCGGAAGGGTTTATTGGCCAGTGAATGAAAGGGAATTTAAAAAGAAAACATCCTCCTTCTCTTTACCTGACCTTGGTATTTTATTTTCGGCCTTGTTGGGTGTAGCAGCATCATTGCATTTCCTCCAGCAGGGGTCGTTGTTTTTGTGAGTGTCCCGGGACGGAGCTGCCAGTAGCAGAGCTCCTCTAACTTCTCACCAGTAGCCCACATCAGCTCTGAGGAGCGGGGCGTGGACTCAGTCCGACTGTTCTGCTCCAGAGTCTGAGGAGACGACCGAAAAAAAAAGAAGAAGCGGACCAGAAACCGATCGATTCACAGCTGGTAAGAGTTTTTTCGTTTTGTTTTTTTTTATGTTGAATAGTTTAGTTTCCTGTGTGGTTGGGGTGGATGGATGTCCAGCTTTGACTTTTGAACTTTTGAACAATAGATTTTAAAGTGATCCAACAGGCCAGCCCGTCCGAGTCCACAGAGGAGGATAAAGCGGAGGGGAAGTGTGGGAATACACATATTTATACTTCATTTCGCTAAAGTCTTCTGTCTGTTTGTGTTTATTTGTACAGCTGATTGTCTCAATGTTGTATTTAACTAACAGTATCAAAGTAACTGACTTAAATATTGGTCTGCTGTTAAGATAAACCTTTGGAAATATGCTTGAAAGTCAAATTATGAAGTCCAGCCAGGCTTCATCTGAGGGGATTGTGTTTTTCACATCACATTATGGACAGAAGTGAACCTACTGTAGGCTCAGAAGACACTGAGTGGTGTCTACTGGAAGATGTACAGTGTATGGCAAAAGAATGTAGACAATAGAATCTGAGAGGAAGCAAAACAAATTCATAAGGAGTCTTTGTTTCACACCTTTTTTTCCCCAGGCTACATGTTCCTGATCTCCAAACTTTTTCAAGGAGTGTACAGCGAAGAGAGGCAGCCTACAGCATAACCATGGATGACATCTTCACACAGTGTCGAGAAGGGAACTCCGTGGCCGTTCGCCTGTGGTTGGACAACACAGAGAATGACCTCAACTTGGGGTGAGCGGATCCGTCTGCACACGCCTCACTCGCGAAATGACTGCAGCGGCACCTTCAGTCTTCTCCTGAGTGTCAGACTGTAGCTGGAGTGTGTAAAGTCTGTGCAGCCTACGAATGATTGGAGTTTATGACAAACCTACCACATTTGGTATGGTGGGTGAGGTGATTCTGTGCTGGTGTGTGTGTGCATGCAAATGGATCCATTAGAAGTGGTGAAATAGTTTCCATATTGTGCAGCTCCACATGCTGTTGAGCATCACTCACTTTTGGGAATTCCAGTCCAGGTTTTTTTTTCCATTTTGTTCCTGGATTTCTCTCCTTATGATGTCATCCCCAAAAACTGCATGCGTGTGTGTGTGAGGAGGTGGCGCAGTGACATAAATGACTCATGCTACAGAATATAGTCTAAAACTCTAACCTACACTGGACTGAAAAGCACCGACCGACTTTAGATTATAGTGCTGGGACAAAATAACCACTTTGGAAACGTCACCCTGTTGTCTGGAATCATTTCTGACATCTTGCATATTAAAAAATAACAACTTTATATAAAATATAACTGGTGGATGACTTTATAGTGGTCATGGGTTGTAGCTCTATTACATTTTTTAAATTGCATAAGTGTTACAGAGCACTTCTGCCTGTTTACATAATTCCCCTCACTGGAAAGGAGCTAGAAGACCTCACTGCGAAAGACCTTGGTTATCTCATTCTTGGGCCAGGCCATATATGTGCAGTTTGTTGACGTTGAGGGCTGCCAAGCTTCTAGCCAACCGCACAACAGCCAAGACCATTTCCTCTGTTCAACTCCATACAGGGCCAGGCCCCCTCACTGACAGAGCGTCTTAGGCAGCTCCGCGTAAACATCTCAGAGAGCAGTCATTATGCTGGAGGCCCTTTTTACTCTGAAGAGGCTCGACTGTGTGACATTTTTTTTCCTCCAATAATGTGTGATCAGTCTTATATATTGGTGGGGAAATATGTTGCTCAGATGCTTCTCCTCTCTGTCTGTGATGTAAAAAGTTAGAAAGGGAAGAGGAAGTCCACTGAGACAAACATTAATGTCATTTCATATCTCCCCCGGGAGCTGCGCATGTATTTGAGCGAGTGACACAGGAAGACACAGGGAAAAAGAAAAAAAGGAAAGAGAGAGAGAGAATGTGTAGCTGAAGATTCCACTGTGTATTTTCCGCTCTGTCATTCCTGAGTTTTTTTTTTCCCTCTCTGTTACTTTTTATAGCACGCAGGGTTGGTCAGACTCTGAACTATCTGTCCACAGTGCTGCCTCAGACAGAATGTGATTAACTGTTATTTCACTTCTGTGTGAGCTAGTAATGCAGCTATTTCCTACAGGCAATACAAGCCCTCCTGAGGTTTATTGTTGAATAGAGTGCAGAGTTTGTGGCTTTGCAGGGAGTTGCGAGAAGCCCCAGCAGCTGCCTTTGGAGGGGGGGGTCAACTAACGCAAAGAGAGTCGCTTGGGTGGGTGAAGGGGCCAATCACACGTAGGTGATAGCTTGGCTCCTTGTAGACTGTAGCGGCGCTATGTACACTCTCTGTGTGTTCGCGTCTTCACGTATGTTTAGCAGGCATTCCAGTTTGCACAGACATATTTATCACCAGGCCAGCCGTCAGATGGGTTTTAGGTTTTAGGCCGGCAGTGAGGAAGCATGTGCTTAAGTCTAAATAAAGACTGGTTGGTAGTGGGTGTGGGAACCTGTGTGGCTGTGTATCACAGAGAAAACCACATAGTATGATTGTATTTAGTCAGCTGGTGTATTCTCAGAGTTGTTAGGACAGCATCAGCACCTCCCCCTGTTTCAAGGGAACAAGTGCATCTTATAAAAATATTCTAATTAAACTTAAACGTGTCGTTTTAGTGATGACCACGGCTTCAGCCCCCTCCACTGGGCATGCAGGGAAGGGAGGAGCGGCGTCGTTGACATGCTCATCATGAGAGGGGCTCGTATTAACGTGATGAACCGTGGAGACGACACCCCGCTGCATCTCGCCTCAAGTCACGGACACAGAGACATCGTGGCTAAGGTACACACACTCAGACATAGTGTGGTTACAGCTGAACCTGGTGTGTACGTTGTTTACACTGAATATTTTGTTCACTCATTTTTTTTCGCTTTATGACCTTCACATGACAGCTGATTCAGTGCAAAGCTGACCCCAATACTGTCAACGAGCATGGAAACACACCGCTCCACTACGCCTGCTTCTGGGGCCAAGATGAAGTGGCAGAGGTACTATGTGTTAGCTGATAAGGCCCTCTTCTGGGGAGAAACAACCACTACATATCATTGCTTTTACATTCAAAAACCTATTCCTAAAATCTCATCTGTGCATAACGTAGTTTAACCCCCTCTCTTCTTTTTTAGGACTTGGTAGCCAGTGGTGCCCAAGTGTGTGTATGTAACAGGTATGGACAGACACCTCTGGACAAAGCCAAGCCTCACCTAAGACAGCTGCTTCAAGGTCAGGAGTTATTTGTGGGCATTGTAAGATCTCAGCAGGTTATTTCCTACACCTTTATGTTGGCAATCAATTTATTTTTGTGTTGTTACTTCTGTTTCTAGAGAAGGCAGAGAAAATGGGCCAGAGTATGACCAAAGTTCCCTATAAGGAAACTTTCTGGAAGGGCACCATGCGAACACGACCTCGTGAGTAACATCCACGACATAAAAAGGCAAAAAGAAACATCATATCAGACCAGGACGTTTGTTTGATTATTCATGTCATATTTCAGGTAATGGTACCCTCAACAAGCAGGCTGGCATTGATTATAAGCAGCTTTCGCTCCTGGCAAAGATCAATGAGAACCAGTCCGGAGAGGTCAGTTGCACTTGCAATGCCGTATCAAACTTTTTCGCTATTTTACAACTCTCCAGTTGTTTAATCGACTTTGCGCTGTGTCTGCAGTTATGGCAGGGTCGGTGGCAGGGAGACGAGATTATAGTGAAGGTGCTGCAGGTGAGAGACTGGACCACCAGGAAGAGCAGAGACTTCAACGAGGAACATCCGAAACTCAGGTAACTCACACACCAGTGTTTGGTTGTGGTGTCTGCACGTAGAATGGAGATAGCAGGGCTCATTTAGTTCAATAGTCTATGAACATTTTGACTGACTCCCATCCTGGTAAACACAGTGCTAATGTGCAGATAGATTTGAGTGATTGGTGGCTTCTTGTGCAACAAGAGGAGTTTTTATTTTGAGGTCAAGGAAATGGGTTTCAGTTGGTGCTGTGGTGCAATGGTTGTTGGCAGCTGTTTAAGTTGTGATGTGTTCTGCTCTCCAGTGTGAAAAACAAATTCCACAAACCTCCTCTCATCACAGTAAACACGAAATGCACTACAACATAAAATCTGAAGTGTGTACCGACAATATCTGCAAGAAGTCAGCCAAAAGTCAGCTGGTACGAGCATGTTGAGACAGGTTGAGCAGAGCCCCCCCAAAAGGACCTCTGCCTTCAGTGAATCACTGTTGACATATTTATGGCTCTTACGTGCATATCCAAGAGGAGCAACTCAGAAGCATGTATTTACACAGAAATCGACTATCTGCATCTAATTAATCCAAATAAATCGCAGAATAAAATAACTTCACGTTGAACGCTTCATCAAACAAGCAAAACAACATAAAGGAAAGCATATTAGCATATTACCTAACTTATTATTACCGCCGGCTTCGCAGAAAAAACTCACAACAAAACCTTAATAGGACAAAAATGAGAGGAACCTTTGAACAGGCCAATTTAAAGAATGTGAGCGAGTGTGCAATTGGAAGAAGTTGGCAGCGTGCTTTCATGTTGGCTTCAGTTCTCGCTCTCTTTCAGGAATCACAGCAAACATTAAAGTGCTTGGGACGAGCGTGCTGAAAAATTCAGTGGCAACATATCATCTGACATGCATTGCTAAAATGAAAGAGCCTCAGCTAATAAAGAGTAAAACTGCAGCCGAGTTTGACCTCAAAGGGCCACAGATGATTCATTCCATGTGTGTTTTTTTTTAATTGAGTTTCCTCCCAATTTGCATTCCAATTTGTTCATTCTTAATCAAGTGAGAAAAACCTCCGACCTCCTTCTTTGTTTGTTAAAATGACATTCTCTTGTTCTCTCTCTCTTTCTGTTGTGTCTCCATAGGATCTTTTCTCATCCAAACATTCTGCCTGTTCTCGGGGCCTGTCAGGCACCTCCATCACCTCACCCTATCATCATTACCCACTACATGCCATACGGATCCCTCTTCAACATACTCCACCAGGGCACTAGTGAGTCATTTGCATTCATGTATCAAATAAAAAATTGCTAATGTGCATTCAAAGCTACAAAGATGAGGATCACTGCTGTACCTTTAGGTGGAGAACATCACACACCCATCTTCACACTCTTCCTTTGTCCTTGTTATCTTCTCTTTCCTCCTTCTCAGCTCTGGTGGTGGACCAAAGCCAGGCAGTAAAGTTTGCATTGGACATTGCCAGCGGCATGGCTTTCCTCCACACCTTAGAACCAATGGTTTCACGGCTTTATCTCAACAGTAAGCATGTCATGGTAAGACACCGTTCTATTGTCTTTGACCTAAAAGATTTGAGTCTGTTACAGGACTCCAGATGTTTGATGTTGTTGTTCATTTGCAGATTGATGAGGACATGACAGCCAGAATAAGCATGGCAGATGCTAAGTTCTCCTTCCAGTGTCCTGGTCGTATGTACTCTCCAGCATGGATGGCCCCTGAAGGTATTCATTTCTTTTTTTTCTTCCGCCTACTTCGTCTTCCATAAGGCCTCTTTAGACTTTATGAGTCATTCAGTACGGAACACACAGTACTGTATAATTTAATCTCAGTTCAGCTGTAGTCATGCTCTTCATCTGGTGTGTTGCCTATGTTACAAAATACAAACAAACTCTGAGTAACCCCACTATGTTTCTGCTTTTTCTTGTCCCTTGTTTGTTTCCAGCCCTGCAGAAGAGGCCCGAGGACATAAACAGGAGATCTGCTGATATGTGGAGCTTCTCTGTGTTACTGTGGGAGCTGGTTACCAGGGAGGTCCCCTTTGCTGACCTCTCACACATGGAGATAGGCATGAAGGTACCTAGCCGCAAGTCTTTATCCTCACACATACTTATACTGTACATTCACCTCAACATCTCACGCAAACAACATGCCTGCAAAACATCCCATGGTTTTTACAGGTTTCTATGTTCATAGCAAGTTTGTTTCTCCTCCTTGTTGCGCAGGTGGCTCTCGAAGGTCTCCGGCCAACCATTCCTCCGGGCATTTCACCTCATATCTGTAAGCTTATGAGGCTCTGCATGAATGAAGACCCAGCCAAGAGACCCAAGTTTGACATGATCGTCCCCATCCTGGAAAAGATGCAAGACAAGTGAATGCATTCGCATTCGATTTGTACACTCCTGTTATAGCTTTTTTTTTTTTTTTTTTTATCATCAAACCACTCTGTATCTTCACTTAAATCATGTATCTGCTAAGCCACTGTAAATAATGTCAAAGACCACTTCAGCTACACAATTCAAACAATAAGTATTATATTGCTTTTCTTGTATAATTTAAATTTGAGGTATAAATGTTCTTTAGCCTGACTATGTTGCTCTTTTATGGAAATCTGTTCACTGAAAACACTGGCAAACCTTTTGATCCAGTGTATGTTACATTCAGTGAGGAGTCAGACAGAAACAGATCCAAATAAATGTGTATAGAAACAATACTTTTATACATGTTAGCGAAAACCAATGCAATAAATGTTTTATATTTATGACAAACACTTGTTCTCTCATTTTGAGGCATTGTCTTCCGTTTGTGGGTCTTTGGGGTTACCAGATATGATCTGGCGCAAACACAGCGTGCTGCAGCCATGGTAGCGAGTAAAGGAAGTGAATTAATGGAGATAACGTTAGATTCTGCCCGACCTAAAAAGCTCTATGACCAGACATGTGGTAAGACACAAATAAAGATGAAGACAGCTTAGAGCCCAGAGAGATTGTTCTATATTTCACTATTATTTCACTATATATTTAATCATTTTAAAATCATTCCCAGTGTATCAAAACATGGAAAATAGAGTGATACATTTTGTATTTTAGATCATTTAAAGGGGACATATTATGTAAAAATCACTTTTCCAGCTCTTCTACACCAATAATACCTTTCATTAACTGTATTTGGCCTTCAATCAATTTTTGGCAGGTGAAAATGCCTATTTTGTGTTGTAATGGTCCTTTAAAAGAATTTCAAGCTGTCCTGTGAGCTCTAGTGTTTATATTATGAAGCTCCAGAATGAGATCAAGTCATATTTTGGGAAAAATCACCTTTGAGTAACTATACTATGCCTTCAATCAATTTTTGACAGGTGAAAACTGACTGAAAATTGCAAAACACATCCAAACATGGGAAGCAAATGCTATGTAGGGCCCAGATCAGATAAAAAAACAATGCAGAGTCACGAGGATCATTGCAAAAGTTATCATATCTTTATTGAAAACCCACCAATAAATCATATTCATTATAGTCTAATTTCCAAAGACAGGGCTAAACAAAGTCATCAGACATACCAAGCACACAGAGACATGTCTATCACGTAATTGCCATGTCTGATTTCGCTACAAAATACACTTCTTTTGGCCACAACAATTACGTACAACAAACGTTAAACTTTGGAAGACACGTACCTTTGCTATAATTACATTATAATACAGTTGTGTGTATCTGCATATTATGACCGTTTAATCCAGAGAAAAGCAGACGTTTTTGCGCTACCGCTCAACGGGCTGCTGTGCGTGCTCCTGCGGCCGGAAATCAGATTCTGGCAGACAATCACTTTTTATTTTTGTACTCAAGCCTGTTTTTTTCTTAAACTGTTGCATTGCGACAGATCATCTGAAAAGGTTAGGAATCTCTCCCTCAGAGTTTGACAAAATAGGTGCCCCTAAACAGCATCTTGCAATTGGGTCCCCAAACAGCTAGAAACGGCCCTGTTCAGTGCCTTCAGTCTGGCAACCCACATGACTTTTAAGACTGAGGAGGAGGGGGAGATGACGCTCTAATATTTAGAATGTGGGCTGCAGTACCCATTTTAACCGCTAGCTGTCAGTGTTGCTGCTAAACATTGCTCCTTTAATTTGGGTGTCACATGGGAATGGGTATAACCAAAGATATATAACCATCTCTGGTATAACCTGGGTGTATAACTGTTTTATACTGTCAGTGTTGTTCATGACTGCTGTGATAAAGTGTTTATGGACTAAGCTTCTGTGCAGCTCGTTGGTCAACACAACAAAACATAAAGTATGCAAGTCAGAAAAACAGAATCCCTCTGTCACAACTAAACGACTACTAATCGACTAATCGATAACTCTTCATGTAGTTTGTGTTGCAAGTTGTTCAGAGGGAAGAAAGAAAAAAATAAAACACTTCACGTCACGTGATCAGTCAGCTGATTCTCTGTGCCTTCCACAAGCCGGAGTGGTGAGACTCTTCCACCATAACAAGTGCTGTGCTGCACACACACAGGAGTGACCGGTCGACTTTGTTTCGGTACACTTTGTGGAAGTGGAAGCGGGGCTGTGTTGGTTCTCCTGGGCTGTCTGTGTTCACCACACCGCGGGAAGAAGAAGACGACGACGGCGACTTTTTCTAAGGTACCGCAGCAAAAGAGCAGCTAGCTGGCTAATTTGTTGGCCGACTGTTGCAGAGTTTCGTGTCGATTTCTGCCCCCCCTTCATACGTGTTTGCGGGTGTGTGTGTGTGTGAGTCACTTGTTCACAACTTGAGGTGTTAAATAACACCGCAGAGTGTGACTTCCTTGACGGTTTGTTCTCGTCCTCCAACAGAGGCTGCTGACAAACAGTCCTCGGAGGACACCCACTCTGCCAGAACGATGAGGCTCCCCACCCTGCCGCCCTCCTTTGGGCTCCTAACCTGCAGCCTGCTCTTCATGTTCCCGCTGTTTGCCTCCTGTTTTCCGGCGCAGACCTCAAAGCAGCCCAGGCTGCTGTTCATGGAGAAGTTTAACCGGCCGGGGGTCGGATTTAACTGGAGAAATGTCACCTGCCCCGTGTGCAAAGCTGTCTTCACCATCCTTGATATCGCCCTTCTGGTAATGTGTGAACATGTTTCTTATTGCTGGTGTAGTGTAGTGCTGAACAATGTCACCTAAAGTGCACACCATCTACAGATGTATGGTTAGAAATCAACTTTAATTCCATAGAATGAAGTAGAGAAAAGCAACCAACAGCATTGAATTACATGTTAATGTTTATTTAATCAACCAGTTAGTCCACAATCAAGTATGTGCAGATCTCTGGCTGTATTATTTTAAGTGCACTTTATTTTACCTTAGACACCGGTGTTACAATCCTAACTCTGTGGGTGTCCGTCCTGTGTTTCATATCTGCTCCAAACAGGTTCATCCTTTGTCTTATTTTACACCCTGACTCCGAGTTTCAAGAAAATCAGGCTACTAGTTTTTCTGCAATCCTGCTGATAAATCTTAAAGGAACTCTTGTGCTTCATTTTGTAACTCCTGCATACTTTTGCAGTAAACGATACGCTTTTCTCGAAACTAGAGTCACGCCACAGCCTCCAAAATAAAGTTGAATCAACCCCGTCTTAAAGCGTCCCTGAACTAAAAACAAAAACTGAACATTCTAACCTTCGTGGAGGTTGGAGTCAAGATATACTGTAGTATAAACACGACCCTGATAAATGGAAGGGTAACTTTAAAAGGAACAAAAAACATTGTGTTGTCGCCCTCTTCTCTTTGTTTAGTTTATAGCCAGAAAGATTTATTTTCTGACTTCCTGGACTAAACAGTGGGCTAAATGGTTGCATGAACGTCCAGTTACTATATTCAGATCGTATTTAATTCAAGTGAACTCCATCTTTACTGTGAATAACTTGCAAACATTCAAACAAATGTGGCATGTGACACTGAAGTTCCAGTTCTTCTTCCCCTCCCAAAAATCCCATCTATTCTTATATTTCCTGGTGTTTATAGCTGATTTAGCATAAAACCATGCTTAAGACATCCTGATCATATGGTCTCTGTTGAAATCAAGTGCTCCTGGCTCCAGCTGTTGACCTCAAAAACACAATTTCAGACTCATTTTTATTGTTCAAATCAAAGGAGTGACTTGTAGGCTAATAAAGCGATTTGTGCATAATGTCAAGCCTTATTTTGTGGTCTGTAAATGCGGACTTTAAACTAATTTTTTAAGGAAGTATGAGGTTTTGACATCAGTGAAGTGTTTTCACACCTCTTCTCTAATCCTCTTCTGCCTGTTGCCTCTCCTAGAGCGACGTAAATGAAGAGCGAGTGGCTCGCGCCGTAGGTGAGGCGTGCGTCCGTCTCCATCTGGCCGATGAACAAGTGTGTCGACAGATAACTGAGTTGTTCAGGAAAGACTTTATCCGGGCTCTGCAGGAGTCCTTACTTTGGCCCTCTGAAGCGTGTGCCGTGCTGGTGGGCCCTTCCTGTGGCAAATTTGACATCTACGCACCCTGGAACATCACCTTGCCAAAGGTCCCCAAGCCCCCTGTTGTACCACCTTCTCTACCCAAACCTGGTTCTCCACAGAGCAAGGTCCTGTTTCTGACTGACATCCACTGGGACAATGTAAGTGTTAGTAAGTTTTTGTAGTGCCTCAGAGTTTCTCACAAATGCAGACTTATCTTGACAGTCAACAGTATAAATCAAAGTCTTTGTGTTCAGGTCAAAGGGTTGACGTTAATGATTTACCTGAAAGAAATGTTGCAGTTTTCCCAGGAAATTTGGAATGACTAACCAGAAAAGAGCATGATGATTTTAAAAATTCTATCACCACCGACAGGAGTATGAAGCCGGCAGCGCCGCTGACTGCAAGGACCCTCTGTGTTGCCGTAAAGACTCGGGCTCTCCCAAATGGAGGCGCAGGGAGGCCGGGTACTGGGGAACCTACAGTAAGTGTGACCTGCCTCTACGGACGGTGGAGAGCCTCCTTGCAAATGCCGCCTCAGCTGGACCCTGGGACTGGGTGTACTGGACCGGAGACATACCAGCACACAATGTTTGGTCTCAGACCAGGAAACAGCAGCTGTCAGAGCTTACAGTCATCTCAAGGCTCATCCACAAGTAACTTTTCCTTTTTAACTTTGAGTTCTTTGACATAAGATACAAACGTAATTGCTCCTGTATTCACACGTAAAATTGTGGATATGTAGTCGAGGTATTACTGCAGATTCACTCAGCTGTCAGAGTAGTTTTTAATAGAATAACTTCACAGCAGCTATTGAACTTCCTGGATAATGCAGTTGCTCTGATTTAACTCTTGACTCAAAACATATTCATATCACATTTTTTTTTTGCTGCTTTGATCACTTGTTTGTCATGTGTAACCTGGAATTGATCCAAACAGCTATCAGCTCATCTCCTCCTCTTATCTCCTGTCCAGACACCTGGGACCTAATGTGACAGTTTACCCAGCTATAGGGAACCACGAGAGCACGCCAGTGAACAGCTTCCCACCGCCCTTTGTTCATGGCAACAGATCCTGTGCCTGGCTGTACGATACAATGGCAGAGGAATGGGCGCCGTGGTTACCGGAGCAAGCTTTAAAGACCTTGAGGTTTTTTGATATTCGTGTTTTTATCATATCTAAATATGTATTGTATGTTCAGGCTCATGTGCACACCAGGCCACCCTGTAGATAAAGACATAACTGCAAACATCTTAAATCCACTGGAAACCCCAAACCACAGAGGCCTCATGAACATAAAAAGTATGAGGAACTAGTTTAAATCCACATTTGAAAGTTTTTGTCAACTTTCCTGGTGTTTGGTTTGAGCTGAATGTGCTTATGTTCAGACATTTATTGTGCAAATAATTCTGCAAACCAATCATAAAAACTTCAAGTCACATCCCACAAAACAAAACCTCAGATCTTTGGTCAGAATCTGCATCAAAGCCAGAAGAGCTGAAATGAATTGACTCCGTTTAGTGTAATAAATAAACTCAAACTGTCAAAGGGAATATTCTTCCACCTGTTTTCATTATGAAATAGAAAAATAGAACCTTACACCTTCTGAATTTAAGCTTGTCACTAAGCTTAATTGCCTTGTTAACTCAACAAACCACTGTTCACAAACACACACTTTGTAACTCTGTTTTGATACTCTGGTAAAATGACTGTCAAAGGAGTCAGGTCTGCTGGCTCTAAAAGAGAGCATAGATAACCACTTCAGTTCCTCAGCTGTCTGACAGCAAAGTAAAGCGGTGAAAATATTCTAAATACATCTAAATGTATAATGTACACTTAGACTCATGTGCAAAATCAGCAGCAAAATTGGCTGTTTTTGAAAATTTCTGTTAGATATGAATATTTTCACTCTGATTTCTGTGGATGCTTCATGAGATGCTCAACTTTGATGTTATGCAGTTTTACTATTTAAAGCCATGTTTTTAGAGGCTTTAAAAGTAGGAACTGTGTTCATGTCAGATGTCTGTTCTTGCAGTTTCACTTTACAGTTCACATCTCTGAACAGAAGTGGTCACATTTGTCAAAACATTGTTCCCCATTTAAAGAGTTTAGACTTTCCCCCAGAGCCCATTTCGAGTCCTTCAACTGCATCCTTTGGGTGTCATTTCAGATACGGAGGGTTCTACTCAGTGGAGATTCAGCCCGGTCTTAGGGTGGTCTCTCTCAACATGAACTTCTGTGCTCGAGAAAACTTCTGGCTGATGGTGAACTCCACCGATCCCGCCAACCAGCTGCAGTGGCTCGTCCACATTCTCCAGGCCAGCGAGAACAAGGGAGAGAAGGTGAGCAGAGCAGCACAAACAAAAGTTAACGTTGGTTCAGTTTGGTCACTTGACAATAAAACACTCAGTGTGTTTTTAATGAGGCTCAGGTTCATGTTGCACAGCCACAGGCTTCACTATAGATGTGGATAACGACTGTATGGCTTTCTCGTTTTGCTTCCCTCTAGTCACCCTGGTGCAATAATAGTCCTCTACGTGGTGTCATTTCCTTCTTCATTTAGGTACATATCATTGGTCACATCCCACCTGGCCTGTGTCTCGGCAGCTGGAGCTGGAACTACTATCACATCGTCAACAGGTAGCTCCCGATCATTTAGTAGTGTGTAAAGACAGAAAGTGTGTGCGTCCTGTTGGCTTGCTGAGCGAAACACATGAAGTTCTGTACACTCAGCAGAGGTTTCAGACAATTCCATTTCCCCAATCTCACTTTATAAATACTACACGTCTATTGCAGCTGCTGTCTATTTTAGGTCTAGGTCCAGTGTGTAGGATTTAGTGGCATCTAGTGGTGAAGTTTCTGATTGCAACCAACTGAATCACCTTGTCTTATCCTCTCATTTCAAGCATGAAGGAGAAACTACAGTGGCCGTGAAACTTGTGAAAAACGATTAAGGTCCTGTGTAGAGCCAGTGTTTGGTTTGTCCCTTCTGGGTTGCTGTAGAAACAAAGTGGGTTAACATGGTGGACTCTGTGGAAGAGGACCCGCTCCCTCTATAGATATAAAAGGCTCATTCTAAGCTAACATATACATTATAATTGTTATTTTCAGGTGATTATACACTTGTGGAAACATAGTTATGAATAGATCCCCTTAAATCTTACACACTGGACTTTTTTAAGCGTAATGCCAGTACTTGGTCATCAACCCAGATCAGCAGTAATCTGTGCATAATGTACAGATGCTAATATAATCCAGTTATGTTGTTCACTTATTTCTAGTTTGTTTCACTTCTTCTTTTGTTTGCATGGCCAGATCTCTTTTGTGGTTTTGTAGGTCTGCTTTAGTTAATAAGTAATCTACTTGAAATTTTTTACATATATTTAAAGGTCAGTGTCCTTCCACTGCATGTGACTGCATTGACTTCTTGCAACCTACCAATTAGAATAGAGATGAGACAAGTTGTGTATAAAAAATATTTTTTTGTTTTCAGATATGAAAGTACGATTACTGGACAGTTTTTTGGTCACACACATCTGGACGAGTTCCAAATGTTTTATGACGAGGAGACCATGAGCCGCCCACTGGGAGTGGCTTTCATTGCTCCCAGTGTGACTACTTACGTTAATCTTAATCCAGGTGAGTTCTGCGTACCCAACATTCCAGAAGCAGCACACACTTCTTTTAAGAAAGTTAAATCATAATGTTTCTCTTCTCCAGGTTACAGAGTGTACTACGTGGATGGGAATTACAAAGGCAGCTCTCGGCTGGTGCTTGACCACGAAACCTACATCTTGAACCTCACCGAGGTAAACCACGGTCCAGGAGGGAAAAGTACGCCAGAACAAAACCCCAAATGGACACTGTTATACCGCGCCACCAAGACCTACGGTCTGACCAGCGTGTTCCCTTCTGACTACGACGGGCTGATCCGAGCGTTTATCAATGACGATCGGGTCTTCCGGAAGTTCTGGTACTTACAACACAAAGGACACGTGTCCGAGCCTTGCATGGAGACGTGCAAAACCACAATACTCTGCTTTCTGAAAAGTGGGCGTTACAATGAGCTGGAGCAGTGTGACCACTATAATGGTTTTGGAGGAAACTTAGTCCGGGCTGCCAGAAGCACCCTTTGTTGAATTGAGTGTCTGGGTGAGGGAATTAGCAATATGACCAAATATGAAATGGAGTTTATTTTTCCTGTTGCTGGTTGATCAGTGAGGATTGTTGCATTTGTTTGACATCAGAGATATCACTCGTTACTCTGACAGTTTATGTGGATTGTGTAAATCTGATGTTGAGAAAGAAGAGTTCAGCTATACCTTGTGTTCTAATGTTTTACAAAGACGTCTGATTGTGATTCGCAACATGCCTTGAGTTTGTCAACTGCTGTTTTGCAATGTTGTGTAAAGACTGTTTAAAAGTGTCCTGAAACATCCTGTTTGGCAGTTCTGTTGTACCGGGTGCCTTTTTATCAGGGAGAATTTTCAACTTTTAAACCTGTATAATGCTGTTCAGCTACAGGACAGCTTGATCCAAATATCCCATTTTTTTGTGTGTTAGTGTTGAGGAGTATCAGGATTGGCTTCACAACATCCCAAATCTTTAATCAGACAAGAATTTGATCAAATCCTTTCTTGTGACACGTGACAGAAAGTTTGAATTCAAATTGAGCTGATCCCACAATGCAATCTGAAGGTGGGCCACTTTCTTTGTCGAATCTGGTGGATTACCAGACCTCAGCTATCACTTCTCAGGTTGGAGCTTTGCAGAGAGTTGTCACGCCTTTCGCAGCATCTTGACTTAATTGACCGTCAGCTCCGTTATGGAGATTTAGGTCACCTTGTAAAGTATTTTCCTGAATGCGAAGCACCATCTGCCTCATGAAGAGGTCTCTTTAATGACTAATAGTATTTCCTAATGAGGTTTACTTACGTCTGCACTTTAATTATTTGTTTAATGTTTAGATTTGATCAAGTTTGACTGGAGTCGACGTGTGACGGCCAGGGGAAATGTTCTCAGATGTTGTTCTTTGCGATCTGCAGTGTAACTTTAGCATGACAAGTAATGCAACTTGTAAAATGAGCAATAATTGTAAATAAGTGCATAAATTATGAATAAAAGATGATCTGATACTTGATGTTTGTTGTGAGGGGAAAAATATTAAATGCAAACCTAAAAGTACATTTATTTTTGTGGTAATATATTTGTGAAATTTCTTAAAGGTGTACATTTAATCAGCTTTGTCTCCTAAGTGTCAACATTCATATCAAATTAAGATGTATAGCATATTTACAGATGTTTACAGCTCACTGCATTTATAATAATTCATGATTTCATAAACAAGTCAGACAGAAGAACAAGGTGGAGCCGTGCAACACAGCTTATTGAGCACATTTGCATGTATCTTTGGTGCTTTGTGTCATCGTGTTCCAGTAAACTGCTGTGTGGTTTACACTGTTGCCTCACTGAGCACATTTCCGTCTCATTCTCTCACTATATGGTCAAAACCACTCGTGCATATAGTGGCAGCAAGACATCAGGTGCAAATGTTTCCTCTGATTCTTTGACATTTTATTTAAGGACAACCGAAAGAGTCACCGTACATAGAGAGATCAGCTGATTCACTACAAGACATGACTAGCTCTCCACATATGCCTCATTAGAAATTTCAGTTTAAGTGCCACGTCAGTGACTTGGTCAGAGCTACACAGATCTACACAATATGACTCAGTGGAGGAGCCCACTGCATGCCACAACATTTGAACATGTCATTTTATGCCACTCATTCATTGAGTTAGTGTTCAATCTACCAATCCATCATTAACAGTCCAACTGTAACAAGCCATTTCATCATTTTTGTCTTTCTAAAGGACTTTTATTATGGTTCTGAGAAGTGCATAGTGACACCAAAATCCTCCTTGTACAGGTCCCAGGTCTTGGGTTTGTGTGGGTTGTCCAGCTCCTCCCTGGGTAGAAACAGCCTGCAGAGAGTTTAGAGGTCAGAGGTCACTTAATGTCAGAGCAGAACGTGAAACCTTTTGAGTCGACAAAAAAAACATACTTGTTATCCTCAACGAAGGAGGTGTTGAACCAGAAGTAGAACGGAACATCTTCGTATCCTTTTGGCAGACCCTAAAGTGAAAAATGAAATCGTAAAGATGAATTAGAGGACGACCACCAGCCTTCCTCGACACATGGAATTTAAAAAAGGTATAAATGCAGACACTCACAGCACTTGATTCAAACATGACCTTCACATCCCCTTCAACCACAGGCCCATTCTGCAGGCTGATGACTGCTGCGTTGCTGCCCACGTCGGGGAATACCTGAAAGACAGCACAAATGTGTTCATCACCTGTTCAACCAAACAATCTGTGTGACCTGATACGTGCATGTGTGACACTCACTGTGCAGTTCTCCTGTTTGGCGCACACACACTGGAATACCAGCTCTTTCTTCACAATTATCTTCACCTTGAGATCGCTGCCGTTACCTTTACCCACACCTGCGTAAGAGCGCGACAAAGCAGATATTCAGACAGGCACAAAGAGATATGTAAAGGGTTAAAGGTATGAATCATCTGCTGGTTTGGCGAGTTTTACCTGCTATGGAGTGGATGCGGATGCTCTTGATCCTGAGGCTTTTAGGTGGAGGCAGCTGTCTGTTGAACTTGCTCTTCATGATCTCGTAGTACCCCACGTACCGGCTCTGTGAATCACACACACACACACACACACACACACACACACACACACACACACACACACATCCATTTTAAGTCTCATATTCAGGACTGAGAAAAAATCTAATTCTATACAGTATACACTGCAGGCATACATATGTACAGTATGTGTCTATATATTAAATGAAACATACTGCATGTACAAAATATTATAATATATATATAATATTATATGCAGTATATACGGTAAATTATGAAACCAGATATTAGATGGTAACTGGAGCTATTCATTTTCAATGATGTTCTTCTCAATGTTAAAACAGATATGCCATTATATAAAAAGACTGACAGCTAATAACAGTGTGACTCCACACAGTTTTGTTTTTCACCACTGGGGGGCGCCAGTCTTCTATTAAATCATTAAATGACCATGCTGTGTCACCAAAGATTAAGGAAACAGGCTCTACTGAAATATGAGCTTCTTGACAACAACACTACACTCAGTGTGTTTCTTCTTTTGAAATTTGCCACACAGACTGGAAAGTCTGTTTGTGTTCAGTGTGATGCGGTCTGATCCCGCACACTGCCCGTGACGACACTGCAGGCTGAGATTCTGTTGTGACAGAGATGCTGGCCCACATCATTGTGATAAAGACATTGTAAAAGTCACTGACGCTACTGGGCTCGCACTGCGGGAGGCGGAGGCTGTTTTCTGGGGCAGAATGCACCGCAGTGTCGGTATGGAGGACTGGGCAGGTCGTAGTGAGTTTTTTTTACGTATAAATTTATCAATTATTAAGGACTGACTGGATCACAGCGACTTTTACCTCGGAATCTTATTATTATTTTACAGTGTAGACTGAAGTCAGACTGAAGTGTTTATTTATACATTTCTTTACAGTGCACTGTGAAATGACAATAAAGAGATGTTGAATCTTGAATCTTTTTTGGGGAGCTTTCAACTGTTTTGATTTTGACTGCAGTTCTAATGTTTAACCTCTAGATATCACTGTTACAAGTAGTTACCTATTGTTCCATTTCGTGTAGTCCTGAAATGGCAACACTTCTGAATAATTACGTCTATTAAAAACTTGTCTTTGTAATGTTGGACCCTGAGTATCTTGTTCTTACCTGAGAGGGAGTCTCCACTCCCTGAAACTTGGAGCTCCGACTCTTGTCTGTCCTCCTCTCACCAAAATACTCCAGACTGTCCTGGTGGACGTACAGAAACGAATGTAATGAAGCAGTCCTGTTTCAGAATATTTTGTTAGTTTGTTAACTCTTGCATGAACTCATCTCAGACGTACCTGTGCACTCTCAAACTGGTCACTGTCGATAAACCAGGTGCACACCATAGTACCTGTGCGACCTGTGAAAGCGAGCAGTAGCAGAGCAGTTTTACCTTGTCAGCACACATTTTCAAACATACACCAAACTCATGTCTTTGTACGACTCAGATTATTCATCAAATAGCAATGAAATGAGTAGGCATCACCTTTGCCTCCTTTACAGTGAATAGCAATGATGTTTTGGGGGTCAGCAGACATCCACTCCCTCACGCTGGCTGTGTATTTCAGCATGTCCCTGAAACAGATACAACAGATACAGTACAGCACACAATGATACAAACAGTGAGACAAGCTTTGCAAAAAATTGTACACCCTGTAATGACAGTTAGTGATGCGTCCAAGATGTATTACGGTGAAAGGTTTATTGAAGCTTGATCAAGGAGAATGGAGGATTTATCATTATGCTTGTCATGACATGATGCCGCCTCAATTCCCTCAGGATAATGTCACATACAGTGAGGTATTTGTAGTAGGTAGTTGGTCATTAGTCTACAATCAAGGAAATGTGTTGACCCTCAGTGATCCGACATCATTATCGAACTCTGAAGAGGCTCCTACGATATGTACCCATCAGTTGTGTCTAGAGACAGTCCTATCTGACCCTGGATAGGACTGAGACAGTCCTATCCTCTGACCTCGGTTACCATAGTAATGATCAATGAGTCAGTGTCCTCAAACAATCAAAGAAGTAACCTTGACCCTGTGTAACCCCACATGTGGCATGCCTGAACAGAAAACTCCCTCATGTATATGTTCTTAATACTTCCGTCCACATTTGATTGGTTAATCTGTTTGTCATCTTCCGTCATTATGGTTGGGTCAATATCATTACTTTAATAACACATGGCCTTTGTGCAGCAGAAAGTGGTTACTCACTCCAAAGAAGGGACGTTGTGGTCGTCAATGAACACCCGTTCAACCCGATAGTGGAAGAACTGCGGGTCGTAGCCTTTCTCACCTGAAAACAAACATGACATCGACGCGGTTTGTGCACATAGAAAGGAATGCGGTACATGTGATGGGAGGAGGTGCCAACTTACTGCACAGGTTGTAAACTTTATAGTGGCCTTCGTGTTTAGTGTCCAGGAACCTCGCCACCTCCTGCACAGAAAGACAGGGTGTGTTAGATGTGTAATTAGATTGAAACCATGCAGAGTGGCAATAGAGTTGGACTCATGCATGTTGAGCTGGATTTTAATGTGCATGTATCCAGATTGTTTCAGACTCACCTTGATTGGATTCCTGTAGAACGACTGCTTCCCGGAGGAGGGGAAAGACATGGCGATGACACGGTCTGGAGAAGTGGGCGAAGATCGCAAACAAATGCTTCATTTCTTAAAAGGGTGTTATTTTTAGTCAGCAATTTTAGATGCATTTATCCAAGTATGGTGTTTTTTGTGACAACTACCTGTGACATAGGTGAGGTCAAGGTCAAATCCATCCTTCTGATAACGCCGCTTATTCTCAGAAACCTAAGGACAATAACAAATGATCAGGAAGTAGTAGACATCTTCTTTACTTTACTACGTTAGGTGACGACCTTACCATCCTCCTGGTGACCTTCTCCAGCTCTTTCTTCTGAGCTGCCAGTCTAAAAACCCTCACCAGGATTATTATTCTCAGGAAACGAAGGAACGACACCACCCTGAGGAATGAATGAAAAATATATACTTCTGAATCACTGGACAAATGTTCACATCTTAAAGCTACATTTTAAATCATTTTGATGCTACGCTGACTTGTAATAAAGTGAATGGTGTCTCTATTATTCACATGTGGCACTAAGTCATACACCACCAACTATTTGACTGATTTTGGTGAAACTGGATCATATTTTATGGAGAAAATGTTTCTGGTTTTCCCTCTGATCCGGCTGCTCCGCCTCAACTCTCTGTGATTTACAGAGTCTCCTGATGGACAGTGAAGTTAACTGCTGCCAACTGTAGCTGCTGTTAGCCACTGTTAGCTCAGTTTGTTAGCTGTGTCACCTGGACTGTGAGCTCAGAGCAATTAGGGAGTGTTAGCGTTTGTGGCGTTTGGGACCACTGGGAAGAGGAGGTTTTCAGGCCTGGGGTGTGGGAGAATGCTGAGACAACCAGAACTGGGCAGATGGGTAATGTAACCAGGCTCAGCAGCCTCTATGGACATAATGACAGAGGTGAAGAGACCGAAGAGGATGCTGACGCAGGAGGCTCAGAAGAGAAAAGAAGAGAGTGAGCGAGCAAGACACCAGACAAGAGTAAATCTGGGACTGACTTTTAGTGGTTGGTGAGAGCTTGGAGAAATAAAAGGCTGAAAGACAGACGCCGAGCTGGGCTGACTGCTGTTGGACTAGTAAGTAATATTATATATAGTATTAGCTAATATTAGCTAGCTGCTATATATTGTGTTGTTGACCTAACAACAATGTTAACGTTGTTGACGTAATCAGAACAAATGCACGTGTACAGCTGTCCATATTCACCACAGTGGCATTACACTCTGAAACTGTGGGCCTGTATAACACTTTACATACTGTGGGGTTAGAAATCAATATTAGAATACTGATCAGTATTTTAAGATGTCAGTATATTCTCAATACAGCTTATGAATGCAAAATATTCAAGATTTTTTTTATGTCCACGGCAACATAGGGCAACACCTCCCAGTTATGGCAGGGAGGACACATAGGACAATAGACATCTATTTTGATCTATCTTGATCGTTCAGTCTGAGGTTAGACATTGTCAATGAATTACTTCCTCTTTATATGAAAAAAAAACTGTCTCACAATTTCACAATATCATTATGGAATAAATCCTCTGGCTCACCCACATTATTCCTGCACAGACCCTTGTAATACATTAACAGTAAACAGCTCCCAAAGGTAGTATTTGCAGTATTTAAAGGGTACATCTAAGCTGATCCACCGTTTTAAAAAGGTCCTAAACACCTGCACAGTTGTTTTCAATCAGCCTGGCTGGTTAGACCTATAGTCAGGCAGAGCTAATCCAGAAATGACACAATCTCACCAAACTTTCTGTGTGGACTAATAAGAAGGACACAGGTGTAAATGTTAGTTAAGCACAGTTTGTACAGTCTAATCAGGTTACATTAAATGAAAACACCCGTGTATGTGTCGAACATAACTGCATGAGCCATTTCTAGACACATTACACGTCAGTCAGCTTGGAATACACAGGGAAGGCGTGTACCTGGGGATGAGATTGGCTCCTGATAGGTCAGTGAAGGTGTAGATCATAGTGACCACCAGCGTGATTACGACAACACAGGCGTCTACGATGTTGAGCTTGGAGCTGAAGTAAACTTTGAACCTGAAAGTTAGTAAAACACATGTGATGATTAGCATGCTGCAGAGAAAGTCTGAGTAGTCTGAATCATGTTTCCAAAGACTAGCCCAATATATGCCATACATTTCCTGTCCAGTTTCCTCTTCACAACTTCCTGTTTAACAGCTAATCACTATTCATTTCTGCTGACACAGGACTCTGGGAACGTTTGCACAACTCTTTTAAACTTTTCTTGCTCTCACATTCTAGAGAAAGCAGTTGTGTAATGGTAACTGAAAACAACATTACCACACTGAATGTAGTTTACAGTATCTAACACAGTGTCAGCAAATAATTAACATGACTGAAGGCTGTAAGAAATATATAAAGATGCAGTGGATTGCATGAGTGATACTGCAGCCACACCTGATTTATAGTAAGACAATAACCACAAAGAGTTTACAAAGACTGGGAGACGTTAGTAGCGTGTGACTTCTTCCTCTCTCACTCACCCTTCCACATAGACCCGTAGGAGGACGTCGAGGAGAAAGAAGAAGGAGATGGTGAGGGACACGGCCTCTAAGGCATCTCCGACCCCTCTGCTCTTGGCCGGAAGCGCGAGGTCCACAATCACCAGCACGAAGTCAACGAATATCAGCACCACTCCAAATATGCTGCAGGAAAAAGACAGACGGCGTGGTCAAACACTGACGGGCAAGGGAAAAGACCATCATTAGCAATCATAGATGACTCACCGAAACCCAAAGGACATAACAAAAGGTGTTATCTTCTTCCGGATGTTGCTGCAAAGGAGAGAAGAATGTAATGATTTTTGAGTACTTCAAAATAAAGTGCATAAAGTATAAAAAACAAAAAGGTGTAGAAACTTACTGATACGTCGTGTCTGGTAGCACGCTCTCATCTTTTCCATCATCGATCTCCACTTTAGCATCCTCCATCTTTGCAATATTCCTAATATATAGATAGACACATGCATGAACATGATAAACATTGACAAATGGCACCATACTACATATGAAGTAAGAGCATCAGACAGATTAAATATTAATCTTTCTCACCCATTTACGCCTGAATCTTAAAAGGTCCAGTGTGTAGAATTTTAGAATTTGATATGAAAAGAAAGACGAATTTTGTCTCACAATTTCACAATATCATTATGGAATAAATCCTCTGGCTCACCCACATTATTCCTGCACAGACCCTTGTAATACATTAACAGTAAACAGCTCCCAAGGGTAGTATTTGCAGTATTTAAAGGGTACATCCAAGCTGATCCACCGTTTTAAAAGGTCCTAAACACCTGCACAGTTGTTTTCAATTACCCGGCTCTCTGTGCAGGAGATATACAAATTGTCCTTAACTAACTCCTGTTAGTTAAGGACAATTTGTATAGTCTAATCAGGTTATATATATAGATATAGATATACAGACACATACATAAACATTGACAAAAGGCACCATACTAGATATGAAGTAAGAGCATCAGACAGATTAAATATTAATCTTTCTCACCCATTCACACCTGAATCTGACCCTGGACTGAAATAGACAGAGGACATGTTGTGTGTGTCTTCCTCCTCACTTTGTTCTGAACTTGTAGTCTCTACAAATATGAAGTAGGAAAAATGATAACAGTTCAGTGTTATTCCAAAAGTAACAATGTAAAAAAAAAAGGCAGAAACGTTTGAACACTGTCGTCTTTTCACAAGAGAAACTTTTTATCATTCCACTTCTTATCAGCATCCAGGAGCTCATTAGAACCAGCTAATCACTTAACAACCAGCCAGTGCTCTGATAAGCAGGTGATGCAAAACCTACGAGCAAGAAATTAGCCATTTTGGAAAATTAATTTACGTGTCCAGAATTCATCTTTTTACCTCTGAGAAAAATGAAAACAACCAGCCGCTTCCTTCCCTCAGTCCCTTCCTCTCCTCGGACTGTTTGTTTAGCCGCTGACACCAAATTAGCACCCCAAACGAGCTAAAGTCTCCCCGCCGGCTTACCGTTAAGTCTGTCATCCGTGAAATGATACAGGAGTTTGTCTTGTGACTTCTCGTGAAGACAAAAAGGAAAAACGGTTCAAAGGTTAACCGGGCACTTTTTTTCTCTCCATCCACTATTCCTCATCGTGTTTTTTTGCAAACGTAGCGGTTTCGCACTTCCTGGAGCTCAGTACAAAAAAAAAGGGAAAAAAAAAAACGTTCAGTCTGTTTTTTTCTCGTTAGTCTCCTTGACTCATCTTTCCTCCTCAGACCACTTTCACACCGCAGCCTGACTGAGTTTGACCATAACCTTCCTCCAACTCTCACGGGACGTTTTAAACTAGTAGCGTTAGACTAAAAAGTGTGTCAGCAAGCTGCAGCAGGCTGCAGCAGTCCTCTCACATCTCCCTCCTCTCCTCTCTAACATCTGGTTTTCATTGAAAGTGCATTCCCAAACGCCAACTGTCCTGGTTAGTTTGAAGACTGAACGTAGCTGCAACGTATATATAATGTTATCATGACCACAAATTGTGTTGAACCTGAGGAAAGCATACATCAAACTTGAAAGACACTGCAAACAGAGGCATATAATTACTATTTTCAAAGTCATGGTAAAAAAAAAAAGTCACACACACAGGGCCGGTCCTAGGCTTTTAGTGGCCCTGAACAAAATTTCATTTTGGGGCTCCCAAAAACTCTTAGCAGTCAACAAATCGCATACATGATGAGACACACACACACAATATAGATGGACAAATCAATTCAAATCAAATCTCTTACTTTCTTTCTACAAACAGAAACATTATGTGAAGAGTAAATGCAGGGGGAAGGTCAGAAAGTCAGCCAAACAGAAGAGAGGGAGAGAGTTCTTACCTGATTATTTTGTTTGGATTAGTCAGGTTTTTCTCATTTATTATGTCAGAATTGCTGTGGGCACACATACTAACTTAAAGGTCCGGTGTGTAGAATTTAGTTGCATCTAGAGCTGTAATTGCTGCATTGCAATCACCCTCACCTTCCTAGTGTAAAGGAGAAACAACATTTGAAAGGCCCTATCTAGAGTTAATATTTAGTTTTTCTGTACTAGGCTACTGTAGAAACATTGTGGTTCAACATGGCGGCCTCCATGAAAGAGGACCCTCTCCCACTGTAAATATAAAAGGATAATTTTAGGCAATACAAATAAAAACATTCTTATTTTCAGGTTATTAAACATGCATGAAAACATAGTTCTGAATATTATATTCCATGTCTGGCTTATTCTGAAAATAAAGGCCCCAAGTCTCACACACAGCACCTTTAATATTTACTGAAGTCTACAAAGGCAGTTCATCTTCTGACACATTTCAGTCAAATGGATATATTAACCAGCAGTCCTGTCTAATCAATAAGAGCAAGGATAAATACTAAAGCATGATGATGATTTGCACACAGGACAATTAACATACATAATATTTTCAAGAAGGAGGGGCTCTGAGGTTTCACTTTTATTTGGCTTCAGATTTGTCATGTACACTTCAGGTTACAATCAGGCTACATTCATGATCTGATTGAGAATCATTATAAAGTTTCATTGTTCCCGTAGTCATAGTAACTCATGGTGCCAGAGGGGAGGGAGAAGCTGTTTACACAGATATACTCCAGACAAAGTGCAGACTGGAGTCATTGTTTCACACATGTAACACACAACAGGAGATACTCTGGGGCGGTGTTTAGCTCAGTTGGTAGAGCAGCCGCCCCATGTGCGAAGGCTGAGTCCTTGCTGCGGAAGCCCAGGGTTTGAATCCGACCTGTGGCTCTTTCCCGCATGTCATTCCCCATCTCTCTCTCTCTCTCCCCACATTCCTGTCACTCTTCAGCTGTCTCTATCAAAAATAAAGCTTGAAAAAGGCCAAAAAAAAAACAAAACAGGAGATTCTCTGTGTCAGACGTGTTCAAAACTTTACAAACCTCAAAATGACAACACAGGACACAGACAGCAGAGAGACAGACAGGACACAGACAGACAGACAAGCAGCACCGTACAGCAGTGAGTTCTTCAGACTATCAGAAGGAAAGAGACAAATCTGAATCTCTGAATGGACGTGTGACGTGAGAGTATAGATAGATAGATAGATAGATAGATAGATAGATAGATAGATAGATAGATAGATAGATAGATAGATAGATAGATAGATAGATAGATACTTTACTGATCCCGAAGGAAATTCAAGCATCCAGTAGCAGCATGCAAACATACATTGAACATATGTACATTAGAATTAACCTATAACACAGTATCCATACGTTAAAATTAACCTGAGATAGATCTACATTTAAATATGTACAGAGAAATTAAGAATGTGCCAGGGAATTAAACATTTGCATAGAAGATAAATATATTATATACATATTAACTACTATTATATTACATATTAACTGTGTTAAGAAGTTAACCCGTGCTAAACATCTATACAAAAACTATATAAAAAATAGAAAGTGACTGTAGAAATAAAAATGTTTTATACAAATATGAGAAAGAACTACAAATGGGGATAAAAGACTGAGTACAATTAAATCAGGCTAGTCAGAAATGACAATGACAGAGAGTCCAGGAAGTAGTGCAAAGAGGAGCAGAATTGTCCATTGTCTATTGTCTATTGTGCCTCCTGCCATGACTGAGAGCTGTTGTACAGTGTGATGGCCAGGGGGACGAAAGAGTTCTTTAGCCTGTTGGTTGAGCAGGATTGAGGCAGCAGTCTGCCACTGAACACGCCTGATGAAGGTGTTGTGCAGCGGGTGGTGGGCGTTGTCCAGTATGGACAGCAGTTTGTCCAGGGTCCTTCTCTCTGTATATGAAAAGGGTTATTTGCATGAGTCTCATGGTCAATGCGTTAAAGTTGGTAGTCTCTGCACGAGTCAGTCAACGTAACACCATACAAAGTGAGGAGCGAGCAACATCAGAGAGATTAAAAATGTAGCCTAGACACAATATGTTGTCTATATATGTCAATAAAATATGAACTATTATTTAAGATGTGTTTCATCAGCAAAAACACAAGGGGGAGCCATATCTGTCTACTTATCTACATCACGTGAGGATTTAACATAAGATGAGACTTTCATGACCCCACACCGAAATTCACTTGTCACAGTAACTCAATATACACAAGGTAATAATGAATTACTCATAAATAAGAAATCTATAGAAGAAAGTCATGAAGTCATGCTGGTGTTAAAGAGACTGACAGCTGTTGGAATGAACCACAGTCTTATGCAGGAGGTGAGAGGAGTTGTTCATGATGGATGTCAGCTTTGCTAACATCCTCCTCTCCCCGACTTCCTCTATGGAGTCTAGGAGGCAGTTCAGGACAGAGATGGACCTCTTGACCATTTTTTAAACAGAGTTCTGTATACTGGAGATGAGTGGAGATGACTTTGACCCTTCTTGTGCCCTTTTTGTTGAGGTGAACACCCAGGTATCAATATCCAGTCCCTGAATGTTCACTGCTGTGGTTTGAGGCGTCTTCCTCTTGAAGTAGATCACCACCTCCTTCATCTTGCTGGCTTTGATGTGAAGGTTGTTGAGATTGTACCAGTCGGCGAAGTCTGTGATGACCCCCCTGTACTCCTGCTCATTTCCTCCTGATACACGTCCAATGATGGCTGTATCATCAGAGAACATCTGGAGGTGACAGCTGTCAGTGTTGTGTCTGAAGTCTGATGTGTACAGGCTGGAGAGAACAGGAGAGAATTGCTTCTTTGGTTAATATTATTGTGACATAGATTTATTTGACTGTTGACTGGATAAAATGTTCAGTTCCATTTTTCTGTTTATTTCTTATCCTCAGAATTGGACACACCTGAGCTGTTTGGCTTTGCTTTCTCTTGGCACACAGTGATTATATTTATTCTATGATATCACCCAGTATCATGTTTATAGTTATTATCTACTTTCTCTCAGTTCTGCTTTATGGAGTCATGGTCCTTGTGTTTCTTTCTTAAAGTTTACAGTATATGGCTGAATTTAAAAAGGTATTTCACCCATATGTTCATGTTCTGTACAAGGATGAAACAGATTTCTGTTAATAAAGATGTAATGTCTTTCAGGAGCAAAACAATAAAACATAAATGAATACTTTTATTTACCAAAAAAGGAAATAATATTACAAGGACAGTACTTCAGGTATGTAAGGAATGGAGTCCTATCAACACTCTGTCCATGAGGCTTCTCGCAGGTCTGAGATCAGCTACTATTTCGAAATACTCATGCTTGCTGGAGGAGAAAAAAGACAAACTGGCTCGAGTTCAGTGTTTGGCAAGGTTGGTGGAGTCTGGATCCTCTAATGTGGACCATGCAGAACCAACCCAGCCTATAAATAATACTGACAAATTTCATGAGGAAAAGAACACTGAACCTGAACACAACAAGGGGAGGCGTTGTGAAATGAAGGTAGGATTGCGGAGATTTCTAAAGCTCGAAGAATCGCAGTTTCTTTATCTGTATCTGTTTATTCTTCAAACTTTAATATATATATTGAATTTATGATTTCAGACCAATACTGCAGCAGGGGGCTTCTTCCTAAAAGTCATGCCAGTGTTGCTGTTGTTGGCTCTGTTGTGTCCAACCGTGGCCTCTTCTGCACAGTTGTCCGTATGTAGCTCATGTTACTTTTCAAAAGCTTTAGGATATCTTTCTTTGTTTTTGTATGGACATTGAAATTTGAAAATGTATGGATCAGTATGCAGTGATTACAGGCAGGGCTGTCAATAATTCCTAAAAAAAATCGGCTCTGGGTTCCAGTGCAGTATTAAAATAGAAATGAATATGTAAATGTATAACTTTAAATTGGTTTTCCTCATTTCAGGCAATGGACTTTTGCGGGCCCGAGCATTCAGCTCTGAAGCGCAGCATACGGAAACTGGAGAACAAACTCTTGATTGGGACATGGCAGGTTGAGCACTTGCAGATGCACAAATACTTCCGACCATTTCAACCTGCTGAACCTGAAAGTGACTCAGCCCCCAGTGTAAACCACAACACCAGTGGGACATCAGACAGCTCTGATATGACGCAGATGAAACCACTGCCACCAGCAGGCAATTTAATTGTCCATGACAAAGGTAAGAAAAGCTTGCATCATAACATATAAGTTATGGCTGGGTGAAATTCATATGAGATTTACACATAATTTATGTAGTTTATAGGTGCTTAATATGCAACATAAAGTAAAGATATCTACAGAGTCTAGAGTTACAATGTCAGGATGATCATCAGTAATCTTTAAGGTCTTTTTAATACTATCTTTCTAGACTGTTCTGAGCTGTTTGACAGACTGAGACCATCAAGTGGTTTCTACCGCATCAGACCCAAATCACACCAGGACCCTTTTTTGGTCTACTGTGACATGGAGGATGGAGGAGGGTGGACAGTGTTTCAGAAGCGTCGGCATGGAAAAGTTGACTTCAACAGGTATTTAAGTAGACCATGTAGAGTATATGAGAGTCCCCAAATCTTTGGACCATCAGATTCTATTGCTGGTAGAGCTTCAAATATCTGCCATATCATCATTTCAGAGACTGGGTGGACTACAGAGATGGCTTTGGTGACTTCAAACTGTGGAATGATGAGTTTTGGTTGGGGAATGAGCACATTTATTCTCTACTCGCAGAAGGTCAGAATCCTGTAATCAGTGGTATTTTATTCTTTAGAACAGTATCTAAACGTTCTACCTGTTTGTCTGCTTCTTTTCTCATTTTTTGCCCACATTTCTTTGTCCTGAAGGTAAGAACCTGGTGAAGATAGATTTAATGGACTGGGACGGACAGAGAAATTATGCATTTTATGAGAACTTCAAGATCACCAATGAGGCCGTAAGATAAACAATTTTACAGTTCTGTTTCTTGAACTCAGATGTAATGGTGAATTACAACAAAAAGTACTTTCTCTAACTTCTATTCCAGGATAAGTATCGTCTCCAGTATGAGCTGTACAGTGGGAAAGCTGGAGATGCTCTGGCTGGTGGTGGAGGGATGGTGGAGCACTGGTCTACTTCACTCAGTGGCATGCAGTTCAGCACTAGAGATCAGGTTAGTCTTGGGTTAATTTTATGTTTTATGCTAACAACTGTAAGATTACTGAAAAAGTGCAGACGATGACTGTGATAACACTGGTGATGGTGATTGACAGGACAATGACCGCTACCTTCAGGGCAGCTGTGCTCAGGAGAATAAGGCAGGATGGTGGTTTAACAGGTGAGACCATTCAAATAATTTCAAGTATGTATTCATATTGTTCTATTATCTGGCTTCTGTTTGATTGTCGCTCAAGCATTGCCACTTAAACTTGACCCTTGACATTGTGTACTGTCCTTTGATCTACAGGTGTCATGCAGCCAACCTAAATGGGAAGTTTTACCGCAGTGGGAAGTACAAGGGTCAGAATGAC
The DNA here is from genome assembly GCA_946959425.1 of Argyrosomus regius. Taxonomy (NCBI): domain Eukaryota; kingdom Metazoa; phylum Chordata; class Actinopteri; family Sciaenidae; genus Argyrosomus; species Argyrosomus regius. The sequence goes on along the minus strand of OX336896.1, from coordinate 22,935,059 downwards.
AACGGCGTGGTGTGGGGGACCTGGAAAGGCCTTTGGTATTCCCTCAGACACACCACCATGAAGGTGAGGCCTCTGGTTTTCTTGGACGCCATGGGCAGTGGAGCAGGAGATATTTAAAAACACCAGGCTTCCAGTTCGCTTGTGAACGAGGGCAAAGATTGATTTCATATATACTGACTGTTCTTGCTGATAGTACATTTTCTTCTGTTTTCCAGTAAGCATTTCTTTCTATAAAGTGTATTATTATACTCAAACAATAAAAACAAACAGCATCTCTCAATGCCTCACTTTTGTTCATTGTGTTCGTATTAGGCTGTCCTCAAACATCATTACAACTGAATACTATTGCTAACTTGTGTATTTTACATCGCTTCTATCACACATACAAACATCATAGTCAGAGTAGCTCTCAGTATTGTACAGGTGGACTTCACAGCATGATAAAACAGCATTCAGCAGTGTAGAACAGTAAGACGCACTTGTGTTCTGATAGAGCTTTAGTTTAACTGTAGTGCATACAGATGTGGGTACAAGGCTGTGTTAAATATGACTATCCTGTACCAGCAGCCAATAAACAAATAAACCTCAAGAGAGTCGCACTTATCAGAAAATGAAATATTAACACAATTACAATAAAAACATTCAAATTTTTTGAAACAGAAACTCTTTTAAAATAGCTTTTAAGAAAAAATATAATCCTTTGGCTCTCATGAACTCCCTAAATTTCTAACATATACTCCTCACTGATATGTGTGTCTGTGATAAGATGAGTAAATGTCACTGTAAACTGCATGATCTACTCCTCCTCCCCTACATATGTTGAGGACAGATCTAGGTCCAACATCCTCTGCTCTGCCTCACTCAGCCTGTAGGGCGAGCCGTCACCGCTGCTGTAGTCTCCAGACATCGGCAGGGAGCGGCAGCGATCTTTCCTCTCCCCCGAGGACGGTGCGCTGAAGGTGGAGCTGCGCTGCCGCCCCTTGACCCCGGAGCAGGACTGAGCCTCTTTTAATTTCCGTGCCAGGATGTTCCTCTGGATGGGCGACGGGCCACGACGATTCCAGTTCTGCTCAGCCCGCTCTGCCCGATCTACGCTCAGGCTGGCAGGCCCTGCGACTGGACCTCCAATCCCTGAGATTCCCTGTCCACCCCCTGTCTCACGGCTTTGCCTTTGCCTTTCCGCAGTGCCACTGAGGTCTGTTTTAGCGTGTTTAGCATATGCTGAAATGCTGTTTGTGTTGGTTCCTGTGTGTTTGAGTTCACTGTTGTGAGTGGGAACAGCTGTCTCTATCCAGGGCTTCCTCTGGATGTTTCTCTCAGGCCTGGATTTAGCCCAGTCTGGGAGCCCGTGCTCCGGAATTGGGTAAGAGCGGTATGGCTGCCTTTCCCATCCTCCTTTCGTCCAACAACTTCCTTCAGGAAGGGTCCGAGATCCCACCTGAAAAGGGCAACATACAATCTTTGTTAATTAAAAAGGCTTAAACAGACCTACAACGTAGACATAAACACATGAATAAAGCTGGATGGGTAACCTGGGTCATGCTCCTTTCTCTAAACTGTCTGGAGTGTGCAGAGGGTGGAGGCTGGGGTTTGTAGTCATTAAAACTGGAGGTCCGGCGGAAATTTGGATTCTTATGACTGGAGTTTCCTGCATCACCTCCTCCTCTGAGACCTGCTAACCCACTCCTCTCCACCATTTCCACCCAGTCCGCTGTGCGGTCACGCCATTTTGAGCTGCCTCCACTTCCAAGAGGACCTAAGACGAAATCCACTCTAGGACTCTGTCTGTCCGGCGTGACCCTAGAAGTCTGCCCTGGAGGTTCGGAAAATGAAGTCGCAACACGAAAACTGTTGTGGTTGGTGTCATCCTGGAGGCCCAAAGGGAGTGCGGGATGAGCAAATCCAGTTGGTGTGGGGATGGGGGAGATGGTGGGTGAAGCAGATGTCTCGACCAGGGTGTCATGGACTGGGCTTGAAGAGACATGGTACAGCTGTGTGGCCTCCTTTAATCCCTTCTTCTTCATTTCTTTCAACTGCTGTTGAGCCAATCGGTACCTAGAAAGACAATTAGATTTTAATTTCGTCTGGAGAGTGACAGAATAAGTTTGACAATAATGTTCTGGGTTTTGTGAAAGTAAATAATATTTTAAACATACCCGAATATTGTTGGCAACATCTTCTGACCCGTAGGGGACAGCCTTTCTGGGTCTTGCGATACAGGTATCACCAGGGTCTGTGAGAGAGGTTGACTGCCCAGGACCGGAGTGTTTTTCTGGGCTACACCCACACCCACACCTTGGCCGTCAGACAGGCTGGGTCTTTGGAGGCTGTGGCCACAAATGGAGGCCTCATCGGAGAGCTTGCGTCCTCCAGGGGAATGCATGGAGGCTCTGCGGACAGAGCTGCACTGAGGGGTCTGGCAAAGCTTTCTCCAAACAGTCACCACAACAGTAGCCAGAATCACAGCCAGGCAAAGGGAGATACCAGCCACCACCACCATGTTACCACCTAAGGGCGCAACTCCTACGGGTACGGGGGGGAGGGATGGAGAAGGTGCAGGCAATGCTGAGGAAAGAAAATGAGACAGTTGTGGTAAAAGTGAATTTCTGCAGAAAATCAAGTGAGTAAAGGAGAGTGAAAAGGTGTGTAGAGACTGACCCACACAGTCCTCCAGTGAGCAGAGGGACTGCTCCTTCACCATGCCGGTGCACTGCATTCCTCCCACACCTGAGGGCAGCAAACACTCACGCACCCGTTCCCTGACCCCCTCTCCACAGCTCACACTGCACACACTCCACTGCTGCCAAGGGCCCCATGACTCTGCAGAAAAACAGAAAAAAATCAATTGCAGATAAATTGGTTTAATTTACAAAACAAGCCTGTAAAAAGGCAGTAGTAGTATAACAGATTGGACTTTACCACATGGAGCTGAAAAGGCTCAACTAGATCATAAGACATGAACTAGTTAATGAACCCTTATTGAACCTTATTCACATGATTTCCATTTAATTTGGTAAGTAGCCTGAAACACAGTGTGGCATATCAAATTATAATAATGAACATTTCTTATGAATTACTCAGTCTGTATAGAAAATGACAGAATAATCGGTTATGTGTGGAGGTTGAGACTTCAGTGTGATGTGACATTATGTGCTGTAGGGAATCATTATGGTGGCACGGCCGGTCAGCTGCAAGTTACAATGCCTGTTCTCGGTGTAGTCATGCGCTGTGCTGCCGTGATTTCATGCTTTTATTTTAATTACTAATACTATAGCTATTTTAGTGCAGCAGCTCTACATCTTTCTATGCGGATAATGTGTGATCTTGTCATGCTGTTGAGACATACTAGGTCACCCTCGAGTGCACATCAAATAAAAAAAAGATGTCTATTTCAGTCTTGCATGCTCTAAAATAGAGGCGGAGTTTAATGCATAATAAGGCTTCATCATTCAGGATGTAGACACGAAGTGATGTAGTGAAGCATATGAAGCTTTTTCGGGAATGTTCACTCACTAATGTGGACTCACAACAAACTAGAGAGTTACTAGAATAAACCTTCATCCATCCACCACATTATCTGTAACCGCTTATCCTCATCTGGAGCCTATCACAGCTGACTTTGGGTGAGAGGCAAGGTACACCCTGGACAAGTCACCAGCTGCTCACAGAGCACATAGAGACAAACAACCATTCACACTCACATTCACACCTATAGCCAATTTAGAGTCACCATTTAACCTGTTATGTGTTATCTTTGGACTGCGGGAGGAAGCTGAAGGACCCGGAGAGAACCCACGCAGACACAGGGAGAACATACAGAACCATAGAGAGAACATAACCAGGAACCTTCTTGCTAACTACTGCACCACCATATACAAAATTAGCACCACCCACCAGCCAAACGCTGGTAGATTTGATTCACTCACAAACCAAAAAAATCTAAAGTAATCTATTATGTGGCTATTTGAATATTCACAAGCCATTTGGCCGGTGAGCTGAAAAGTTGATTTACTAAACTAGAAAAAACAAACTACATTTTTCTTTTCCACTTTTTTTTTTGTGTAAAGCACAGGTGTTACAGTGAAACAGGAGGACCATTAAAAAATGCAGCCACATGGAAATCATCCATAATACAGCCAACACGTCTCCTGTGAAAAAGGCCTCCTGCCTACTCTTTAATGAGGCCATTCCTCAACTAGTGACTGTTTTATCCACCACTGGATTTTATCTGGGACAATCTGAATGAATAAAAAAAAATTAAGGTCTTATTGAGGGAATCACTGCATCCCTACTCCATTGAAGTATTGTGCAAATGTATTGTTGACAGCTGCCAAATGTGAAGGTGTCAGTCTGTTAAATCTCACCTGCACTCCTGTGAACCACCAAACAGGTCTGTGCAGGACTAGGGGAGCGACTGAAGTTGAAAACAAAGCGAAAGCAGTACTTGTTCCTTCCTGGGTCAAACACAGAACAGTTGAATTCTGTCTCATTCTCTCCCTGAGTCAACCAGTTAAAGGCCAACGGAGGAGAAGAGGGCTCCTCTGGTCCGAACCCCATCATCGCTGTTCCACCTGCTCCCATCTCAGAGGAAACACCAACACCTGCGTCCTTATACAGCAACACTTTCCCATTGATGTGAGCACAAGGTGGGGTTATGAGTTTAACAGCCATCGTCCCTTCACAACCACTCCGATAAGCATAGCCATTTTCCACCAGGAGCTTATAGGAGAAGATGCGGGACAGGTAGAGAGGCCCAGAGCTCTTCACGTCCTGTGCTGCGTGAGGAGACCGCAGAGCCACTCTTATGAAGTCCTTTTCTGTGAAGGGGAAGGCACAGGACAGCTCAATACTCTGGGAACGGAGGGGTTTGATTGGTTGTCGAGTGCGCGCTCGGATCTTGTCGATGCTGTTTCGCCCTATCTGGTTGTGCTCCATGGAGCTGACCTCTATGAAGAGAGCAGAGTCGATGTCCCTGGAGCAAGCCTGGAAGTGTTCATTTGTGGATATCCTAATCTGAAGAGAGACAGAAGGGGAGATGTGTGTAAATCTTTCTGGTCATCATTCTGCAGCACAATAAACTAAGCTTGAGATCTTGTTTGTCTTGCCTGAAAAGATCCTGAGTGGTTTCCCGCCCTCTCCACAGCTATGTGAAAGGTGGGCCACTGCACCTGCAGTTCTGAACTCCACCACCAGGCAGTGCTCTCCGTGCTGCTTTCATCTGTGCCATTAGCACGAGAGATGGCAGAGATGCTGGTCTGCCTCAGCAGGAACCGGAAAGTTCCCGCATACAGGAAGCAGGAGCAGTTGAACTCAACGCTACCGGCCGATTGGTTGCTGGGGAGTGTCCTGGTCAGAAGGGTGGTGTTGGTTTCAATGTTGACCAGAGAGAGGCTCCTGCTGCGGATGGTGCTGTTGTTGGATTTTATGCTGAAGTCCACAAATACACTGGCGTTGCTAAGGGCGACGTGTAAGGAGGGCCAGATATTGAGCCCTGCAAAAGCTACAGGAAAGGATGGACACGATGAAAGAGGGCAGAGAGACGTTTGTTTTATTGTTCAGGCATCTGGCACAAACATTTTCAAGCATGTCCACTATGGATGAAATGTGGTCACACAGATTCTGTTTTATATTTACTCTTGTGATGTGATGTGACCTTGCAAGCTGTGGGTGTGTGTCTAGTTTAGTTTACTGCAGTGATCCACATAATTCACACATAGATATAATATCTGTTCTATGTGTAAAGTTGTCTAATTAATGTTTTTGGTCTGTAAGGAAAGTGTAAATCAGTGGGCCTGCTGATATATTCCCCATGTCATGTGACATCAGGTCAATATTAATAACCGTATGGCCCCAAATGATGGAATTTGCTCAATATAATGACATAATAAGCTCAATTTGACTGTGGATCCACATAAACTCTTGATAGTCATCAGTTGTAGTAAGCTCCATATTTCATACATGTACAAATTCTCAGCAGTATTGAGTACAATATCAGTAGGAAAGCAAACATTTTGCAGAAGAGTATTATTTTAGGCTCTATTGTGCTGCGTGCTGCGTAAATCCTGTTGTGCAAACCTCACATCCTCACAAAGCAGAGAGGGTGTGGGAAGAGGAACTCTCCATTAGCGTCTTCACTCCTTTCCTTCACTTCAACTTCCTCTACCATTTCAGTTGAGGGCGCGCAGGATGGTACAGCCCATTTAAGTTAAGTGACTGCTTGATCAGATTAATTAAGAGCCGATGATCCTGCCAGCCATCTCAAACGTGGAGTTAATGTCATTAAGGTTCAGTTCGGTGACACTCACCACATCCCACGAGCGGCAGCAGAAGGGACAGCAGCGAGGCAGCCTGTGGCATTCCGATGTCCGTGCCTCTGTCTTCTCCTACACCGCATGACCGTCCTCTTCCACCACCCCTGACCTCTAGAAATCAGAGGCGAATCACAAGATGAGCAAACAAAAAAAAAAAAAAAAAATCAAAACAAATAGTCCACAAGCAGCAGTGTTCCCATGTGTCATCAGACGGGAGAAGGCATGGGAGAAGTGGTGCAGTGATTTGAGGTATGAAAAACAGGAAGGCTGGAGCATGAAGCTGTGACCGTGAGTTTTCAGGATTTACAGTGACGTCTTCCTCTTCCTTCCATCTTCACAATGGATATGGAGGGATGTGGGGTAAAGCCACATTCTTGTTTGGTTGCTTACAAAGGATTTTTTTATTTTCTTACAAACACAATAGACCACTGAGTTGGGATTTTGGCAGCCTGTTGAGACTCTTTACACTCCCATTCAAACTATTGAGGGCTGCTCACTGAGGATGAACTGATCACATGAGGTTGCAATTAAGAAAAAACAATACTTATCAATACACTTGCAAAACTTTGGCATAGTATGAATATTTCCCTCCTTTGTACTTTATATATATTTATTTTAGATGTATGTGTGCTTAGTTATGAGTCTGGATAAGGGCTGAATATTTCTTTTTTTACTCTGTTATATCATTATAAAGTCTACTTTTTAAGTGTTCGGTGAGTATGAAACTTAGGCAGGATTAATTAGCATATCTAGTTCTTAGCCTCAGAGTTGAACCTGCCTTTGCAGCACAGTGCTTCATGTCCTTCATTGTTTTGTACAGTTGGAAAATAAACTGTTGTACTCACACCTCTCGCTGACTCAGCATTTACAGCAGCATTACTCCTCTCCAGTGTTCCCTCACAGCAGCCACGGTAACGGTCCGTTAACGCATTTCTTCTGTCCGTTATAACTCAGTGACAGTCGGCGGGACGGGACTGAACTCTCCGAGGGCGCGCGCCGGTGTGTTCTGAGTGAGCGCGTGACAGAGTTACTTCACGGTCAGCAGCAGGGCGTCGGAAATATGAATGCGCAGGTCATTGTTTATGTTCCTCCCAAATGTTGAGGCGCAGTAAAGATGAGACACAAATCTGATTAATGAGAGAGGAAATCAATATCTGAGAAAAATATAAGTCATAAATAACCTGTTTTCACTGCCTATACGATCTCATGCATAGCTGTGTGTTTGCCAGGCTATATCTTTGAAATAAATTGTGTTTTTTATTACCACAATTCATTGTTTTAATTGTGCCCTTTTTACTTTATGAACAAACAGGTTTTACAGTTTTACATCAATTTTACACCAACAGGGGAATAATGACTCATATGCATTCAATGTGGAGTTTGGAAATTTTAATATCTGCACATATTTACTCCTGACAACTGTTTGCCTGACACACACAGCTTTTATTCTTCATTCATTCAACATCAACACTCAACATACGTTACACTTCAATATATACTACGTGACTAAAGTGACTAAACATAATTCAAAATATTAAATATATTATTGTTTTGTCCAAACCACTGCATATATATATACTATATTTGAATAAGATTATTATAGTATATCTTTAATTATTTTTAAATCAAACTTGATGTAGCAATACAAAAACTATTTTTGTTCATAAAGTAATAAATAAAGAATTAAATAGAATGACGGTGGTGATCAAAAACAAAATATTTGATGAATACTTGAAATATTAAATGATGATTTCAAAAGATATAGCAAAGAAACACTAATGAATGAAATGAATGTGGGTGCATCAAAGGGTTAATTCTGATGCTATTTTTTATATAAGTCAGAGTTTGAATGCAGATCTTTACACTGCTCTATCACGATCTGAACAAATCTTCTAGCACTGACCTTTACATTCCTGCAGGCGCTCATTAACAGGCAAAATGAAGCCAAACTATTCGCTTTGGTTTGGACGTGGTTCTTACAATTGGGTTCTGAATTTCTGTTATTAAATTCAGACTCTCACTCACTCACTTCATTTCTAAAATACTGGTTCTCAAATACAGACGTGCCCCTGCAGTACCTTCACACGCAGGTTCAAGTAAAGGCCGTCATAGACAAGTAAATTATATGCAGTGTGAAGTGATTATTATGTGAGATTCTTATCAACTACCGGCACCTCAGTCATCCAAAGATTTCAGCACAGGTGCCTGAGGAAAGTGACTGCATGGAGAGGTATGTGAGATTCAACAGATGGATCAACTCTTTCAAGTGTCAGTAGCACATAAATCATTTCTTTTATGAAGAGGGATGTGAAAAGATAATGTTTAAAAAGAAACTTATGATATTTAAATAGAAGACAATTGTGGATTTATTGTGAAAAACAAATCATTGCTAAGATTTGAACAGATGACGCTCTGCCATTCAGGATAAGGATTAACTTACAACGCACCACTGAGTAAATCAGTCATACTGAGCATGCAAGAACAGGACCTATTTTGTCTAGAAAAACATTTACCAAAAGTTGAACGTCGTGCACGAATCCCTAATTATTATGATCAGACCTGTCCCTGTTCAGCTCTCACGACTTCCTGAAGCAGCCGAGTTCATCTACTATCAAACTTGTGAACCACATGGCAGCGTAATCTAATCAGCTGTGGACCACTGCAGACAGAGAGAGAGAGAGAGAGAGAGAGCCAGGAGAAAACAGGAAGCTTCTCTGGAGATGAAATAACCTTCACTGCTCAGCAGCTCACAATGGGAACAAAGACCCTTTCTATTCTGTGTGTAAAAAGCCCTGCAGGGACACAAAGATTAAAAATAAAAGTACAGCGATAACACTCCCAGCAGCAAATACAACATTTAGACATGTTGCTACTTAAACTTGCATTCATTACTATTTCTGCAGTTACTCTTAACATGACACACAGTATGTGTGGTAAGGTGATAGAATTTACAAGAACTGCACTGTGCCAATTATTACGTCTCTTATCTCTCAGTCACAACTGGAATTTCTACAACGCAACCTCTGCAGCGAAAGGATTAACTGTCTGGAGAATGACATTTGGCAATGTGCCCCGTATTTTATATGCTGTGAACCAAACTGACAACAGATCAGGTGTGTATCCTCGGTGACATGTTTGACTGGAGAAGGGATCATGTTCTGATGGACAAGTGTGAGAAACCAACGATATGAAAGGTGAGGTTTAGATCTGGGCATGCGCTCTTCCTCCTCGGGATAGCACGGCAAGCTTAATGACTTAATTTATGACATAAATGTATTTTCTACTCAGGAAAACGTATGATAGGTGGCTACAGGGTTTTCATGACAGTCCCCGCTAATTGTAAAAAAAAGGTATAAGCTGTGCAACACAAGAATGTGCCATCAACGAAAGTCAAAGTGGTGCAATAAAATGTATCCAGTCAGTCAGTTTTCCCAAACTCATTTATTACTAAACACGATCATTCAAATGAGCAGAGCAGATCAGAGAACATTTTGCTGCACGTACAGTATTTCAATTTCTTGAAGAGTGTCTGGAAAAGAATCTTCTCGATAAACGTTTCTTTTCTCTTAGACTTAGAGAGAAAATAGCTGGTAATGTCTGCAGTGGACTTGCGGAGATCTACCATTAACAGAACACCAACCATTCAGTGATCAGAACCAGAATGGACAGGCACACTGCTGCACTCACAGTACAGTAGGCAGGTGCAGCCCGGTTTAAGTTCTCAACAATAATGACTGTAAACGGGTCAAAAGAGGTTTGGGTAGAATCTCAAACCCTCCACAGAGTCGTCTCTGCACAGGTGGCCCATCTTCTCAGCCAGCAACAACCTGGAGATGAGGAGGGAATCGACAAGAGGAGACAAAGAAGAAACGTGTGTCACAAAATGCAGCAATAAAAAACATTAAAATGAAAAAACAAGGGCAACTGCGAATATTCTTGCTACAACAATATTGTGCGGTAAAACTAGTAAACTGTTCTACTGTTCTTCATCTGTATTTCTGAGTTCATTTACCGCTCTTTAGACAGAAGAACAGAGAGACCCAGAAGCTTGGCAAACTCCTCTGCTGTCAAAGAGCCTTTGTCTGACACCTGCAGAAGAGAAGACGAAGAGATACAGAGATGAGTCAGGGAATAAGATGAAAACTGTGACTTCTTTTCTAGATATATAACTAATACAGTATGCTGTTTGATCAGTCCAAACCATGTCAGTGTCAGTATAATGTTTGTAAGGGTAAAGCTTACACTATCCAGTGCAGAGGCTATCATTTCCTCTTCGCTGTGAGACTGCAGCTGGACCACCATCACACCACTGTCAAACACACGCAGTCTACAAACAAGACAAGACAGATGAAGGAAAGAGTGTGTGTGTGTGTGTGAGAGAGAGATCTGGTCAACAGATTTATGCTGAAGTAATCTTTTATTAAGCTAAAACAGCGAGCAGCAACCAGTTTGGGGTAACCAGGACCAGCGTGGTACGGAAACAGGCCTGTGTTTCTTTTGAAACCCCAGGAAGTGACAGGAAATGACAGTCATAGAGGGTTGGACACCACTTCCAACAACAGGAAGCCGGGCAGGAAGAGCCTGGCCTCTGTAAAGGAGGCGCCCACCCTTCCCTATATATTCCTTTAATAAACACCCAGCCTGGTCTACACACAAACGAGTGTATCAAAGTGTGCACGGACACATTAAACAACTCAAACTCACCTCAACGGAAGCTTCAACGACTCAAACATCTTGCACGCGTTTACCAAATCTTCTGGAGATAAAAGCTTTGGAAGGGAAAAAAAAAAGGAGGCTCAGTATGTGACAGACCACCTAAAACATTTGCGTGTAGCGTGAGTGTTGCACTTATGTGAGCGTTACCTCCATCCCTCTAGCACGGTTGACGAGACAGTACACCTCGGTGAGAGCCATCATACCGCCGCGCTCCTGAGAGAGCCGAGAGAGGCAGAAAGACAAAGAGTCAGAAAGAATGAAATGACTGTATGGACTGACTAAAACACACGACACACCTACCTCTAGAGGTGCCTGTAGCATATCTCCCAGTTGCTTAGCCAGTTGCAAATGGTAATGTGTTCCTGATCCATGCGTGTCCCTGGTAACGGGGTTAGCGATACCCATGCTCAGGAGGTAGGACTTAAAGCGGATAGTCTGAAAAGCAGAACAGAAGCAAACTACTTGAACTAGCACCATCACGCAATCACACTATGTTTATGTACATCATGTGCATCAGGCCTCAGATTACACATGTTGTGTGTAAACTGTTCCAGTGAAGTTGGAGAGGATTACTCCAGGCTTTTATGATTAAAGGTAACTACCGCTGCATGTCATGATTTAAACATTCACACCAAACTAGCATAAAAAAAAACAACACTTTGCGATAAAAATAGTCCTCCGCACAAAAGATATGACAATTTTCAGAGTCACACTTAAAAACTGTGTAAAACTGTTAGTAATAATTAAAATATTATTACTATTTAATCAACTGACCCTAACAGTTGCTGACCAGTAATGTTAACAGTTATTATTTTCTTCTTGTTGTTTCATCTGTGCAGCCTTGGGTTGAAAATCTAGTTGTACATCTGATCTTTGTTTTTGTGTTTCTGTAGTTCTGTAGTATGAAATAGTATAGAATATTGATACTTTTGACAGTCCTATGTTGCAGGTTCTTACCTCATCTTCTGTTATGTCTCCCTGCTTGTCTTTGATCTTGTTGGCTATAGATCTGGACAGCTCCACCATCTCTTTGGCCTGTTAGAGTAGAAAGTCAGTCAGCACTGCATAGCTTAACACTCAACAGCAATAATAAATCAAAAACCATAAATCAATGACAGGCAAAATAAAGTATTCTTTACCTTCACCATCAGCTTACTGAGGTCCTCAAAGGCCTGAAAAAAAAGAGGCTAAATGAGTGCTCAAAAATGGTCACAATTAAATAAACCACAAAACTTCCTGGCTGCAAAAATCATTCCACAGCACCCTTCCACCCCTCCACCCCTCCTCTGACCCGATGATAAAACCCTCCCTAGCCCTAAAGCCTCTTAAACTTTTCATAAAGATAAATATATATTTGATGTACTTCATAATAAAGACATACATACAGTCTGTCCAACACTGGCTGTATGAACACATAACTTCATGGTTGCCTAACAAGTGTCACAGCGGCTGTGGTCAGCTTGAATTCATGTGAGTTTCAATAAATTCTGACAGTGTAAGAAAAAAAAAAAACACATCAAAGCATTCATAGAAGATTCGCAAAACCAAACCACTCTGTGTTCCCCAGTCAATCGCCAAAATATGTCAACTACTTATGCATATAATAAGACGCTAATATAATCTATGCACAACTCTGCAGCTTTCAGGAGGTTGATGGCAGGACATAGAAGCAGTTTACTCAATGCATTCAGATCCGTCACTCTCAAGATTCTGACATATTTCTCAGTGTTTCAGTATTTTTTCCTCAACAGTACCTCAGAAATGTTTTTGTCTGTTTCTTTCCTCTTCTCCTCTATCTTCCTCTCAATACCAACAATCCCCACTGCACGAGTCCTTCCTGCCTACAGGACCACAAAGGAAAGATAAACACATGTAGTCAGACACACAAGTAAGCCATGGCAAGAAGCCATGAAAGACAAGAAAAGACAAACTGTGAGGAGAGATCAAATTACAAACTGCTGTTACATTAAGGAAACCTATTTTAATGACTATTATTTTATAACATTTAGAATAAACAAGACAAGACACTAATGCAAATAAAATGAGTCTGCCTACACAAAAGCTCATTGTACTTTAGTGCAGCTCTTGCTGTGGGATACAATATATATTATTTAATGTCAGTGAATGAAGCAGCAAATCAACATTATGCATACTAAGGTCAGAGATTCTGATGATACAGTGACAATACTGCCATCCTGTGGAGCATAATTTAACCTATTGAGTTGCTGTTAGCTAATACAATGATCTGTGCTGTAGAAACAAATCACATGAGCTTCTGGCATCTAAATCAAACAAATTCCAGAAAAATAAGACAGCGGAAAGGAAGAGATTCTAGTCGTCGTCGGAGGAGGAGGAACATCAGTTCAGCTTCTGACCTGAGAGACTGTTCCTGTGGGGATGGGTTGTGAAACTGGTGTGTTCTCCCATCTCTTCTGAGTCATTTCCTCTGTTAGCCTCCTGTAAAACTGCAAAACAAGGCCATAAACAAACACAGAGTCTCTCTAAAGAAGGCTCATTATTGGGTGAACAATAAGTACATAAAGCTCTATTACACGCTACACTTATAAGTGGGCCTACCTCGATCTGCCCATGTTCTTTGAAGGACAGCTTGATGAAGGGGTACTTGCTGTGTTGGTAGGGACCTGGCTCCTTGTTGGCAGGTGTTGGGTGCAGGTGGATAACTATTTTTGCACTACGGGATAAACGGTGTAACAATGAAATGATGATAATGAAAACGATTAACCATTTTATTTACCATTTATTTCATTTTATTTTGAAAAAATATAAACTTAAACTCATTTTATTAATTTTTTCCTAAGCTTTGCAGTGAGCAAACTAAGTAAGCACTACAATTGAGCCAAATCATGCCCACTGAACTAACACCATCCACAGATAAAGAAAATACAAAGCCTTGAAATTACACATTTACATATTAAAACACAACATATTGTTCTTTGCTTTTTTTTATGTGATACTGAAATTCTAGTTATCATTACTGTTGTTAGAAACCACAAGATGGTTTTATGTAATTATCCATCCATCCATTATCTGCAACCACTTATCCTCATCACGGGGGGGATTTTTTTTCTTTATGTAATTATATTATGTAAAAAGAATGAAACATATCATGCAGACTGTTAATATAACTGCAAACATAAAACAATGTGCACATTGCACCTATATCCATCCACTTTGCACCTTTTGTCTCTGCTGCTACTCAATTTTTATTCATAATCTACCTCATTACTAAATTAAGCTTATGTAGTCATACTGTATATATCCATCTGTAGCATATATCCATATGTAGCACATGTACATACACATCCTGTCTGTTGTTTCTTGTCTGAACGTGCTGCACTTTATGTAGCCCTTGTTGTATTTTGTGTTGCAATGTGTGTGCACTTTAATATAGTCCTGTCTGCACTATGTGTTATGTTTACACTGTCTGATTTCACTGTGAACTGTGTATCTGGTTAAAACGACAATAAAACCCCTTGACTTGACTTGAAGATAAACTGTATGTACTGACACTCACCTCTTTCCTATTCCTGCAGCCTGCTCCTCAAAGAAGACGATCTGTGACAGGGGCATTGCTATGCAGCATTCCTGCAGGTACACAAAGAAGACATCATGAAAGTCAGTAGAGAAAATTTAAAAAGGACAAATCTCACACGATCAGTGCAGTCAGGAAGTAGCGTTCACTGCTGTCTTACATGATTTTTAACGTCCCTCCAGATCAGTCGGTGAGTGCTGAGCAGGGCAACTCCAACATCCAGCTTAGCCTGGTGTAATGGCAGGAAGACACGGCATGTTATTATCTGCTTACACTTCAGATTTAACCCTTCCAAACCACAACAATCCACCTGAACTCCATCAGTACCGTCAGTTTGACTTTTATCATCACTTTTAGCTGTTGTTGTGTCAGGCCACAAACTTACCTTGTCGTCTCCGTCGTAGAGTCTGACGCCTCGCTGCTGAATCACTAAAGTTTCGTTTATTTCCAGGAGCCCGTTTGACCACGAAAACCGGTCCATATTTAATGTTCTAAAAACAATTATTACTAAAATTATTTTTATTTTTCTATTCCGCCGCCGAGGCTCACTTCATGTTTACTTCCTGTGCGCTGTCCAAATATGGCCTGACACCGCCTGCAGGGAAACGATAAAATAGAACATAAAAAAACTAACAATTAAACTGAGTATAAATTAACTCTTTGTATTGATAATATTTCTCAAACAAAGTGTAGCTGTCTTATGTTTTCACAGAATTTACTACACGGTGTCTTTATTGACAGGCTGCACGAGAGGGGTCCTTCCCGATGTTGACGTTACTAGCGCCAGCTGTCAGTGGTAGTGATGGGAAGTTAGGTTCTTTTTAGGGAGTCAGATCATTTGACTCAGCTCACCAAGAAGAGTCGGCTCTTTCGGCTCTTCATGTTACCACTTATACCTTTCATAATTCAGCCAAACTTAGCACTGTTTTGACTTATGATTTGTATGTGTACACATATATCATGTATATATTCAATACACCCTTTGTACTGAAGCATTCAAAAGTAAAAATGACATTTTCTAATATCAATAAATTGCTGTAGCCAGTTGTTTTCATTGTGTTTACAGACCCTTGTAACTCTCTGAAACCGCCCAATGAATGCACTAACTTGCTTGTAGAACCACTCTGCTACACAAAGCAGATAGAAACACCTATAAAAACTATAAACTATAAAACTATAAAAAAGGGTTTAACTAACTATAAAAAAGGACAGCTATTGACTTTTGGATGCACAGTTCTCATGTGTCTGTAAAGGTTGTTTGTGGATCCTGCTCGATATAACAGCTTGGCTTTGCAAAATTCTGCATTCTGCCTTTGTGTTTTAATTTTTTTTTAAATGTGTGTGTCCAAATGCTGCTTCTTTTTCTACTATCACTCGGCTCACGTACCGGAGCCGGCTCCCATCGTTCACTTAAAAGAGCCGGCTCTTTGAACCGGCTCGTTCACCATCGACCCATCACTAGTCAGTGGAAGCTAGCGAGGCAGCTATCCTTCCTAGCGCGTTATTTTGAGTTTTTTTTTTAATGAATGTTCACATTTTCCAGTCTTTGTCGTAACTATCGTCAGCGTCGGACACAAACTAAGCTCGAATGAACAGATATACGCATATTCTAGCGCATTTCCCTGCGTCTTTTTGTTGAGCTCTGCTCAGAGTCGAGTTAGCCGTAGCTGGCTAGCTTGTTGTTAGCCGCGGACAGATCTGGTGCAGACAGGTTTTTGCGCTGCAGATGCAGCTCCTCTGGTTTTAAGTCATTGTTCACGGGCGGAAAGTTGGATCGTGTAGAAAGGGAGTGTAAAGACCATGTAGCTTCAGGACGGAGCTGATCATTTACTGCGATTAAACGCTGCTGTAAATTATGAATTTAAATCAGTAACGCTGGATCGTTAACATAGTGTTCAGACTTAATGCATTTTATCTTCAATGACCTCATCAGTTCTGTTATAAAACGTGTATTTATCAGTTGTGTAGTGTAATAACTGTTTATTGACAAAGAGAGAATCAGTTTGAATCTACAAACATGGATAAGAAATCATTTGATATCGTCTTGGACGAGATAAGAAAGGTAAGCAGTGTCTAATCCCGAACTGTCTGTCTGATGTCAGATTTAAAAATCGTCTTAACTCCGGCCTTTGGTAATTTCTTGTGTGTTTCAGTGCGTCCTGACCGACCAGAGGATCAAGGCCATAGAGCAGGTGCACGGCTATTTCTCCAGTGAGCAGGTAACTGTCCAAACATGCATCGTGCTCACCACATGTTGTGTTCTACCACACAGGATAAACGTGGTTCCCACAGATTTGTAAGCAAGCAGTTGAATGATACTCTCAAAGTTCATCCATGTGCTTCATATTAGGACCTGATGATAGTTCTTGACTTCTTCTTGACTTGCTCTCAAAACTAATGTACATGAGTAGATTTTGAACATTGAATTCTTGTGTGTTAGTTTTTGGCACACTTAAAGGTCCAGTGTGTAGAATTTAGTTGCAACTAGTGGACTAATCACTGCACTGCAATCTCCTCACATCACTCTAACCTTCTTAGTGTAAAGTAGAAACAACACTTTAAGGACCCTGTTTAGAGTCACAGTTTGTTTTTTCTGTTCTGGGCTACTGTAGAAACACAGCGTTTAAATACGGCGGCCTCCATTAAAGAGGACCCGCTCCTGCTGTAGATATAAAAGAATTTTTAAGTAACAAAAATAAAAAGATTCTTATTTTCAGGTGATTATACATGCATGAAAACATAGTTATGAATATTATATTCCATGTCTGCCTTATTCTGAAAATAAAGGCCCCAAATTTTACACACTGCACCTTTTTAATAATGAATGTAATAACACAAATGTTAGATCTAACGCATACAAGGATAAATGCATACTTGTAATTGTTGTTTTCATGTCAAACAAATGTACAGTTACAACTTAAGAGGAAGAGTCACATGGTGTTGAAATATTTTTTTCATCCATAAAGAATCAAAATTGCTTTGTGATAGATAGATAGATAGATAGATAGATAGATAGATAGATAGATAGATAGATTCTTGTGTAGCAGCTGCAGTTACATAAGTTCGTTATTAAGTACAAGAACATGATATATACAAAAAGATATACACGATATATACAAAAAGGCATGAGGTAGATAAGTTTAAAGTGAAATTAAAGTCTAAGGGAAGGAAGAACATATTGTTCTGTCCGTGTAAAAATATACAAAAGGAACATATTCATAAACTCTGTACAGTACCAAACAAATGTGCATTGTGCAGTTTTAGTCAGTGCCAGTTATGTATTAATGTCCATATCCAAATATCAACTGTCATAGAATGAGATTTGTCTCCCTGCACAGAAGGGAGTCATTATAAAGTGTTTTATGGCAGTGCGCAGGAATGACTTCCTGTCGCGGCCCTTTGTACAGTGGAGCTGCGGGAGTCTGACTGAATCTGCTCAGCTGCTCCATCAGGAGGTCATGTAGGGGATGTGAGCTTAGAAGTTTGTGGAGGATCCTTCTCTCTACAACCAGCTCCCCAGCAGAGAGCCAGCCTTCTTAAATAGTTTATTCATTCTTTGAGTGTCGCTGGCTCTCAGGCTGCTGCAAAGAAGATTGCATGTGCAACAACATTGTGCTGTACACATTAATTATTATATATATTATATATTAGCTTTCTCAAGAAGTAGAGTCTGCTCTGTCCCTTCATGTAGACAGGCTCAGTGTTAGGGAGCTCCAGTCCAGTCTGTTGTCCAGGTGCACATCCAAGTACCTGTAGTCCACCACCTCTTCACCCTGGACGGAAATTGTGCTCAGGTTAGACCTAGACCTCCTGAAGTTAATATAAGTTGTAACACTGTCTTGCATGTCTGCAGGTGATGGAGATATTGAAGTACTTCTCATGGGCAGAGCCACAGATCAAAGCAGTCAAAGCTCTGCAGCATGTGAGTAACTTTTAAATAATCAAGGCAGTTCATGGTTTGCATGAATAAATATATTCATAAATTTATATTTAGCTAAAATAATATAAAAGACGTGTGTAAAAGCATCTACAACACCAATATTTGTGGAAAATGTATTATTTGTGTTTGAACTGCCACCTTTCTCTGTCGTTGTTATGTTGGTAAAGTGTTAATTAAACATGTTTTTCAATCTCTTGCTTGTAGAAAATGGTTGCAATCCCTACGACAAAAGTAGCAAATATCCTGAATTGCTTCACCTTCTCAAAGGACAGACTGATCGTCCTGGAACTAATAGCTTTGTGAGTACATTTTTAAAACACTAAGTCAAATGTTGTGTTGTAATATCAACCTGTTTGGTTCAGTCAGTCGGGAAATTGTTAAATTCATTGGGGTACTCACTGTAATACTGGATTTCTGTTCTCAAACAGGAACATTTCAGATGCCCAAAATTATCGTCCTGTGGAGGATCTGTTTCGCATACACTTGTCTGAGAAGAAGCGGGCTCGCAGGATATTGGAGCAAGTAAGTTCACCTTTACAAATTCCAGTTATCAACAGCTATACATTGGTATCAAAAGACCTTGTGGAGTCCCTTTGGTAAACATAAAATCCCAGGAAACTGTTGTTGTCTTTTATGAAATGAAATTAAAATGTTGGTCTGTATGTGTTAATGGATTATGTTTGACATCCCTAATTATATTTAATACATGACATACATACATACACACACACACACACACACACAAACTGTCTAAAATATTACAACTTTCTGTCTCACTAGGTGTGTAAGGTTGGCTGCAAGGCTCCTATAGCCATGATCTCCTCCTGCGGTATAATACCAGGAAATCCATACCCCAAAGGCAGACCCAGCCTGGTCAGCGGCACATTCCCTGTAAGTATGTGCAGGCCTCTGGTCCCTGTAGTTTAACCTGCTCCACCTCTATGTCTCAGGACTTTTAATGTCCCGGGGTTACAGACAGTAATCCAACTCAAATACACACAAATATATCTACTACACGGTCACCATGAAAGAGAAACATTTTTTAATTTATGTAAATGTAATATGTATACAGTATAATTACTGCTGATTACTCAATAGCAAAAAATAATTAATTTGAGCCAAATGCATCATACTCAGTTTATTTCTCTGCCATGTGTGTTTTAATTGAATTCATTCTAAGTAGACAGCACATGTGTGTGTCAGCATGTAAATGTTGTTTCTAACCACAGGGAATCCCTCCAGTGAAGAAAGAAGGCGAGAAGAAAGAGGACGCTTCTAACAGCATGGAGGGGAAAGGAATTGCTTCTCGGATCACCGGACCATTCAAACCTGTAAGCACTAGACTGGATATATCACTGACCGGGATGATGTAACAGTGCCAGAGGAATCTCATGACTGAGTGACAAGGCCTCACATGACTAATTATGTTACCTACCCATGATAATGATGTCAAGATAGACCAAGGCGAGAGCACTAAATGGACTGCAGTAAAGACCGCTGAGGGTGTAAACGGACTAATTGAAACACACACACACACACACACACACACACACACACACACACACACCCTTCACATTTCATGTAAAACATGGAAATCGACTAGCTCGCTTGCTTTCGGGTATTTCGGGTATTCATTCAAATCTTCCATTATTTGACTAATATTTGTTTATGCTAGTATGTAAACACTATTGTACCGTGTGCTGCAGAAAATGCCTCATTGTTTGGCTTTTAAATGCTCATACAGAGGATGTTTTAGAACTTTTGTCTTTTCCCTTTTAAGTTTCCTTCAACGTACAACCCTCACCGGCCCGTGCCCTACCCTATACCACCGTGCCGACCCCATGCTACCATCGCACCAAGTAAGAAACAACCCACTTACACACTTATCTTCACAGTAACATTCCCTGCCCTGTACGGTTAACACTGTAGTGACAAGGTAACAGCTATAGAGGAATTAATAATTACGAATAGTTAGGCATGATTTTTGTTTCCATCTGGGACTGATTGAGGTTTAATCAGTGTTGGGGTGATTCTTAACATTTGTGTGTGTGCGTGCGTGTGTGTGTGTGGGAAAGAAGCCTGGTGGACCCTGTTAATATTTGCAACTGCTACTCAGGTGCATACAACAACGCAGGCCTTGTTTCTGTGGGAGGGGTTATAACAGCCAACGTGCCCCCTCCCCCCTACAGCTCCACCCACAAAGTAGCAGGTACGAATCGAGCGTATGTGTGTGCGTGAGCGTGTGGCAGCCAATAGAAACTCAAAGCTTGCCGCCTAACTACCTGGCATGCTGCTTTCTTGCACCTCTCGAGCTTTTGAAACCTTTGTCAGGTGAAGAATGTGCTTCTTGTGTCAGAGTACACTGAGTGACCAGAAAAAAATACATCCTGCCCAATACAACAGCTGTGTATTGGATTCCTGATGTCAATTCAAGTCTGTGGTCATTTTGAGGGAAGTATTTGATTAATTTGATTCCATTTTTATCAGCCAATTACAGTCACAGTCAATAACGTGTGCATACGATTGAAGTACAACGTGCTGGTTTTCTGGTCAGTCATTGTAGAAGTATGTTTTGTGAGGATGGTTGGGCTGGGAATAGCTTCAAACTAATGTCATTAATCTTTTTTTTTTTCCTCTCTGGAATCACGCTGTGTGCTGGCATTTAACACGCATCGCTCACATAACTTATTTTTTGAACGCATAGTCTCATCTTTTCACAGTTGAAATACATCTTTTAGGGCCTTTGGGGAGATACGTGCACAAAAGAAGTCTCATTAAAATTGACAAATGTCGAAAGCAGTCTTGAGATCAGAACGGTGTGTGACCACAGCGAATTCTGAGTTATTAAAATGTTTCCCCAAAGGTGAGAAGAAGACATATTCCAATGTGTAATGAGCTGCACGCAGGGATGCTCTCTGGCTATTCCTCCTTGCTGTGTCTCTCCTGTTTGTTTTGGTTTTTTTAGATGTGAGTGGATCGCTTCTTCTACAATTGTTTGTTGGGTTTTAACCTCTCCTGTCTGTGTCCTGGAATGAAATTTGTTGTGAACAATAACACTACTGATCAGAGAAAACAATATGTGTGTAACTCTGTGGTACTGTTTCATTGTCACGCCATCTCAGGTAATAGCCATGCTCTTTTTCTGCCTCTAGGTTACGCCAAACCAGGCAACCTGCAGAACACCACACCTGGAGTCAACAGCGGACCCCTCCTCATTCCTCACGGGTCCACACCTTCTACCCCTGCCCCCCCACAGGCGTCTCCTGCCCAGCCAACTCCCACGACCCCTATCACACCAGTTTTCCCCGGCATGGTGCCCTCTCACAACCCTAACGCCCCCTCTCCCTCCCCTGCTCCATCTCCATCTGTGATCAAAGCAGGCCCACAAACCCCTAGTGGCCACGTTACACCTACACCGTCATCTGTCATTAAAGCCCACACCCCTTCAGGCACCCCCTGTGGAACTCCTATCCCCGGTAGCTTCTCTTCTTCACCCTTCCATGCCATTTCCCGACCAGGCACCCCCGCTACCTCCCGCAGTGGCCAAGACCCTTTATGTCAGACAAACTCCATGGGAAATCAGCAGAAGATTTATTCCACAGACCACCAGTCAGGATCCACCCACCCTGGCATACACCCACAAGCAGGTAACCCCTCTGGGTCTGTGATCCGAAGTTATACCCCTTCTGGACCACCACCTCTCACTCCTGGATCATCCACTCCAGTTATTCCGAGCTGTTCCACCCCAGGTCTCAGCCCCAAACCCTCCCCAGTTCATTCTGCACAGGTTCAGGCTGCCATGGCAGCGGCTGGAGTCCTCAATAGACATGGTGGGGGCAGTAACAGTGGCAGTAACAGCCCTGTTCCCTCTGCTTTCAAGGGCACCTCTCGCTCCGGCACACCGTCTGTTAGCTCTCTGGTGGTGCAGGGTTCTGCGCAGGCTGCCCTGGCACGTTCCTTCGCTCTGTCACACCCTTCAGGTTCTCCTCAAGTCTCTCTCTCCAGTCCTGTCGCTCTCAGCGGCCTCCAAGCTCTGTCCTCCAGCCCAGCTCCCTCTCATTATCCCGGCCTGTCCACCTTCCCCGCCCTTTCTTCCTCTCTCCCTCAGTCCAGCATCCCTGCATCCATGGCCACAATCCCTCCCACCAGCAACATTTCTAACCACCCACCAACCTCCATCTACCAAGGCCTGGCTCACAACGCTGCCCCAAGTGCAGCCTCCCCTTTCGGTCTGGGCCTCACTTCTGCCCCCTCTATATTCCCAGGCCTTCCACCTGGCCCTAGCCCTACTGGCTTCCCAGGATTGGGGGTCTCAGGAGGGCACGGTGCCGGAAGCCCCGTGTTGTCGTCTTTCATGGGACTGCCAGGGGCCACTCCATCTTCAGTGGCATCGGTGGCGCCGCTGCAGGCAGTAGCTGCAGCTGCGGCGGCCGCGGCTGGAGTTCCATCTTCGTCGCCAGTTTTGCCAGGCTTTGCATCTGCTTTCAGTTCCAGCTTCCAGCCTGGGTATGTGTGCTTTGGACATTTGTACTGTCAGACGCCATGTAATATGGATAATCTAAAATCTAAAATCTTTAATCTACATGACTCTATTTTTAGTAACCATGTGGTTAGTAGTCAGGATTGCTTCTGGGTTAACTGTAACATGTGACACATTTTCCACTTTGTAAGTGCAGTGTTTCCACATAACACACTAAGTGCAACGTCCACCTGTACTCCTCCTCTGGAGTGTCAGGCCGAGACTTTCCAGCCATATATTCATCATGTTATCTGGTCAAACAACAAGTGTTGCAAACGCATGCCTCACCTTTGACTGATATTTCACACACCCAAGAGAAGTGCAAGAGCAAGCAACTTATACTTATTAATCTTATAATCTTATTTTATATCTTAATCGTAATCTCATAACAATTATAGAGGAAGAAAATATAAGTTAAGTAAACATATCCAGTCATACATCAACTTTATACTCGTATTTTGCTACTCGTTTCATACGCTCTGATAAGAAGGTGAGTCGAAGTCACAAGACCTCCAGGACCAATTTCCAATCTTCCAATTTTTCCATTCTAGTCATAGTTTGTATTGTCATTCATCCTTTTGTATATTCATACCAAATATCAGCACATTATACTGTATACTCACACCACGCACGCAGACTTGAATACATTTTGGAAAACGCTTTGTAGTGACTGACCATAAAAACAGCAGCCTCCCATAAAACGACTTATTGTTGTTTTTACGTGTCAGGTTTTGTACTGATTCAACACACGTGATATAACATGTAATAAGTGAGCTGTAGAGGTGCTGGTAGGCAGATTTTGTTTCCACTGGACAGAGCCAGCCGAGCTTTTTCCCACTTCCAGTTTTTATGCTTAGAATAGCTAACCGGATGCTCTGGCCTTGTATTCAAACTGACCCATATGAAAGTGACATTGACCTTTTCAGCTTACACTTAGTCATACATGTTTCCCATCATATTAAGCAATTCACTGAATGAACAACAGAAACAGTAGCCGTTACTAGAGACCTAAATATGTTCTTCTTTTCCATCTAGCAGGATGTGTGTAAGTAACGTTAAGAAATGTGTTGTAATGAACTGACAGCAGTGGAGATGAACACTTGCTCAGCCTCAGATTTTATCACAGTAAATAAAAAACAAGAGTACATGCAGCATGGTTTTTGGAATAGTGTAATTGTATCATTAAATGAATGTTGTGTGAATGTTCTGTGTGTTACAGGTTGAGCAGTGGACTCCAGGCTCCGGGAAGTAGCGGGTTCCCCGGCTTGCTGTCCTTCCCTGGGGTGCCAGGCTTCTCTCCCTCTGCCTCCCCTGCTGGCCCGCTTAGTGGCCTCCACAACCCAACTATGCAGTCTGCCCTCCTGCAGGTACACACACACACACACCCACACACGCACGCACGCACACACACACAAATGATTTGAATGTCAGGTTGATAAAGCCTTCCTGCTACAGAAACACCATTGTTCTTTGTCTTGTTCCAGGCTCATCCCACATCCGCTTTGGAGAGCTTTACTCCTCAGCCTAACAGCTTCACCAACTATGCTCCAGCCCCAGGAAACCCCTTCCCCCTCCAACCAGGCCTGCACCCCCAGTTGGGTTGGCAGTGAATCCCACAACACACTTTGAAACACAGAGCACACTTACGTGCTGACCCTTATCGTACAATGCCCTGCCCCTCAGGCGTGAACCCTGAGGCAGATAGGAGAGGTTCACTGATGTGTATGTTACAGACAGAGTGACTCATCACTGCGAGAAACACTACTGTAAAAAGCAGTTCAAATCATGTGTGGGAGATGGCGTATGTCTCCCATTATTCATAGTGAGCGGTTGTAAATATGAGTCGTCAAAGTTGTTAGGTTTTACAAGTAGACTGTGACTGGTTTTAATGTTAGCTGGACTTGGCTGTTTTTAATCAAGTTTATCAACATTTATTAGTGAATAATGAATTATAGAAACATTGAACGATGTACATGATATCATGTAATGACTCCACAGTATCTCATGTAGTATTTCATGTCCAGTCTCAGTGGAAAGGACATGCTGACGATACTGATGAATTGAATATTGTATTATGACATGAAAACGAGGCGGTTTATTGAGCTGTGTGGCGCAGACATATTTTGAAGCGGGTACACCGTGAATATTTTAAATTTTTGTGCTGCGCAAGGGCGCATATGTAACACAAACATGGTGTTATTTTCTGTGAACACACTTTTATTTTGTATGTTTATTGTTGACAGATGTCACCCTGCTCGTACTGTTACTTCACTATTTGAACAAATGTACTGTATGCAGATGTCGCAGAGAACAACCTGAAGCATTTGTTGATGTGTGGACGTGAAGATGTCTGCATTCTGCAGTAACGTTTGCAACCTGGTGAAAACTGTAATTTGACTTCATTTACTGTACCCCTCATACTCAGAAGGTTATTGTTTGAGAGTAATAGACATGTTGTTTGTTACACTGTGTTGTTTTTTTCTGTTTGACCTTTTTTTGTATTTGCACCTGTTTTATTATTTTGTCAGTAAACTGCTGGTTACTGTAGCTGTCGCTGTATCTTTGTTCTGTGCGTTACCATGGCGATCAGGAAAGCCCCTCAATTAAAAGTACCGAAGGTGGGCGAAATAATGCAAACACCGCATGACACTTTAACTCACAATTACAAAGACAGCTAGACATGCCGAGCCTGTAGTTAGAGGGCTTTTAAATAGATATAACGACCATCACCTACTTAAAAAAAAAAATGGCTTGAGATCTAAAAGAGTCTGATAAAATAAATAAAATGTTCTGTAGGTTAAAAAAAAGCTCAAGACAAAAAAAAAAATCTAAAAAATTAAGGCTTATGGTCAGAGAAAGTTCAATAGGCTGTGGTCATCTACATCAATTGATATTCAAATAGAAATATATTGCCTATTTTCTGTTATTTTATCAAACCTTCAGTATTCTAATGGTCTTAAAGCCTGTTTATAGTCCATTTAGTGCTCTACGTGGTGATAAATATTACACAACACACGGGTGATGCTATCAGTCAATTAGTCACAAGACCTCCAGCACCTTGTGACTATTTCCAATCTTCATTTTTTTCCATTCTATTCACAGTTTGATTACTTTTATGTTTCTGCTCAACCAAACCTATGCAGTTAGCATCAGTGCCATATTTTTTTGATTGTGCATTTGAAAAAAAAGCTCCGTAAAAAACTTAAACAGTGATCGATTTAATTTCAAGGTGCATTTAATTTAAAAATATATAGTTTAGTTTTTCTTCAACATCCTACCAAATCCTTCCATTTACCATTCATATCATTTTTATCATTCCAGTCAGTCATGTTAAGAATGAACTTAATGAGCTTCCCATTTCTTGCAGAGGAAACTAATGCCATTAATGCAACAGTCAATGTTCCTGTTACTATAGGTCCCATTACTACAATGGGTGTAGTGACAGAATGTTGGATTTCCCCTGCCTGCTCTTCCTTTTCTTTTGTTCTTGTGGTTATGAAATAGGTTGGTGAAATGAGTATTTACTTTTATTCATTTCTGCCAACACCATAAACTATTGATACCCATAAAAGGTTCTCCACAAACAGATTATTAAACAAGTAAACTGAATCCAGTCACATTAGCTCATTTTATGATAAATACACGTCAGATCTTCAGAGAAAGTTCCTCAGAAATGATTTACTTATTATTATTTATTATGTTGGAACAGGTTAGATTCACTATTAAAGGCCCCATCAGATAATCTCTGAATGGCAGCTGCTAGCATATGCATTTAGTATATGGTTATTATATATGACTAGTATTTTCTGTATACGTGTTAGTGATGTGATAATTGCACTTTGTTGATGATCAACGATCATCTCGGAGTTGGAGCCACACCTACACTTCCTTCCTGCAGCATTGCAGCTTTAAAAGGCTGGGTAACTCCCTCCTGCCTAGATTCACTTCAACAAAGTCTGTCAACACACTTCCCCTCTCAGTTCTAACCAGCACATGGAAATGGAGGACCAAATGGAAAGCCAGAAGAGGAGAGGAATGAGCAAAGAAGATTTAATATGTAAGACAAACTACATTTCTTTCACTTTTCTTTTATTCTCAGCTTTCATGTTACATAACTGTAAAATATTAACAACAAGCTCTGTGTTTAATTACATCAGGATTGACTTAAGGCTTAAATCAACATTGTTGTTTACTCTTCAGTGAGTTCCATGTTTGATGGTGATACTGTCAGGTGTGTGAGCAGGAGTGTGTTATGTATGTCGTATATGTGTAGGAGCTCACCTGTTCAGGTGAAAAGCAGCCACAGAGACTGAGGGCAAAGTACGACTTCATCGCCATAGCGATAGAAATCACATGTCACGATTAGGAGTCCCAAAAGCATGTGACCATGAGTGTGTGTGTGTCTCCATGTATTTGTGTGTCAGTATCTGCTCTGTGAAGACATGTACGGGGGAACTGTCATGTTGAACAGGTGGCTTGTGTGAATGCTTTTTAATCCGGTCACTGATAAGGGCTTGTTTTCATATCAGAGTCATTTCCAAGTCTTTGTTATGACCTTTATTATGCTCAACCTGTTCAACGGTATCATGTGACATAGATGACTGTGTACACATCATTTACGTGCATCCGCAATGAAATATCAATAAAGCAGTTATTGGGTACACAGATTATGAAGAATGAATGAACAACCACTAAATCATTTTTCAATGAAACCTATTCCAATGTAAACAATGAAGACTGGCACAGTCAACAAAGTTATAACAGCCGAAGTGAATTTGCAAACCTTTGCTGCACATCACAGACCCCTGCAAACCTTTACAGGTTTGCAAACCTGTAAAGGTTTGCAGGGGTCTGTGATGTGCAGCAAAGGTACTTTACAGGTTTGTGCAACGGTGAAATTTCCTTTAGTTCAACCGGAAACTGCACTTCCTGTGGTTTCACCTGTCGACAGAAAGAACAACGTTGTTTTCTTCTGATACTACAGCAATAAACATCAGAACCGAATGTGAACAAGAGGCCAAGAGGCTTTGAGGCTTTTTGCAAATTAAAATCTAAATGGGATGTAATGGCTTTCTTGTGAAACACATACAGATACAGAAGGCCATAATGCAGCCATTAGAGCTGGAAACTATGACATTCGCACCAGCTTCCCACTAAATGACTTTCTTTTATTGTCAGAGTGGTACTCCGCAGATCGTGTTGCATAAGTACACGCTTTATTGTTTGCACTGTGTGTGTGAGAGAGTCTCTGTGTGCTTAGTTTCTGTTTTAGATCTAAGCTGGAAAACAGAAGTGAAATCTATTGAAAGCCATTCTAAATAACGTCATGTTGTGATTACAGAATATTAAATACTTTGGTTAACACCTTGTCAAAGGTAATAGGTTCATAATGAGCTGATGTGCGCTGCAGTTGAGGCTTTCTTTAAGGTCTCCTGTCTTGTCACTTCCAAAAGGATCCTAAAAGTCATTTCACACTGGTCAAAATGTGATCTTCTGGACACATTTCTGTTACACCCCAAATGGTTGTTTCTTCTAAATGCAAACGTGTGCTTCAGGTGTTTCACAGTACATCAAACACACTCAAACATCTCTCTCTCTCTCTCTCTTTTAGCTGAACGGACAGGCTCTTTGGGATGCATTGGTTGGTTCATTGTCATCCTCTCTGGCATCTTCACAATCGCACTCTTCCCCATCACCATCTGGTTTTGTCTCAAAGTGAGTGAACCTGATAAAAAAGAACAAAAGTGGGTCGTAGAACATGAACCACCACTTCCGTTGTTGCACATTTGAATGTGAAAGTAGCTGAGCTTGTTCTGTGGTCTTTGTGGCCGTGTTGCAGATTGTTCAGGAGTACGAGCGTGCCGTCATATTCAGACTGGGTCGGATCACAGACAGGAAGGCTAAAGGACCAGGTAAACACACCAACTATTGTCAATTCTCTTGACATCCTGAATGAGGAAATTATTTGTGTCTAAAAAAAAATCTGATTTATTTTATTTTTTAAACTCAAAATTCTGTTTGTCCACAGGAATTTTCTTTATTTTGCCATGCACTGACTCCTTTGTGAAAGTGGACCTGAGGACAGTTTCATTTGACATCCCACCACAAGAGGTACAAGAGAACAACACGAAACCATCCGGGGAAAATGTTCTTTTGGAACATTCTGAATCGATTCAGATCAAATCTGTGAACACGCACATGCAAACTCTCATGTATTTCTCTCATAGATCCTGACCAAGGACTCAGTTACAGTTAGCGTGGACGGTGTGGTGTACTTCCGGGTCAGCGATCCCATCGCCTCTGTGGCCAATGTGTCCAATGCTGACTTCTCCACCCGTTTGCTGGCTCAGACCACCCTCAGAAATGTCCTGGGTACTAAGAACCTGGCTGAGCTCTTGTCTGACCGTGAGGGCATTGCTCACAGCATGCAGGTACAGTTGTGATGTGATTTCAATAGATTTTTCAGGAGCTAGAATTCCTTTTAATATAATTATTAAAACTGATTCAAAAAGTGATGACGATGTTTGCTGAAGGTTTCTCTCAAAGGCTTGTTGGGTTTGCAGTCAGCTCTATGTTTGACTTTCATGTGTGGATGCTATATATTAAGTTCTTCCTCTTTGTCTTTTGCAGTCCAACCTAGATGAAGC
Organism: Argyrosomus regius; assembly: GCA_946959425.1. Classification (NCBI taxonomy): domain Eukaryota; kingdom Metazoa; phylum Chordata; class Actinopteri; family Sciaenidae; genus Argyrosomus; species Argyrosomus regius. The sequence continues at coordinate 22,905,373 of OX336896.1, read as the reverse complement.
CACAGACAACTGGGGCATCAAGGTAGAGCGTGTGGAGATCAAAGATGTGAAGCTGCCACATCAGCTGCAGAGAGCCATGGCTGCAGAAGCAGAGGCTGCACGAGAGGCCCGAGCCAAGGTCAGGACGTGCAACATGACACATACAGTGCATGCATGTGCTGTTGTTTAACAATAATTTGCTGTAAAACACAATGTGCATGCACAAGCACGACTATTTTCAGGTGTTTACTTTCAGGCTAGTTACTGTACGCTATCCTAATTTCTCTCTTTCTTGATCTACATATAGGTGATTGCAGCAGAAGGTGAGATGAACGCATCTCGTGCCCTGAAGGAGGCGTCCCTCGTGATCGCAGAGTCCCCGTCAGCCCTGCAGCTTCGCTACCTGCAGACCCTCAACACCATCGCGGCAGAGAAGAACTCCACCATCATCTTCCCACTGCCAATGGATGTCCTGTCTCATTTCATGCGCAAGTGATCCCTCAGCCACTCCTCAGTTTGCTCTTCCATTAAAGCCGCTGTTAATTAAAACAGCCAGGTGGGGTCATGTTACATTTCTATGGCTCGGAGTGAAATAAACTGCCAGGATGCATGATGTTATTGTTGTACTGTCGACATTTTTTCAGACTGATCGTAGAAACATGAGCTGTGATCAGGACAGACCTGCTAACCAATGTGATCTTGATTAAACTCGTAGTCTGCATAATTTACATGTCTTTGATAAAATAGATGTATCTATAGTGTTTTATTCATGATATCATGTGATGTAATGCTGATAAGTTGCCTGCTTTGATACATTAAATACAAAATGTTTACAAATAGTTTTATTCTCAGACATACAAAGCTTCTGTTCCTCCTGTCTCGACTCTTGAATCTCTTGTTTGATTCATCACTGGACAGTTTTATGGGCGTCATGTCATGCTTTTGAATTAATTTCGAATAATTAAATTCTTCTGTCTACATGTATTACGATTTATTAAGATTATACTCCTTATCCCTATTATTATTGTTGTTATTATTACTATATTTGCTATATATTACTATGTTTTTTTTTTTATGTTTAGTTCCATTAAATGTCCAGTGTGTAAGATATAGGAGTGTAATTTTTAGAGTGGAATACAATGTTCATTAGTACGTTTTCATTAGTGAAAATATGAACCGTTCTGTTTTTGTTGTCTCAAAATGAGCCCTTTATATCTACAGTGAGAGCGGGTCCTCTTCCATGGAGTCTGCCATGTTGGACCACCATTTTTCTACAGTAGCCCAGAACAGACAAACCCAACACTTTGCTTTTTATGTGAATTTTGCAGCCAGAGTTTTTCCTACATGCTTAGAAGAAGAGAGTAAGGCATGAGAGATTTTGGTTGCAATCTGCAACTTCACCTACCCACTGGACCTTTAAGATTCATTTTTACTTATTACATATTTACTGACATTTTTTCCATAATCATAATTATTTATTACATTTTTATGTTCTTTTTAATAGAACAACTTGTAGGAGCTTATGGAAATACATTTAACTATGATTGTACCTATGAAGATAATCCTGAATTTCTACAGCATGCTGTTAACAAGGACAAGCACTTGTCTCCAGAATACATGCTGCAGATTTCAGGTAAACACACTTTGAATGGAGAGCAGGGCCATAAGAAGTAATGTGAAAACAATCTACTACAAATAAAACTCTAGCATTCAAAACCTTATCATAAATAAATAATTATTATAAGCAAAATGTATATAGTATTTAAAGTAAGGGTACTGATTGTGGAAAATGCTCCCTGACAGTGTTACACTATTATACTGTATATGGTGTTTTAAAACTAATATTAGTGCTGCATGTTACTGCTATTTCAATACAATACTTGAGTAAAAATACTTAGTTACATTCCACCACTGAGCAGGACTTACCCTAAAATGAAACATGGACATCACGTGACTTTTCTTGAATATTTTTTAATACTGTGTTCTCCCCAAAAAGTACAAATGAAAGCATCAACATACTTCGTATACATTACATGTTGAACTATGTTCATTGCTCGTCCTCTATGGCCTCCTACGCTACAGTTACATTTTGACCATCACAGATGCAGAGAGGTAAAAGAAGAGGAAGGGGAGAGGAGAGAAACAGCAAAGACAGAAAAAACATGCTTCTATTACTTTGTTGGTGCACTAAGACACAACCAATGTTGTAAATGTATTTACATTCAAAACATACAATCAGTGCCAGAACAAACAAATTGCGGTAAACTTTATCTCTGGACCAAATCCATACGGGTTAAATGTATAGCTGACCTCCACGTATTCAAATTCTAGTGCTTAAAGTTGACAAGCCATGGAAACATTTGCTACAATAGCATCTAAACATCAACATGGGCGCTTCATTTCGTCATGAATTAGATCAATTACCCATGTCCGTTGTGGGGAGGCTCATCCAAGTGCTACATATTAAATGGCTGCTACATAGTGATCAGACGAGAGGTCCTTCTATATTCAACAAAAAATCACATGAATGACTTGTATAAAATGCAGTCATTACATTTTTGACATTCAGCGCATAGTGAGACACAGATGTCCACAGGACACATTGAAGGGTCATTACAATACCAGTTCATAGTTTAGAAATTATAGTCCATTCAACGGTGAAATATTCATTTAAGATGAAATTGGTAACTTTGTACGCTGTCATTTGTAAACAATAGTCTTTGTTGCATTCTTGTAGACTGTATTTTTTGCACCTGACGTGACCTTTAGGAGGACCCTGAAGAATCATTCAATGACATAGGTGAACTGTAACCCTAAACATTTGAAAACACAGTGACTCTCTGACTTTCTGCAAATTCTTACAATTGATCGTTATGCAAAGACATTCTCAAAATCATCAGTGTAGGTACAAAATAAGTGAGGACTGAGATACATTTCTCAAATCCAATGCTGAACTTGACATTCTTTTGTTTAAGAGCATTTAACCCTGTGTTCGTATCGTACAAAACAATCTTGAAGATCCGTGAAAGACTCATTTTTTACTTTTTCACAACCATCAAAAGTGCTGGTATCGCAATTAAGGATCTACTTAAAAGTCTATTACTGAAAAAACTGGCAACCCAGAATCGTCCTTCTTTACATGCTGGTAAAAGTTTTGATTTTACTCAACCTGTAAATTAACAGAAAAGTGACCAGGGGTGCTGCAAGGAATTTCAAGGCCTCTATACTGCCCCCCTCCCACCACCACCCATGCATCTACTTAACTTTAACAATATTACATTAGTCATTAACCTCTATTCCCATTAGCAATGTTGCTCTAACTGCCAACGCAGACTTACCCTCATCCCTTCTCACAGGCCTTGTTTATTTACAGCGGCTCATTTTTATGTGTCGTCTGAACAGCTTCAGCTTTGTTTCTTAATGCGCCAGGAAATCACTGAGATTACTCCGTATAATACTCCAGTTTTCTATGTTGACTTCTTGAAAGCCAGATGAAAGATTAAGACCCTGAGGGTAGGTTAGTCAGTAGAGTACAGTAGAGGAGGCAGCTATGACATACTGTATGCTATAAAATCATTTTTATATACCAAAGGTTGGTTTCTCTGTTGTATTTTATAGAAGTGGAAAATTATCTCGGGAAACATCTTGAGAGTGTATAATGTTCTGTAGAGAAGCTATACAAAATTAAAATTGAAAGTATTTCTAATCTAAATTTAGAAAATAATTCCCTGAACAATATCTTCTTGCACACTGAGAACTCAGTGTCGCTTGCAAATAGTTTGAATGTAATAGTTTATAAGGACAAAAAAGTGTCATTCAGATAAACAAACCAGAAGCATCAGAGGAGGTTATGAAGAGGTTAACTCAGGTTCAGAGGGGTGACGCTCATCTTTGTGACTCTGCTCACTAAGAGGTAAACAGAGGGTTAACCTGTATTTTTTTTTCTTCTTAAACCAACATAGCTTATAAACCATTATTATATCAGACAGTCCTCTGAACACCACCTATGTGTGTGGGATGACAAGTAAAAAAGAAAATCGGCTCTATATCTCCTGTCTCCTGGGGTTCATCACATATTCCACTTGCGTCCCATAGGTGATATTCTCAAAGTTACAAACACCATTCATTTCCGTCACTCCTCAAGCTTAATAAATAGACAGACCACAGCAATAATAAGTTCCACATTAAGACTGGAAGACTTTCACAGTACATGCTTGCTTAAGTAGCAAAAAACATGTAACAAATAAATTAGATATGAACATCACATTTTAAAGAAATCACAACATTTAAAACAGATTCCTGTTGTCGGGTTTCCCCCTTAGCTTCGAGCTCCCTGGTAGCTGTGTGTTTTTGTTGTTGTTGTTGTTGTTGTTGTTGCTGTTGAGCTACAGACACAACAAACTGCACATTCCCGCTGAGGTAAATACAAAATGGCAGACGTAGTTTTTGCAAGTTGACCTGAGGGATCCCAAAAGTGAAGAGTAGCTTGTGTGGCGAGACGCTGTAGGAAGACCTGGCAAGGTTTGGACATTTATTAAGTCCTCTGTATTTTGCAGGTTAAATGGCTGGGGTTCCAGGTAGGGCTGTCCCACGTAAGTAAAACTATCAGCATTGAACTAATTACAAAAATGTTAAATACGCCTCGAGGAGGCTGAAAAGCACGATTCTCTTTGATTTACAAACCAATTCTTTATCCAAAGTCCTTTATGAAATAAAATGTTGCTTGTTCTCTGCTGGTGAGACGGCAGGACAGAATATAAGGCGCTTTGTAAGGGATTTTTCCAGATGAAGAACAAAAAAAAAAAACATTTCTGTGAATGCTGACTCAGTTCATGACTCAGAATTGCAACTCATCTCTTAAAACAGAACTGACTATGTGAGAGAGAGAGAGAGTAGAGCTTATTTTATCAAGGACATGACCGTGTTTTTTTTTTTTTTTTTTTTTTTTTTACCACACCAGAGTATTGTGTTCTGGTGACAACAGTGTGCTACTTTCCATCTGTACTGTTTCCGTCTGTGCGGGACTCGAGACTACCCATGCAGGGAGGTTTCACTTACATGTGGACACTATCTGTGTCACTATCATACAGTATATACAGTCTACATTTCCAGTCCACATACAAGTTGGGATTGGGCTGCATCCATTAAAATATTTATCTGTGTTATTACTTCTTGTGTTGTGTTTCACATGATGGACGCCACCAGCTGTAGAGACTTGAGAAGACACAGTTTGTCCTGTGACGACTGGAGACCATTTTCCTCCAACATGTAGCTCAATGTCATTCACATTCAAAAAGAAAAGGGAGGAGGAGAATGAAGCAAATGAAAGTGAATGTTAAGAAAAATAAAGAGAGAGAGTGACGTGAAGCTTATCTCTGCAAAGAGCTGAAACAAGCAGCAGAGTTACAGCGATTGGCTGACGCTCTGTGTGTGGGTGTGGCCGGGCCTGGGGAATAATTCTGATTGTTTGCTGGCCTGTGAGTGGGTGTGGCTGGTCCCGGGGAGAAATTTTGATTTGCGGCGGCTCTGTGGGATGGGGAGCAGTATTGAGCCTGCTGGGGACAGCCGTGGCAGTGAGTGGGGGAGTCGCAGCCTGCCACAGGTGAGGAGGACAAGAATGGGGATGAGGGCAAAGGTGAGGTGGAGAAAGAGCGGTGCAGTGGGGAGGAGGCGGGGGACATGAGGGGGCTGGTCTGGAGGCGCCACAGAAGCTCCTCGTTGTTCCGACTCAGCCGCTTCTTCTCGGTGCTCTCCTTCTCGACGGACTCGTGGAGGTTGGCGTTCTCTTCTGACAGTTGCCTGCAGAGAACACAGCACAGAGGAAGCTATACTTAGCATAAAGCGGAGGCTATGTAGTGTTAATGTTCAAAATGTCCACAGTGATGATGATGATCATGAGTGAATGTGTCTTACCTGGACAGGGTTAGGTTCATTTGAATACGGGCCTTCAGATCTTCATTCTGTTGCTGCAGAACCTGGACCTTCTCCTCAAGGAACACGTTCTTTTGGGCCTGCTCAAAAGTAAAACAGAACCACAGAACAATATTTCATTCACCAGACATCATGATCAGTGTACATGTGTGTGTTTGTGAGGAGGGAGGAGGTTGAGGTAGTTTATTTGAGCCTACCACTTTCTCCAGATCAGAGATCTTCTTCTCTTGCTGGTGTATCTGCTGGTTCTTCATTTCTACAACCTCCTTCAAGCTCTTCAGGTCTTCCTCGATGTGTTGGTATGGAGCCAGAGCATCCTGTTACAGACACACGTGCGCATTCACAATATATATTTGGATATCTATATTTCAAGTGACTCGTAGTTAATATTTGCTTTGGGAAGTTGTAAACTCACAACTATCTGTTCATCTGTGCTCCTCCTCAAAGCCTCCTCAAAGCGTTTGGCTTTGTCCCTCAGACTCTGGTTTTGAAACGTGAGAGTATCCACTTGATCCTGCACAAGCATCCAAACATATGTGACATCAGTGGGCATCAACCAAAAAAATGAACTTTTCAGTGTGTTTGTATTTGGAATAATACCTGTAGAGAAAGTCTGAGTTTCTCAAAATCCTCCTCGAGGAGCATCTTCTGCTGCTCATGGGCTTTCCTCAAGTCTGCACACAGATTCAGAAGCACAATTAAAACCAGACCTGATGTTGTTTCCTGCAGAGCTGGTGTCATATTGTTTGTTAAAGGAGATCTAAAATCATACCTCTCATGGTACGGGCATGCTCCTCATGCAGTGTTGCCATAGTGATGTTATGCATATCTCTGAGCTCCTGAATGGCTGCTTGGTGGTTGACTGTCATCTCCTCTACCTGACACACCAACATACATAGTGATGTCCTTTAAGCACTGACCAGACTTCATGTATTGAGACACACACATCTCCCATAGTGCCTCTCTCTCTCACCTGTTCTTGTTGCTGAGTCCTCAGCTCCTCCATCTCTGACCGATGCTCCGTCCGCAGGTGTTCTGCCTCCGCAGAGTGACACTTCCTGAGCCCCTCCTCCACAGCAGCCAGCTCCGCCTCCTGCTGCAGCTGCAGCTCCTGCAGTTCTCGTTCAAACGCCACCTCCAGTGCCGTCTTTTCCCGATGGAGTCTCTCCCACCGCGCTGAGTTGAAGGCTGTGTATGACGCAGAGTGTTGATGTTATCGCGTTACAGAGTGCTGAATATTCAAAGTTTGGCTGTATATTCATGACTATACAAAATTGGATCAGGATAAATTTTATTTAATTTTACTTGCTACATTAATTTATTACTATATATTATATATTACTACATTAGTTAATTATGTGGAATGAGTTTCTCAGAATCTGGAAAATAAAGTTGAATGAAAGGGTGCTCACTCAATCTTCAAAACTCCTCCAGCAAATCAAGAAACAAAACAAACAGGCCTTTTTCAAGATGACATTTTTGACATGTCACAGGAAGAAAGTGTGTAATGTGTGTAAGTACTTATGTTTGTATTCCATTTAGCTGCTTCAGTTTCCAGGTCCTGCTATTGTGCATGCTGGCTCACTGTCATAGCTTACAGGTTAGTCATTAGTAACAGGGTTAGGGTTAGATTTATTTGGTCAAATGTTGGTTCTCACTCACCCATTTCCTCTCTGATCTTTTGTATTTCTGAGGTCAATTTCTTTTGATTTTCCTCTGTAGTTTTATTCTGAAATTAAAAAACAAACAACATTATGACATTATGGCTACGATTTCTACAATTATTTCTAGAGTACAGACATAAATGTGACATGAAACAGCTGCTGGATAATGTGACAAGACTAAGAACCTACAGCCATGCTAGCAGCTCTATGAGGTTTATACTCCATACTTTAAACTCACTATACATTACACAATGGGGCTTTGAGCTAAATGTAAAATGTCATATTTAGCATGAGTAATGATTACTGATGATTAGTATGCCAACATTTGCTAATCAGCAAAGTACAGCAAACGCTGATGGGAATGTGCTCACTCAGCAGTTTTTTTCTCATTAATCAAAATTAATCAGCTAAAAAGCTAAAGCTAAAAACAGACCATAGCAATGCTAGCTGGTTAAACAAAACTTTTTTTTTTTTTTATCATGCACAATGATTCCTTGAATTATTGTCCATCTCCCGCTAACACTAAAATAATAAAAGATAAGTAATGGGATTATTTAACAAGGTGCTGGCATGCTGGTTGAACTGAATTTAACCTCTACGAGCTGCCTGGGAAAAACACAATACTGTAGATGTGTCTCTGAATAATGAACATTCACAACTCAAAGCAAACACTATACTGTAGCTGTTGTGTCTGATTGATGCCAGCAGGGGGAGCTCAAACCTACTCAAACTGGTCCAGACTTAAAGGCTTCCTGTCTTCTATATTGCCACTGCTGGCAAGTGATTGCAGCACTCAGACGGTGACCATAAAGAAATCCCTTGACAGGCTGACAGCAGTACAGTTATAGCGCCTAAATCATTCCATCAGACACAGAGAGCTAGATGATACCAGCTCAATGACACACTGAACTCCGGAGGACCTTTCCCACAGTCGCAATCACTCTCGCTTCTCATGCTTCTCATGGACCACGCTGTGAATCTCACCCCTCACTGTGTTAAACTCTGCATGTATTCTTGAGTTCACATGTGTGTGACGATCCAGGCTTTGAGTAAATGAAAAGGTTGAGGTGCTGTTGTCTGGGTACATAGTATCATAGATTAGTATTAGTACTGTGACAATTCTAGAGGGGGGTAGATTTAGCATGTCCAGTTGTTGGTAGTGTTGGAGAGGAGGTACTCTCTGAAGAGCTGGAGGTCTTCAGGAGGTTTTTAAAGGTAGAGAGGGACGCCCCTGATCTGGTAGGAACTGATAGCACGTTCCACCAACAGTGAACAACAGACAAAAAGAGTCTGGATTGCCCTGAGTGTACAGGTGGAAGAGCCAGGCATCGTTCATTGGTGGAGTGCAATGGTTGGGATTCAAGTAGGTAGGTGCAGAACTGGAGACTATTTTGTAGTCAGCATTAGTGATTTGAATTTAATGTGGGCTGCTACAGGTAGCCAGTGGAGCTCGATGAGTAGCGGGGTAACATGTGCCATTTTGGGTTGATTGAAGACCAGGCGCATCACCGCGTTCTGGATCATCTGAAAAGGTTTCACTGTGCAGGGTGGGAGGCCCGTCAGGAGAGTGTTACAGTAATGTAGTTATGAGATGACCACAGCCTGATTTGGGTAGCATGTTCAGTTAGGTATGGCCTTTTTTTCTTTATGTTGTGAATGTGACACGATTAGAGAAGGTTAGTTGGTCATTAATCATCAATCATGACTAATAGGCAAGACATAGGGACACTACAACTCTGTACAGCCAGGTGCTATAGTGCAGGATATCATTATATGATTATTCAAGTTGGCTACCTTGAGGCAGTAATGCTGAGTGGTGATAATGAAGGCTTCCAGACCCAAAGAAGTCTTCCTTAGTTCTTCCCTTAGAGCTCTGAGCTGCCTCTCCTGCTGCTCACAGCGTCCCTGCAGCCTCTGAACCTACGTGACAAAGAATGAAATGGAATTATGTAGAAAAAAAAAGAAAAAAAAGAAAAGAACAGCGCAGACTCCAAGTGGTACTGCAACTCACCTCCTCCCTTTGCTCCTCTTTTTCTTTTTCCTCTGCTTGCCTTTCTCTTTCTTTCTCTTGAGCCTCCTCTTTCTCTCTCTGCAGGCTCTCCTGCTGTTCCTGCTGTTCCTGCTGCAGCCTCAGGGGGGCTACGCGGCGGGGGGACCCCGGGGGAACTGACCCTCGCACTGCCGCTGCAGGCCTCTGTGCAGACTGGACTGTAAGGAGAGAAAAAAGCAAACCTAGAAAATTGAATTAAGTTCAAAATGAGTCTGCACGAGCATTTGGAAGGACACTGTATATACTGTATAAATATTCAGTTATTATGTACAGTATGATATCTCCCATATGTCAATAATTAGTCATGTACTAAATCTCAGATCTAACCAGGACACATCTATCTATGATAATGGAATTGGTGAGTATTAAATCAGAGGAGATTTGACCTGACCTATTCCTAATGACTGTGTTCACATGATAAATGATAGTCGGTTAATTGAATCTTTTCTACAGAGGAAGCCTTGGGGTAATTCCAGCGATAGACCATCATGATGAATGTGATCAATATCAAGAAATGATTGAGCTACAGCTTGAAATAATATATAAACACTGTTACAGTGTACTACTATGAGTGTATTGTTTGCATAGCGTATAAGTAACCCTGTTAATGATGAAGGTAATTTAAAGGCCAGACAAACACGTGACAGACGTTTTTCCTTGGGGGGGACAACAATTAAGCTGCAGTACAGACAGTCAGATTAACCTCTGTGTGAGTCACCTTGTCATGTAGTGTGAACACATAACAGCCTGTGGAGATACACCGCATCAGAACACTGCATACCTGGATTCTTTTAAAAATGTACCTTCTGCACGTTCACACACTATAAACGTCCACAGACGCAATATATACAAAATCACTGCAGCTCCACATCACCTTGCTTTAACCATATCATTCAGGCCTACTGGAGCATGAGGAGCCGTCTCCATGGCAACGCGAGGCTGGGCTTGGGGTGCAGGGTCCCAGGTAATGAGTGAAAGATTGGTTAGAGGGAGGCGGGGGGGGGGATAAAATGAGGGGAGTGCTGTCGGCCTCGCGTAAATGAGAGAAGAGAGCGGCAAGACAAAGAATCCAGTAAGAAGTGGGGGAGAGGTGCCTGAAGGTGCTGAACGATTGTAATGGCGATGGCCGTTTTAGGCCAATGTAGAGAAAAGATGTTCTTGCAAGTAGGGAATTTCTCTAAGCATAAAAAGGTTTAAAAAAAAGACAGGGAGGTCTTTTCTTCACATCTAATAACCTCAGCTTTGCTTTGAAACTGCAAATATCAGCAAATGTTTTAATGTTACATCTTCATCAGTGTCTCTGCCTTAAAGGCACATTAGGATTCCGGGTATTTGAAACCAACTCGAAGCCTTATGTAAATTATGCCTTCCTCTTTTTCAGGCACACACACGTAGAGACACACATACTTCTGTAGGTTCTACCTGGGAGGCTTGAGGAGAGTTGAGTGAATACCAAATGAGTGTATGTGGCTGAGTGTGAAGGCAGCATTCAGATGACAGCAGAAGGGTTGATGGAGGTGGAATAATGATGTGAAAAACAATGAGGAAAGGGAATGGCCTTGTGGGGTGCAGACACTAATGCGTGTGTAGGTGTGTGTGTGCATGTGTGTGTTTCTGCTAGGTTGTGGCAAAAGGTGGTGAGGCTGGGTTATTAATAAGGTATATTTCACGATATTTTACAGGCACACCGTCCAGAACTGCTTCAAGAGTCAAGAGCAACAAACTGACAATATCTGTAAATCCCAGTAAACAAAAGCAAAGCTACAGTGCCGAGCCAAGAGAATCAGAGAGAAGAAGAAATGTTCTCATTTTTGTGTGTGTGTGGGAGGAGACAGGTTCAGCAAAAGATGCAGTAAAGAGAAGGGTGAACGGTAACAGCAGCACTTTGGTGGAAAATAGTGAAGTGGGCAAAGAGAGAGAGGCATAGCCAGAGGAGATGTGTGTCAACTCTGCAAGGAAAGATGTTGAGTCCCTCCACAATCCTTCACAACATAGAAGAAAGTGCCAAGCATGATGAATCTTCTTTTGTTGCTGTGCTATTTGAAATGGATGCAAGCTGCTTGAGTGTGAGTGGATAAAGAAGAGGTCATATATAAGGAGCATTTGAAGGTTACATTAATGATGACTTTGTGGTAAGACCACATCTATAATACTTTATGATGGCATTCATAGAAAATTCATAATGCTTTACGACTACACTTATCAACACACATGATGCGCCGTGATGCACTAACCCTATCAACCGTCATCAAACATTATATGTATGACTTATAATAAAATAACTTCGAGTATCTTATGGATGCTCTTGACTAGTTATAAACTGTTCAATTCAAATTTATTTATACGGCACCAAATCATAACAGAAGTTATCTAATGACACTTTTCATATAGAGCATACATATTATGATATTATTTACAGAGACTCACATTATGAATGCACTCACTTATAGAAATGTCTCAACAACTGTATGTGTTATAACAGTCATACATGCAGTGTCATAAGATATTGTGTCATAGATATTGATGCCTATATAATACTGAATGCTTTATCATTATCATTGTTCATGTTAAAAACTGTGTGTATGTATGTGTATGTATTTCCATGCATTTAAATAAATTTATGCTGCGTCATAAGTGATTATTATGTAAAAAGGCAGAGAATTAAAAGTTAAATCTGTCTGCTTTAGGAATGAAACCATACATATTAAACCTATATAATATATTCAAAGATAAAAAATATGCTTTATTTTCACTGAGGGATAAAAGCCACTGTTACACCCAAGATAACCCCCTACCATCAATAAAACATTACGACGGAGCATCATTTTTTATAGATCCCTTTATAGATCACTTTAATTAACACATACAGTGATAACTTATGACACTGCATGGACTGTTATAGCACATCTTACTACAGTTGATTGTTGAGGTGTGTGTATAGGTGAGTATAGGTAGTCATAATGTGTTATAACTAGTCAAGTGTCACTGACATTGCTTATGTTATTAATTACTGTTAGTCAAAGGTCCACTTTCTTTCACAGAAGACATTCAGGGTATAGTGCAGGAAGGTTCACTCACACACTGACAATGTACTGGAGTCATCATTAATGTTATTACCTATGCTTTTGCTTCGTGAAAAAAGGTCTATTGTGACTTTTCTGGCCCTGTGTGTGTGAGTGAGATTTTATTTTGCCCTTCAGTTGAACTCTGCACTGTCAGTAACTTTATGTTTTGTATGCTATATTTTGGGTCTCACCTGGGGACTGAGGTTTGGGAGGAACAACTGCCAGTCTTTTTGGGGATGATGGGAGAGAACGTGTCACCTCTGAACTCCGCTGAAACTCCTTCCTGCCGACTGTCAGGACACAGAAAGTGTTATAAGGCTTAATTCAATGAGAAAAAGCACACTGTGACATTTAGGCAAGGCAAGGCAAGGCAGTTTTATTTATATAGCGCATTTCATACCAAGAGGCAACTCAATGTGCTTTACATACTAACAGAGCATTTAAAAAGAACAAATTAAAACAAACAGTTAAAAGCAAGAACAAAGAAAAAGAAAAATTAAAAAGAAAAGTATATTATATATATTAAAACAATTTAGAGGACTTACAGTGCAAATCCAAGATATAGATTAAAAGGGCTCAGCCATAAGCACATGAAAAGAGAAATGTTTTTAACCTGGATTTAAAAGTGCTTACAGTTGGGGCTGATTTGAGTTCTGCTGGTAGTTTGTTCCAGTTGTGTGCAGCGTAACAGCTAAATGCTGCTTCACCGTGTCTGGTTTGAACTCTGTGCTCAACTATCTGACCTGAGTCAGTAGATCTCAGAGCTCGACTGGGTTTATACACTGCTAACATGTCATTCATGTATTCTGGACCTAAACCATTCAGTGATTTGTAAACCAGTAGCAGAACTTTAAAATCTATTCTGTAGCTGACTGGGAGCCAATGTAAAGACTTGAGAACTGGGGTGATATGCTCTGATTTCTTTGTTCTGGTTAAAACTCGAGCTGCAGCGTTCTGGATGAGCTGCAGCTGTTTGATACTTTTTTGGGGGAGTCCAGTCAGAAGACCGTTACAGTAGTCGAGTCTATTGGAGATGAAGGCATGAATCAGCTTCTCCTGATCAGTTTGGGACATAAAGCCCTTAATTCTGGATATGTTCTTAAGTTGATAAAAGGCTGTTTTGGTGATTGATTTGATATGACTATTAAAGGTCAGATCTGAGTCTATCAGCACGCCAAGGTTTCGGACTTGGTGTTTAGTTTCTAGAGACAGTGACTCAAGGTGTTTACTGACAGTAACCCTCTTCTCTTTATTGCCAAAAACAATGACCTCAGTTTTTTCTTGATTTAACTGAAGGAAATTTTGGTTCATCCAATTTCTGACTTGCTCTAAACAGTGACACAATGACTCTATTTGACTGCAGTCATCTGGAGACAGTGCAAGATATATCTGTGTGTCGTCTGCATAACTATGATAGTTGACATTAGAATTCTGCAGAATTTGACCCAAAGGCAGCATATATAGGCTGAACAGAAGGGGACCAAGGACTGACCCCTGAGGAACTCCATATGTCATAGCCACTCGATCGGATTGATAACTTCCAATGGTCACAAAATAACTCCGCTCCTCCAAGTAGGACCTGAACCATTCTAGGACTGTTTCACTGAGTCCTGCCCAGGTTTCCAACCTGTTCAGCAGTATACTGTGATCCACAGTGTCGAACGCAGCACTGAGATCCAACAGGACCAGAACTGACACCTTGCCTGAGTCAGTGTTCAACCTTATGTCATTCAACACTCTAATGAGAGCTGTTTCTGTACTGTGGTGAGGTCGGAAGCCTGATTGAAATTTGTCAAAAAGTCCATTTGAGTTCAAGAAGTTGCTGAGTTGATTAAAAACCACTTTCTCAATGATCTTGGCTATGAAAGGAAGATTTGAGATTGGTCTGTAGTTGGTTAACATGGAAGCATCCAGCGCTCTCTTTTTTCAGAGTGGCTTGATGGCAGCTACTTTTAGGGCTTTAGGAAACGTGCCTGATTGAAGTGAGCAATTTATTATTTGTTGCAGATTTGTTTGGACAGAGCTTACAATAGTTTTAAAAAAGTCAGATGGCATTGTGTCAAGACAGTATGTTGATGGTTTAAGATGCTGAACTGTTTGCTCTATGGTTTTTTGGTCGACTGTATTAAATTCTGACATCATAGCTGATTTATTCCTAGGTGGTTTTAAGGATTGCGTCATTTTATTATTTTGCTGATTTGTGTTGATATTTAGCCTTATAGATTTGATTTTTTCATTGAAAAAGCAGGCAAATTCATTGCATTTTTCTGTGGAAGAAAGTTCTGAAGCTATCTCTTTTGGGGGGGTTGTAAGCTTATCAACCATAGCAAACAGAGTGCGAGTGTTGTTGATGTTCTTATTAATCATTTCAGATAAGTGTTGCTGTCTAGCCTTGAGTAACCCGTGGTTAAAATTAAAAATACTTTGTTTGTAGAGGTCATGGTGAATTTGAAGTTTAGTTTTTCTCCATTTACGCTCTGCTTTCCTGCATTCTGTTTTCAAAGCCTTTACCATCATAGTGTTCCTCCATGGCGTTCTCTGTCTGCTCAAAGTCATCTTAGTTTTAATAGGTGCAACAGTATCCATGACATTTGAGATTTTCGAGTTGAGATTATCCAAGAGTTCATCAACTGTCTCTGCACTCACAGTTGGTGACATAGCTATAGCCTCCATAAACTTAGCACTGGTATTCTCATTTATGTGCCTTTTTCTAACAGACACAGAGGTTGACTGAATGTTTGGAGTTATCTGTAAGTCAAAGAACACACAGAAATGATCAGAAAGAGCCAAGTCCTTAATATCAACAGAAAAAATGTCAACACCTTTAGAGATAACCAGATCCAGAGTGTGGCCTCGAGTGTGTGTGGGTCCTTTCACATGTTGGCAGAGGCCAAAAGTGTCAAGTAGAGAACAAAGTTCTTTGGCATTTGTGTCCATGTTATTGTCTATGTGAATGTTAAAATCCCCCGTTATGATAAAAAAGTTGTAGTCAGTGCAGATAACTGACAGCAGTTCAGCAAACTCATCAAAGAATTTTCCTGGGTATTTCGGTGGTCTATAAATGATTAGAAAAATTACTTTTGGATCCCCCTTTACTAAAAAACAGAGATATTCAAAAGAGCTAAAATCACCAAATAAAGTTTCCTTGCACTGAAATACTGATTTAAAAATGGCAGCAACTCCACCGCCCTTCTTACCACTTCGACACTTATTCATAAAACTGAAATTTGCTGGTGCTGCCTCATTGAGAATGGTAGCACAGTTACATTCAGTCAGCCATGTTTCACTAAGAAGTAAAAAGTCTAGATTATAGGTCAAAATGATGTCATTTACTAACAGAGATTTGTTGGCTAGTGATCTGATATTGAGTAGGGCTAACCTTGTGGTGATAACAGGAGACACTGGTGAGTTTCGGGGTTGGCAAGCTATACTCAATAGATTGGTAGATTTAATTGAACCCTTTTTATTTCTCAGCAGTTTAACCACTTTTCTGTTACCTGTCATCACAGGGATTGAGAAAACTGCCTGAACTCCATAGGGCCCTGACTGTTCCTGGGGAAGAACATTGTTGATATCAGTATTGCAGCCTGGACCCGGCACATATCAGTCAGACTCACAGATATGATTCAGAGGAGGTGGAGGGGCTCGGTGACTTTTGGTCGAGAGTGCTTTCCGAGGTGGTGGAGTGGGAAGGGCTGGATGATGAGGGAGGTTAATGGGGGAAAATATGGGATTTTGGCGTGGTGTTAGTTGGATTCCAATATTGACAAGGCTCTTCATCCTGTCGGTGAAATCCAGAAGTGGGGAGTCCAGACTGAGTGGAGAGAGTTGGGGGCTGGGTGGGGTCTGGGGGGGTGAAGGTTGGGAGTCTCCTGTTGGAGCTGGGGGAGACTCCACTTGTAGGGCTGTTGGGGCTGGGGGAGACTCCAATTGTTGTGCTGTTGGGGCTGGGGGAGACTCCACTTGTAGGGCTGTTGGGGCTGGGGGAGACTCCACTTGTAGGGCTGTTGGGGCTGGGGGAGACTCCAATTGTTGTGCTGTTGGGGTTGGGGGAGACTCCTCTTGTTGGGGTGAGGATGATGATGTTGCAGGTTCTTTCTGGATCCGCTGTCCTCCGTGGTCAGTCCTTATCTCAGCGCCCTCACCAGAGCGCCGTCTTATCTGTTGTTTTGGCTTGTCTTGCCTCTTGTCCTTGACAGGGGCTGCTGGTGTCTGACGCAGAGAATAAAAAATGTTGGAGCTTAGCAGCTGTACTCCTGACTTGTTAAGGCAAAATCCATCTGCCTTGAAGAGGTGCCTCCGTCCCCAAAATATGTTGAAATTGTCAATAAAGTTCAGTGATTGAGCGGCACTCGTGTCTTTGAGCCATCTGTTTAGCATCATCAGCCTGCTGAATCTCTCATCTCCTCGCCGAACTGTCGGTAGGGGTCCACTGAAAAACACCTCAGTATTTAAACACCGAACTTTGTTCATCAGATCAATAAAATCTTGTTTTAATACCTCCGATTGTTGCTTCACAACATCAAGGGCTCCTGTGTGTATGATGAGAGATTTCAGTGTCGGATGCTCAGCAGCAATGTTTAGGATCTTCTTTGAGATATCAGACACCATGTTGTTTGTAAAACAGAGTACTTTGGTGTTTTTCTTGGAGCAAAATCGTTTTATTTCATTCACAGCTCCGTCACCCACTATCAGAGTTTGAGGCCCAGTGGTTAGCTCTTTCAGTAGCCTTTTAGCATAAGATTTAGCCTCATACCTTTCTCTGGTGCTGGGAGATGAGCCTTCTTTTGGGGAGTCAGGGTTATGTGAAAGTGGAGCAAATCTGTTCTCTAGTAGAATCCCTGCGTCTTGGGACAATTTGCTCTTCGTTTTTGTAGTAGCCTCGGTCCATGGTTGCTTTCTCCTTGGTACTGGGGTTGAAGAGACATTCCTGTGTGATGGCAGTGCAGGCCACTCGGTGTCATCAGTCTCCGGGTGCTGGGTTCTGCCTGATAACCGTCTTCCCATATCTGAGGGAGGCGATTTGTAGTGCTTTGGCTTTGCACCAAGAGAGTTCCAGGGAGGACAGGTTGCTTTACTGCCATTTACACCTGGCTCCTGCCGCGTCTCGGTGGTGCCAGTTAGCTTTCTGTTAGCCTGTTCCCTTTCAGTGTTTTGGGATATCGGCAGAGTAGTTTCATTCCCATAATGTCCATTAATCTCCACGTTCACTTCGAGCCGATGAATTTTTGTTTCCAGTACTGCTATCTTCTGGAGCAGTTTGTGGTAATCATCCATGGAAAAGGGAGGCATCTTGCTGCTAATTAGCTTCTGTTAGCTCAAGCTCCCAGTCACGATAGCGGAGGCTTGTACTACTGATAAGCCACACTCACAAAGTAAAATAGTTTAAAATAATAGTGGAAGCCTTCGGTAACTATCAAAAATTAAGCTCCCAGTGATATGTAGGTATCCAGGACCCACTTTTCGTAAATATTTTTGCAAAAGGAAAGGATTGCAGTGGAAAAAAAGAAAAAAAAGAGAGTAAAAGCGGAGAGCAAAAGAGTGAAGCGTCTGCACTCAAGCAAAGCAGGAAGTAGATTTAGATAATAGACGACAAAGTAAATGTAGCAGTAACATGTTAAAAAGCTAACAGATTTATATAACATGATGTCAGTCAGACTTCCTCACAGGTGTCAAACCAATGATCTCTGTTGACTCCTCACTCTCTCGTTTCCTTTTCCATTTCTGATTCTCTCTTAACTTCTTTCAGTCTTTCTGTTACCCTCCTGCTTTCATCTCCAGCTATCACCCCACTCCCCATGCCGTGTGGTATAACTATGTCCCAGGGGACTCTGGGTCAAAGAGAAGCAGAGTATTCTGGGGGAGATGCACTCATCACTTCCCTGCTCTCCCTGACGTTACACACTTTGCAACCAAGATCAGAATCACAATCAGGAACTTGTGTCACAGAGTCTGTGAGATGTGGGGGAGTAAAAAAAGTATCAATCAGTCAGTTTTTCTACACCATATTCACGTGACTGACAGAGAAACAACTGAGGCTGCTGACAAAGTTCCATTTAGCAAACTGTTTAGACTGCAGTAGTTGGTCATTGGTCTCCAATACTAACTAGTAGATTTAGCGAGCTAAGTTCCTAAACCATGTGTCCATTCAAAAGGTTGGCAATTCTCCTGGTGAGATTGTGGTTTGTTTATAATGTTGTGTTGTAATGTTGAGCTTAGAGAGTTACATTTCTTCCACCACTCCCTGTTGTTGCTGTGCTATGTCACATATAGCTGTTCAATGGTTGCACTTTGAAAAGGTCAGCAGCAACCGAGGTCAGTCTTGAAATAATGTGAACTTTGAGCGCTATTTGTGCGTCACCTTCTTAACACGTGCATAGCCCACTCCCTACATGTTATCACAGCCACAGTAAAATTATTATTTAATATGCTAAAACACGGTAATGATTGAATTGCAAATTACACGTTGTGCCAGAACATGACACTGGTGATGATACGGGCATACTGCCCACCTCTACCTTTACTAACTTTCAGATAGTAAAAGTCGCGTAATTTTTTCCCACAGATTCTTCACCATGTTTTTTTGGAGCTGTTGTTTGACTATGACAGACCTGAATCATCAATACAAAAATAATTCACTAATAAATCACTAATAAATAAGTTTAACATTTGTAGTATTTGACCTTGTGCTGCTGCATCTGTCAGACTGTCATCATGACTGTTATGTCAATGTGATTTGGGTGAATATTCCAATATAACAACATGTAAACCTCCACAAGAAGTGATGCTAATATTTCTTAAATTCTTTTTTAATAGTCAGTGTTTTCAAATTATTTTGTGTTTCTTATACGAACATTGATACCAGAGTATATTTCAGAATATTTCCTTCCTCCAAATCTTGAATGGAGATTGAATTATAAATATTTCTGAATGATGGAAACCATCACACAACATGGAGACAAAATAAAATATCAGCCTTGTATTTGAATAATAAACTCTCATTTGGCATCATAAAAGAATGATAAACAAATTTTCTTTTATGAACATGTGACCTGAAAACAAAAGTTACAGAACTCAAGTGTTGTTTGTGTTTAGCCGGCCAGTCAACAAGCCAAGTGAGATTGTTTTATCCAAACTCGTGTTTCATTAGTTTTGAAATATGTGAAGTGAGGCTTCCTACTCAAGATTTGATTTATTATGCAAAACATTTTATTCATGTTTAATTTAGTCACGTTTGTTGACTTCCTTGCTCATTCAGTCGTAAATGTACCATTACCTGAATTAAAATTTAAATGATGGATTTGTCCTTTGACCATAGTTGAACACCTTTGGCATAATGTAGGTACACAACTCAACAAAATATAAAACATATGTCTAGACATGTTAATGCAGAAATGTAATATTTTATATCTTTAAAAAGTGATATTATATGACAGATAGTAGAACATCTTAGTGCCATCTTACTGTCTTACAGTTATATTTCCATCTTTATTAAGACACAATGTAGAAATATGAGTGAAGTTTTATTTGATTTTTATTGAGTTTTTTTTTTGCTTTGTTTTGTGCTTTTGATTGAAGTTTTTTTTTTTTTTGTTGAACATTTAATGTCTTTGTGGGGGAAATCTGAGCACCAGGAGAAAACCCACGCAGACACATGGAGGGGTAGAGGGAGGAACAGAGGGAAGGTGGAAAGAGAGAAGGAGGGAGGATAGACAAATGAAGGGGGGGAGAAAGAGGGAGCTACTGTTGTCCGACAACCTACAGCCTCCTCCACCTCAGTTTTGCTGTCACACGTTTTGTTCTTCTGCATCCAGCTCAGACCTCTCACTTGACTTCTGTTTCCTCATTTCCTCATTTCAACTCCTCTCTAACTGCTGTTCCTACTGCAGCAGGGAATTCTTCTCGTCCTCCACTAGCTTTAGTTTCTTCTCCCAGTCCTGTTCTTTCTGGACCAGGTAGCTGTTTTCCTCTTCCACCAGTTTAAGTCTCTTCTCCCAGTCCTGTTCCTTCTGGACCAGGTACTTTTTCTCTTTTTCAACCAGTTGTAGAGTCTTCTCACATTCCTGTTGTTTCTGAATCAACTCCCCTCTGAATTTCTCCTCCAGAGCCTTGCGGTCTCCGATCCAATATTTGTGGCACTGGTTAAATTGAATTCTGCAGCTCCTCAGCTCATTTGTTGTCTCTGTGAGCTTCTGAGAGAGTCTGGCTATCTCTTGTTCGTCTTTCTTTTTCATTTTCAGCTGTTCTAGGATTTTCTTTTTATTCACCTTAATATGTGGAGGCTTGACCCACTTGTTCCGAGACAAGAAACCTTTCTTGTGGTTTTTCATTCTCAGACGGAGCTCCTCCAGTTTCTTTTTCATCTCCACCAACTGTTCCTCTGTAGCCTCATAACTCTGTTGTTTTGCGGCCAGCTCCTCTGTGAATTTCTCCTGCAGAGCATTGTTTTTAGTTTGCCAAGATTTGTCGCTTTGGAGAAATTCAGCTCTGGCCTCTGTGAGTCTGTGAGAGAGATCGTCATTGTCCTTCTGAAGAACCAGGACCTCATTGTCTCTCTGGTGAAGCTGTTGCTCCATCTGGTCTAACTTCTGCTGCAAGTCATTCTGCAGCAGAAGAACACTCTCCTGGAGTTTTTGTTTCTCTGACTCCAGTCTTGCGGCCATTTCATCTTTTTCCTGTTTGCTCAGGTGCTGGGTTCTATCTAGCTGTTTCTCGAGGGAGGAGATTTGTGTCTCAAGTGATACAATGGTCTCATAGCTGTCCTTGTATACATCTTTAAACTCCCTCTCCCTGAGTTCCAGAAGTCCCTCTAGTCTATTTACTTGCCATTTAAGATGATCCAATATGTGGCTAAGCTTCCTCTTATTACGCAGTAAGTTTGACTTTTCCACTTCCAGTCGATCTACTTTACCCTGCAGACGCTCATTCCACTGGTGAGCAGAGTCAAGGTCGCTTTGCAAATGGCAAACATGTGGACGAGGTCTTGAGCAGGCTTGAGGGGCAGAATCAACAAACTGAACACGCCGTGCTCGGACAGTCCTTGGATTTTGGCTTTGTTCCATTGTCTGTGATAGACTGATTGTTGTCTGTGATAGACTGATTGTTGTCTGTGATAGACTGATTGTTGTCTGTGATGGACTGTAGTTGTTTGTGATTAACTGTAGTTGTTTGTGATGGACTGTAGTTGTTTGTGATGGACTGTAGTTGTGTAGTTGTTTGTGATGTACTGTAGTTGTTTGTGATGGACTGTAGTTGTTTGTGATGGACTGTAGTTGTCTCTAATAGTGTTCAGTTGAAACAAATTTCTTTGTTGTAGCTTTGATGTGAACTGGTTTAAAGACAGAGAGCAGAGATCTAAAATCCTGGATCAAAGCTGGTTCTGTTTAATCCTTTGATGTTCAAAAGTGGGAGGGGCTAATTGCACTGGTTCCTGAAGTTCTTAATAATAATAATAATAATAATAAAAACAACAACAACAACAACAACAACAACAACAATAATAATAATAATAATAAAATATTAATAATGGTAATAGTAACAAAATAGTAATAATAACAGTGATATTGTCCACATGTGTACATACATACCCACCCACATATACACATATACAGGTACATGTCTACACACATACACATATACACACATAAAACACTTACATACCTACACAAGCCTATACACACATATATCAATGCAGAAGTGCTAAAAACTAATGCCTCAATTGACCACTTGAGGCTGGCAGAACATTTCAACCTCCATAAATGCCTGTGTTCAAATGTCCAACTTCACAGCAGAAATAAACATGTTTACAGCCTGTTACAAAAAACTGTTTTGGTCTCTATGGCTAATTTCACCTTTCATGAACTATATTAAGTGTGATTCTTTTTAACTGACCTGTTCTTTTTTTATATTAATTAATTAATTAATTAATTATATTAAGGCCTAAAGTTATGCAGATTCACTGGTAGGTGCTGTTATGATGGCTGATGGCTTATTAGAGCAATCAGGCGTCATTCGGCTCGCCTTAGGTCCGCTGATGATCCAGGTCTTTGCTGATTTTTAGATTAGCCAGGAGGTCGGTCAAAAAAAAACAAAAAAACAACAACCCTTGAGAGATATTTCAAGCCTCCAGAGAAACAGTCTCTGTGTGTTTTCACACGTGACTCATTTACTGCCCAATTAACCAAGAAAAGATGATCTTGAACTTTATACTTGAAGTCTACTTTAAACAAACACTTTCCCAAACACCCTTACCAGGCGTTTAGCCTACATGAACAACAAAGACTAGAAGTCACACTAAAACTTTGATAAGACTTTGAAAAAGATTTTTAAAGACTAAAGTCAGACAAACTCACATCTACAGACAATGGGTCAAAAGTCTAATCAAAACAGTCCGATTTTGTAAAGATTTTTTTGCAGTCATTATTATTTGCAAGACTACAACTAGATTGATTTTGAAATTATTTCCCATCGTGCAACTGGTGGGAATTAACAACAAGAACAACTGTTGAACAATGGAGCAGAAATAAAAGCAGCTTTTGGCCACGGCTGCTGCGATTTCTGTCCAAAAGAGAGGACACCTCTCACTCACTCACTCACCAACTCCGCCAGTTTCTCACTCTTTTTACAGTTCAAGAGAATTGGGTTCCCTCCATTTTTCTGGTGCTGGACAGTGCAATAGGACTGAGAGTCTACAGGCATGTGAGCAGCTCGTGAGGCTGTATGTCTATGGGTACAGCAGTGCTTGGGACAAATGGGTCTGTTGATGGATAGGATGTGTGTGCATGTGTCTGACAAAACGTGAGTGCTGTATTGCGATAGAAACTGAACATATAGCACAGGGACAGGGATTCCTGTCAGGTACCGTACCTCTTCATCAATAATTTAGAGCACATTTAAAATCAGCTCAGGGCTACATAAACAGAGACTCACAGACACTACACTGTCTGCATACACAGACCTGGCTGGGGTAATACGTCTTCATTTTTGGAATATACAATTTGCACTATAACAATGACGGTAGAGTTCTGAGTCTTTTATTCAGTCAGGGACTGTAAGACATGCAATAAGTGTGAGTGAGTGAAATGTGATACTGCAGGGCCTCTGGTGTTAATTTCCATATGTGAAAAATATAGCTGTGTGTGAAAAGCATCACTGCCAGTGCACTTACTCACTTCTCATTAGCACCATCAACCAAGACAGGTGAGACCCAACAAGTTCATCAACTTTTATTAGCGGCACACTTTGCTCAACATGCTAAACGTGTGGTGTTTTATGATACTTCAACATAGCTTTAAAAGCTAAAAGCTTCTTCTTGAGAAAAATGCTGACATCATAAACAGGAATACGCCGGAGTAAAGGCTACCATAGATTTCTCGCTGTGTACATATATTTAACATTTGTACTGTATCTAGTAGAGCAAGAGCTTTCTCTTTTCAGAGTACTTACTATAACACCCATTGTTTACCACTGGTATTCTGATGTCTTACAGAGCTGAATATTCCTGTGCTTCTGAATGCCAGTACACTGTACACCATGTATTAAATTGTTCACTACATATGTGACAACAGCATGTGATAATTGGACACAATCTGTTGCTCATGAAACTCAGATTGCATATAAGGGTGAGTGGACTGCCTGTTCCCTTCATCAATACATTTTCCAGCACAACGTGTAAAAAAACATTTTGCCCAACCAAAATTTAGTCGTGTATAAACTATTCTGAGCCAAATCACAGGAAATTCTCATGAAATCTTTCCAGTTTTTCTGCAGTCATCCAAAAAAAAAAAAAAAATCATACTTCATAAATCAAACTTCAACTGACCTCCAGGGGAGCTTCTTGGCTGGGCAGGCAGGTAGCGACGGGGCAGGGCCGGGGTGGAGGGCGGTTGGAGGCTGTTGCTGCGACATGGTGCCCCTCTTTGGTGATCTGTTGACGGAGGGCCAGTGGTCACTCTGTGAAGGGGGGGCTCCTCACTCACACTCAGGCCTGGAATACATAGATTTTGTCTGTGTTATTTCGTGTCGATATGTGAGGATATATCTTGAGAGTTCCCTGTCAAATTTGGTATATATCTGGTTTGAGGGTTTAGCTACACTTTAAGTTGTTCATTTTAATCTATTTTTCAAAATAAGACTTGATAAAATAACAATTTATAATTCAATGTATGGGATTTATTCGTTTTACATTCATTACGCTGGCCACGAGGTGTGCAGGAAAAACTGGATTTTCAGTCACCAAACAAATATAACATGAACAAAGGGTACATGGATTGAATCCTTTGTACCCTGAGTTAGGGTGCTGCTCTTCACACGGGATACAAAAAACAAAAACCCCAATACCAGTCAATTCTCTCCCATTCCCATCCCATGTATGCTCTGAGAAGCTGCATCTCCAGTTCAAACTGGCCTATTGTGGTAGAACTCTGGAACGGAGAGTCGACAATGTTAACAATAAAAAGAACATTATTTCCTGAATTGCTTGTACCAACAAAGTCTTATTGGATTCTTCAGTGTATAAACACACATACTCCACATTCAAAATAAAGCATTTAGATGCAGAATTTAACTTCATCATCATACATCAAATCAAAGTATCCACCTACTCATACATCCCATAAAAGGGTAACTGTTGAGGCTTTTTCACTACATTACATCATGTTTTTAATATGTTTTAGAAATAAACTTAACTCCAATGTTGACAACAATTCTGTGTCTCATTCATCTAATATTGTGACTAAAAGTTAAATAAAGAAAACAAAGAAAACTGTGTGAGAGACTGGCCATCGTTCTTAATAAAGATGGCCTAGCAAACAATGAGGGAGTTGGTGATTCCTCACACCCTTACAGATGAAAAATGTCTAATACATTTTAAAATTCATCATTGTAAACTGCATAGATTTTGCACTGATACGCTGAACTGAGGCGGCTGTTTTCCTAAACAAATAACAAATAAACTTTAAAATACTAAAATGACATATATGTCAGCACCAGTGTATCTGCAATAGGCCAATGTTGGCTGATCAATATATCGGTCGGTAACTAACTGTGTTAGGTGATACTTCTTTTAGATTAATATGGTTTAAATGTTTAACACTGAAAATAAAAATATGTTTTAAAAACAATGATCACAACTAGGTTAACTGGTTAACTGGCGACAGGTTGGTAACATGATATGGCAGTTAAAACACGACCTAGGAAAGGCCCACAATCACATGTTGCTGGTGAAAAACGTGCACACAAAATAAAATATCACACTCAAGTCAAGTTGGAAGTATACATGTTGAATACTTTCATCTAAACCTGCTAGAACTTTTTTTTGCCCACTGAAAGGCAAAGCAAACAAGCTGTCAACACAACGCTGCCATCATCTTTTAACCTGGATATGTATCCTGCACACACACACACACACACACACACACACACACACACACACACACACACACACACACACACACACACACAC
Source organism: Argyrosomus regius (assembly GCA_946959425.1). Taxonomy (NCBI): domain Eukaryota; kingdom Metazoa; phylum Chordata; class Actinopteri; family Sciaenidae; genus Argyrosomus; species Argyrosomus regius. The sequence goes on along the minus strand of OX336896.1, from coordinate 22,879,222 downwards.
ACACACACACACACACACACACGCATGCATACAGACACCTCCACTCTTCATGAGCACACACATTCAGGAAAATACAATGCACACTCACACAGGAGTGCACTGATCATCGCTCATCCTGGCCTACGGTGCAGCTATAATCTATCAAATGACTAGTGGGTATTTACACACTTGCAAGCGAGCACTCTCACACACTGCATATATATTCAGCTCATCTCCTCATCTCCGATCAATAATGACACAACAGATTGCCTGCACTTATCCACCTTCTTCATGTGACGAGCGGGGATAAACAATCTGATGTTAAGCTGCCTGTGTGAAGCCGCAAGATTAACGTAGCACGACTTTCATTGCTCGGAGATCAGTCCATTTTGGAAAATGTGATGATAAAAACAAACAGACAAACAGATGATGTAAAAAAATCTGATAGCAAGACTTCCTTTTGTCCCTCAGGAGAGTAGTGCACTGCGGGGAGCCTCGTATTCAAAGGCAGCTTTGTGATTGGTGTGGATTATTTCAGTATACAACCTCCCTGTGCATATACAGTGCAGAAACACACAAACACATGCACACACACACACACACACACACACACACACACACACACACACACACACACACACACACACACACACACACAGTATTGTTGTAAATAGTGAGCGGGAAGTTCAGAGCAGACTATGAACTGATAGCCGATCAGTTTTTACATATTTCTTAGCATTATTTATTTTACATATCAAAATTCCCATAAAGGTGAATGTATGAAGGTGTACATATAACATAACAAGCAGCACTGGTGCATGTATTACGGTAAATTCAATATAGCTAATTTACTTGCAGATTTATTGCACACAACACATAACCGTGCTGTATATGTATGCATATAAACTCTATGGGTCTTTAGAGACTGGGGAACATAATTAGACCTACACACTGTAATTTATTCATTTTATTCAGTTAAGCCTTCAAGTTCCTTCTATTCCTCCATTCCTCTTCCAATTTGTTCCTTTAGTGTCCTTGTTTTTCTAATGTTTCAGTACTATATGAGAGTTTTTGTTCATCATGCTTTGACACATCAACGTGCAGGTACAACTGAATACATTTGAGATAGGGACCCATGACAAAATCCAGACCTCGTTGTTGTATAGTCGCATGCAAAACAGCCATTGCTTTTTCATACATCGCTGGATTAATTTGCCTAATAATCATGGGTCTTTAGAGCATTACATATGCACATGCTTACATATTACACATGAAGATGTCTTGATCGATGATTTCTCACTACTGTGTGTACACAATGTTACATTTGTCATCCCAGACCTCCTCCAGGAGTTGATTAGTGAAGCTGTTTACATTATTTCCTCGTCATTAACCACTCAAAGGCATGGGCAGTGGATCGGGTGGGCATATGTTCTTGGGTCTCTTTGTTCTGAATTGCTACTGTCAGCGTCCTGTGTGTGGGGATGTGAACTGCATTTGTAAATAACAAACAAAATGCTCCAATTTTCCAGGTTGACATGGATCAACTGGCCGCTTCATACGAACAGAGGTGTGCTCATTAGTTATAGGTCAAGTATGTGCGAACAAATTCCCAGAGTGCAGAGCAGAGACGGGAAGAGTAAATGATGGCATTCAGTATTCAGGGACACAAGATTGAAGAATGTTGTGAATGATAAAAAGGAGAGTAAAATTCAGGGGCTTAGAGAAAGAGAGAAAAAGGGTTGAATTTCATTATCAGTAAAAGCAAGCTGATATGCATCGCTGATTGGCAAAGTGCCATCTGATGATGGATAACAGAGCGTGAGGAGGATAGGAAGAAGAAGAGGGAAGAGGCTGTCTGAATCGGGATGAAGCAAACAAAAGATGTGGATGTTGTGCTGATGGAGCCGGTGGCAAGTTTAGCGTAACGCGCTGTTCTCCAGGATGAAAAATACCAGTGATATTAAAAAGGGACCGCCAGCAAACAGGAACAGCTGAGAACAAAAGACAGCAGGTTTTTCCAGCTCAGTGGGAGGCCATTTTCCTGGAGCAGCTTGCACCTCAAACAAAACTAATGCCAGAAGAATAATGCTGACTCTTACATCTCAGCACGACGACTAGAGCAGAAACAGACGCCCTTTTCATTCTCACCTTTTTATATAGAAAGAGGCAATGTAGCTGCATGTCACCAGTTTTAATTTGATTGTAAAAAAAATCTACCTCGGAGGTGTTTCATTTCATCCTAGCAAAAACCCTTTGTTTTTTTTTTCTGCTGAGTCAGCACATTCACATTCTGCAAAAGAAACTCTCCTGCTGTCCTGAAGGATTTCATCATGGTGTCCGCGCTGATTACAGCACAAGCAAGTGCATACCCAGGTGCATAGCTTGCAGTGCTGACATGCCAAATAAATAGCTCTTATTCTTCAAAAACAGACAGCCCCTTGGGAAATATGTGAATACTTAAAATTGTATTGTATGCTTAAAAAAATCACCAGCAGCATCTGGTATGGATGGATGGTGTTGGGTTTGATGGAGGAAAAGGGCATTTATGTAGTTCCCAATGATTTATTCATTGTTTTATCAGACAGAAGTATGGTTGTGCCATGTGCTCACCAAGTATTACCTATTGTGGCCATCCTCTACATGGAAGATGCTTGTTCAGAGGAGCAACACCCTGCCACTGGTTCAGATATGTGGACGTTACATGAGTCAAGATCAAGTCCCAGGAGATCCAAGATTTCATAGTACACATCAACACAGTGGTGAGGAATATCAAGTTCACACAGGAGGATGTTGCGAACAACTGCCTGCCTTTCTTGGACTGTACACATTAATGAAGACAGGATTGGGGTTTACAGAAAACACACACACACAGACCAGTACCTACTCTTCGATTCTCACCACCCACTAGAAGACAAGCTAGGTGGTATTGGAACCTTGCAACGGAGGCCTGATAAAGTGCCTACAAGTGGCCAAGCTCAAGAAAAGGAACACCAACACTTGAGGGAAGCACTCAAAGTTTGTGGATACCCCAAACGGACCTTTGGGAAAGTGGACACAAGAACCAGGAAGGACAAGACTATTGGTGATGAAGAAAAGAAGGATAGACGGAACAAATTCTCTATGTATCTGGCATATCAGAAAACCTCAGGGGGATTTTTAACAAGCATAGAATCCTATTGTGTTCCCTGTGATTGTGATTGATAGAGATGCTAATTATATAATCTTTAGGTAAAATCTAAGGTAAAAACTGTGAGAAAAATGCAATGAGATGAAATTCTGTGGAGTAGTAAAAGAATCAAATAACTGAGTAATTTCCTGAATTTTGAACTTGTTATTTGGAGGAACACAAGTTTGTCTCTTGAATATAACCTTGGATATAACCTTGTAATTCAAATAAGTTGTATAAATTTTATATAATTTCCATATTAGATGTGAATTTAAAAACGTATGTATGGATAAACAAGTGAAATAAATCAGTCCTTTGCAGAAAAGTTGAGCCCGTTTGGTTAGACGGCACATCCTCACAGACAGATGTCATCTTCATTCAGTGCTGTCAACTAGAGGACACTGTGTGTAATTAAGCTTAAAGTTTGTATTCATCAGAGGCTGTGATTGGTCCTGTTTATTAATCGTTGCTTTCTGTCGGTCGTTTAAAATGTCTGTCATTGTTCATCGTATCAGTATGCACACGTCGTATTGTTTCATGCTGCATCTATCTAAACATTTTGTCAAAGTTTCTTGTATCTACAAGAAATGTTGAGCTTTAATTAGACATTAAATTAGATTCTGGAATGAAAGGTTATTTAATATCTTTTTTCAGAAAACGTCATAACAGCCATGAAACAGAACAGTGCAGAACTGTGTGTTTCAAACAATTAATTCATCTCAGCAAAAAACCCCACAAAGTACACAGCAGTGCATCTGCAGCAACGTGTGTCAAAGTCAAGGTTAAAGCTGCATACATAAAGCACAAAGTAATGTCCCTGCAGAGACTATACCTGCAGACTAAGAGATAGATTAGATGATGACACTGGAGCTGACAGCAGCATCCACAGACCTCCTGTCCTCTGTCAAGACCCAGATGTCAGAATATTAATAGTTCGACCCAACCAGAAGGACATGTGAAGTATTTCTCCTCTGATGGTCAACAAGAGACAAACATTCCTCTATGGTTGTTTACAGAAACAAGTCAAAAGGCATCTGCAGGTCCTTCATTCCAACAGCTGTCAGACTCTTTGACTCCAGCATGACTTCATGACTTTCCTCAGATTGATATTTCTTATTTATGAGTAATGTCTTATCAACCTTGCATATAGGAGCTACAACATGACGCTTGGAGATAAAGATTCTGTCTGGCTGCCCATAATCTGCTAGGAACAATAGCACAATATCCCTAACATGAAAAGATTTATAGGAGAAGTACGAAAGTTATGAAAGAATTATGCCAGTTGAGGAAAATAATGAGGAACACACAATTAGTGAAGGTTCTGGGATTGAAAAAGAGAGCCGCAGAGGGATGAATGGATGATGGTGACTGTCTTCCAGACAGCCTCGGTTCAAACCCCAATGACAGCTTGAATCATTCCTGCTGAAGTGTAGTGCTGGCTATATGAAAAAACCCAGCTGCTGTGCCTTTCATACAGTTTTTTAGCATTTGTCTGCTGCCGCTGGGATTGCTATTGAATACGGGTGAACTTCCTTTCACATCACAATCTTTCTTCTGGTCCTCTTCTGAACCCGCTTTTTAGAAACAGGTTTTCACACAAACACGACCTTTACAAAGTGTGTGAAGGTTACTGTAGTAAATTTAGCAGAGTGCACAATCACCAAGGATTCTGGCATAACATTACGAAGCACTAAGAAAAACTCACCAAAGAAAATAAATAAAACATGAATTAACAAAAGCTTGCATTTTAAAGCCACAGGCTGAATTGCATTTGTATTTGCATTGCACTTTTTTGTATGTTATAAAACCAATATAAAAACTGTCACTGTACCTGCAGCTATTGCACCTTTTACTTTCTTTGCCTGCAGATGGCAACAACGTCATGTTTACATTTAAATTGTTGCTTTGTCCTGCTACTGTCCTTCAATTCATGCAATAATCTGATGAAAATGAGGATTTGAGTTTTGTTTTTTTGGTATTTTTCTGCTATAATACACTTCAATTGAAAACAAAAACAGGAAAAAGCACAAAATAAATGAACCAGAGCAAGATTTCATGACCAATCCCTTTGGTATTGACATTTGGCTGACTGATATAAGATAAGACACCAAATACATCCCTCTAATGGCTTAATCCCACCAGGGACGTCTGTGACACGTTCAGGCTGTGCCGCAGCTACTGGAACTGATCGCAGCCGTTCTAGACAATGTCTGTGATTCCACAAGAAGCAGCTCTCTGCTCTGCTCCATGAATTTTAGATGGATGCCGCGTCAAGCAGTGCAGAGTGGATTGAGCTGACAGGAAATCAGACACAGAAATGGCATAGAGAATCTGGTCAATTTTCAAAATAAAACACCCTGTGCAGACTCCTGATCGACTAAATGGAAACTATTCAACTACGTAGCAACTTACTCATGGTAGAAGCAAATCAACCAAGGAAACATGATCAAATCTGAGTAAGTTAAAGTCTGGTTAGCGAAACGCTCCGCTTCCAAACCGTTCCTTGTGTGGTATGAGGCTAAACAGACCAAAACAGCATCTCGGCTGCGGCTTCACAGTGCTGTGCCCAGTGCGATTCAGAAGTTATAGTTCAGCTAAATTCTCTTCTCACCTTAATACAACGTTATTGATGAAGTCCTCTCACCCAGTTCTACCATGAAAAGAATATTTACAGATCTTTTTGGGACCAGCTAGTGTGAAAAGTCTATACGTGCTGTGGAGCAAAAAGTGATTTATTTCAGGGTTTCTCAGGAGGAGAGAGGATGAGGATCTTGTGATTTCTTATTTGAGATAAAAAATTCAGCAGTACAGTCAACTTTTAACCCTTTACTAACGAAAACACAACACCTATAAATACACTAGAATTAGTTTCTGGGTGAACTGAAGAGCAGGTTTACACCTTTATCTGACTTTAATGCTTCTGTTATCACATTCCCAATGTTTGTGTCAGCCTGGACCATCAGGTGAGCTCATAAACAGTGATTAACACGGAGCTGGATAAAATACGTTGGGAGTTTATCAGTTAATGAACAGGCCCATTGAGCCCATCCTCATGCTGCTGCTTCAATAAGCCTCTGCCATGTTAGTTTTTCTCTCCTCAGCTGTAGAATGGCAGCCATATCTAATTGGCCCATCTAATTTGCTGCTCTACTAGTGTGTGTTTGTGAATATCTGTGCGCGCACATGCACCATGGAAACCATCTGTTCACAGTGAGCTAGCATGAGTCACAGACCAGATCTGAGCCATGGCATCTGGGGCATGGCATCAACTCTCGTCTCAGCGCCAATCCCTCCATTCTTCTCTCTTTCCGCTCGCATTTTTCCTCTCCCCTCCGCTCATTTCGACTCATTGAATTTTGCTCTTATCGTTGCACATCTCCCTCCTTCATCTCTTCATCTCCCGTCAGCCCTCTTCTCAGTCTTCCCTTCCTTTCACTTGGTCTGATTTTCACCATTATTTCATTATCGCCCGAGGAGAAGATGGATAGAGGTGATAGCACTCTAATAACAGAGTTTGTTTTGGCGATTGAGTTTCCATCGTGGAGTCAGCGTGGCTCAAAGGCACAGGCTTCATCAGCCTCCTTCTGCTGGATTCTCCTATCAGCTAATGGAGTCTGTCAATCACAGTGGAATTAACAACACATCCCCTTGGTTTCTTACATGCACAAATACTCTTTCTCTAACACACACACACACACACACAAACACATGCACACACACATCCCTGAAAGCCCTTAGGGTATGTCAGCGACTGGGCTAAAGGGAGGATTGAGTTAATGGTTAATCAATGTCATATAGAGTAACCTATAGGACCCCCAGATGCATAGACAAACATATGCATACTTTGCATGCACACTCTCATGCAAATAGGCGCTAAGAATCAATCAAGGCCATACCTAGCACTTTAGCTCAGTGTCACCTTGGTTACCTCAGTGAGGGTGTGTAAGTAAATTGTGTGTTCCCATCTTAGGTCTCCTGTATCTGTGATATGTTTCACAGTATACGTGGAAGGCTGTATGCTTACTTCCAGTGGTATCTAGCTGTACTGATAATGTTCGGTGTATTTCACCAGGTTTTTCTTGGGAATTTCTAGCCCAATACACCCCAATACAGTGCAGATGAGCTGTCAATAGTTCTTATTGGAATTTTCTATGAAAACTATTGTGTGTACAGTGGATTATCATGAGTAACCAGGATGTTGTAACTAGGATGTTTTCAGTGCTGTGAGCACCACAAACAAAATTCCATTTAATCCCATGTTATTGGGCCACAGGTAAAAAATCTCAGAAATTAATTTCTTATGACTATTTGCAAAGTTTACAATGAATAAATGAAAAAATATGTTTTGTTTTGTATGTGTAAATCATAGCATGTTCTCCCCAGCCATGATACATAGCACAAGCACACATATACGGTACACACATCTACACGTTACTCATTGATCAGAGCAGGCTGACAAGCTACAACAGCTGGGAGTTAAACTCCAGGGATACTTCCTCGAACCCACTTTATTGGAGTGCAGCAATCCTTTCCTCCCCATTGCTCTATTCCTTAATGATTTATCCTATCCGTATCATCCAGAGCCCCTAATGGAGTCTGCTTTGCTTCCCGATCAATGGGGAAAACAAGCAACTGAGCCTGGCCTTTCTTCTCACTGTTATAGAAGGATACTGGGATGCTGCTGTTCTCCAAAAAAAATCCTTGATGGAAAGATGTGGGGAAACTCATCTGTCAGTCTGTCTGTTCTTTGATCTGTTGGAGCACAGCAAGGGGTGGCAAAGATCCCCAGGTGGAGGAAAATCAGGCACGGCAAACAATCACCACATACACACTCATATGTGCACGTGTGTAAAAATAAACTAACTGATAGTCGATTAGAAGATTGTGTATCAACTCTCATGACTGCTACTTAACTTTTCTGTGCCCGGTCTGTATTTCACCATCTCTCATCGGTCTACAAATGAGTTTGTGCAGTCGCTCAAAAACACACTCTAATATTTCATACTCTGCTGCAGGGTACATGAGGTTTTCAAAAATGCAATTATTTTTTAAATGAATTGACAATAACCAACAATATCAAATTAGGAGCACTACACAAACGTTTAAGGCTCTAATTATTTCAACACACATGATTACACAGGGAACAATCTGAACAGTCAAATATATGATCACTGAATCCAGGTCCAGAAAGTTTTAAAGCTTTTAACTTTAAAACTTTCTCCAAGAAGGTTTGGACCAAAACACATCATGCAAGCCTCAGGTTAAAGCTCAACAAGTGTTCACACACTGCGAGAGAGAGAGCGGTGTCTACAGTGCAGCTCACTTTAGTCTCTAAGGTTCAAATAGAGCGGAGAGTTCAAATACCTCACAGCTAAAGGTCACAGGCTCCACACAGAGTCTGAAGTAAACGTACATTTTCCTGCTCCCCCATCCTGCATTACACACACACTCTCTCTCTCTCTCTCTCTCTCTCTCTCTCTCTCTCTCTCTCTCTCCCTCTCTCTCTCTCACACACACGCACACACACAAACTTCAAAGGCCCTTAATCTTTTCCCTCTCATGTCTATCATCCTTGATTCCATTTTGGTCTCCCGTGCCCTGAGCAGCAGCAGCAGCAGGAAGAGGAACATTCTGCTGCTGGCACTACTTTTAAAACGTCAAGTCTTTTGGTTTGTGCTGGCAGGTGTTCCTGTGCTCAGTGTGTGTGTGTGTGTGTGTGTGTCTGTGTGAGTGTGTGTGCGTTTGCAGGTGTAATATAAAGTGGTCAGAGTTTGCAGGTGATAGATTATTGGAGTAAATTTGCACATTAATGTCAGCCGCTGCTTAAATAGACAAATACGCTAAGAGCCACATGAAAGGTCCAGTGTGTCAGATTTAAGGGGCTCTATTTACAGAATATGGCAGAACATAAAACTATATTTGTATTAGTGCATTAGTTTACCCTTCACGCTATAAAGGACAGGGTGAAGCAACTACACCACTAAATCTTTCACACTGGTCCTTTAGGTCTGATGTATGTTGCTGAGGATGAACGTGTGATGTTTTGGTGCAGCAGCTTGAATCTCATTTATTCATAATATTGATATTAGCGGGGTAATTTATTTGGAAAAGAGCGGCACAAATGAAGTTATTATCTGGAGGAAAGGGAGGAGGAATTCAATACTGTTGATTATGTTGCATTTGTCTCCGACATCAAACTAAAGCAGAAATAGAAAAATCAAAATATGCAGCTGCGGGTGGCAGTTGGTGGCATACAATCACCCAAGTGCCATGGAAACAGTGTTTTTCGCCTCGTTGCTGTTCTGCTATACGCTCTCATATTTACTTTAGATGCTGGAGGGAAGTATAACTCTGAGAAATTGATTGCTTTAGTGCCACAACATTTAAGATTTGTAGAAATTTTGTTTGAGGTAAGGCTTTAAAGTCGAGGAGGAGAGAAAAATGTGTTTTACAGAAAATCCAGTGTGACATTTGTGTCAGCATGTGCAGCTGGTTCATGTTTATGTATGAGAATACAGGGAAAAAATGTTTTTTTCTGGCACACCAAGCCTGCAAGGAACAATTCATTATGGACTAATCTTATTATTTCTTAACTGATTGTTGTTTGATCCCAAAAAAAGCAAAAATGCCAATCACAATTTCCAGAAGTTCCCGTTCATGCTGTCACATGTCTCATTTTGTGTGATCATCAATACAAAAACCCAAAAGTCAGCTTAATATCATATAAAACAAAGAAAATTACATTTAAGAAGCTGGAACTACTACATGTTTAATATTTTTGCCTAGAAAATGATGTAAACATTTAAATGGAATGTATTAATATAGCACCTTTTTGATGCCTGGACCATTCAAAGTGATTTTACAACACATTCACACACTGGTGGCAGAGGCTGCCATGCAAGGAGCCAAGTGCTCATCAGGAGCTGTACAACACTTCCTATCCAAAGCTCTCACACTGATACTAAGCTCACACACACACATTCACACACTGGCATCACAGCCATCATGAGCAATTTGGTGTTCAATATTTTGCTCAAGGACACTTCAACTGGACTGGGGAGCCAGAAATCAAACCAATTACTAGACGACCCGCTCTACCACCTGAGCCATTTAACTGATAATCAAAAAATTGCTGATTACCAGGTAATTTCCTGCTAATCGATAAATTGAACATTTCAGACAGATCATTTTAACTCTATTGCACACACACACACACACACACACACACACACACACACACACACACACACACACTGTCAACCCACTTGGTCAACTGGCTGCTTGCAATGCAATTAGTGCACTCCTCATTGATTAAAGCCTTTCTTCTGTAATGTTTTTACCAAAACACAGAAAATCATCACACAGATCTCTGTACGGATCTCTGAATGCCTCTCAGACATGTCTACACGTATAAAGGCAGACCACCTCCACCTGAACCTTTCAAAAACTGAACTGCTGGTCCTTCCAGCCAAACCTACTATACACCATGACATCGCTGGCATCACAGCCATCAAAACTGACTCCCTATCTCTCGCTCCTACCAGGGTAGCGAGAAACTTAGGAGTCATGATCGATGACCAACTAGCCTTCTCTGATCAAGTGGCCTCGGTTGCACTGCTTCACACTTCACAACATACTGTAAAGAAAATCAGGCCTTACCTAACTCAACATGCTACCCAACTCCTGATACAGGATGTGGTCATCTTGTGACTTGATTACTGACGGGCCCCTAGCCTACACAGTGAAATCTTTTCAGATGATCCAGAACTTGGCGGCACACCTGATTTTCAATCAACCCAAAAGGTCACATGTTACCCCGCTGCTCATCGAGCTCCACTGGCTACCTGTAGCAGCCCTTGTTAAATTTAAATCACTAATTCTTGCCTACAAAGTAGTCTCCAGTTCTGCCCCCACCAACTTGAATGCCCTTATACAGGCATGTTACCTCCCAACCGTTGTGCTCTGCCAATGAACGACGCCTGGCTCTGCCACACATGCTCAGGGAAATCCAAACTTTTCTCTCGTCTGTTGTTCCCTGTTGGTGGAACGTGCTACCAGTTCCTACCAGATCAGGGGCGTCCCTCTTTACCTTTAAAAACCTCCTGAAGACCTCCAGTTCTGCAGAGAGTACCTCCTCTCCAACACTACCAACAACTGGACATGCTAAATCTACCCCCATCTACAACTATACTTATTGCTGCTCTAACATGTCCTTGTCGCACTGTACCTTGATTGTTTCCCTTTTTAGAAGACGCTTTGGATAAAAGTGTCAGCTAAATGACTGAATGTAAATGTAAATATATTACAAGCTTTTTCAAAAATTAAAAAACTTCCATATTTTTTTATTTTTCAAGAAAAAAAAAATGAACATGTTCAACGCTGGAGACCCAAATGAGTTCTCATTTCCCTGTGCCACAGTAGCTGAAAAGGTTTGTATTCATTTGAGAGAGAAAAGAGGGATGAAACTAGTATGAATACTGAAGGGAGAGAACGAGGGAAAGGAGTGATGACATAACAGGGGGCTTGGCGTGTGTGAGATTGGAGGTGCTTACGTCAACTGTAACTGGGAGAGAAAGAACAAGCATTCCTTATGTAGGTCACATTAAAAACACATGCAGCTACCACAAATTCAGCCAACTAACCGACCAGCCTGCCAAGCAGCATTGAAATCTCAACAGCACACCTCCGGTTCTCCATTACAAGTATCCGCACTACACTGCTAATGCCGACTGAATCTGCAGCACAGGCCGAGTTCAGTCCGTTATATTACTGATAAGTCTAGGGAATGACGTCATGTGCTGTTAGTTTTAATAATATGGTTCCTGCCTTGTTCAGTATATGAATCAATAAATTATCAGGGCACACTGTGGGAATTCATTTCTACTTTTCTAAATTAATCATCCTGCCTTCTCGTCTGGACTTTTTACTCATAAATCTCAGAATCAATCTAGAGCAAATTAAGCAATTAGTTACAATGTCACAATCTTATGACCTCTAGTTTTAATGAAAATTAATTTGAATTAAGTAATATTAGAGTCAGTCATGTGGAACATGTGCATAAACATGAATGCCAACAACTAGACAATTGCATTGGCTATGTTTAGAAACATCCTATATACAGAGTGAAGAATCAATTATATGCAAGGTGGAGATCAGTAAGAGAAAGCAAACTGTAACATAATGAATGTGGTGTCACAGTTCAAGCAGGCAAACCGGGAACACAAGAGAAGGACCCAAATGCAGACCCAGAGGCTGAACCGGTGCAGATCAATGGTTTACTAGCAAAATGCACGAATGCACAAAAGCTAAAGGACTGTCAGGCGGGCTCAGTTTAAAACCTGAAATGGCAGCCCAAAGAAGTAAAGAAATCTGTAAAGGAGCAGGCTGTATCCAAAGTCTAAAGACCAAACTAACAATCCAAACAAGAGTGGGAAATAAAACATGAAGAACGACTGGAACGCTTGAACATAGAACCAAGCTGAATTGACACTGAAACCAAGGAACACAGGCTAAGTACACAGTGAAGGCAGGATAACAAGACAGGTGAAACTAATTAAACAAACAAGAAACATTTTAGGGTTTTTGTTTAGTGTAGGACATTTTTTTGCACGCTTATGACTGTAGTTTATTTCTCTTTCCATCCTGCTGTTCACTCCTCAGCATGCTCACACTCATTTCCTCATTTCCTTGCATTATCTGAGGATGTAAGCTGTTCTCATCAGTTGGTCACATCTATCCAATAGCACAGTAACCACGGTTTTTGGACTCTATTTATCTTGCTGCTGCTCAGGGCCAGCACCACTCGATCACAAAAAGTCTCCCTTTAGAGCGTGTCAAAAACTTTCTATCAAGACTTCATCATCACACATCATCCACCAAATATCTTTACTTCATTCAATTGTGTCTCCTGGTTGATTCAGAAACAGACACATGCTGGAAAAAGTGAGTATACAGTAAAAATAAAAACTCACAAATAGTACCACTGGTGTCAACAGATTTGTAATGAGTGGACTCACGGTGAGCTGTCCTGCAGGGGTCACTCTGTGTGCTGTCAGCAGAGTGGGCCGAGGAGACGGAGGACACACTGGAGCTCCTGACAAAGCCAAAGGCTGCCAGGCGGCCCGCGGGTAGACGGCTGGAGCTGAAGCCCGGGGGACGCAGACCTGACTGGCTGGCTTTGGGAAGCAGAGATCTGGAGGCTGCGACCTGGGGCTGGGCTGCTGCTGTCGCTGTAGAAGGAGCAGCAGGAGCGTGATGGGTGAAGACCTGGTCGTCTGTTAGAAAATCAAAAAATGAAGATTCATGTTACAGCAACACTGTGTAGCATTTCTACCATAAAATAACATATTTTAAATCATTCAGATGCTACACTGACTACACTACACTGTAAATCAGAGACCACCAACTATTTGACTGATTTTGGTGAAACTGGATCATATTTTAATGGAGAAAATGTTTCTGTTTTTTCCTCTGGTGTCCTCCTGCTACTCAGTTTTTCAGAGTTTCCTGATGGACAGTAAAGTAAACTGCTGTGAACTGTAGCTGCTGTTAGCTAATGCTAGCTCAGTTTGTTAGCCAGGATGCCTGGACTGTAATAATGGAACACCGGGGGGGGTGTTAGTGTTTGTACCACATGCATTTTGCATCACTTGGAAGAGGAGGTTTTCAGGCCTGATTGAATATTGACAGGGAGCAGAGCTGGTGTTGTGCCAGAACTGGAGCTGGGCAAGCGGGCAGTGTAACCATGCGTGAGCGAGCAAGAAGCCGTGGGACAAGAGTAAATGTGGGACTGACTTTTAGTGGTTGGTGAGAGCTTGGTGAAATAAAAGGCTGAAAGACAGACGCCGAGCTGGGTTGACTGCTGTTGGTTTAGTAAGTAATATTAGCTGGCTGCTATGTCTTGTGTTGTTGACCTTGCTTGATGTTTGGCTGTTAGCAACTCGCTAGTTTTTGAAGTAATATAATCATGACAAATACATGTGTACAACTGACCATATCTACCACAGTGGCATTTCACACAAAACAGATAGCTGCTCAAGAGATAACCTGCACATCTACATTTGATGTCCTTAGCTGAACTGACAGGCAGCAGCCAGACAGTACATAAAATGATAAACAAAGTCATTATTACTGCATGCTGCAGCAGGTGGTGCTAAATGGACAGGACAGCAAGAAGTAAAATTTTATTTGTGTGTGTGTGTGTGTGTGTGTGTGTGCAAACTGAAAACTCATTAACCACCACTCGCATACCAACAAAAAGATGTTTATTTCCCCTGTGAATCATTTATCATCCTGTGTTGACTAAGCTCTCAGTGGGCACCAGGAAGTTTTCTGTGTTACGACTCCGACTGGTACATTAAGCAAATATAATAAGTATATACACAACAAGCTGCTAACAGCTGCGTTTGGCTCTCACCGTGCTTGCAGACGACTGGGCTGGCGGCCAGCAATTTTTCCAATGCCAACACTGTTATGACATTCAATGTGATGGCCAAAATTTATATCTTTTCAATACTTCCACCGTGTTCGCCTGTGTTTATGATTCATTACATGATCGGTAGTTCCTTGTAATTATTTCTGGATTTAAGGCCGAGTCCAGAAGGCTAAAAGAAATTATAAGAAAGAGGAAAATAAAGAGGAGAGAAACATTTTTACAGATGAAGAGAATGAAAAGACAGAATCAAAGAAAAGATAAAGGAGGGGATAAAAAAGTAATCATAGCTCCACAGTGGCAGCTATTGTCAGTGAGCAATGAGGAGAATCCTCCCTCACGGTAATATGGCTTCCAACAGAAAAACAGATGAAATGTGCAAGCATGAACGACCAAGGCTGCGCACACACAAACGCACAGTGGGCAGTGGGAAAATCCTCAGGCTTGAAGAGAGGATCCATCTTGGCTGCTCTCTGTCTGCAGCAAATGGTTTAGATCCTGGGCAGAAGAGGAGCATTATCCCCCTGCTGGCTGCAGAGATAAGGTGGGCAGCCCTCCTTTCCTCTCTATTTGGCACAGTTGTGCGCTCCAGTGCATACTACAGGGTAACCACCGCATCAATACAAGATAAGGCTCCAAAAAGGAGAATACAAGCTCTGTTGGTTGAGAAGAACAAAGTGGGACAGAAAGAGGTATAAAAGTCTCCAGTGTAACTCCCCTCCAGCATCTTCAGTTCACACTTATCACTTATCCTCCTTCAATATCTGCCTGTGTGCCATGCAGCCTGTTTATTAGATTGTAGCTGGCTCCTCTTGAGTGAGAAGGTCAGGATCATTAAAGATAAATGTCCTCATTTCTGTACCCCCAGCTGCCCACCCACCCACATCCTATTCATCCCCTCTGAGAGACAAGGCAGCCTGACAAACATCCACTTTAGCCTAGATACCACGGACCTGTGCCCCTCTAAATGAAAACACACATTATTCATAAGAATCTAAAAAGGAATTTGGAAGGCAATAAAATTATTATGACTTTGACTGTCCTTCTCTCTTTCTGTACTTCTTTTGCTCCGACAATAACTTCATTTTGGTTTCTTATTCTTCACTGCTTGTCTAAAATTTGTCACTTTCTTTCTTTCTATAAATTGCACCTGGGAAATGCACTCTACCTGATAAAGTACCAACACACCAACACTAGAATTCATATGTAAATTTGAAAATACATCATAAATCATAGAACCTGTGGTGTTTTCCAGGGCGTGCAGGGATTTTCTCCTTTCAGCCATCCCAAAGATTTAAATAAAACCACTTTACTTAGCCTGTAGGTCTGAAGCGCCACCCTCAGTTTCTCAACAAACGCCTGAGAAATGAAAACATCCTTAAATCGTCCTTTGGAAAGAGAGCGTCCTAACTTGAGATGAATTATGTAAATTGGACTCAGAAAAGTCAACGCGACAGAGGCAGATGGGATGAGCACCATAATGGCCAACTGCTTTTAATTACAGCCCAAGGTGAGCATGCGACAACCGGCATGGCGTTACACAGAGCATTAAATTGCATGTTATTTAATATGACACTTGAGTGCATTGCAGTCTCTGCAGAAGTACTCAAGTAAAGCTTCGCTGCAGTGCGGGAACGGAGCAAACGTCCTGTCCTATAAGTGGATGATCCTCATTATCATAACCATTTTAAAACCGACACAGTAATTATGTCAGTAGTTAGAGTACTTTGACTGTTGCACAATAGCTCTACATTATAATTATTATAACATGTGTATGCAAGATGGAGAGATTTCCCTCCACAAAAGCCTTCAAAGTTTCAATTCACAATTCAACAGAAATTCCTTAATTACATCCCATATGCTTATGTGCGCACAATACTGACCAATGCTACATATAGAGTATATATTTCAGTTAGTGTTTGTCAATGGAGTGTGTGCATGGTACAGCAGGGATGAGCAATGATTCCAGCAGGAAGATACTGACGTTACTTAAGCGTTAATTGCTTTGCACTTCAAAGCCTGTAGTTTCCAGAGGGGCCAAGCAGCGCTGAGACACCATACATATGTATTAAAAGAGATTATGATAAGGCAGCCTGACACATCATAACACTACGCTGATCAATTCTGTATGTGGGTAATGTGTGTGTATCTGTGAGTATACACACGCACTATGTATTTTTACTGTGTGTCCGGGTTATCACACTCAGGGAGAGGGCAGATCAATTATGCATGGAACTGATAAATGGCGTTGCCTTCCAGCAGTGTGCAGGGTGATGAGCAAATTTCATACTTCAATATCCCAGCAACAGTCAAGCTCTAATGTAAATCTGACTCCAGCAGTCAGAGGTTCTATCTAAATCATCTGAATTATACATTTTCTGTATGTGGAGAGAAAGTGTGTGAGCGTTTTTATTTATTTATTTTGTTTTGTAGATGGAGTAGAAAAAGTCCCCTCAGAGTATTTCTTAAAGCGCCCCAATCAGATCAGCCCAAATTAACCTCGCATTTTAATGAGCTGCCTTCGTCTCACACCAGTGTGAGGGGGAAACAATCCCACCACCGCTTGATGCTGCAGAGGAAAAGAAAGATAAGGTACCTCTGTCCATTTTGGGTTTGTGAAATCTAATCTGACACATACTGCAGCTCAAAATAGGATAATGTGAGGCAATGTTTTATTTACCTGTGTTATCTTGGCTTTTCTGACTCGTTGCTGGGCTGACAGGTTGGACTGGCTGGCTGAAGACCAGCGTTGACCTCTGACCTTGACCGGGTCCTCTGCCCTTGGCTGAGCCCGTAGTCGTCCTGGTGACAGCGCCCAGGCCCAGACGTAGACCTCTGCCAGAGCGCAGGAGGCTGCCGCTTCCTCCGGCCTGAGTGGCCGTCCGGGTCTGCAGCGCTTCCTCACCAGCACTGCCTTTAAAACCTCCAGATCTTCCCACCTAGAAATCAAAATAATTCAATTAATTTAAAATTACTATATATTCTTTTAATGTAAAACATTTCATTACAGTCCTATTTAACATTGTTCATTTTAGCAGAATTAATTTTCTTTTTTTTTAGTAATTCTGTCCTCTATGGCCCCTTTATGAGGTAGCCTGTGACAGTCAGAAACTGAAATATATATATACATATTAAAGGACTAGAGTGTAGGATTTAGTAGCATAAGCCGCATATGATTCATAATTTCAGGTGATTATATACAAATGAAAACATAGCACACCATATTCCACTTCTGCTTTGTTCTGTAAATAGAAAACATACACACTGGATCTTTAAGTATTTCAAGCAAAGGATCAAAGTTATGTAAATAAAATGTAAATAAATTGCAACTTTGTTGCACACATGTTTGCTATGACTATATAACCCCCTTATGTAACATGTTTCTATCATATAATGTCCATGCGCATACTATTATATTCTGATAATCTGCAAGAACTTGCTTACATTCTAATGTGTTTACCAGCAATGTCTGGCAGCCATGACATGTTGTATAGATACACATAGATAGATAGATATATTCCTTTGATATGGTTGAGGAGGCAACAAAACCATAATTATGTATCCATATTGAATTAAGCCCTGTTGTTATTAAACATTCTGCATAATTAGATTATGATAAGGCTGATCATGTTCAATAGATCTGATCTGATTTATGTTGTGGTTACAGGTAATAAATAGTGAGATAAAATATGGATCACCACAAATCTGACATTATCAGATCTAAACGAAAATGTAACACAGCTCTGCAGGGAAAGTGTTTAACATCAGCAGCAAGTGTTGTCTCTCAGTGGCACCCTGCGTGCTGGGCTGGGATGCTAACGTATATGCAGTGACATACAAAGCGCTCAGAATCATCTCGTCCCTTTGGGCTTTGTACTTGTGCATTCATTATTTATTTTCCATGTGCCGGTATTTGACACTGTATGAATATGAATGCCAAATGAAGCTGTTTAATCAGAATCAATAAGGAATGGTTTGAAAGCGATAATGAGCGGCTCTTGTGAGAGTGGGAATAAAACGCGGAAGAGCTGTGATCAATTATACATGGTTTACTGTGGGATAGATATATGGACATCAGCTTACGAAACTCATATGTAGAGTCAACTAATTCAACAGGAGAGGATGTCCTTCCTTCAATGTTTCTGGGAATGTGCTGTGATAGTAAATTGTGTTGAATCTCAACACGATAAAAAATCCTTTGCTGAAGGAGAAGTGCACAATATTAAACTACAATAGAGATCAGGATATGTGCTTCATTCCTCTGAGGAATATTTCTAATAAAAACCTTGAGATCAGATACTTATGTTCAAGGCTGTACATAATACTCACCTCTGACGGTGCTCCGTAGAAGTTTTCTGCTTTGCTGCCTAGTTTCGGAGGTGCCGTGTGGCTGTGTGTGTGCGCAGGGGGGACCGTGTGTGTGTGTCCAGGGGGTCTGATACTCCTGCTCAGCACCCCTGATGGGAAGATGCTTGTCTGCATCTCTTGGCGGTACTTGTCATAAAGCAGATTGGAGGCACTGAGTACTGGGGCTCCTCTGGTTTCTGCGTCGGGCTTGGCAGGTTCTTTAGGGGTGGCTGTTTGGCTGTGTGCGTATGTTGAGAGTCGGGATGGCAGAGAGGATACCTGATAAGGTCCATCAGAAACCTGGGGTTTAAACTGAGGATTCTTTCGGACATATGTAATGATTTTGGGCCGAACTCCTTTAGGTTTAAGTTTGGGTGATGGGGAGCTCTCTTTGGGACCGGAGTTGTGGTGAGAGCTCTGCTGGTTGTTTAGAGGCGCTTTGGGGATTCCACTTGTGCTTATATTAGTTTTGACTGGTGCTCTCACGCAACTGTTGCCATAGCCCTGAGCTGATGTTGTTACAGCAGGGTTGCATCCTGACGGGATGTGTCTAACCACTCCAGAGACATTCCTGGAAACGAGGTACATGGAGGGTTGCCTGCGTGGTGAACCCTGGGGAGTCCTGAGAGGCGATTGGGGCGGGGTTGATGACCTGGAATCAACCCCCGTCCTGTTGGGACTGGAACAGTTCCTTCTGTATGTGAGCTGAGTCTGGGGTCTCTTCTCTAAAGTGGAAGGACTTGCATTTCTCCATGCAGTTGCAGCCTGCTGTTTTTCTGCAAGCGGAGCTTCCCTCTGGGCTGCCTGGTTGGGCTGTCTCAGCTGTGAGACTCCAGATGTGTACAGGGGGGAGAAATCTGATGGCTCACGTAAAGACGATTTTGTAAACTTTCTGTTTGACCCATTGATGTGTGAATCTGGAGACGGGTTGGTGGAAGAAGCTTGCCCTGTCTCAGCTTGATGAGCATTGGGCTCTGCTGAGCTCCTCGCTCTTACCATCTCTGTCTGACAGAGGGGTCTGACAAGCTGTTGCCGTCGTGGTGGCATCACCCTCTCCTCAAATCCAGCCTTCCTCCTTTGACCCAGCACCCCATCAGAGGACAATCCATTTCTATGATGACTTCCCTCCTCTTGTCTCTGATCCTGGCTGTAGTATTGAGGACGGCCATGTTTCTCCTGAGGATACGATGGCGGGGAGTTCTGGTTAGCATCTACAGGGCCTGCCCTTCTTCTAGTCTGGGCTGAGGTAGTGTTATTTGTATTGGAATAAGGGTTGGTCTTGATGAGAGACTGCACTTCTCCGCTACTATCCAGAGCACTTGACAGGCTCCCGCTGAGTGATACAGCTGACAGACTGGAGACAAATACATTTGTCTCTGACTTGGACTCCTTCAGACCCCCCTTTTGTCTCTCCCTCTCTCTTGCTCGGCCTGACCTGGCGTCCATTTTCTCTATTGAGCCTGTCACACACATGTCTAGCTCTTCGGTGCTATGACAGGCGATCCTTTTCTGCACCTCTCTGCCCCTCTGTACTCTGCTCTCCACTTTGTTGTTGTCGTTGTCATTTCTCTTCGCTCCGATCGAAGCAGAGCTGGCAGTTGAACTTGAGGATATGGACATGGGACCTTCATCTTTTCCATCTCTCATACTTCCTCCATCGTCTTCATCTTCTTCCTGATCCCTGTTTCCCAAGAACGTGTGTATCTCCTGACACTCCAAAAGCTCGAACTCTCTGAGTTCAGGCTCCATGCATTGCTGCTCAGAGCCCCAGATCACTAACTTGTTGGGGGATTCACTCTGAGAGACCAAAGGCGGGATGGAGCTTGTGTTGTACCCTGCATCCTCTATCAGTCTTCTTCCTTCTTGATCTGCAACTGAAGATAATCGATTTGCATTGTCATCCCCAGTTTGAGGGAACTGGATCTGGGTTTTGTTTCCAATCTTTTCCCCTCTGTCAACATTGACCCTCAGTCCCTGGTAGCCAGTTGGGATGCTCATGTTGGGATTCTGATTCTGTTGGCGCACTCAAAGACACCGGCAGGGTGGTGAGGCCATGTATGAACTTACAAATGTTTCTTCCCTCGCTGTCTAACCTCTTCAGGGTCTGTGTGATGATGGCCCTTCAGCTGATTATTCCAAGGACGAAATGTCATCTCATGAAATCTTTTTCACTTCAACTTGCCACTTATCTTGCATTTACCGTCTTTGATGGCTCTTGAGGAAAATGGAGGTCTGTTCAATCTGAAAGAAAGGGCAAGAAAGAAAACAGTAAGTAATGGCAAGTATGCCTGATAGGAAGCCACTTTTGTAGGACCCATTGTGTTTTTTCCCTACAGAGCCACTTGAGGTGTTTTAAATTTAGTCTGGTCAGCTATGCATAGCCCACAATCTTGTGCCCTTTATTCATGTGATTCATATTACTGGATGGTCATTTAAAACAAAGCAGAGCTGACTGCCAACAGAACAAAAAGACACAAGAAGTGATACTCTTGGAACTACTACTGCTCTTGGCCTTCTTTTTTTTTTTTTTGCAAGCATCTGCTGAATCAAAGCATTCTACATTAAACAATGTTAATTTGAGTGTAAAACATCATGTGACCAGTGGCTAAATGCACTCAAAGAGTAATAATGTCCATATTATCACCAGCAAGATTAGTACAGCATTAATAATAGGAATGCAATTATGAAATTATGATGGATGTTCACCGGAGGGCAGAAAGAAAAGAGATAAGTGAAGAGAGAAGCGGGGGGATAGCTGCAGACTGTTTGTATGTAAGTGAAGGAATCACCCTGGGGATGTGTGAAGACATGATGGAGGAAGAGAGGAAAGGGTGCAAAGTGTTTTGTAATGAGCTTTTTCCTCAGGAGACATTGAAAAATAGAGGCCAATAAAAGTATGTTCCATTTTGGTCTTAGGGAATATACAATGCAAGCTAACAGAGTGTATAATATGCTCAAGTGAATGCATCTTCCCTACATGAAAAACATGAAAATTATGTGTGGGTGATGTTACAGGTGAAGAGTGAAACAGCAGCTCGGGAGGGATAAATCCATACTGCAGGTCCGATCACTACAGGAGGGTTAACACTCTTCTCTCGGCATGTCTTCTCTAACGCGCCATATGGCTGATTAAACCGATGCCACGTTTCGATCGTACACGGCGACACATCGCATCCTGCTTCTTTTAAAAGCAGCTTCCCGCAGGAAGTAGAGAAAGCTGAGATTCCACTTGCTGTGTCGCTCTCCATTTCAAAGCAAGGGCCTATGTGCGGGGGTGACATGTACAGTCAATAGATGAGCAGATGGCAGGGAGGGCAAATGTCTGAGAGCTTTTGTCACACCGTGTCAGTGCAGGACGGTTCAATCACAGCGGTATAAAAAAACAGTCTGACAACATGGAATGAGAAGATTAATGGACTCGGTTCTTTTGACTATTTGGTTTACTTGTTTGTAAAACACAGAGTAATATTCCGATCATATTCCATCCAAACTGTTTCATCCAGCCAGTGAATGCTGTAAATTAACCGAGATCATCATTATATAGTCAAAAATGTGTCTCCAAACCATCACACTGAATATTTGAGTAGGTTCCAAAGTTCAAATAGAACTCCCACCCTCTAATTATGTGTGCAGCAGGGGGAGTCTGTTCTCATTAGCAGGTGCCTTCTCCGTGTGTCCTGTGGCAGCGATATCAGTGAACACAGTGAACTGCTAAAGACGGCAGCTCTGCCGTTGGCACATCTTACGCCGCTCCAGTCGAGCGTGGAGCTCAATTTTGTCCAAGTGCACTGGGAGGGGAAACATTCAAGGATATGATTTATATTCCTGAAGGTCATCTTAAAAGTAATTATCGTACTTTCCCAAAGAGTCTGGTAAAAGAACTTTTAGGAAATAAGGTTAGAAAAATGATTTTACTTCATACTTCCAAACCAAATATCAAAACTTTTGACCCTCTAAAATACATGTTCATTTGCCACTGCATACAATTTCAGGAAACTGTCAGGTTGATATGAGATACTGGTGAAAACAAGCAATGATTTATTATTGTACGGATAATATTCTGCCAGAGATCAGAGAGAAAATTCATTGTGTTAGACAACTAGACAAATAACACGTAGGATAATCTGCCCAATATTTTCTGCACTCTGCCTCTGATCACACTGCTAATGTTTACCCTTAGCTGGTGCACACAATCAATTAATTATCTAATTATAAAACAAACACAGACAAAAGTCAAAGAGGCGGGGTAGCAGAGGGAGGGACGGGAGGGGGAGAAAGAGGCAGAGCGCTGTGAGGGAGTATTGTATTGTTGTATTGAGAAAGGGACAATTCTCTGAGAGGACGCGGTGGCACATCGATTACAGCACTGATGTAGTACCGGAGGTTGTGCTGATGACAGCAGTCTTGGGCGGCTGAGCGCTAAGCTTGGTCACAGTGGCTGAACCAGAATAAGCTGCACATCACCTCACAGCGAGGCAGACAAAACCAATCTGGCAAAAACGCTAAACACAATAAGACAGAGAAGAAAAGAACCTGTCTGAATGTGAGAGTAAAACGACCTGTTGTGATGATAAAAAGAAAAGATAAAAATGGATGTGTCTTGGGATGATTCAGAAGACACACATTTGATAAGAATAAAAAATTGTCAGGCTCTCTCTGCTGTCGCACTGTTTTATGTGGGTACCTACTTAGAGCAGACACTAAAAGTAACAGTGTGACAGTGGATGGATGAAGCAGGATTGTGTTGGCGAGGATGTTTCCTTTGACTGGAATATGAATTATGCAATTACAAGTGTGACATACATGGATAAAGATCTTTGATCATCAAGCACCTTCAGCTTGAGGAAACACTGCAAACACAGGGACCATTTTTGGCTTTATGAATTGGGTATACGCTGTTGCCAATGGTTCTCTAAGCAAATACTCCACAGATAATAGATAAGTTCGATGATTTATGATGATGTGGTAACCTCTTTTAGAATTTAAATGTTTCAAAGTGGCACTGACTTTTTGATTCAGAGAGTTCAACAGAACTTATATTACTTCTGTACATCTGCCTGTTGAAGTGATCTGAGCTGGAATATGTAATGGAGCTTGAGACCCACTAGTTGAGGTAACTACTCAGCCTGTGCTCCTCTGGGAAAACAACAGGGGGCAGGAGAATTGAACAGCCGTGCTTCTGTTGTCATGGCAATAGCGTATACCTGGGAATTGGAGAATACACGTCCCGACCCCTGCTTCTACCAGGAGAAAAAGGTCAGCATCAGAAAGAGATGTGCTGTTCTGATGGTTGGCTTCATGCTTTTACACTTACAGCTCATGCATACATTCTGCTGTTCAGCGCTTTCACGTGTGAACTCACACCACGTTGTGCACACAAAATACACACAGCGCTATAAGAACTGTGTGAAAGCCAGCTTTTTTTCATCTCACCGTATGACACATCTAGAAGCAATCACATCCAATCATAGAAGTGATGAGAGCACACGGAAGGATGTAACGATATCTCAGCTGTGATCACATTCAGGGAAGGACTGGAATTTGTGGTTTTCACAAGTCTCCTAACATATGAAGTGCTGAATTTAATCACAGAAAACTCTACTCAGAATGTGGGAAATGATGAGGTTAGTGCACGACATGATGAGCGACTCTCTGGAAAAGGAAAAATAAAATGTAGAGTTGTGTAGAATCGTAAAAGAGGTCTTCCTCGTCCTACTCTTTTTTTTTTTATCTGACTGCGAGCAGGCCTGTGTGGGTGAAAGACTGAGACACAGACATGCGGTGGGAGAGATGAGACATACAGATGGATGGAGAAAGGAGGAGAGTTGTCACAGGAGAGCTACAATTTTCTAATTAGGCTGATGGAAGGGAATACATCATTTCGAACCTCTATAGTACAAGCTATACAGACCTGTTTCTGAAGTGTCTTATTGATAGAAGTAATTATTGAAAATCCTTTACCATATATAATGCTAATGAGTGCTAAATAGCTCCCATACTGAGTTGTTTGATGAAACGTATTTAAATAATTCTGTAAGCCCAGAATTGTGGACTATCCTGTCCTTGTTTCTCTTTTAGGGACTGTATGAAAATTATATTATATTATATTTAAAAAAATATATATTTTACTGAAGTCTATATTTTTAAGAGCCTTCTTTCTCGTGGGAGGAAAAACAATACTGTGCTTTTTTAACAGCTGCCTACAAAAATCCACCCAACCAGGTCTCACATTATTAATCTGATCTCATATGTATCAGGCTACAGCGTCGTCTGATCTAATTCACATATGTTTTCATTAAATCAGGGAGAGGGGTGAATATACTGCGAGTCCATCAGGAGTCACAGAGCTATGCTGTCTATAATAACTGTTTATTTAGCAACTCTTGGAAAGTTGTTGCAATATTCACCATTTCATTATGTCTGACATAATATATCATATGGAGACAGTGTCGGGGAGTGTATTGTATTTTTGCAAGTCAAGGGGGAGGGTCCAAAGAAAATACACATAGCGCTGGGCAGGGCTTTCTAAAAAATTAAATATAAGATTCAACCACCCTCCCCACCCAGTGACAGTAAAAATAATGGACATGACATGAGTGATGTCACCCGTCTCTGTTTTGAAGCTCAAAATATACGGTCTCCACCTCTTCTGTCTTCCGGCTAATCTAAATATCGGCAAAGACGTGGATCATCGGCGGACCCATGGCGGGTTGAATGGCGCCTGGGTGCTCAAACAAGCCATCTGTAACAGCACCCACCTGTCAATCAAAGCAGCCATGCTGTTAATTATGCATAACTTGAGGCCCTTATATAATGGGTACGAGCAAGTAAAAAAAAAAAAAAAATTCACCCTCAGTACAGTTGTCTTGAACGAGGAAATTAGCTATAGAGGCCAAAACTGTTTTTTGTACCAGGCTGTGAACATGTTTATTTCTGCTGTGAAGTTGGACATTTTAATACAGGCACTTATGGAGGTTGTTCTGTAGCCAGCCTCAAGTGGCCGCTCGAGGAATTACAGTTTTTGGCACTTTCACACTGGCTTCATTACCCAGCTACAGAGGTTGTTGCTTGTCACAATCCCAATAATTTTTATACATGTACACAGTACATACATGATGGATAATCAAAATATGAAAGGGGATTTTTAATTGTCAAGATGAGGGGATTGTAAATCAAAATAAGTCATACACAGAATTTTATTTCAATGAAAAAATTTGCCCTTGAATATTTTAAAAACAAGCCAGGTAGGATGTGTAAGACACTACTCGTGTTTTTGTGCGTTCCAGTGAGTAGGTTGCATTTTCAGAAACATATATACACATGTGACAACACAACATGCACAGACATACACAATCAACACATGCACACACGCGTTCTCTCGGCGTCTTTGTTGTCGGTCCAGCAGCACATGTGGCTATTACAGAATCCATTTGTCTTTGGCACTTTGCTTTAGTCCTCTCCTCCCCCACTGGAGAGCAGACAGGTTTTATAGCTCGCCTAGTCCCAGGGGAACCCCAACGACACACACACACATTCCCCCTGAGCCATCTCTCTTTCATCCATACATACACACACATACTTCTGCAGAGATGTGAATTCCAGCACACCGAAATAGACACGAAAGAGGTGGAGGGAACACCAATGGACAGAGGGTGGACGTGAGCGTAACCATAATTTATGACTGCTGAGTGGTAGCACATGACATAATTAGATTTAGTGCAGGGGTTTACATTAAAACGCAGTGTAGCAGTTATCCTTAAAGATGAAACTCCAGTCCTCTAATACAGTACATGCTGTGTCTTTGCATGCATGTAATTAATCTCTAATGACATCATCCTTGCATGTCCTTGTACATTTTCATGAGGCTGGATTGTGTTAAAATTTGTGTGAAAGTGCCAACATCTACCCTCTGTAGGCACGTGCATATATTTAAGGCTTCTGCACATTTTATTGCAAATAAAGCTGTAAATGCTGAACACACACACACACACACACACCCACCCACCCACACACACACACACACACACACACACACACACACACACACACAAAGCATCCTCTTGTCCATTTTGGAAAAGTATACCTCTCTCCTTTTATTCTATTCACATACAATCACCCAGCAGGCTAAAAGCTTTGTGAGAACGTCTATTCAGAAATAAGCTGAGTTTAAGTCATCCTCTCCTCCTCCTATCTCTGTCAGCGACACAACACAGACAGAAATAGCACTGAAATAAGATAAACGCTCCGCTTTCACAGAAGAAACAATAGACACCATGTAGACAGAAGCGACAATTCACAGAAACTGTGAATGTTTCTATGTGTGAACCGAGCATTAATTTACTATGTGCAGCAAAGGGATTCTCATCACAGAGAACGCTGAACAGGGAAATATCCAGAAATAGTATCCTCCAGTTGTTTGACTGTTCTGCACTTCATGTATAGATATAGAAACAACAACAGAGCTGCTTCTCATCAACAAGCTTCCCTGACTACAGCACCAGCTCCTAAATGCATTCAATTAAGTCCTTTCAAAATATCTGTTTCTCCTTCCACTTCCCTGCAGTCCCTCTCCCACCTTAATAATACAGAGTTAATGAGAGCAGGGCGAAATGATCAATCCCATTTTCATCCTTATAGACGGCACATCAGCAGACTACATCTGCCCAAATAATCCCATCTCTCTCCTCTATCGCTCTCTTCCACTCCACACACACACAGTTGGACGCCTTCTTGCACCCCAGGGGGAGTCATTCAGTATCACAGGGGAGAACTCTAACAGGATTTCTGCAGGATCTTGGGTCAGAGTGGGTGGTCATACCTAACTGAATAAGGGGAATGAGAAAATCAGATCATCTGCAATAAAAGCTGATTTATTTCCTTAATGCGAGCAGGCAGTCTGTGTTTGCAACCTGCTATGAAACCGCCGGAAAAATCACGATATGCCAATAATGGGATTCATTAATCGAAGCGAAATGAAAAATGGAGGCACGTGTTCACGCATCCATCCGTCAACACACGTTCGCACTCGATGTTTGTCTCCTTGTTAGCTGACAAGATGACAAACTGCAACAGATCATCATGATGATCACAAAGACTTAAAGAGTCCCATCCGAAATTAAATGTGAGCTTGAAGCGTACACTTGCTTGTGCACATGTGCATGCAAAGTTACACATGTAGTAACATGAGTACCACCTACACACACACACACACACACAGCTACACACACTCCGGCAGTGACTATCACTGCAGCAGGAGCAGAGACAAAGAGACAGCTTCACTCTGAGAGAAAATGTTGCTTGGAAAAAAAAACAAAAAAAACAAAACATGCTTACTGCTGGAATTTACCATCTTATTAATGGTTATTTTTTCAGGGTTGCTTTTGGCAAATACTGAGAATGAATCTCCTCTCCATCAGACACGGTCCTGCCTCACTGTCTGGTTTTGTTGTACTCTGCAGCCTGTAAGGATGGATTGTGGTTGAGATGGAGAAAGGGAAGACAAATGTGCAGGAAATGAAAAGCGAAATGACAAAGAAAAGATAAATTGGGAACTAAAACACAAAGAAGAACTGATGGGGAGATTAGCATGATTAGAAATAAGCGGACTGCTACAATCTAGAGGAGAGAATTAGGAGGAGAAAGACGAGAGTCGTGCTTATTGATTCACTGAGACCTTCAGTTAAAACACAGACTAATGCAGGTCCAGACAGGGGTGGCACGGAGGCGAGGAAGAAAAGGGGTGTCTGTCCATGCTGGTTGCTGGTTGCACCGCATTGTTATTAGCAAAGCCCCTCCACCCACTACCCACACTACTCCTGTCGCAGAGAGAAATGTTAACTCTTGCATGGCTGGTGGGCAAAACTGTATGAGAGGACAAAGAGGAGAGGAGAAGTGAGGATAGGAGTTCACTTCTGATGCAAAGCAGTTGCAGACAAAGAATATACGCAGTGAGACATGATGCTGGCAAAGGTGAAGCAGCACAGACAAAGAAAAGCTGAGTGCGTCTTAGACAGGCTGAGTCACTTCAGTATATTTTAGCAAAATATGATGATGGAAATAAATGATGCTGCAGAGAGTGGGGAGGTGGGAATGGGGGGTGTGGGGGATTCTAGTTAGTATTGTAATGTGTAGGAGTGTGTGTGCATGTGTAATGTGCAAGTGGTAAACCCCAGGGGTGTGGGGGAGGGACTGCTGGCAAAGGATCGGTGAGAGGTGAGCAAAGAATAGAACGAGCTGAGGGTTTTGGGGTTTTTTTACCAAAAAAATATGGTAATGGTTTGAACTGGCAGTGTGGGTGTGCAACAAAAAGACTGTTTTCATACATTGGACAAAGGAATGTGAGAGAGTACAGGACGGGGCAGAGAACTCCTCTGGGATATTAAAGAGGAATGCTGCTCAGTTTGAGGATTCACATGTGATGCTGCTATTGTGACAGATTCTGTTTATTTTTGGGCACATGGAGGCTCAGAGAAGAATGTAGACGTATAGCGTGGAGACGTATCATAAAAAATGAATGATGTGAACTCACAGAATGTTTCCGTGGGCTTTTTACAGTCAAGTTAAGTAGAGCTCTTACGGCTCTGCCCTCATAAAAACGCTGCACACTTCACAGCTCATTCACAGAGTAGCATTAATTTGCTTAATAAGTGCTGAAGCTTGTTGACTAATAGAACTGAAATGACCTAGAACACCAAAAGACGTTAAAAACAGAAAAATCTGGAACACTTTCCTCAAACTGACTGCACAAAATCGGCAAATGGATGCACAAACACACACACACACACACACACACAAGTGAAAGATCTTTTATGTTGACTCTCACAGGACAGGGAAGTGTATCTGGGCATGTGGATATATATAGGCTTGTGTTTGTGTGTGTGTGTTTGTGTGTGTGCGTGGAGGCGTGCCTCTCTTTTCACCCCCCGATGTCCTGCCTGTGACTGCAGGGGAGGAGCTACAACGAGCTCATTGCCACCTTCCAGACAAAAGACAGTGTGAATTTGAAAATGTGTGTTTGCACGTGTGTTGACACTTCATTCAAACTGAATTCACACACACACACTCGAAAAACGAGCGTACACATTCTCATACGGAGCAAATAAAAGCCTCCAAATTGTTTAATTGTAAGTTATTACAGCAGAGGTTAGTGACATAACTGCAGCCTTCCACACTGTGGTCTCAATTAGCACAGTACTTCTGTCCAAACTAGAGAGAGAAAAAAAAGAAGCTTGGAAACAAATTCAACATGAAACTAAGAGGCACACTGACATACTTTTCCTCCTCTCTCTCTCTCTCTCCCTCACTTCACTTCGCACATCATCTCTATTTTCTCCCTCCTTCCCTCCCTCCTCCTTCTTCTCCTCTGTTCTGTCCTATAAAATGACCTTGAAGGTCATACCGGTGCGCTGCACTCATGGGCTTTGTGACAAACTGTCTTACCTGCAGAAACACACACACAAACACACAAACACACACCCCGCTGCGAGTGGTTTTCCTGGCAGAGATCTACTGAATTGATCGCTGTTCAGACATTGCAGAGGTCAGATGTAATGAATCAATCACACATGCATCAGCATCTGGAACAGCAGCTACAGCAGACAGTGTACAGTTCCAAGGCCAAAGGCTCTGATGGCCCTGCTTTGATGCAGTGTCAACATTCACATTAACATGACCGGGAGGGATTGGCAAGATTTAGCCAAATGGACTGGAAGATCCATAGATGTGGGAAGTCTCTGATATCGGGATCAATGATGGCAGCAGACAATTCCAATAAACACAAAAACCACACTTCCCACACATATTTTATACACGGCGTCTCAGGTTAAATCTACGTGTTTGGGGCAGTGCAGCCGAATGCTACAATGTGATCCTTTACACAGTTTGCAAAGCTGAAAATATTACAACTTATTTTAGTAAATAAAATAAGTGATAGGCCCTAACAAAGACAGGAAAACACACCCCCATGCAGTCTCAAGGACAACCTGATCATCAGACACCAATCAATCAGGACAAGAGGCAGCTGAGTGTGACTCTCAACGCGCTCCCCTTTATTTGATGCATCAGTTCCTCTCCTGTCTGCCCTCCAAGGGGCTTAAAGGTGAAGGCTGTGGACATGGAGAATACTTACTTGCACATACGAATAGTGTGCATTTGACCACAAGGTTCTTTGCAGAGGAGTTAAAAGAATCACAGGGGATGTCTTTATGTGTGCGGCTGCAGGATCAACACAAATTCATGCGTGTAAATGAAGGTGAAGAGAAGAAACTGAAAGTGTTTTGCAGTGGGAACCACGATCTGTGCTAAATCACGGAAAAGGTATCCTTGAGGGTCAGATTGAACAAAACATATCTTTATTTGAACTTCACACACTTTATTAACCATAAATTGGCTAAAGTCTTAGTCAGCAAACAGCGCTGTAATGGCATTTTTTTTAAAAGAAAGAAAAACTGTTTAGGTTGAAATCTTTTTTTCTTTTAATTTTTGTTTCTTTAACTTGATGCCAGAACTGTGTGTTATAATTACACTACTAGTTAATTAAAATAATAATTAATAATACAATTAAAAATTCTTCAAAGCTCTTCCTTGGTACCTCTCAGTTCAGTGGATCATAGCTGGAGTCTAAAGCCTGGATAATCTATGTCTGATCATTAGCATCACCCACAGAGACTTGACCTGCTCCATCCATCACACCAACCTGCTCTCCCGTCTGACCTCAGTCCCTCTCAGTCCTGCTATGTTCCACTTACAGTGCGATGTGCGGCTCAACTTCCACCTTACACGATGTTTTTTTTGTTTGTTTTCATTTTTGATTTTGCAAACGAGCTGTGAAATTGCACAAATCCCCCCACAGAACGCACCGCATCGGGCCACGTAGCGACAATAAAACGATCTGATCCACATGAGCGAACCGAGTCAGCACCGAAGACCCAAAATCCTACAAGAGAAAAATATGTGCGACACTTCTGCAAGACACCGACGGTGGCCTGCGAAGCATCCTTGCACATTAAACATAAAACAACATGTTTTTCAGTTGTGTGACTTACCTCCGGGTTTCTCTGCTGTTGATTCATTTAAGGATGTCGGTCAAATGCAGGAGTTGCAAAACGAGACACAAGCGTGTCTCTCCACTCTCTCTCTGACTGGTAGAAACAGTGCGGGAGAGAGAGAGAGAGAGAGAGAGAGAGAGAGAGAGAGAGATGCTGCGGACAGGAGGAGGAGCGGTGCTGATGCTGCAGCCGACACCTGGCAGAGAGCATCCTCATGCTCAGGCTATTCTCTCTCTCGATACATTTGCGCTCTCTGCTGGATCATGTGAGACGTCTGGTGCAAAATTCTGCTACAAAATCAGCCAGTGGGAGAGAGGAGGTTTGAAAAGCTCGTTTTTATTTACAGGAAGGATGCGTTAAACATACACTGACACAGGACAAAGGGGACAAACGAATAATTTGTGATTTTTTGGGTGATGTTTGGAGAGGAAATAGATCCAAAATAGACACTCTCAGCCCCTCATTCTCAGTATGCTGAGGTTGGTCTTGACACTACCAGCAGGTGGAGCCAAAGTAAAGAAATCCCACAAACCTTTTTAAGTGAATTACAATAATAAAAAAAAAGGCAATATGTCTATTTTTCCTTGATACGAAAGTCACATGTCAAACAGAGATCTGTAGATCTTTCAGACTACAGGTGTATAAACTTGGCTTGGGAACCAGGGTGGGGGGTTCAAGTCCAGCATGGACCAAAGTATGGAGGGTGGACTGGTATATAGCTGAAGAGGTGCCAGTTCAGCCTTTTGTGTGTGTGTGTGTGTGATTGTATTTCGGGCCTATATATGTAAAAAAAAAAAAAAAAAAAAATCTATATTTGAAAATATATACTGTATGTAACTCAAGGCCCATAGTTATTTCTCCTCAGCAGATGGAGATAGTTCATTTGTCATGGAGGTGTTGTTATCACCCAAACTTCGACCTCTTCCTCATCCACTCAGGCAACTGAGCTGTCTCCATGTGGATGTGAGATGCAGTTTAAAGCAAATTTTGTAACTGGACCATGAATTTTTGTAAAAAACAAAAAATGAACTTTCACGCTCACCACAATGCACATTCAGTTAACAATCATGTTGACACAACAATGTTTGACAATTTTAAGAAGTTGCAGTTTTGTGCGTAAATACAGCAAGAAGAAAAATAATGCTCCACAGTGATGAAGAACAAAATGAGAAACCTGTGATGATGAGTGACAGACTCCAACACTCCAGCACACAGACTGTTTATGCCTTCCCAGCATTTAGACATAGTTATAAACACACCGAAGAAAAGTCAAGCAAAAAGTCGGAGAAAGCAATCACAGCAAAAGGACAGAAACATGAGGCGGGCGCTCATCGTGGATTTGAAACATCAAACGCCTCATGTGACGCACGTTATGTAAAGGGAGAGTTAAGGTCAGTCTGGCTTTAAAGCAGCATCAGAGGGGAAGAAATGAGCTCCTTCTTATCTCTTTATATATGTATATACATGATATCTATTTCAAACACTGAGGTTGACATAACAAGTACGTCTTATGTCAGAAGATTTTTAAATACACATGAATCTCTTATTGAACTGACAAAACCCCCCAGAAATCACATACAAATAATCACCACCATGGATATTCAAAACAAAAAATAAGATACAACATGAGTCAGCTGAATTGCTGTTTTGTTATGTCGATTTCTTTGAAACATAAAATCGGGAAAACTGTCTGTAAACTGCAAGTTTGTGGCTAAAAAAGATATTGCCGGATTGAAGTATAGTTACTGCTTAGTGTATAGTTACAATTACTGTAAAGTACACAAATGACCAAAACCCCTGAAAAGGTCAGTAATGCATGGTTGATCAAATGTCACAGATTATTTTTACACTTCTGCTGTGAAAGGCTGCATTACAGTCAGGCCACTGTGACCCCGAAGAATATTTCTGCCACAGTCATGCCAATATCCCGTATTTGTACTTACATAAGGCATCGATGGTTGAAGCAATGTGAAGGCAGTGATTTTGCCGACCCTGAGGATAATTTCAGTTGCACCGATTATGTAAACAACATGAGGAACACAATGTTGGACACAAACAGGGCAACATAAAAATAAGCCTTTTCTCCACTTTACAAATAATTTACTGCAAGAAATCTAAACAATATCTTATATACACAATCTGTATTATACAGAGATCTACTTGCTACTGTGTTGTTAAGGACTCTCAAAAACACAGTGAATGCATGCAAGCGTTAAAACTAATGGGAACATGATATGACGTGATATAGGTCTACATTTAAAGGTCCAGTGTGTAAAATTTAAGGGGATCTACTGGCAGAAATAAAATATTCTTCTTCTGTGGAGAACTGCCATGTTTCTACAAACCCAGAATGGACAAACAGTAAGTTTATCGATAAACTGTAGTTTATCGATAAACTGTAGTTTATCATTCATGTTTGGGACGGGAGGGTGAGGCAAGTGGTATTCAGTTGGTTGCAGTCTGAAACTTCACCACTAGATGCCACTAAATCTTACACACTGTACCTTTAAATGTGTTCCCCTTTAATGAAGTAACATTAAAGGGGAACACATATTTCCAGTCTGTTTACAGGTCTTGGGAAGTCCCACTGCATAAAAGCAGCACAGTCGGATAAACTGACTCACCTCAACACTAGCAGCCAAGCTGCACACCTGAATCTGACTGAACCATCACTGGTTGAGTTGCATTGTGGGTAATGCAGGTGCCAGGTTTTGACAAGGAAAAGAAATACATGGAATAAAAAAAGATGATATCTATGGATCTTTTGCATTTTTTTAAACCGCCCATCATGATGTTGTATGAGTGCAATGCTAAATCGGTGGAGTACTACTTTACATCTATAAAAATAGAAAACATACGCAAACGCATTTGACATTTTAATGACAACAAACAAAAGATGATGGAAATAAATGTATGTGGCCAAATTCTCTGTAGGCCTTTGTTTACCTGTAAATATTAAGTGGAATCAGATTCAGACCATGTTTTAGAAAGTGGGTAATAAAAAGACATTAATAAAGAAAAGGCCTAAAATAAATTGAGAACAAAGACATTTATCCAAATTGGACATTTTAAGAAAAAGTTGGCCTGTATTTGTTTGTTTTTTTCTTTTTAACTAAATGTACAAGCTACAGATGCAAAAAGACACAGCAGCCAGCACTGTGAAATGCCACTATCATCTAATGTCACCTGACATTAACAGATTCAACAACTCAGTGTTGTCACCTGATATTCAACTGTATCAGATTCACAGATCAGATTTCACATACCACGGGTAAAATATCCTCGAATAAGAGAGTGCATTTTAACAACGGCCATTATTGAAGGAGATGATATGAATATTACTCGTCACATGGTTTGACATTTTAAAACGTTCCTGGTAAACTTTAGACCAAATTACTTGATGAGTCTGAATCTGTCTGTGCGTCTGAATCAAGAACTGTTCACAGGATATGGTGTATAATATTTCGGCACAGCAGTTTCTGCACCATAATCTGTAGCTAGATGGCTTGTTGGTTCAATGAATGCTTCTTGCTGAGACATACGTCTGCACTGAAACTACTGTATAATCACAATAGGACGCCAGGCTACGCCTGTCTGTTTGTTTCATGGGGACTATAAGTCATACAACATATAAAATCACTGACCTGTTCTTGTTTCTTCCACTTGAGAAACATCGGCAAACTCAGGGCTGTTGTATCACAACCTGAACTGCAGAAGATCATTCATGCATATCTATCATCCCGGTTTGATTACTGTAATTCCCTTTTCACCTGCCTCAGCAAGTTGTTGGTCCAGAACACTGCTGCAAAGCTGGCCAGGTCCAGAAGAACAACTCGCATCACACCCATCTTGTAAGCTTTTACACTGGCTTCCCACCAAGTTCAGGATGTTCTTGTTCAGAGCCCTGCACTGTCAGGCACAAGCGTACATCTTCTGTTCGTAGCAGAGGCTCTGACACTGTGGAACACTCTTCCTGTAGACTCACGGTATCTGCTGAAACCTTTAAGACGCAGCTCAAGACTCATTCTTCAAACTGGCCGTTCTCTCGCCTGCTGTCGAGTGTTTTCATGTTCTGTTGTTGCTTATGTTTCATTGTTTGCTTCTTTATGTTCATTTTGCTCTCATAAAGAACTTGCTCTATGGAGGGTGCTATACTAAATATACTTATTATTATTATTGGTATTATCATTATTATTATAAGCTACAGCTCCCTGCTGGCCCACTTACATGTGCAGCCATTGGCCTGACCACCCTTTTCTCCGAGTGAACAAGGGTAATTATAACACTGACAAGCCAAGTGTGTATTCTGCAAGCTCTCACTTGTCAGGGAGGTTAGAGCAGCACGTTACATAAGAGTTGACTGGTTTACGAGAATATCATTTTGTATTTTATACTAACCGTGGTATCTGATTTGTAGAGTTATGTAGATATATCCAGTAGTTATGTTTTAACAGAAAGAAACACAAGAAATATATTGTTGCTTGCTGGCACCCAGATTATAGCTGTTATCACATGTGCACATAGTCCTTCTGCTAACAATGTAACCCACACACTCCCCAAAGAAGTAACCACAACCCATCATGAAAAGAAACGAATGCTATGGTCTCCCAGTATATCCGAACCTCCCTCGAACATGACCCCCCCTCCCCTCAGACAGCCAAGTGATAAGGAGCAGTTGAAGCTCAAGGCCAAGCAAAAGGGGTAACAAGCTCATTACAAAATACTGAAATCATGCCAATAATGGCTTCAGAAATCTTGTTGTTCTACCCATCAGTCAAGGGGGAAAGTCACAGATTTGTGAATTTGAGGTCAAAGTTATTTATCATTACTTTCCCCAAAAGGGAGTACTGCCAGTGATTGCCTGGATGTTGTCCAATCTAAAAACTCAGACAGACTGGCGTCGGGGCAGGTTGAAATGTACGCAGCATGTTCTAATGCTTCCTACAAATCTCCATCGTCCTCTTCCCTGGCGTCGATGTCGTAGGGCAGGAAGGCCTCCTTTTCTGGTGACATGACCTCCAATTCATGGTCGCGTTTGAAGCCATTCATCACTGTGTCTGGAGACGAGCGGGCCGCGGCTGCCTCAGCGCTGTGATGAATGCCATACCCAAAGTAGATCACTAAACCTGAAAAAGGAGAGCAAGACACACATCATTTTTTGTGTAGTACACTCACTAAAATGAAGGTGTTGTGTGAGAACCCCAGACACCCGAAGCTAGCTGGCCTGGGGAATGGATGACCAGGGAAAAATGTAGAGTTAAAGGTACAGCCTGTAAGATTTAGTGGCATCTAGTGCAGATTGTAATCAACTCAACCGTCTCTCACTCCCATTCCAACTGCACAGACACTTCTTCTTCTACATCTCCTTTTTCTGCTACATGTCCCGTGGAGCCCTTTGGTTGTTCTGAGCTACTGTAACAAACATGGCGGCGCAAGATGACCATATGTAGATGTAAAAGGTTAATTCTCAGTCAAAAGCATTCCCCTTTAAGGGATCGATACAATTTCTGCAACTATAGAGTCAGTTTGAACCCCAAAGCCATTTACAATACGTACCTATTACCATCCAAATACAAAATCGTATCCAAGTGCCTTTGTCCAGCTGCATCATCAGGTAAACATTGACAAACATGCTGATCACAGGAATGAAGGGAAGCAGTGGAACCTAAAGAGTCAGACGCAAAAAGTGTTAAGACATAGCAAACATTAAGTTTAAAGGTCTGACTTGAAAAAGATCCAAAAAAAGAACTGCTTTAATCCAAACCTTGAAGGAAAGTTTAGTCTTGCTCTCAGGTTGTCTCCAGATGATGAAGGTGAGGAGGAGACACGCCATGAAGATGACACTGAGGGCTATGACGTTCCACACAGCAATCCCTCCCTGCACCGCCAGTACACTGAACAGCAGGATCAACATTCCTGCAGAAGTACATATGTTTTTATCTCATGTGTAACTCTGCACAAGACTTAAGAGGATTTAAAGCAAATTAAGACTGTCGTAAGCTTCTTTACCAAAATATTCTAACAATTTAATTAATATTTATTACATTCTATCGCAGTATTAACGTAGGCCTGTTATGACCACCTACCCATGACAGAGGCACAGATGTTGACCGTGAAGCCGGACAGTGTGGATGGCTCCGGACTGTCTGGGAACATGACGGTCTTGAAGCTGAGTCTCTCTTCTATACCGGGCAAGATCCCCATACTGGGGGCACTTATGCTGTCGCTCAGCTCCACCTCCTCCTGGGTATTCGCCATCTGATACGCCAGACTGGGCAGCTCAGGCTGGTACCTGACACAATTAAACACATGTACTGAGCTGTTTTACCATTGGGACTTTACTCTATATTCATGTCACCCAAAATAGTTGCTAATCCCAGTGGTAATGCAGTGATAAGTAGCACATAATGCAGCACCGGAGCAAAATTAACCTGCTTATGAGAAATGTCACCCATACTGTCAAAAATTTACCTGGTAGTGTAAAACGAAGTGTAAAACTGCTTTCAACATGAATGTAGGGTTTCACTGCATGCTAAAAACATGAGTGTTACATTCACACATGAGGTGTTGACAACTTATTAACACTAGAACCACCAAGGAGTCATTTTTACCCCTCATAGAATCAACAGTTGCACCACGCCCAGTTGCCTGGCAACATGCATTGGATAGAAGTCGTTTGATGAGCAGACTGTCATATCACAAGTTCAAGCCAACTATATTGGATAGATATGAGGCTAGAGAGATAAATTTGAAACTTGAACCGGAGCAGAACAAGGTCCAAGAAGTTCTAGCAATGTGGGAATGAGGGATCACATCTGGGAGAGATAACAGCAGACATGAGTGATGGAGAATCGGATGGAGAGAAAATGGAGTGCGTAGGTCAAGTGTGTGTTAGATGTCAGAGTTCTATTGTGTGTGTTTCCTTTCATTTTCAGTATCACAGCAAACAAAGTAAAACAACATGTTATTATCCAAATACATTTTGAACATTTACCTAGTGTTCTTCTTCTGTAAAAATTTAATTATATGGAATCTTAATAATTAAATTATTTAAATCTGTTAACTATTTTGTTGTTTGTTTGTTGTAACCTCAGTTTATGATGATGATTTTAAAATATATTTGATCTTTTTAAAGTCTTGATATAAAAGGTAGAGTAAAAATACCCCCCTTCAGTGGTTCTAGTGTTAATTCTGGACAGGTGCAAACTGTGTCCCTAGTTAAACTTTACATACTTAAGTCCCCTCACTGACCTGAGTACCAGAACACAGGCAGCGACCAATGTGTAGGCCAGCAGTGTCCCTATTGACATCAGGTCCACCAGGTCCTTCAGGTCAAACAGCAATGCCATGATAGCTTTAAAGAACAAGAAAGAAGAAAAGAAAGTTGGAGACATGAGAATACCTTTGCACATTTAGGAAACAAATCAAACAATATGCACTGGAGAATGATCACAAGTATTGATTAAGATTTTCTCTGTTGCAATTTGTGCCTAATTAACTCGTTCAGGTTGTACTGCTCTCTTTCTTTGCTTGATCTTGATTTTCTTTAAATCAACTTTCACATAATCTTCTTCACTTTATGTCCCAGCCCTCTTAATTGCCCTCTTTCCTTCCTTCTCCTTAAATACATCCTTCTATTTTCATCATGCCTCATTTTATATTCCTAATTCATCTTACCAGACATCACTCCAGCGGTCACAGTGGACGCTACAGGGGATTTCCTCTCGCTGACGTGGGACAGGAAGGAGAAGAGCAGGCCGTCCCGAGCCATGGCAAAGATGATACGTGGTAGGGGGAACATGGAACCCAAGAGACTGTGGGGTGGGCGTGGGGGAGGGAAACATCAGATTGGGGATGGGACGGTTGAAGGTATAGGGTAGAGGAACAAGGGGAAAGGAAGAGTTTGAAGAGGTCAGAAGGAGGAAGAATTAGCGAAGGGCGAGGCGAATATAGTTAGGAAGATAAGAGTCATGCATTGAGTGCTGGACAGTGTGCAACAGAATACCAGATTGGCCGCACTGTAGATTGGCTACAGGGGCAACAGGGTCATGATGATGGACCAAGAATAATCTGATGCTAGCATGCACAATTCATCCCCTCCTTCCACAACAAATATGATGCCCACATGCTGTTACTCTCCATTCCAAAGTAAAAATCTGGTTACTTCAGCATGCAGTTTAATTTGGTACTTATATTCCTTCTAACACCACCGATATGGAGGTAGGAAACTTCAGTTAAGTCCCAAAAAACAAAGTCTAGCCCCTGACCCATTTTTACAAGAAAATGTAGTAGAAAGTATAACCTGAACTGCCTCAACCAACTACTGAGAGACCTGTACATGTAAGGCCAGAGTAGCGACAATTAAAGATGCACTTTTCATGCTACAGTGCTGATTTCTGGCAGGGCTCCTCAAAGCACATTTAAAATGGAATCTGTAATCGGCAGTCCATTTGCAACCTGGCGCAGCTCAGCCCAGCAGCATGAAAAAAAGCGACAGTGAACATGGATGCTGTTATGAAACATGCGTGTTAGTGTCTCACCTGCCCCTATGCCAGAGGTGAGGGTTGCAGTTAGCGGGGTTTTGGTGCAGGGGCTGATCTCAGCCATGAACTTGAAAAGCAGCCCATCGGTGGCCATTGCCCAGATCACATAGGGAACATAGCACCCAGCAGGCAACCAGGGGGACGACCGGGATATATAGTATCCACACTTACACCCACAAGAATGCCGTGAAACACACATTAACAGCAGCACCAGCTCACATATGAAAAGAGTAGCATACATATGCAGTAACAGTGGCATGAAGCAACATGTTCATACATTCATCTATATAAGTATTTATCAAAGCAATAGTCAGTCAAAGTGTGTGCAAGATAAAGTATGTATGACCAATAATACCAGCATCGTAAAACTAGCAAAAACTGAACATTACAACTCTGATTCCAAAAAGGTTGGGCCGCTGTATAAAACAAAAATTTCACCCAGAGGACACGGCGACTATGATTTCCAAAACCAATTAGAAATGTGGACTTGTCAGACCAGTTCTATTTTTCCAATGTCAGCTCCACCTCAGATAAATGAGGGTTTCAGAGAAGTCAGCCACATTTCTGGATGTTCTTGATAAATGGCTTTAGCTTTGAGTCATAACCTGCGTTTTTAGAAGCAGTGACAAACTGTGTTTACCGACAGTAACCAACAGTTTTGTGAAGTGTTCTGAAACCATGTTGATTTTTAATGCAGTGCCACCTGAAATGTTGAAGGTCACAAGCATTCAATGCTGGTTTTGGGCCATGCGCCTTCAAGCAGAGATTTCTCTTAATCTTTTGATGACGTTATGGCATGCAGATGGTGAAATCTCTAAATTTCTTGCAAAAGCGTGTTGGGACATGTTGTTCTAAAGCTGTTTTCATAAAGTGGTGAACCTCGCTCCATTCTTGTGATTGACTGAGCCTTTTGAGGACCCAGTTACTACTATCACCCATTCCTAATGAACCTGTTCACCTGTTTAAAGTTCCAAACAGGTGTTTTGTGAGTATTATGCAACTTTACAGTCTTTTGTTGTCTCTGTCCCAACTTTTTATTGTGACGTATTGCAGTCATTAAAAAAAGATGACCAGTTTGAACATTAAAGAGCTTGTTTTTTTACTGTATTCAATTGAATATAGGTTGAAAAGGGTTTGTAAATCATCGCATTCTCTTTTATTTATGTTTTCCATAGCATCACAACTTTTTTGGAATTGGGGTTGTAATTAAAAAAGCAGCTTGCCTTTGGTTACATCACATCACATACACTGATGGCATAATTTATTCTTAGCAGCGCTCTTATTTTTAGTTAAGGGTCAAATGCCTCCTGAAGCTAAATATACATACACACACACACACACACACACAGAAATGTCTATATGTGCGTGTCTGTCTGCATGTTTATCTAAGAGAGAGAACGGTAGAGTACGTGAGCATACATTTCAAAGGCGGATCATTGCAGGTGTGTGTAACTTCTTACCTCGTAGACAGAGCACAAAGAGAGCCTACAGCTACAGCGTATTTGGCTCCTTCCCAGCCTACATATTTAAAAGCGACAGGCAGAGGGCTGTTGCTGTCCAGCAGGTAGTATGGCATCATGAGGGTGAGGGCTGCAGAAACACCAAAGTACGCCACAAAACAGATGAGCAGCGACGACACGATGCCGATAGGGATGGCTCTCTGGGGATTCTTCACCTCTTCACCTAAAGCGCAGATGATGAACAGCGAGAGTTAAAGTGGCAAAAGTACAACTTTACTTCTTTATTACTTCAGCAGGTGCTGGCATTTCTGTCACTAAAATCTCATCTTCATATTTCAGAACTATTCAGGTAACTGCACCTCAATCTTCCCATCAATGTATGTAATGACAAGCTGTCATGTTCAGATCGGACACCATTATATCTTTTCTCCAGTGTCACATATGAGAAAAATAACTGCACTGTACACTAATTTGGCCCTGTAAATGTTCTGAATGGAATTTCAAGACTCACTTTGACTTTCTTAAATAGAAATTTGTGCAACTGTTGTTACACTCGCCTACCATTCACTGTTTGTGTTGGAGATGAGAAGTCTGTATCTGGGCCAGATTGTAAATCTGGACTTATTTTCCAACACGTAACTACAGTGAAGATGAAGAGCTATGGAAGTCTCGGAAGGGCCAAAAAAGATTCAAGGAAGAGTCATAAAATTCTCTGAGCATGAACAGAGTTTAGACAATAGAGTTCATTCTTTGACAAGAAGCTGGCTCTGGATGCAAACTGAAGACAGAGCAGCTAACCCATCTTTATATCTCAACTTGCCCCACTCAATGCCCACTCCTAGAAATAATAGTGTCAGCACTTTTCACTTCAGTTCTTCCATATTTGGATTAACAGATCACCTTTTTTTTTTAGTATCGGGGCGACATATTAGTCCATTCTGGCACAATATTTAAGATGTAGGGTGATTTCCATCTTCCTCTATACTGTTATCAGCGCCATGGGGCCTGATTCAGGAGTTTTCATAAGCCTGCAGTGCCTCAGGGCCTAGTTCAAGGCCCTTTTCAAAGCCTGATACCTTTACTTTGGCAGTTTTCACACTACATTTATTGTTCCCAAGTTACATGCTATAGTAAATGTTTTTGTTTTTCTCACAACCAATAGTGATTATATGTGACAATATAATTATACAAACTAAGGCTAAAAATTGAATACACGGTTGCCCATAAAGCTGGAATCATTTTGTTTTCAGACACATTCCTCTTTTTATTCCTATTTATACACATCAGATTAATTGTGGTTTAATTTTCACTGTGATATGTTTGGAAGAGATCGATCAATAAAGTTTTGAGAAGATACACTTTATCTATCAAGAATAAATTACAAATATAAATATACACATATACAAAATACAAACATTTTTTCCAACTTTATGGGCAACAGTGTATAATGGAGTATATAAGTTGATGTTTAATGTATTCCAATATATTTTATAGCACACAATATGATTTGTAACACGCAGCATGTTTCAAAGGAATTTTTCCACAACAGCTGCTATACCACAGTTTGTTGGCGACTAACTATTTACGCTCTGAGGCACGGTTTGGGTCATTTTCTGAATTGTACACACCGTTCACTCTTTCATGCTTGTACTGGCAGAATTACAGTAAACGTGGAAAACTTGGTAAATAGGGTATTTTGCAACAAATTAAACAAGAAGCTTATTTTCCCTGCGCACCCACAAGACGGAAACACCCAACTCTTCAGCTCCAGGTGATTACGCAACAGAGCTCCTCAGGCGAACACTCGCGTCTTGTTCACATCGCGATGATGGAGTGTGTATAACACTGCCTGGATCCTTTCTTCACACCACTGTTCATGACAGGTGACAGCTTTGATTGGCCCAGGTTATTGCAAGGCTTGGGGTCATAAGCATAACAGTGGTGTCTGTGTATGTGAGCGCACACATATGTGTGTGTGTGTGTGTGTGTGTGTCGAGGGGGAAGGGATAATGGCTTCATGCCAACTTAACTCTACAGAGCTGGATTGCACATAAACATACGTGCAGAAGATATAATGGCTTTGGGGTGGCTGAGAGTGTGTGTGTGTGACAGACATGCCCCCACAAGTCAAACTCAAGCAATCATTCAGAGTTAACTTTTGCTCGAGCCAATTAGAATTCAGAAAAAAGAGAGGTGGGAAAAGCTCGGGGGCAGAGAGGAACTCAGAACAGAACTACATTCACAGGTGCAGATGTGTACAAACCCTACCCAGACTTCATGTCATGATTTACACCCACAACTTGCACATAGTTGTGTGGCGTTCCGCCAAGAGCAAAGTTAACCTAAACGCAGTTAACTGCATCTTCTCTCTCTGTGTGCTGCCCCTCTTATGTAACACTGCATGTATGTACTGAATGAACTCCA
Organism: Argyrosomus regius; assembly: GCA_946959425.1. NCBI lineage: Eukaryota > Metazoa > Chordata > Actinopteri > Sciaenidae > Argyrosomus > Argyrosomus regius. The sequence continues at coordinate 22,834,826 of OX336896.1, read as the reverse complement.
GATTCAGTTACAGCAGCCACGAGCCCCCAGCCGTACCCCACCACATACCCGCCCCCCCAAAACTGAAACATACCCATGAGGCAGTGAAAGACAAGTGGAAAGTGGGGCAAGGAGAGAACATGACCAAGGAGTGTTTTCTGGTTTCATCCAGCACTGACCTGTGGTGGCAATGCAGTCAAATCCGACGAAGGCATAAAAGCAGGTGGCGGCTCCCGACAGGACACCTGTGAAACCAAACGGCATGAAGCCGCCCGCTCCTAAACGCTCTTTGGTTGGCAGGATGTCTGTCAGACTGAACAGGGAAGACAGGAATAATTCAAATCAGCAAAAAATAGCCTGCATTAGATGAAATTGTTGTTTTAAAGTACACCCAAGTACTTGTATTATCCAGAGTAACTGAGGCCCTTTATGATGAAACATGTAGATCAGATCTAACAGGGTGTTTCACAGAGCATCTTTGATATGTGAAGTGAATTCTTACTTGAGGCTGGAGTTACTGGTATAATTGGTGTGTAGGATCTCTTCAGGGTCTAGCTGCCAGTTCTTCATAGAGCCTTTGACCAGACCAGAGACCACCATGAACAACAAGACCAGGATGTTGATGCAGGTAAAAATCTTGTTCACCATCGCTGACTCTTTGACCCCAAATGCCAGCAGGCCTTAGAAAGGGAGAAGACACACAGAAGAAAATGAAAGACTGCAGTGTGTTTCACTGAAGTGTTATCTGCCACTGTAGCAATATCGACTGTTACATGTTCAAAATCGAGACACCACATCCTGGCAAAGATAAAGAATACTCTCAGTGAAGCAAAGGTGATAACATGAGATGAAGGGACAGAAAGAAAGAGAGAAGTTTTCCTACCTGTGAGGGTGAATATGATGCAAACAGCAAACATGTCAGGGTACTCTGCCAATACACCTGGTGCTTTCATGGACATGTACTCTCTGCAAAAATGCTCTATGCGCTTCCCTAACAACTCATCGAAGGTAGCGCTCCATGCACGGGCCACACTGGAGGTACCTGAGATGGAGAAAGAGTCCAGTAAGCTTTTAGTTCTGTTGAATGCAAACAACAAAAAGAGTTGAGCATAGTAGTTGAGAATGTTTACCAATGATGTAGGAGAGGATGAGGTTCCATCCGGTGATGAAGGCCCAGAGTTCCCCTACCGTCACATAGGAGTAAAGATAAGCTGAGCCTGTCTTAGGAACACGGGCTCCAAACTCAGCATAGCACAGACCTGCCAACACTGAGGCTAAGGCGGCTATCAGGAAACACAGCACAATAGCAGGACCTATGGGAAGCAATGGATACGATGTGATTAGAGGCTTTAAGGTTTGTCTCACAGGACATCTTCTAATTGTTTAGAGTAGCTTACCTGAATTCTCTCGTGCAACAGCGCCGGCTAGCACGTAGACGCCAGCGCCCAGCGTGCTGCCCACGCCAAGGGCCACCAAGTCAAAAGTGTTGAGGCATCGGGACAGATGGGACTCCTCTGTGTTGCAGTTCACCACCTTCACCCTCAGCAACTGCTTCCCGAAACCCAGAAACTTCTCCAGCGCCATGGATCACAGTCTGGCCTCAGGGAGAGGAGGGGAGGGGTAGAAGATCAACCGGGGTTCAGAGAGCACAGGGGAGAGGGGGAGAGGTCACACACACCCTAGAGAGAGGGAAAGGAGACAAAAGAGGAGAGATGGTGATTCAAAAGTTCTTCACATTTGTAGCTGAACTTTTTATTCTTAGTCTTGGTATTACGTGATGCTCGATCCACTGGTGCAATAGTCCTTTGTTTTTGTCCGAAAGAGGTCACATTCATAATGACACTAGTAATGACACAGAGGAAGTGTTGGATTGAGGGGGTGCACATGAGGTCGACAAACTTGCTGTAAGCAGAACACTGTTACATAATGCAACCCAAATCCACAATCTGGGACTGCTGGCCAAAAAACCGGGGGCCTATAGGGATAATCCATCTTATTGCTGGATTCGTTGCAGACATATGTTACGTAACACAATGCAACTCACAGGAGAGGAGGCAGGGCGCTTGAACAGACTGTTCAACGCAAAGCGAGTCATAACTCATGACACAAAAACATTTTCTTGAAACATGCCGTGGAGGCTCGTCACGTTGTGTTACTCCTACATACAGCAGAAGAAACAACTTACCAGCACTGTTCTGTTTTTTCCTCTCTGCTTAAGGTCAAACAAAGACAATCCACCATTATTCTTGGTGCTTGAAGTAAACAGAGTTAGAGGGATAGTTTGGTTATTTCAAGTTTTGCAGTCTACCTATTGTAGATAGCAGCCAGCATGCTTCTAGTTTGGAGAAGCAGAGCAAAGCACTTTACCTTGCTGTCGGTCATAGAACTTCAATATTGCAACACATAAACACATAAATCCAATTGTGCTACACACTGTTACGCCATAGAGCAGCTGTTATGCCAACAAGCAAATATTAAAGAAGCAGAGGCCAAGATATCCTGACTTTTAGGCTCTAGTATGGGTCATATGCTAAAAACACTGCATCCTACAATGCCCAAAATGCAAGAGCATCTTGCATTAGATCCTCCCTGCCTTCTTCACACTTAGAAAAGCTCACCCAGAGCCTAAGGAGACAGTATAAAACTGTTTTCACGGTTGGAGTAGGACTCCCTGTGATGAATAAACTAGATTTCATGTGTAAACCCACTACAGTTTGCTTACTGTCCCAACCAATTTAACAGAAGACACCATAGCACACATCCTCCACACCACAAGGTCAAGACAAGGCAATGCAAAGAGTGCTTTGTTCAGCTGAACAGTACAATAGGTGGTGCTCTATCCCGCCCTACGTCTATAGCAGATGCTGCAAGAATACAGCTAGGAGAATCTTGAAAATCAGTCATCCTTTATAATAAAGACTATCGCTCATATTAATGTGGGAGAATGTGTTGTCATAAAAAAAGATTTTTAAAAAATGGGAAGGAAGCCAATACAGTTTGAAGCTATCTACCCTCTGGAAGCCAGACATAGCTGTAAGACTTCTTTCCTAAGTGTTTGCTGAGAAGATTCTCTGGGTCAGGAGCCTGTCCAACATCTCATGCACATTCCCCTGTGTTGAGCTCACATACCGAGAGGTAATACTTGATATACGAAAGGAGAAAAAACATTGAAGGGCACTTGGAGGAACAGAAAGGGGAAAAAAGAGGGGTGGGGGTATAAACAATGTCCTGCTGCAAAGCTAAGTTGTGTCAGTCTGGCAGTGGTCCAGAGGTATGTCCTATGGAAAAGAGACTGGAAATTGAGTGAATGACATGCAGCTGCATAACACCGTGACACATTTCCAGATAATGGAACCTATCAGAACCCATTGACATGAGAACATGAACCCAAAAAGGTCATGTGGACAGTGCAACAGTCATGTCACACCTCATGGAAACTTCTACATGAGGGTAACTAAGGTGATGACCTTGTAGCCTTTCCAACTTTCCAACCTATCAAACAACATGTAAACAGAATATATTGGTATATATTGGTATACAAATTGTTAACTTGCGTTTGCAGTCAGAGAAGTTTCATGTGTTAGTTTCTCTAACCTTTAAAGTACTTGGCTTTAACCTTAGGGGCAATCCCACAGAGATGAGTCACTACAAACATAACAGAAGTATTGTTTTCCAACAAGATGGTAGCCACAACCAGCAACCAATCACATTGTAATAACTTCTATATAAAACAAAACTGCATACAAAACCACAGGTTGAACTCTTGTCCAGTCTCTGTGGATCTTAAAACAAACAAAATAAAAGCTTCAAAAATCAAATTTTGTGCGTCCGCCACGATCAAGCTGACATTACAACACAGAAGACATTAAATTCGGACTCTCCCATTCGCAGCTGCTATTATTCATTGCAGAGGTCACTATTGTTTACACAGTGCCATTGATCATAAACGGTGTAACATGTCAGCAGCAGTGAGCTCGTGTTCGTAATAGAAATAGTGTGGAAAGAATTACAAAGGTGCCGGCTCTATAATTGTGTATTGCTGTGTGTTACTGCCTTTAGCATGATAATTAATTAAGAGCTTTAATAACTGGTTGATTAATTAATTACTAGATTGACATAAAAACAGCAACTATTTGATTTGTTGTGTTTTAAAGAATAAATTATGCTGGTTTCAGTATCTCAGATTTGTTCTGGTTTCCTTAGTCTTTTGATAGCAAACTGAAATTTTTGGACTGTTGTTTGGACAGAACCACATAAATAATTATTCTGCCCACATAAATAAGTAACTATTTTTGAGTATTACAACAGCTTGTGCGTCACATTACTGTAAAGGAAGTTCATTAATAAAAGCTTGAAGTGAAAATATTATTCTAATATCTGTGTCCTATCGTGTACAGAAATGACCACACACATGCCTGCACTGAAACACAGAAGAAAATAGCCTGTATGAACCACATCACCCCTCACTGACCCGCTACACAACTGCTGAGTCAAACCTTCTGTCACTACAAATTCATCAGACCAAATAATGAGACCCCCCAAAAAACATCATGCATTTAAAAACAGAAGCATGTGCAGCATTTACACATATTGCTGCACATCAATGTCAAACAGACAATATCCTGTTCCAGCATGGCAGAATCAGAAAACACATTGAGTACTTACTTGAACCCACCTACGGATACACTTCGCCTGTCGACCTAAGCTGAAAGGTTTGATAGATAGATGGATTAAAAAGACGTATTTGTTAACTATTCTTCAGGCTGCTGTGAGAGCACAGAGTGTTTGACGACCACCGTTCTGAAATAGAACCTGGAGGAATCACATGGCCTGGCTATTCCAAGCAGCACAGACGCACACATGCACACACAAGCACACAAGGGCACAGTCAAATGTAGCAGTAGTCGGCTAACCATGAGAACCTCAACAACAGTATTTTTTACAGTAATAACTGTGGAAACTGATATAATCACAGAGTTGCAGTTGCATTGATGCAAACAGCCAAGAAGTAAATAGTCTAACCTTTGTATTGTGTGTAACTCCTGTGTGCAAGCAGTGCTGGAAGAAACACTACAAAGTGTTTAAATACAAAGTAAAGGCTGTGCATTCAAAACTTCACAGCAAAATGCACATATCAAACGTAGAAGTACTCATTCTGCAGTACAATGTGTTTTGCTATTATATATGACATTTTTTAAATGATATTACTAGTGTATTATAAACATATACATGCATGTGTATGTTGCATATTTCTACTGTAGATGCTAAAGGTTGAGCTAATTTGACTTTATGTGCTGTTGTTAAGTTTTTTCTACAGCAGTGCATCATGGTCTATAACAGTGTTTTTCAAACGTTTACAGCTCTAAGTACCTCCATCATGATAGATGTTGAAATGCAGACTGTATTCAGCTAGAGTCAGTTCACACAGGAGGCAGGTTTATTCCTGATAACAACATTATTTGTTATTGACTGTTGTTGAATCCTGAACAGAACCGGTTCAAGAACCAGAGCTGATTTGGTGTTGAAGGGTTCTCCCGATCTGCACTTCTCTTCCTAATGTTTCCTGTTTGGAGTTTTTGAACCTCCACTTCCTTGACAATGTCAATGGTAAACTACAGCAGACTGCTAAGAATAACAGACCATTGTTGTGGAAGCAGTTCTGATGCTAGACTTTGGATGACCACAGCGGAAGCAACAAAATAATTTTTAAATCAACAAAATAACTTCTAAATATTGATTTCTCTGGCAAGTAGCCATGCAATAAGTGGGACAATTTACAACAAGCTGGTCATTGTTGCAAAATAAACCCTGACATGTTGATAAAGGACTTAAATTAATTCACTGCTTAATATATTTTAAAATTAGTTTCTTTCATTTTAAAAAAGATATTTCCGAGATTCCACTACCACCAGTGGTACATGTACCATAGTTTGAGAAACCAGTGGTCTGTAAGGCGATGATATGTTTGTAGCATCACTGTCATGCGAGAACCACATATCTCTAACAAGTGGTTTAGTAAAAAAAAAAAATTAATCTCAAAGTAACTAGTAACTGAAGCTGTCAGAGAAATGTCTTGGAGTTAAAAGTACAATATTTGCCTCTGGGAGGTCAGAAATTCTCAAACTTTCAGACATGCTTTCACTCCATTCCACCACTGCATGCAGGTACATGCATTCATAGGTGCACGTTTTGTTGGAATTCACTGTAATGAAATTATTTACACAGTAATACATGAATAAATGCCAAAGGTTCAAAAGTGCAGGGACAGAAATCTTGCAAAACTCAGGGGGTTCAGAAGGTTTATCATACTGTACACACAGACACAAGCACAACCGGCTTTTAGTTTTAAATGATTTGGCAGATGAGACGTGAAGAAAGCGGAGGCAGTGCTCATGAGCCGGGGGGAGTGGATAGACAGTAAAGGGGGGTGTGATCCTTTGGAGCCAATGAAAGTAGACCATGAACGTGACACTGCTTGACATTTAGGAAGGTGAGGAGCCCTTTTCATTACCACTGCTGAATAACTGGATTTGTATGGCAGCAATTTGATGATGCACATCTCCTAAAAACAGAATAAATAGTAGATGGAATACTCATTAAGGTCAGCAGAGGTTTCTTTTGACAGTTTCAGTGTAAGGCACACTGCAACAGGACCTTAAACTCACACTGTTCAGGTAAAATAGGTGCAAACATACATCCTTTAGAGTGCACGCAAGCAGCTCTGTTCTCTGGTTGTACCCCTGTCTCTCTCTCGTTGAATTCTACTGCATTATTAGAGGAGCAAAAAATATGTCATGTTTTTTCACAGTTGCGTTGGATTGTTGTACTCTTTTGGAGTCATTTATTTCTGCTAAGGGCGACTGTTCCCATGCAAACGCTCATTAACTGAGTGAAATTGTTCTTGGATGTGGGTTCACTGTGGAGAAAGAACGGCATGCAACAGTGGTGTGTTGACAATCCCCATCTGTGTACTAATGACACCACCAAACTCTGCCAGGTACATCACATCACTGTGTTAGAAGCACAATCAACATGAACGAAATCTGATGACTTGTTATGTTTGCAATCATGACCTGTTTAACCAGCTGTTTTGGTGGCAGTGCCCCAGGTTCAAAGTGACCCACAACATGAGCTTGCCATGCACAGGGATTTCAACAATATCTGTCAGTCAGTCTGTGGAAGAATCAAAGGCTGCACCACCTCTGTGAATGAAAAGAGCGAAAACATACAGTATGTGGCAGACCTGTCATGTTTCCTAAATAAGTGGCATCCACAATCAAAGAGTGAATCAGAAGAGTTTAGCATGTCTTGTCTCAGACCAGAGAAATAGTCACGTACTTCAAGGAACACAAGATGCTTCCAAGACGACTCTGTTTGCCTCCATTCAGTTCATCTTCAGAGACAGTTAGGAACCAGCCCTTAGATAAACGTAGATAAAACACTGAAGGCTCTGTAATTTTTATGCAAACATTATAAGGGACTACAAGAGTATGAAAGAAAGCAACAGTTACTGATATCTCTAACACTGGAGTCTGTTTGCTGATTATTTTCTGATAATTAGGGTGGGCTAACGTCTGGGACATTCACACACCAATCAGAGTATTTAAGTTATGCAGCTTTCATAGTTTTGAACTAATAATATCTAACCATAATATTTACACATTCTAATTTAAGCTTTTATTTTCTTCCATCTCTGATTCTCCTGAGAATATTTACATTTTAAATATAGTCTATAGTGTATTGTATTGTATTGTATCAGTTCTTAAACACACTGTGCAAGTCGTGTAAAAAGCTGATCAGGGGATCGCTGCCTGCTGAATACAACGTTTATTCTCAGGATCTCTGTTTCTATTGCAGCAACTTCCATAAGCATGAATACACACTGTGCGTGTATTACTATTACCGGACATCGTAATAAGCTGCTCATTCATGTTTTGTACACACTGCAATCTATTTACTGCAGCTACAGTAGCTTACATTGTGCACGCTGCTTTGACAAGTCTAAAAAACTACCAACTTGTGTCATAAAACTGTGTGTGTAAACAAAAGCTCAGCGCTGTTCTGAGTACATACAAGGTTATGCTGGTATTACCAAGCACACAGGCAACCAAACATTCAGCATGGAGGTGCAGCAAAGAGGAAACATGAAGCCCTCGCATGTTGAAGCCATCTCCATAATCTCAGTACCTGGAAAGCTTCCATGCATGCACACACACCCTTCAGTGCGTTTTGTATATGCTACATACAGCCCTGCAGTCAGCAGCTTGCCCACAAGTGGCCCACTTTCAGAGAGGCTAAAGTTAGACTGACTGGAACTGGTCTGAACTGTTGCCATGGACGTCTAAAAGGTCAACTCTTGTTACTGAGTCTTTCTTACAATACATACATTTTATCGAGCGGGGCAGTAAATTATTTAATGTGTTTTTGTCACACTTTTTCACACGTTCATCGACTGTTATTTTACTGCTTTTTCAAACGCACAGATTGAGTCATACCTCCATCAAACTGTACAGGCTGATTTATGCTGCTCTTGTTGACTGAAACCTTTCCACTCTGGTTTTTCCAGAGGAAGCAGACAAATTCATGAGGGTGTAATCTGTAAAACATTGTCTGAACAACAACTGAAGAGTTCTTCACACACTTGTGATTTGCTGCTTGCGCTACATGTCAGTGTTCACTGTGTGGCCAATTGCTGCTTTCACTCCAGTCCCGACAACAGCCACCACCTTCCTCACATCACCATCATCATCAGCTGGAGCAGAAGGAGCCCTTTTCGGACACACTACACTGTAGCTCCCACGGTTGAATCCTGAAGCCTTAACACATTCCAGGGCTCATGTATCTCATATTACATCATCAGTTACACACAATGCGCTTCGACGCGAGAGTCACCGAATCTTTACCGCTGAGCAGCGAGGTGCGAGGAGTGTGAGAAGGAAATTATGCAATGTAGTTTCCTCACAGGCACGCTGCAGGAAACGGCAGCGCTGACTTTGAAGCAGTAAAAATGGGGTCCGAGTAAAATGAGCATGTGGTTTGCAGTGAGAGTGCTCCTCCGTTCCGCGCAGCCATTCAACTTTACGCACGGAAACGCGCGTTCCCTACAGCGCCCTAAGCTCGGGTTCAACATGAAATATCTCGGCGTTACAGATGCTAGAAAGTTAATTGAACATTACATAACATAACATTGTACATGCATGTAGCATAATGCAGCGTGTGTGAGGACTTCTTTACCTTGTATACCCTGCAGGGGCGCATGAAGCAGTGATCCGAGAAAAACCACAGTTTCCTTTTGAGGTTTCAAAATGTGTAAATTGTGCAAAAAAACCAAACAAAAGCAGCGTCGATACACGGTGATCGGCAAAGTTTGCGTCTCTCTTCACAGGTGAGGAGGAGGAATTTAAACTCTCGGGTTGTGCTGTTTAACTCGTTTGGATGGAGGAGGGGATACGGAGACAAACAACCCCGCCCACTCATTACCATTACAGTAGTGGTCGACTACCACAAGAGGTGTTTCACATTTGTCTTTGGAGGACTCGATTGAAAGGGTCAAAGAAGTTTGAAAATCAGTGATGTGATTCTTCTTCAGATCATAAAATCATCATTACAAACTTAAAATGAAAAATGATTTTGGATTGTTCCTTTCAATGTCAGAATGTTAACATGTGGATGAAAACCATCTCATGGGTCTCAGTTTTCACTTCGCAACAAGCCAGCAATCGTTCAAATGGATATTTTATTCTCAGGCAAAACAAAACAAAAAATACTAAAACAAAACTTTTACAAAGCTCAATACAAAGCTCTCAGCTCAGGTGCGGTCATCAGGGCAGTTCATCAGTAAAACACAAGTGTTAAGGGATGAAGTGGGGGATCAAAGAACGTCCATATCAACTGTCCCACAGAGGAGCAGGAGACATGTTGGTTGTCAGGGTGCAGTTTTTACCTTTTCAGAGTTCTTTTGGCACATACAGGAAAGAGTCCTCGAGAGAAATGAGCAGTTTTTACAGATATCCAGGTTAAACAGACTGTCAGTGTAGAGATCACACGTTTTCCACACAGATGCCAGTAATCCAACAATTCACTCAATAAATTATACATTTAAATTGTTGCCAACACATGTAACGGAGTGGTTGTTTTGAGCTGACAATACAAGGCCTCATTTCAGCATCAGTCCTGTGTATGAGCGCACTGTTCTATACATTATTCACAATATTTACACTGTTCTTTTTTTTACCTTCACTTTTCAGAAAAAAGGTAACAAATGTTGAGTTTTATACACACACCTTTTTTCCGGGATTCAAACTTAGTGATCCCGTGGCTTCAAATGTGCCGAGCGTAACAAAAGATGAATTAAAAAGTTGCTGTTGCCGTGTCCTCCTCAAGACTTGGCTTCTAAAAGCGGCTTGATGTCTTTGATGCCAAGCTCTGCTGCCACGGTGATGATGTGGTCCAGGGCGTTCATGTGGCCCAGCATCCTCACAACCTCTTTGATTTGATCCCTGTTGACAGATATGTATTCAATTAGAAGCAGTATGGATGAACCCACCGCATCACAACATCAGTTAATCATGTAAGAACACTAGTTATTAAACTGTTATGTAGTTTGACAGCCCTGACATGTTCTCCGTCTTAAAGCAGCTTCCATAATATTCCAGCAGAGGGAGCCATTACTGAACTCAAGCTCCCTGATCAGGACAAATAAAGTGTGTGTGCAGTTATACATGCAGAGTCTAGCAGAGCCTTACTTGGCAGTGCGCCGTTCCACATCAGGTGCGCCAAAACTGCTGCGATGCAATGAGTTGGCCAGGTGGGTGAGGTAGCGGCAGAATGGCTCCAACTGAGGCAACGTCTGTTGGCCCTTCAGCCCGGAGAACCAGTGCACCGGTATACACTCCACCACCTGAGAGAGGATGAGGAGGAGTCAGAGTGTGTCTGTTCACACGAAACTGATCAACAAAAACGGCAGAACAAACAGGGGAACGGGGAAGTGGAAGGTAGCCAATCACAGTGACCTGCCCGGAGGCGTGTATGATAAAATATAAGCGCCTCTCAAAGTGTCAGAGCCCGGAGAGGAGCCAGTTTCCACTGCTCAGGTGGCTAAAAAAAACAGCTGTATTTTTAGACAGGGTTGGCACATCATGCCACATTACATACAGGAAGATGTCTCCAGAATCATTTTGAAACTGAGAAATAAAATGTCTAAATGCAGTTTGAAAACTTTTATTACAAATCATAATTTTCTCAGACAAAACCTGTGAACTGAAGTTAAATGAATTCAAATTCTCCCTTCATTACGCTAAGTGTGTGTATTTACCAGAAAGAACTGCTTCTGAAGTTGCAATGGCTGCAACCAAAGTAATGACACTGTTGACCGAACGGATGAATTCAGGCGCCAAACACTTGAAAATGTGCCGACAGTGTGGGCTGCTTCATCTAATAAAATGTCCCTCGTGCAATCTGTGCTACTTTTTCAAACCATAATTAAAATTTAGTCACACTTCATATCCACTCGCCTGACCAGAAGTTGAGGGGTTAAGAACATAAATTGAATATTTGCTAAAAAGAATTCACAGTTTCATGATCTAGTACCACGGGGAGGTAAAACAACAGATTATTAAAATGAAACCCGTTTCCTCTCTGTACCTGCTCGTAATGATGTTCTCTGTTAACAGAGTGAGATCACTAAACAAACAGAGTGATGGGTAAACAAACGTCTGCTATTCTCATGGTTGTAAATATGGAAATTTAATCCTCTTCTCCAATTACGTGATGGCCAAGTCTGAGCCAGAGAGGGATGTGTCAGGTTTTATGACGAGATGAGTATTTACATTTGCCATAAAGTTTTATTCTCAACGCTTGGATAACACATCAACTGTAAAGTTACTTTGTACACAGAGTGAAATATGACAAGGTGTGAAGTTGACTCAGTTCTAGTGTCGGTACTATAATTCTTTTTTTGATATGATGTGTTTAAAACGATACAATCTGTTAATTACAGATTCGATCGTATCTAATCTCCACCTCGCTGACAATCACACAGCTCTGCTGCAGAGACAGACATCATCTGTGTTACACTGAAGACGTGCTCACAGACACAACGCTGTCTGTTTTATAAGCATGAATTTCAACATGTATTGAAATAAAATATAAAACCACCACAGTTACACTCTGTGGGAAACACTGCAGCCGGTCTTCAATACGTGTTCAGTGTTTGCAGGTTATATGCAGATTATATGTGATTATATTATATGTATATGTTAGATGAGAGGTGCCAGTTCACCTCCTGGTCACTGCCAAGGTGCCCTTGAGCAAGGTACCGAACCCCTAACTGCTACCATGTATAGCTGCCGTTCACTCCACCATTTTTGGAAATGTATCATTTCAATTAATCCGAACTAGCTCCATTCACACACAAAGCATGACACTGCAAAACGATTGGTGTGTGTGTGTGTGTGTGTGTGTGTGTCCTACCTTATGGCACTTTGGAACATTGTCCTCCCCGGTGTCTGTGGTCTGCAGTGCAGAGAGGATGTATCTATTCAGAGTGCTGTCCAGAGCCAGATCCCTCAGACAGGAATTGGACAAGATCCCTTCCCACTGCAGGATGTTTCCCAGCAGCTATTCACAGAGGGAACAAGAGTTAGCCTGTACTCATGCAGACAAGGACAGCAACACAACAGCACATTATCATAAATATGCAAGTAGTTCTGTTAGCTGTACGCCTCAGCTGTACTGACGAAAAGAGACAAGACAACGGTTTTCTTGGTGACTTATTTTGGGGATTTTCTACAACTTGTCAAGTATAAACTATTCAAATTGTACAAATCATCTGTTTCCTATATGTGATGTGACCTACAACAGTTCATTTGAAGATAACTGTAGTGGGTGAATGGATCAGTTAATCTAAAATAAACTCTGTCTTACCTTCACGCAGGACCAGAACTGCCTTTGGTAGAATAAGTACGGGCCGCTGTTCTTGTTCTCCAACACACTGAAAGCAAAAACACACTTTTAATCAGTCACCGAGTTTCATCATACAGACTGAAAAAATATAAAGTGGACTCCTATGCAAACACTGTGTGGCATACGTTTTGGGGTAGAGTGGGAGGAAGACATCTTCATCCAGAGTCCGCCTGGTCCTTAAGACTATCATTTTCAAAAGTTCCTGACAGAGGAAAAAAAAGGAAGATGACAAGAATTCTGTTATCTCTTACTCTGCGGATGAAGTACATTATGTTTACACAGGTAGGAAGAGAACTGACGGTACCTGTGTGTATCTGTTGTCTCCATGCAGCACAGTGGGGTAACCTTTCATTAGTCTGTGAATGAAGCCCACCAGACTGGCTGTCTGACTGCTTGACAGCGGATCCCACACTTGCTCTGCCAACACTGACACACACACACACACACACAGATATAAATACACACGACATATTTTGCACTGGCCTGCATTCTTATGTCGAGCAAATCGGAGTGTGTTCCGCGGAGCTGTGCGGGTTTCTCTACCTGTCAGTTTGGAAAGGATGACCTTCTCGACAATAGCAGGCAGCAAGCTGATATCTCCATCTCCCTTCTGCAGAGTGCTGTGCTCCTCGAAGCCGTAAAACAACAGCGACTCAAACCACAGCATGTACTCGAAGTTTTCACACTGTCCCTGGAGCGAGAAAAAAAAAAGACAAATGGATTTCAGAATTAGAAAAAATGTTACACTATCAACTAAAAACAGTCACATGTACATGTGTCTTATGCCTTACCTGAAGAGGGTTCCATGTTATCAGCTGCAGACGGACTAAAGGGTTAAAGAGTCTGGGCAGACAGAGGCCTATGTAAGCATCTCTGTAGCAGTTGGCGTAGTCTCTCCTCCACACTTCAAAGTGGGATTTAATGCAGTCCAGAGAATGAAAGTCCTCCACCACGTCCTCAAATACTTTCTTACATTCTCTGATGATGCGATCTGGATGGGACCAAAGGATTTGGTTAGGCGTGAGCTGCAGAATGTCTGACGCAAGTTACGTCTGTTAAATCACATTTAAACAACATGTGTGCTGATTCTCCTCATTATGGTGCATGCTGTGGTTTCAGCAGCAGTTTACCTCTCTCCATGTTGAAGCTGGTGATGTCAGTAGATGTTTCCTCGTCATCGGATGATAAGCCTTCTTTATGCTCAGCCCTCTTTCCGTTCTGTTCTCGAGCTTGTCGCCGGCGGGTTCTACACCCACCCACAAGCACAAAGGCAGACAATTAAAACTGACGACGAATTAGTGATAACAGTAACAAGACTGGCATTTATATGACTAAACATAGAATCTCTTCCTGACAAATCTACATGCTGAACTGAGCTAGAACTGGCTGTATACTTGTGATTCAAAGTGTAAAAAGCGGAGCTCAGATGCAGGTTTTCGGCATTTCGTGTGTGTCATACCGTCGCGCTTCTCTTTCTGCTATCCTCCTCTGACGACTGTGCTCTTGGTATGCTGCACGGTCTCGACCAAATGAGTCTAGATTAGGAGCCATGACAGCTTTATCTGCAAGAGACAGGAGCCATGTTAGAACCGGTAATGAAAAGGTGAGACAACCCATAACCTCATTCTTATTCTGAGTACTCAATATCCCACACAACATAAAGAATTTAGAATAATCAAAAATTCTTGAAAAATTCATTAGATGAGGTAGGCAAGAGGTTTTAAAACTATCAAATAATAATTTAATATTGACCTAATCTATAGAAAAAGTACCACCAGCAGTAAAACATCATATCTGAAACAAATAATTATGGTATTGTTCATTTTCTAGTCACTTACCTGGCTGCAACTTCCTACATGTCACAGTGAGAGTGACACATGACAAGACGCTAACAAAAGATGATTTTTATCATTACTCAGTGACTCATTGTTTGAGCTGAGTTTCAACCACCCAGCTGTCTGAGACTCGGCCATAAAAGAGAAGCTCAAACAGCTCCTCGAATAAAACAAAATAAAACATGTAGCAACGTGCTCACTCAATCAAAAATCACACCTCAATTACCCTTAATCGCACTCATGAGGGAAACATAACAGGGGTAGTGGGAGATAAGAATGTGAACAGCACTCACACACACGCACTCGCGCACACACACTCACATACAGAGAACTAACGAGGTCTGTTCAAATAAATCATAAAAACCTTCAAGATGGACTGACTTGAAAGGCTTGCAAACTCCGACGATTCATCTTTAATATCATCCTGTCTTCTCTGGACAAGTCGTGAGGCCCGTTGCCTTAGTAACTGGTGCATGGCAGCCTCCAGCTCCAGGACAGCAGGCACCTGAAAGATATTATGCCTTCTGTGACCTCTGACCCAAACAAAAGCCGGGCTCCGAGTCACAGGGACGTCTTGCTGGAGGGACAAGAGGAGCATGATGGACAATACAACACTGGAACCTAAATATCACCAGTGTCAGGTAAAAACCTTGTATCTCTACATGTCATATTTCCATGAAGGAAAGCCTGAACGCTATGAGCTTCAACCAATGGTTCAAGCTTTAAATATTGGCAGTTAAAGTTAAATATGTTGTGAAGTAAACAATCTGAGTTAAAGGTTCTTACCCAACACTGACAATATACAGTTCCAGTCTTGACATTTACATTCTATTAAAGGACTCCATGCTAAGTCATGCTAATAACGGCTGTTTAGTGTCCCATTTCCATCACAATGTTCTGTGCACTGAGGGTTAAAACAGACATTAGTGTGGGTGAGGAAACGCATGGCGTTGGCAGCTGGCAGGCCACTTCCCCCTTTGTTCCACGTAGTTGCTGCTCTGCAGGATCAAGACTGAATTACTCTGTTTTAACATGCAATCAGTGAGTAGCTATAAAAATATATAGTTTGTGTCAGACACATCATTTCTATATGTTTCAACAAACTGGACATATCGTCTTTGTTACGCCACTATGTTGGGTTCTCTTAAAACTCCAACTCATCTCAGGAGAAATGTGTTTGCTTATCGTATGAGTAATGTTTAGAATGAATTAACTCTGTTTAAGTAGCTGAAAATATTTCACTATTTCACTAGACAGCACAGTATTTTCATACAAAAACCATTCGCAGAAGTACGTTGCTGAGATAATACGAATCAGAGTCATACTTCTCTCTAAAATGAGAGCAGCTGTGAAGCAACTGGGAAATTCATAGAGCTCCAAGTGACCAATTTGCAGTCACATTGGCTTGTCAACACTGTTAAGTGTTAATAACAGTGACTAATGACTAAAACAAAACAATGGAAATAGGCACTTTATGACTCAATTCATGTTTCAATCCTAAACTCCACATTAAGTGGCCAGTGATCACACAGACACAAAACAGAAAACAACTAATGGGACAGCAGATAAATTCTCCCTTACCTTTTCACTGAAACACTCAAGCAAGTCTCCAACATACCCTCGCATCTCTTGCAAGAATTTATATTGATCTGCATTGTCATTGGATGAGCCCTCCAGCTGCTGTATGGCGCTCTCGGAGGCAGCTAGGTCTTCTTCGATCTGTTTGTAGCGCTTGGCGTTTGCGTTGTGGCTGGCGTGCATTTGGCCGAGCCTGCAGACACATGACACACAGAGACAGTGAGGATGACAGAGTTAGACGAAGCTCAGGACAAACAAAGCTCTTAATCTCAATCACTGACATGCACTAGGGCTGAAAATTGCTTTAGAGTGCACAATCAAATAAAGGCGACGTGGTGAAAACTGCTTAACAGAAGACAATGAGATAAAGTAATGCACTGGGGTTGTGATTAGGAGGACTAATGTAACCCAGCTCCAGGACCCCAGGCTGTCTCTCTGGCCCATGATCTGTGAGTAGCTTTGCTGGGTCATCAGGACCACAGAAATGGGAGCAGCTGAGCTGAAGACTCATATTAGGCGTTGCTGCAGCCTTCCACTGGACCTACCTATCCTGCAGGCGTTTCTTTACCAGATCAATGGATACCGGGGTTAGATCGCTAATGGGGGCCCCGTAGTGAACAGAGCCGTTGTCTGCTCGGCCGGTAGGCTTGCCAGTCTGTGGCGTCACGGTGCTGTAGGTGAATGGCATGCTGTAGGAAGAGCCGTAGGGCTGGCTCTCGTAGCTGTTCTGGTAGTAGACCGTGTTGTCTTCTGGCTGGTTGCTTTGGACCTGGTCAGAAACAAACAACAAGAAATGTGATGCTTTTATACCGCTAAGACTAAAAGAACTGAGATCCTAAAGAAAAAAAAAAGATACTCATGATATAAACCAAAATATTTGGCATTTTTGGTTGGTAAACAATTACTGAATTAATTAAAAATAATCATTTAATCAACTATTCACCTCCGAACTGTAATTCATACTAATTATAACAATCTGTCGCACTTATATTAAACTTTTTATGAAATAACAGAACAGCACCACAGGATGAAATATCTAGAGATAATTAGAGAAAAACATACATCATCATCATCGTCATCTATTGTTAGAATACAGAGAGGCTGAATATTTTACAGACACTTAGTACATCTTACCTGGGGTATGCTGATTCCTTTCCTAATCTGCTCCTGCTCCCACCGGCTCACCTCCTCATCCTGACCTGTATCCAGTGCCTCATCATCACTCCCCTCAATACCTGAAGCATGAAAACGGGACATTCGTTTCTTAGAGACACCTGATGGAAAACAGTACATGATCAATGAACTTGTTAGTGCATCATTTCTTACAGTACCTATCTCCTCAGCTATCTTTTGTCTCTGGCTTTTGTTCTTCACTCCGCTGAAGCGGATCCTCTTCTCTTCCTCGTCTTCGTCGTCGCTGGCATCTTGGTCTTCTCCTATCAGACGTTTCTTAGGAGTCTCCGTCTCTACCAGAGGGGCCTCGCCCCCCAGCTCTCTAGCCAGTTGCCTGCGCTTTCTGGCAGCGTGGATGAATGCGGCATCAGGGATCTCACCTAAAGTAACACAGAAACAGCTCTTGATAGAAGTACTTGAGTAAAATGCCAAAACGTATTTCATGTTTGGAGGCATAGTGCTGGATGTAATGTGATGAAAGCACCTCCAAGGAGGTTTTGAAAGACCAATAATGAATGAAAGACCAATAGTGAAACGTATAACATTGATTCTGAGATTAGCAGCAGAATTCAGTTTAAAAATATTATAAAAACTAAACTGAGTGTGTTGTATAATACCTGGTCTCAGGCTGCCAAGGGAGGAAAGCGTGTTGAACGTCGCTCCGCTGTTGTTGCTCTTGGAGACTTGACCATGTGCCTGGCCACCATGACTCCTCGCCTCTTCCTCCTGCTCGTCGGCGCTGTCCACCTCCATTTCTTCCTCCCCCTGCTCGCTACCCGCTCTGCTAATGACTTCCTCTTTGATGGCGAGCGCAGGCTGAGGTGGAGCATCTAGGAAAACAGGACGCAGAAAAGAGGATGAGATCTCACACACTTCTGATACATTTACATTATAGCCATGTAGCCAATACTGTGCGGTGACTGATATGATGCTTCATTATACAGCACTGGCTCACTCAGATGCAGCAATAGCACCGATCATAAACCCTGACATCTGATTTCTATGTTCAGGCTTCATGCTGCAGCCTCATGTTCGGTGCCAACCTGCTAAATCAGGCAGACAGGTCGACCTGCTGGTCTTCTCGTATTGCTAATGTGACAGCAGAGATGACAGATGGTCTCTCACGTGGACAGCAGGCTCTCTCACCTGATTTGATTTCCTGTTTGACATGTCCAGACTTCTCCAAATCCTCCTTGTATTCCTTCTTCAGCTGTTTGACGATCTTCTTGCTGTGGTTGGATTTCTTCACTCTGAACACCTCGGAGCCTTCTGTGAACAGACAGGTGATGCGGCAAAGTTAGACAAGGTAACCAAGCACATCGTGCAGGTAAGCGGACAGTGACGGGAACGATTCCCGGTCAGGCAAAAATACTCTATTACTCTATACTAAATGCACTTCATGCGCAGAAACAGGGTTAACATTAATACTTAAGCCTGTCAGGATAATACGCTCTCTTCAGCTAGCCGGCTAGCTCAGTTAGCACTGGCTTACCTTCATCATCGTCGAAGCTAAGCAGACTGGCTTTGGTGGGTCCAGACACCGGAGCTACTTCCTTGACTTTCTTTTCTTTCTTGACAGCTCTCATGCTGTGAACGTTAGCCTGAAAGCCGTTGCTATGGTAGTTATCCATGCTCATAGGCGCTCCGGTAACGCTGTAATTGGACGTCTCCATGAACGGGATTTCCTCCACCACAGGCCCGAACGACGTCGGCGCCAGCGGCGGCTGCTGCTGCTGCCGACCCTCCTCCGGCTCGTCCTCGTCGGACTCATTCCTCCGTCGAAAGTTAGCTCGTTTCGCCTTTTTGAACATTGTTTGTCTCCGCCTAAATGCAGCACTGCGTGCTCAGACGTAGGACGTTTTTAAAACGCAGCTTGGAGCCGAAATAAATCATCCCCACACTCGCAGTCCGCCATTTTCTGTCAGGTACCGCTGTTCTTCATCGTCTTCAAACGTTTAAGTTGACTACACGCGTTAGCGGCACTCTACTGCCCCCAACAGGTCAAAACGAGTATAGACCAGGAGTCTTCAACCTTTTTCATCCCAGGACCACTTGGACGAGAGACAAACAGAACAGGGACCCCCACATGTATTTCATTTTTTAAAAATGTTTCACATTTTAAGCCTGGCCTATAATAACGTTTATATATTTACTTTATTCAACTTTTATTTCACCATATTAACCTATTTATGTACTGGGTTATTAGCCTATATGTGTTTATGATTGATAAAAAAAGTTGCATAATTATTGTTGGTTATCAAATACCAAGAGCTGTCCACTGATTCATCCGATTGAAGTGCAAATGCCTCCGCTGTTTGTAGTTTCCACCCTCACAGTTATTATGACAAAAATTGGCGGACCCCCTGCAGTATCTCTGCGCACCCCCTAGAGGTCCGGGACCCCTGGTTGAAGACCCCTGGTTTAGACCAATGACAATTTGTAGTACAGTCGCGGATCAGTCATGCACACAGCAATTAAGAGAGGAGATAAGGCTCGCTGAATCAGTGAATTCATTTTTACACAGACTTGCCTTTTTGTGATATTGTCTATTTTTATTTTTATCTATTTTTATTTATTTTCATTTTCTTTTCTTATCTCTTCACTTTATTTTCTATGTTTATTAATTGTCCTTCTGTCATTTCTTTTATTATCTTTGATTCTGTCAACATGCAGTGTCACATGTTCTTACACTGTGTTGCCTTCTGTTGGGTCTACTGCTCTGTAAAGCACTTTGTAAAACTCAGTTTTTTAAAGGTGCTATATAAATAAAGTTATTATTATTATATTATTAGTTAGATGCAGCATATAATAAATTAATAAATGCAAAACACAAAAAATTATCTACAAAATCCACGTGAATCGTGACATAATTTGTTGTGGAAGTTTATTTCAAATAGGAGGGTTATTATGAAAATGATTTGTGTTTACAACAATTACGTCTTCAATGTGCTTGTAATGTATATTAATGGATTTCGTATTTAATTTATAAATTGAATTATTGTTTTTTTTTTTGTTTTTTCATTTATAGATTTAAACTACCACATTACTCAAGGAAAAACAAACTATGTGTGACACCCACTGGAACACTGGACAGTTAGTTAATCTTCATATATTTATAAATATTACATTTATGTTAATAATAATGTTAACTAGTGCTCACTTGCTTGTGGCCAAACGTTAGCCTGACCACTAAATTGCCCGTGAGTCTGCACTCGTGTCAGAGCTACTGCAATCATTGTGACAACTCATAACTCTGCCCTAAGAACATTTGACAGAATAAAAAAAAACAACCTAACTATACTTGTATGAGCCATCAGAACTCAAGGAAATTACTGATGACTCAACATGTCACAACGTGCAGTAAGAGGTTGACTTTGACAGCCATGGTTAAATCGACTGAATATGACAGTTTCCAGTAATGTAATGTCACTGCAATCATTCATCCAAATGGTTGATTTGTGTCTGACAACAACGCTTGTCACGACAGTTTACATTAAATGGCTTTCGACTCTTGGCATCTGTCGTAAACACCCAAAAAACAGTCTTGCTTTAAGTATTTGCATATGGTGTTGCACTAAACCAAATTACACTTGCATAGACGTGCAAATTTGGAAAGATGGTGGAGTGATGGGCTGCCAGATAGCACCGCCCAGGGAGGAGTTAGAGGTTCAGTGATTGTGCTGTGCTTGAAAGTTGCTATGGACTGAAGTATACAGCTAAACAGCTTACTAAATTGTGATCACAATTTTGAATTCATACCAAATATGAGCATTTTTGACAGCAGATATTTTGACGTGTCAGTAGGAATAGCACAGTTGTAAATAATGAAATGAATGATCCCTGAATTCCATTCAACTGCTTCAGTTTCACAGTCCTGGTGGTCGTGGCTTGCTGGAATATTTCAATAGAATAGAATCATTAACGTCAGCAGTAACACACGTTAGTGCCTTTCCTGCTACAAGTCAAACTTTCTGCTGTTGAAAGTCCCTATTGTGCACAACTCAAAGTCAGTTTGAGAGACACCTGAGAGTTAGTGGCTTGTCAACAACTGGGTTTGAATGTTTAGTATTTATTCACATAAAGCTTTATTTAAGAATAGACAGAGAGAACAATAGACACATGAAAATGTAGATAAACAATCTTTTCTCACAAATTCCCTTTTGTCAAAAATGTTTTCCTTTCATTTTATCTCACTTCAATTCAAACTTCATTATCTCTGGGCTATTTCACTTACCTACATACCTGCTTTTTGAAAAATAATCTGAAGAAGATGAAAGACACAGCTCTAAAATGACACCTCATTGCTACAGTATGCATGGTGGCACGTTAAACACATCATGGGCAATGAGAGAGTTGAGAGGAGCATATGTCTCCCCTGATAGGATCGGATAATATGCATTCTGGACTTCGACAATGTTCAGTTCCCTTAATAAATGCCAGACATGTGAGCTGCAGTTAGCGGGGGTCATTACAGAGCCATTACTTGACACAGCGTAGTGTATGCTGTGGTAGTGATAATAACTGCTGAAATTAAAGTGTCAGCGCAGATGAAGCTGGAGTGATATGTTGTGATTAATTAACATCAAGATGACCCTTTGCCATTAAAACGATAATTGGAGATAAATATCTTCCCATTAATGACAGCGTTTCAGTTTTAAAGTCCCAGAGCCCCTTTTCTCTCCATTACACATTCATCATTAGAGCAGAAGTCTCATCCTATTGTGATAGAGTAACAAGTGCAAGTATCCTGCAACCAATCAATTGCTACTGACAAATGGCAAACATTATAATGAAATTTTTATTTCAGAAACCTGCTTTTAAAATGCAGTAGAGACTAAAGTATGCTTGGAACAAATTAGGAGTGATGATGAAAAGCCAAGAAATGCACTGGATGTGCTCATTTACGACTAATGTAGATATATAGCTGGGACATCTGCCAAAGTATAATGACCCCTCTAAATTTCATATCAGAGGACTCATATTTTGGAGTACTGGAACAGTTTTAGAGTACAATTTGAAATAAAGAACATACTGAAACATGTCACCATGTCTATGGCCAGGCAAGAGTTCACTTTGTAAATTATGACTGGTATAACTGGCTGTTATTCATTTGAGTTCCTGTGGGGAGTTCTTTTGATCATTTTCAAGGCCAGGCTCAGGGCCTGCTCCTCGGTATGGGAGGACTCCCTTGTCAGGATGACAACTGAACTTCAGTTGAACTCATCACGTAAAAGGCTCCATGGTCATGTCAGGTGCAGGGCAAAACTGTGTAAATGTACGTCACTTTCTCTCTCTCTTTGTCAGACTCTGAGCCTCTTTGTGTGAGTGAGGACCTCTGATCTTTCAGCTGAAATATTTGGTATTCTTTGTGTGATATTCTTGTAGAGGTGTTCCCAAGGTTGTATGCTCATATTGTCTTCTTAACCTCATTCTTACTCTATTGAATAAATCAACACCAAAGACATTTCCAGACACTTTCCATCACTATGAAAAAACAACACTGCTTCGGATATACCCCATAAAATTTTAATATTTGTACCGTATCACCTGAAAGTGCTGAATGATCAGGAACAGTTTGGCGACCTCATCAGTTGAAACTAGGCTGGAAAGACAAAAGTACCCTAGCTTTGGTCCCTTAAGGACTTGCTTAAAGTTCAGATGAGACACACAAACGAATTGGCTGTTCTGTGGCTGTAGGTTCAACCAAGCAGGAGCATGAAAATCATCTAAAAACCACTTGGGGGCACTGTAGCCCCTTGTAAGCAAAAGGCTGCGTCTTATTTGTGGCCAAGGTACGTTCATAGTTCAGTCGTGTATAAATGCTAATGAAATACAATGACATTTCCTGATCCACTGAATGTATCTGAAATAAGCCAGCATGAATATAGATGACATCAATACTGCTACTCAAAGGTTCATAAGGCTCATCAAATCACTCCTCTCATTGCTAAGAGGAAGCTGTTGCCGTGTGACCATTTCAGGTGATTATTTGTAGAAGAAAGGCAATTTAATTTGTATGAGACATATATTTGTTTGGCTGCTGTGCGTGTGCAGGGGACCGTGGTAAAAAGGGAGTATATCTTTCCTCTTAAGTGTTGCAGCAGGTGTGATGGCACTTTAAATTACCCCCACCCCCACTGCCCTCCCTGCCCCGGGATACAGTAACAGTAAAAGCAAAGTTATAGAAGCCAAGGTTTCATTAACACTGATGGAACAAACATCAGGGTTGAATAACTCGGCTTATTAAATACACAGTGTACGTGTCAAGAGGTAATGAAGATGGAATGAGGGTTTAAAAAAAAGAGGTGCTGTAATGGAAGGACAAGAGAATCTACACCTACTACCTCTTACTGAGGACTTCCTTTAATACAAGGCTATGTATATTAGTTTAGACAGAATTAAAACGTCAAAATTCATCAGTTTTTAAAAACAAACAATTCATCCATCACAGAACGTCTATATGTGAATGCATGGACATGAATCATGTGCTTTTGCTTTCACAAATACAATCATGTTTTTAGGGTAGTTCTTTTTTCTGTAAAGACAGATATCTCATTTTGAAATTAACTCTTCATCTGTCCCACTGCTCTCAGGTAATAGCATCCTTTGAAGACAGGAGATTAATGTTGTGATACAAGCGCACATGTACAAAGCTGCAAAAAAGAGACTACTGTGGATAACTAATTATACTTATCTTTAACAGGGGATCAGGATTCACGGAGGTAATTTCTGTTTAGGCTTTGTGTATGCTTTGTGCTAGCAGAGTGCGTTATTCCTCCTGCAGCAGGACAGAAATAACAAGTGCATGTGTCGGGCGACACTGGCCATTCTTACTATCAATCACTAAGATGAAATCAAGTAACTAGCTGCCTCTGTTACCGGGGACACAAGCTATTTGAACACAAATGGACCCCAAACGCTCTGACAAACAACAACACACATTCAAACACACACACACACACGTCTGATTCCACAGCTGTTCATAGAGAGGAGAAAATGGTACCATCCATTCATACCGGTTAATGTACTTTGTGTGCACGTGCAAGATGATCCATTTGAGCGTGTCAGTGAGAGTAGAAGCTTATTTATAAGGCAGGAGTTTACAGTATGTGGTGACGAGCTGAGCTGATTATGGCGCAGGGGTGTGTATCCACATACTGCAGTGACCTCCAACCGCCTTCTTCATACATTATAATAAAAATTGACATTACCCATTTCATGCTTATGTTCAAAATCCCCTTCCCTTCGGCTGCCACCCTGCAACCCCCCTCCCCCCCCACCATCTCCAGTTTATGCTCTTCCCGTCTTTCAAGTGAGGCAGTTGTTTTTTGTGCCGAGTTTTAGGAGTGCAGATAGAAAAAGTGGCAAAGACTTAAATAAAAAAAAAAAAAAAGTATGGAGAAGAAAGTTGTCTCAAACTGCGGTGTCAGCAACATCACCTTTCCTCCTCCTCCTCTCTCATCTATCACTCAAGGTAACATCAAAGCCTAATCACTGGGAGACTTAGCCATAGTTACACATCCTGTCCAGGCAGGGAAACTACCAGGACTTTTTTCTCAAACACACACACACACGCACACACACACACACACACACACACATACACATCTCCTCCTGTTTTTCATACATATATTGTAAAGACTTTCCCTTTTTTGACAACTTCTTCCCTCCAGTATGCGTCGGACTAGCACACCCTCATCCGTGGCCCCTCACAAGGGATAAACACAAAGATGCTTCCAGAGACTGCATCGAAAAAACTCCCCACCCCACAGCACCTGTGTGCAAAAGCAGATGGAGGCTAAAGTTGAAGGAAGGAGGGTGGAGGAGATGATGTGCCTGATTAACAAGAACACTGCGAGAAAATTATGATATTTAAACCCACTTTGAAGCCTCAAACTGGTAAATAAATGATGCGCTCAAGAAGACTCAAGAAATGGCTGCGTCTCCTACACCTGCGGCTCAATGCTTAAATATTAATTTCCTGTCATAGTCACACACACTTGAGTGCATGTAAGAGTGCGTGTGTTGTGTGTGTGTTTTAAAGATGCATGTTGAATTAGAGATGTTGCTCAGAAACTGCTGTCTTTGTGAAGAAAAGAGGAGAAGAGAAGAGAAGAGAAGAGAGAGAATTAAGGATTTATTTTTTCCTTAATGATCTACTCAAATATCCTCAAAACCCCCTCATCAGCGGACAGCACAGAAGAGGAGAAGTGAAAGCCCTCCCTGCTTTTCATCCACTCCCTTACCATTCTTTCATCCCTGCTATGCTCATAATGGTCCTGAGATTAGTGCTGGATGTGTTAACTAAACTTCTCATTTGGCAGAAAGAGGAGGGATGAGAAGACTCCTGTTTCAGAGAATTACTGCGGGAAAAAATGAAAAGAGAGAATTTTCAATGCGGATGTTTAGAAGATGAAAGGAGAGCTAATTCAGAGGGGAATTTCAACAACATTTTAGTATAAACTAAAGTAATAAGTGTGTCATTGTATCCAGTTGCACACATTCAGAAGGATACACACTTTCAGGAGCAGCTGTTCCCACTCGACGATGGCCAAACACTGAATAAATGTACTGAGTAATCGAGTAATGAGTTTTGATCACAAAAGACATAATATATTTAAATCCAATTTAACTCATTATTCTCTGAATGACAATCTGTGGCAACAGAAGACAAATCATCCTGATGCAGACGGTTTGACTCATTCTAATGCAGTTTAAAAATAACTTTGACCATAGTAGCTTAGTACACTCACTCTTTCTCTACACCTCCACTCCACTCTTCATCACCGTCTGCTGATTAATCATTGTATCTGACTGCTCATTATACCACCTCTTTTTAAAACTTGACCTTGTATCGACTTTTATCTCCTCTCATGTCTTCATTTCACTTTTCTTTCGCCGATTTGCCTCCCCGCTCTCGTTTCTTCATTTCCTAGGCAGTGAATGTTTCAGACAGTCCTTCAGGGTCTTTTCTCTTCCGTCAGCCTGAGTACAGATATTTCAGCACCTTGATTTCAGAGTAATTACACAGGGATAAATGATGACTCTCCCTGAATGCACTCCTCCACTCTTTTTGTCAACCCATCAAGAACAGGACCTGGGGCACAGCAATCACCTGCTACTACTCTGCAGGAGGGAGTTATAATCTTCCGAAAGTTTACATGTGAACACAATAGACTTTTTTTCCATGATTTCAGAGTAATTATATAAGAATATCTCTCCCTGAATGCATTTCACCTTCATTCTGTCATGCCGCCAGGAACAAGACCTAAGGAGCGGCAATCACTTGCTGGTTCTCTGCAGGAGGGACATACAATCTTTAGAATGTTTACACGTTAAATTCTTTTTTCTTAGCGTTTAACTTTTTGAATCTGTATTCATGCAGGGGCTTTGGCTGAGCACGCATGCTATTTTTCAGCACCGTACTGTGTCACATTCATACAGTTATATAGATTCCCACCAGGGAGTTGCCAAGGGCAACCTCATTCTGCTGTTTGCCACTGAACAGCTCCTCTAGAACAACTGGGGATTGCTCATAGGTACTTCAATAATAGCTGTAGAGGGACAGCTCATTTACACCTGACCCAGATTTTCTCACCTGCACTTTGGATTCAATCCTGAAATGTCAAAGTGCACTTCTAAGCTTTAGGGCACTTTCAATAATTTCCAAGGTTCTGTGGTTTTTATAAAAATTGGGTTAAAACAGAATTTCTTAATCAAATCTGACATGTGTCCCAGTATACAAGCAAAGAATATTAATCAAAGGGCTTTTACACCATCCCTTTGACTTGAAATTCCCTTTTTGTGATTCTTGTCACCTTTACAGAATGCCTTTTCTTCTCGTCCAAGGGCCATGCGAAGTATATCAGTGAAGAGCATCAGAATCCAACCCGCTCTTATGTTAGATATCCATCAGCTAGAAAAATAACAACTTGAGATTCTGGGCAGGTATGGGACATCAGTGAGTGATGTATTTGGCCCATGGTAGGAAAAAAAACAACGTGTGACGGAGCTAGAATGACAATGAATTCAGCAAACAAATAACAGGCACTTTGTAACATCTCTTCTGAGGGACACATCCAAGCTCACTGTGGATAGAAGACCACTGCTGCCCCAGCAGAAGGCCTCACACCAGGGCCTTGATTTAATCATTGCCCAGCACGAGGAGGGGCCAAGCAGGCAACAAAGCTGGCCCACCAGCCTCCCTGCCATCAATGCTCCCCGTGGGTTGACCCAGGAGAGGCCATCCCTCACCCTCCACCCGGGTTGTTTGAAGATGAGAGGAACTGGGTGTGAAGGGAGGGACGGGCAAGAGGAGGAGAGGTAGATGAAACCCTAGTTCTTCTCTTTGAACTGCTAATCACTGTGTTTAAAGCTGACCTCGCTTCCTGTCTCTTTTTCTGTGTTTGGCTCATTAAAATATGTACCCTGATAAAGGGTCCAGATGGGATTTCAGCATGAACCGTGATTCCTACCTCAGTCCCAGTCAAACACGTACACCTCATCTTCTCCACTAAAGATAAAATAATAATTGTGAGAACTGCACATGAATTATTAGTACTTGAATAGGAATTGTTAATAATCCACACCTACACTAATTGGCTATTTCATCAATAGTCTGTGATACATGTGAAGCTGTTGCTCAACCTTCTGAGGAAACGGTATAATATGAAGGTTGAGTGGGTCAACAGTGAGATCAAGGATTTTAAATAGGCCCACTACACACTGTGAGTGCAGTGGGATTGGACCACACAGTCAATATCAAAGGCGGCCAGGGACATGTACGATGACACATTTTAGTGTGAGCAGAAATGCTCATCCCTGATCGTACTGAAAAACTGTTGAGTGAATTTTGCAGGGTGCGTAGAATACGCCAAATTTCCCAAATATCTCTCACACACATTTTTGAGGATGGTGTCTGAGGAAACGTACAAAATAGCTACTGCAACCAAGTTTCTCTGTTGGCATGGCCAGGCAAGAAAATGTATGTTTTCTCCTGCTTAGCAATTAGTTACTATTAAATTTAAACAAGCAAGTAAAATCTAAAAGTGGCGTCACATCCAAGCGGCAACCTTTCGTGGCTGGGAAGTGAAGCCAATGCAGAAGTTCCAAAAACTGCAGTTCCTCGAATGGCCACTTGAGACTGGCTACAGAACATTTCAATTTCCATAAGCACCCATGATAAAATATCGAACTTGACACCAGAAATAAACATGTTTCTATAGCTAATTTCCTTATTCATGACAACTGTACTGAGTCTGATGAGCCATATTATATTATGGCTTAAAGTTATGCATAATTAGCAGCGTGGCGGCTTTGATTGACAAGTAGGTGCCGTTACAGACGGCTTGTTTGAGCACCCAGGCGTCATTCGGCCCACCTCAGGTCCACTGATGATCCACGTCTTTGCAGATTTTTAGATCAGCCAGGATGCAGAAGAGGCAGGACTGCCACAGATTCTGAGCTTCAAAACAGCTCTTGAGAAACCTACGGGTGATGTCACGCATACACTGCTGCCATACTTTATACGGTCGCTGGTCACATTGTGGCATATATCCTCCCTAAGCCGGCTAAACCTGTGTGGAAATGTTTATCCCTTTTAATATTTTGAGGTTGTTTTTGTGAGGATCTTCATCCACACTGAAATGTTAAAACAATACAAGAGCAGCTACATCTCTTCTTCTTTTTCCTGTTCTTCCTTACATGTAAGGAGTGCCCTGTTACTTAATGATCACATGCACTGTGTTTCAATATAGATCATGTTAGTGTTATATGATTGCAACATTAGATTAATGAGAAATTCAGTGCTTTGTGATCAGCTACCCTGACATTAATGAGAACACGTTGTTGGCTTATCCACTTCATTGCGAGGCCACCTTTTATCCAGTCAGCCGAGTGTTTTTTTAAAAAGATCCATTTGTGGACGAGTCTTTGTGTGGATGGAAGGCCAGAACCAAGTGAAGATGAGGTGTTTATATATTTAGCGTGGTTGCGGTCTGAGGCGCATTCTAATTCCAGGTGTGAACTGCAATCTCTCCTCTACTCTACTGGATCTTGATCCAATTTGGATACATTTGCACTGAAGCTATTGAGGTCTGAACAAGCCCACAGAAAGAGAGGGAGAGCGAAGGTGGGGCATGGAAGGAGGACATGATGAGGCAGAGGAGAGAAGGAGAGCGGGATAGCAGGGGATCAATCAATCATCGCTTCTGTTGGTTTATATTGACTCTGCAGTCCCACTGGGCTTCCACGGTCAATGTGCTTTCAGGCATTTTGCGTGGGTCGATGAAGGAGCGTGCCTGGCTTAACACTCACCTTTTATAGGGATATGTGCGTGTCTGTTTGTATATTGGTTGTTTTTATTCAAGCGTTTTCACAAATGTATGCATGTAAAGAGAGAGTGTTTATAACACATAAAACCACTGGGCATCAGGACTTTGCCATGTGCTGAAGACTGAGCTCTTTTAAAATTAGTTGACCTTCCTACCAAACTGCAGTGTGCCCAGTGGCAGCCTCCCAAAATCTAACAGCGTCAATGTTGGCTTTGGCCCATCGACCGTGTTTGACATTCATTCTGTCATATAAATGGATGATAAAAAACTCTCTACACCACACGATACAAATATCCGTGTAACCTATTAGCCTACATTGATGTCAGTCTACGGCAGTGATGTCAGTTTGAGTTACAGTAATTGTAATGATTCATATAAAGTTCTTCCAAGCAGCTTGATCAGTTAATTGGATGTCAGCAGATCCAATGGACTTTTGTATTTTATATTTTGGGAAATGAAGGGTGGCAACAACGCTTTTTAGCATTTCCATATATCTTACTTATTGAAATATGTTCAAAAAGGCCTGGGCAAAATTGATGGAATCTTCCAATAGTGACATCAGTGTGTGTATTATGATAGAATACATTTTCTGGAAATTAAATGAAGAAACCAATATCTGTTCACTTCCTGTTGCTTGAGCCACCATACTGGTCTCTAGTCTGTTTAAGTGCCTTGATGGCACCTGGACAATACTGTTTCATCCTCCAACCACACAACTGCCTGAACATAACAAGGACATTTTGGTCAATGCTTTGGTCACGTCAGGTTTTGACTCCGGCAATGCAATCCTCAACAAACTCATTCACCCACTACAACTCATTCAGAATTCTGCAGCATACATTATTAATTAAATTCTCAAAGTCTCCTGAACGTTACTCCTCTGCTGATTCAATGACACCAGCTCCATGTATCACAACGGATCAACTTTAAAACCTTACTATTAACCTTTATTTCATATGAGGTTATGAAGTACTGTAACCTTCATAATCTCCTGCTTATCTCACACTACGGTTTCATCAGCAGGTCTAGTGGCACCATCAGCCATCAACCTTAAATGTGTAACTCCCTTCCCTTCCCCTCACAGCCACAGTATGCGGATTGAGAAGGGCTATAAATATAAGGTTATAAATTAAGACAGCATCTTAATTTATAAAATCGATTTTCTTACTTATTGCTGCCCTCTGGGAACATACACAACTTATTTGTTGATTGTAAAAAAATTTTATTACTTTGTTGTTGTTGATTCTATATTTTTGATTATATTGATGTTTTTGTGATGTAAAGTGACCTTGAGTGCTATGAAAGTTGCCACTAAATAAAATGTGTCATTATTATTATTATTTAGTGGCTTAAATAACTACATGTCTTTTTTTGGGTAATCCAGTGATTACATATAAACATATATGCAAAATGAAGGTAATGAATTATATTTATGCATACAATAAATTTTCTATACTGCATATACAGTATATTAACTGTAAATTTATTTAGTTAAACAATTAACTTTGTTTATTTACTTATTAATTAATTACTTGCTTTGCACTGCAGAATGTTGAACAATTTCTAGAGAATGTGGAGCTGAGGAGTAATTTAACATTTGTAGCAATGTAAATTTATTTATCATTACTGTGTATTGTGTGTGTATGTATTTTTATATCTAGAGAGAAAGAGTTTGTGGTTAATACAACCCAGATTACAAAAAAGTTGGGATGGTTTGTAGAGCGTAAATTTGCCCAGGAGGACACAACGTCCATGAGTTCCGTCCATGATGTGAACACTTTTCCACTTTCTGTCAGTTCATCTCAGATGAGCTCGTCTCCAGAGAAGATGGCGGTGTTTGTGGATGTTGTTGACGTCTGTCCTTCTCTTTGCACAGTTCCTGAAATCATAGCAATATCCTTTGCACAATCGCATGTGCCGCCTGAGGGCTCGAAGATTACGGGCATTCAGTAGCCTTGTTTCCATAAATGTATTTTGATGTGCATTTTGAAGAACCACATTAGAAAAGGTTGATGGAAACGTCAAAATTCTAAAAAAAATGATCTTTTATTTGTGTCATCTTGTTGCTCTGATTTTCTGACAGGACAATTGTTATCATGTACTGCATATCTTGTAAACTAATCTGTCTCTGTGAAAGTGCAAGACAAATGAATTTCACTGACTTAATTACTTACTAATATTCAAATAATGGTAGTGGATGGAAACAAGCATTCATTCACATTTTCTTTTGCTGAATTACTTGAAAGTAGATTAAAATTTATGTTACATAGTGATGGAAACGTGGCTATTGTCGGTCCCTTATGTAGAGATTTCTCCAGATTCTCTGATTTTAATGATGTTATTGAATAGTTGCAACTGTACATTGAGAAATGTTATACTTAAATTGTTGGACTATTTTCCCTCACAAAGTTCTGAATCTCTCTCCATCCTGTGATTGTCTGACCCTTTCAAGGACGCCCCTTTCATACACAATCATGTTCACAATGAACCTGCTTACCTGTGGAATGTTCCAAACAGGTTAGTTTAGTCGGTGTTGCAAACTAACTTATCTAAATGTCCTACATTATGTACCCCACACTGTCACTTTTGCATTCAAAGTCAATGAAAATGTTGTTACTGAAGGAGACTGCTAATAAACATATGTGTTTATTGACCCAAAGGGTGCAGCTTGAATGTCACTGAAAGTGATGATGGTCTGCACACCCTTGTCACGTATACTCAGTTGACAACAAAACTGAATTAAGCACAGATGCATACTGTGTGGGCACATGTAAATGTAGTGCATACACAAAATATGTAAAAAAATATCTGTGGCCTCTGTTTCATGTCTTTGTATACCATACAGATCAATAAATAAAGTGAAACCTTACAATGAGCTCTGATGTTCACAAGAGAAAATAGATAGAAAGTCAGTTACTGTCTTCTCCTTCTGTAGCAGTGCATTCATAGTGACAGTGCATGTCTTGGAATATGAACTTAATGCATGTTATCCTTCATTTAGCTCACCGGAAAGATTGAATTTAGACTGAATTAAAACTTCATTTATCATCACTTAGTCCTAACTGATCAAATTTTACATCTGGCTAAGTTTGTGACATCATCAGTGCCTGCACACTCAATAATTTCTGAACTTTTTCTAGGAAACTTAATTAACAAATGTCACCATTAGTCACCATAACTCTCAGTGACTGATCTATTAAAAGCATCTGAACTGAACTGAAGTCAGCATTGTTGTAAAATAACTGTCTAAATAACAGGTGTTTATGCTGTGCAAACGGACTAACAAATGAAATGAAATCAAATAATTATCAGACATTCAATTAGATCATACTGTATTGAGTTGCTTTGAATGCCATATGATGTGTTACTGACTTTAAAAAACAATGTATTTGTATCAGATGCACAAGCTGACAACTAGTTAAACAGAGAAAAGGTCACACAGGGTGAACATGGACTCACAGAGTGAAGAGAGAAATAAATAGATACTCGAAAGAGAGAGCACAGAAAAAAGGAGTAGAAGAAGAGAGTATTGTGAAGAGTTCTATGAAAGAGTGGGGGCTTTGTTGACCATCTTTCTGCTTGGGAGAACAGTTTCTTCTGTTTGCTGATGACAGACAAAACCCATCTCAGCAGCTTCTTCCCTGAACACTATATTTATTCTCATCCTTCAACGAAGACTGTGAGAGGTTTAATCAATGGCTAATTGCAATACAAGGTTACATGTTTAACAGTAGTTCATTTTCATGTGTGTGTATGCATGGACGTGCATGTGGAAATCCACAGTATTTGTTAGAAATAGATTGTGAGACTACTTTTTTTTTTTTTTTTAACCCAACTGGTCATCAATCATCGAAATGATGTGATGCCATGAGCATGTTCTGACAGGTTCTGAGTGATGGATGATTGACAACTGATGATTACCTGAGGTGAGGGGTGTTACTAGTCCTGAGGGTAAACCTCTCTGGGGCTTTTACCTTGTTGGTTCAGATTGCAAGAAGACTTGAGTTGCACTGAGAGGAAAATATATGTATGCTAAATAAATAAAAATCAGCTGTCAAACAAGATACACCCACAAAAAAACAATGTTTTTGGCTTTTATTAGATCACATTATTAACTGTTAACTTATACTGTTTATGAAACAGAAGCATATTTACATAATTTAATAATAACACCTCATTCTGAAAAGCCAAATCCATCGTCAAAGGATAAGCAAATATCTTTGCACAAGGGACCATTTACACCTGAAGTTCAGTGCACACATGAGTTCATCAACACTGCACATTGTGTATACACAGATTGATTTTCGTTTGTGTACTTATAAACTGAAAGTGTTCTTTTCACAGGGTTATTAAAACCTCAGTTCAGACGTGTTTGTTTTGTTGTGGCACTAGATTGGTAGATTTATGCAAAATATGAGGCACGAGTAGGAGTTTAAATTCTCAAAATGAACTCGTTTTCAGATGAAATGTTCCCCGAAAAGGGTACCTCCGAGACTTTGATTTACTGAAAACACTCTGAGTCCTTTTAGAACTCAGACAATCAATTTTAAAGTGACAAAATCTCTTCAGTCCACAGAATCAAAAGCCAGCAGTGCAGCAAATGTTGGGAGGAAGTGGCACACTTGAGAGAGGCAGAGTGGAGGTTTGGTTTTACAGGAGTTACTTCATACTCTGTAATGTGAGGTTTTTCCACCACCCAATTTGCTGAGCATCTCTGACACCGTGACCCCTCTTTTATTAAGAGTCTGAGCAGCGTAAGAGGGGACAATGTTTCTTTGAGCTGGCAGGCCCACTCAATAGAGTCATAGTGATAAAACGAGTTTGAGAGAAAGGCTGAAAACAAGGAGGGAGCTGGATTGAGTTGAGTTGAGCAGTAGCGGGTGGACAGGCCAAAAAGTGAAAAGGCTTTCTATCTGACAGGTTATTGACTTCCCAAAAGGATCCTGGGAGAAATGGATGCTACTCGCTCAAGCAACCCCTCCTCTCCAATCCCTTCTCCATCTTTCCTCTCAACACTTGACATTGTTTGAAATCGTGATGCATTTGAGGTACTTAAAAAAAAGTGTAGATCAATGGAATGAACAAGAATAAAGAACTGGCGCTGTAAGACAAAACAGTTTCCCCCTAACTCCTCTTTATATTATTTACAATATCAAAGAGTGGTGCAGTGGTTAGCACTGATACCACACAGCAAGAAATAAGGCTGAAATAAAATATAAATTTCAAATGAGAAAACAAACCTCCTATAAAGTCAGACCATCCTACCTTCATTCCAAAATAAAAATTGACTCTGACCCTCGCCTGCCCCTGAGATAATTTTTGTACAGTCCCTAACTGTGAATTTAAATAACTCTCTCTTTGAAATATGATTAATGTCACCGAAACCAAACTATTGATCTATGATAAATTATCTTCCTTTGCTATGTTTTGGCTTTCTTTAAGTTCTGGTTAGATCTCCACTTATTTTAAATGAACGTACACAGTCATTGGATGGAAAAAGGTTCATGTGATTTCAGTCGTGTCATGAGCTGAACAGTCTTCAGGGGGCGGCTGAATAAAGCCTCTGACAAGACTGATGAGAGTGACCGTTATTGACCTTTAGGTTTTTGACAGAGTCATGAAACTTTATTTCCCCAAGAAGAATAGAGAGGATTCTCAACTGTCACAGGCTATGGTTTGTCTTGGCTGAGACAGCTTAATATAGTTGAAGCTATTTGCAGAGAGAAAAAGCCAAATGAAAAGCTGGCACCCTGTATTAGGTCATATACAGCAGCAGAATGTATTCTTCAGAAAGTGCACCAACACAAACATGTAAACTGACAAACATACACACATACATGCAGTTCTGTTGCTTCCCTGCAGCTCTATTTCCTCATGACGTATTTCAATTAATCTGCCCAAATATGACCTGTGGATGAGTGTGTCCTTGAAACATTTTGAAAACATTTGAAATTATTTTGAATTTCTAGTTTTTAAAGGTTTTATGAGACAATGTGAATATGAGAAGATTGTAAGAAGCCTAGATTATAATTTATTAATGAATAACTGAAGGTTTTGGCTTCTTTCAGGTTTCAGCCACGATCTTTCAGCCAGAGCTGAAGGTGAGATACTGAACCCCAAATTGCTCCTGAAGGCTGCGCCATCTTTGTGTGAATGCATATGAATGGTTAGCTCGCAAAAACTGATGAGCAGTTGGAACCTTGTGTGGCAGCCAATGCCATCAGTGTATGAATGGGTAAATGTGATATGTAGTGTTAAAGTGCCTTGAGTGGTCAGAAGACTAGAGAGCAAAAAATATATAAGGACAGTCCATTTACTATTAAACTCTGGTTCAGTTGTTAATTCTGTGATACTTCATAATATACATGCAAAACAGGGGAAAGTTGGTGGGTTGGAACAAAAGATGGGCAGCCATTAAAGGTTAAAAACCAAACAAATTTTGTGGCTTCCAGTTCTCACTCTCACCTGCCTAATTCCTACGACACCTGTTTCCCATCATCCAGTTCAGTCTCCCTCATGGAAACAATGTTATGGCCAACCTAGTGACTTTTTGGAAGCCTGTTTTGTGATATATATCTAACCCTGTTCTCCCTGTGCCTAAGGAACGCTGCCAGCCATTCTCCAGCCACGTCCAGCCCTGTTTCGTCTCCACTCCTGTTTATGGATTCTTGCCAACACCAACCCTGCACCATTCTGGATCACTTTCACCACTGAAGTCACCCTGTCATGTCATGTTTGAGAGCTGTGCGGAAACTATCACCGCTAATTTCAATAAACTGCTTTAATTGATCTCTG
The DNA here is from genome assembly GCA_946959425.1 of Argyrosomus regius. Classification (NCBI taxonomy): domain Eukaryota; kingdom Metazoa; phylum Chordata; class Actinopteri; family Sciaenidae; genus Argyrosomus; species Argyrosomus regius. The sequence continues at coordinate 22,798,171 of OX336896.1, read as the reverse complement.
CCTTTGGCTTGTGTTTGCATTTTGGGTCCATTACTTTTCATCTAAACACTTTGGTGTCTCTAGAGATAATGAGGAGAAACAGAAAGTGGCATCATTGTTACAAAGACAGACGTAAATGCAGCTATTGTATTTACGTCTATTTCTTTTTTTCCGGTAGAACTTGAAGTGCCCACTGTCATGTCCTCACACCCCCCTTGACAAACTCTCAGGTGGAGTCCCGGGAGGACTGATGAGAAAAAACACAGCAGAGATGTCTTGAGCACAGAGTAATATATAAAATCACTGAATGTGATTAAATATGAAGACCAGCAGCTTCTTCTTTGACACTGAGCAGTCTGTTGGCGCAACTCCCAGACCACTGAGGTACTTTCACTTTTGAGACCTTAGAAACAGGTCCCAGCTCTTGGTTATTATTGTGTTATACTACAGTGTAAGATTAAATGTACAATTTCTGATAGAGCTCAGTTTCTGAGCTGATGAGTGGACCGCTTTAAGTCAAGAAGGTCAGCCTTCCCTTTAGCCTGTGATTAATGGCACAGTTTGTTTTCTGAACAGCTAACATGACCAACAAGTTGAAAAGTACTGGATGAAATTATGTGAAGTGTGTATACTGTAAGCCGTCTGGTAGTGGTGTAATGTATTTTCGAGAGTTTAATGTACTTTTTATTGATGCTGCGAGTGGGTGTGTAGTGGTTTGTTTCTGAGGCTCCCGCTAGTGTCAAAGGCATAAATCAATAAAACATTTGAAAATCCTCATGAAACATCCAGCCTGGCTTTAACATTAGGGCTTATAGAAAAATCATCAAAGATTAGTTGTTTATCTGTAAATGAAATGCATGCAGTGTTAAATTATGTTACTGGTACCCTCTTTGATCGCTCCTCAAAAAAAAAAAGTGCTAAAACACCATCCATCTCCTCTGATTAGAGCTTTGTTGGGTTGATGTATGTGTGATGTATGCACACACACACAACCCCGCATCCATAAACACACATTAAGATACCGATTCTTTCCACCACACAAAAACATGTCCTAACTCAACACAACTCATCCATAATCAAAACTGACACTCCTTGCCTCCGCCTCCCCCATCCTCAACTCACCCCCCTCTAGCTTTCCCACCTAACCCCCCTCCCCTCCCCCTTCTGCTCTCACATCCCAAAATATCAGGCTGCTGAACACCAGACTCTCCCTGTAAGCCTGAGGCCAATTAGTGTGGTGTTGCAGCATTGTTATCTGCCTGTCATGGTGGGTTTCTCCTGCCTGCTCTCTGTTTGTGGCAACACAAACTGCTGCTGCTGCTGCTGGGCCACAGGCAGTGTGAGAGCTGGAGAGGAGACGGATAGAGGAGAGGAGGATAAGAAAAGGGTGTGTGAGGAGTGGGAAAAATCATCTTATTAAAGAAGGGGTGACTTTGGGAAATGACTCCAGATTTTGACTAATATTGTATCCTGTCATGCTTCATACACAGAGGGAAGGAAATGGTTACTTGTCAGACGTGGGAGTGAAAACAAACACAGAGCATCTATTATCATCACGTTAGACAACATAGATAATCATCTTGCATCTGTTGCTCTGTGGATGAAAGATGGACCTCAAATACCTGAGTAATGTCGGATTAATTTGTTTGAAGCCACATTATGTAGAAAAGTACACAGCGTCACTTTTAGATGAAATGAGATGTTTCCTTTGTGTTTATCAACTGATCATAAACTCTATTAATAATTCCTGGACACAGCACCTTAGACACAGCTATAAGTTAGACCTTTTTTTCTGCCCTCTCAGAATTTGTTCCTATGTCTCAATCACCTGATTCAGCTGCTACTGCATCATTTTCTATCTCTTTTCCTCATATTTTCCTTTAAATCTTGATTCAGCAGTTCATGTCTTCCCTCACTCAGTTGGAATATCTGTTTTGTCAGTGCATGAAACAACTTACTTAACTCACATAATGTTAAAGCAGTTGTGGATTAAGAACATGAAGGCAGTTTACTTTCAACATACATTTCTGTGAAGCAGCAACAAGCACAGGATCAAAAGTAAATACAATTTCATAGTCTGAAAGGTGAGTAAATTTAATATACGTGCCTCCATTCTGTAATGTTTGCATCCCTGTACAAACAAACAATTACATATTTGACCATTTTGATTCATTGCTTTAATCAAATGTACCTCAGCAAGTGACATCATGTCTCAGACAGCTTCAAAAGTTAGCTTTAAATAAAAATATTGCTGCTACATAGTTCTTGCAAAACTTGCTATGGCCCGGCCTGACCAAAAAATGAGGTTGTCAAGCAGTGAGGAGAGAAGACAAGAGTTAGTGGTAATGGCAGCTGAGCCAAGTGAAAACGCTCTCCCCAACTCTTCTATACAGTCTCGTCTGTACAGCTCAGGAAGTTGCTTCGAGCCAGCCATGAGGTAGAGCTACAGGAGCTTATGTTAGTTATGAAGCCACCACTCATGAGAAAGATGATGATGCATTCAGAGTGTTGTCCTGACAACTACCTACCCATGGCTTCAGTGGTCATGGTGTGTGTGTGTGTGTGTGTGTGTGTGTGTGTGTGTGTGTGTGCGTATGGCATTGTAATAACTTGTACTTCACTTTCTATTCTCAAAACAACTATGCTAGTTGCAGCTATGAAAAAGAGCAAGCATGTCATAATTTGGTGCCATTTGTGTCTCTCAGAGGGAAGACATCGACTGGCTCTTAATGAGTTAATCCATGTCCAATAAGTTATACTAAAATATATAATTCTCACAGTTTGATAGCGGTATTCTGTCATTCAAAGGTTAAAGGTCAATGTAGTTTTGTCTGATGTTCTTAAAGTGTGGAGCAGAATTGCAGAGACGACCTTAAAATCTCTTCCACACCTGCACATCACACACAGATCCTTGAATGAGGCCCAGTCTATCTTGGCTGTCTAAGGAGCTCAAGTTGTTTCCATCTGGCTGTGCATACAATCTGCCAAGATGCAGGACCAATAGACTTAAAACCTAATTTGTTCCTGCTGTCACTGGCCTTTTAAATAACTTTACGTGATCTCTGTACTGTATTTATTGTTTACTGTTTGTTTATTGTTGTCTGATGGTTATGTGGTTATGTAGTTACTGCTGTCTGTACAACAAATTGCCCTTGGGGTACAATAAAGATATCCCAGATAATCGTAAAAGAGAGATCCAAACATAGCAGAATTATGTAAAATTGAGTTATGGCACGCTCAAGGCAGCCACTACTTGCACAGGCACAAGGCCTTAACACAAATTCTTACTGAATAATTTTGACAGTGTAACAGAGATATGTGGTCGCCTTTTAACAGAGTAATAACAAATGCCATGCTTCTGTCAGTTAACTACTGTACGGCGGGGTGAACACAAATGATAAGATATTATCTAAATCCTGCCTACAGAGCTGATATAGGGAGATGTAAAAATGAGAACATGAATTAATATATGATTAGTGCATGTTTACATGCTGTATATATGATGGATGCTGCACACGGCTTCATTCTCAGCTCACTTATTCTGACAGAAACACAGCGAAGGAAAGGACTTGAAATTAAAGGCAAGGCTGCTCACTTCTCGATGACATTAACTTCTTCAATACTTCTTTTCTTGAATTTTGTACTTTAGTATTCCCCATGAAAAAAAAAAAGTGACTTTCAGGGGAGTTCTACTCTTTGAATAAGGGCTGAAAGAAAAGAAAAAAACAGCTGTCTGGGATGTAATTCCAAAAAAAAAGAAAGACAAAAAAAGAACCTTGAGTCCCAAAGCTCTCACTTGAACTTTGCTTTGTCGAGAGACATTTATGCTGCTTAAATTTCACATCCAGGCATTTTTGCAACATGCAGCGAGTAGAGAAGAAGAATACAGATGATCGTTTGCCAGTGCTTATGGATGTGATGAAACTTTATGGTTTTTAGGATGAGAGGCCGCGGAGGAAACTTCTTTCATGTTTGGAGAGGGTGTGTAATTAAGAGATGGGACTTTCTGTTGTCGCTGGTGTTATCAAGTAACTCCCACTTAAGATACTTTCATCTTCTGTGTTTTTGTTTTTCCTTTTTGCCCAAAGACTCCAAGAGACTTTGTTAAACAGAGCCCCACTTCACATCCACCATCAGTGCCGATCAGACTTGTAATCATCTGCAATAGGAGCTGACGATAAATAAGATACATGCAGGACACTCGGGATTGCTGTGGGATGTGAACGTTGTTGCATCGTGCGGCTGGGATTGGGATGAGACGAGGCCGAGTTTCAGTCTGGGGAGTGGATGAAAGTTAAGAGAACATTTGAATGTAATCACATGTACTATTTAGTTATATCAGCTATCTTGGCACACAGTTGGAATGCGTAAGCATTTGCCCGATACAAGAGGAAGAAAAAAGAAGCCCTGTTAAAGTACAAAATGATACCCAAGGAGGAAAAAATCAAAGGGTCAGAATTGGACATAAAGAACTGGGCCTGATAAGATGGAAGAGAATTTTATACTACTCTTAAGCCATCGGATCATTACTATTCTCATATAGCTACGTCTGGTGAACAGAATAACTGGATCAGCAAACACAAGCTCAACTTTATAAAGCAGACACTTATAACAAACTGTGACTGTACCTGCCAGTCTGTGACGATAACTTTCACACTGCAACACTAAATCATAACTTAGCATATGTTCTCGCGGCGAAATTCATTTCCATACTTTTGACTCCAACTTGTATTTTTTCTTTTCAGTCTGAGTCACCGGTTGCCCTTTCTGGCCCCGTCCACAAATCCCTAAACTCATATACATGTGGCTTACAAATCCACAAAGGGTACTCTGCCCTCATCTACCATTCCTCCCGCAGCAGGGTGAGCTCTAGCAAGTAAACAGATGGCTGAGTGTTGGACTGTAATTCAGATTCAGACCTCAGACTGCTGCTGACAATCTCTGGTGGGACTGCAAGTTGCTTTCATTTGTCTGCTTGAATCTTCTAGTCCCTTTTCTCCCTCAGCTGTCTTAACATGCACCTACTCAATAATACATTCTTCCTGACTTCAGCATAAGTTTCAACTCCTACCACTGGTTCCTGTATATACTGTCCACTATCATGACTAATAGCTACAGAAACTCATTTGTGCTGATGCCTATTGGTCTCCTGAACACAAGGAACGAGTTGTAGGCTGGTGATTTCCATAATGGGACCTAAGGTTGTGATGGGGTGTGATGTCCACTGTTGCACGTACTTGTTATCGGAGCACTGTGTCTGCATTTTTATATGCTTTGTACTGTATGTGTCCTCATGCTTGATTGTTGTAGTTTCTATGTAATATTTTTTGTAGTCTGTGCCACATGCTCGTTTTTTTTCTTTTTATGCGTGTCTCCCTCTTGGGAAAATGTAGAGTAACTTGCTCATATTGTCCTCTAAGATAAAAAGCTTTTACCTGAAGCAAGCAGGAGGACAATCATCATTCTAATCTCCTCATTATGCCTGGCCGACACCTTAATTATTAATTAATTAATTATTATCCAGTCGACTCAGTGGGTTATGTGCACAAGCTGTTCTGTCAACCAATTGCTAGCTGAGGGGTGCTTGCACTGGTTTAAATGTCAGTGTCTCTTTGCTGTCACTGCAGTACACGGTGCTATATGACCTCGCCACCTCCACTTATGTCAAGGCCCTGTCAATAGTTCCACAGGAGGAGGTCTCTCCAGAATGGATGCAAACAACTGTTGGTGATGGTTATCAGTACCAGCAGTAAAAGATTTGCGTTTACTGTCAGCTGCTGTTCCGCCATGGAAAAATACATCCTGGCAGGATATGTCAGAGAAGTAATGGATGCACTTGGGACCTTAGCTACCTAAAATTACTGCACTCTTTCAGGTAATACTAATCTCTTTGCTCCTTTATTGGGCCTGCAGAGCAAATCCTTTTTTGGCACACCTCAAGTAGTAGAGCAAAGCTGAAGGTTCTGACCAGAGGGTTCGCTCTACTGCCTCTTTTCATTGGGGGCTGTTGTGCTATGTGCTTGTGTGGAGACCAAAACTGCCATAGCGTGCATCCTCCAAAGCCCTGTTTGAGGAATTGTTCCTTTAGTGCTAATTGTGCCTTAGAACCGCGCTAAATTGCCCTTCAGTCCAGTTTGATTTTGTGCTATAGGAATTATTTGACTAAGGTTGAGCCAAAGTCAACAAAAAAACTTTCCTTCACTGTGTGTGGGAGAAAGTGGGGGAGCATTCAGCTTTTTTAAAGTGGAGGAGTAAGAGATCCATGAATAGTAGTAAGCCTCATTACTTTGGTAAATGGGTAAATGCCCCATGGCCTGTACCACCTACAGTATGCCAGCTGCAGGAGCAAATTGGTCTCCAGGGATTCATAGACAGCTGTGTGTGTACGTGTCAGAGAGAGTGTGAGAGTAAGAGAAATAACGATTGGCACAGAGACAACTACAAAAGACTGAAGTCACATAAACTAGCAAATTTATTAACTTGCTAACAACAAAGCAAAAGAACACTGACTGCCTGCGTGACTCCTTCCATCCGTAAAGAAGTGATTTTTTTTCTTTACCTTTAAAACAGAAAACACACAAAGGCGTCAAACTTTCTGCAGCACTGTCAGGAACAATTATAGGAGGAGGGATGTAACCTCACTGCTATTTAATGGCCTAAGTGCCTGAACCTTCTGCATACACATCATAGCTATTAGATATTCTGCATCATTACTTTGCTGGCTTCAGTCTTGCAACCACAGCAATGCAGTGTAGATGAAGCAATGCCTAATCAGGCACCCTTTAACTGCATCCAACTTTGAAGGAGTTAAATGCACCAATATTAGCATCTGTGTTGATAAAACCAAAAATATTATGTTAGCTGATGTATTCACATGATGTAATAAGAAAGGCATTACTGTATCATGACGATATCACCTGCACCATAAAATGTCATAAAGTATTTCCTCAACTTTTTGTTTGTAGAAAGCTAAAATAGACATATTTTTTACCTCCAATATCATTTGAGGACATCATAATTAGAAGGCTATAGGTTTCTTCCTCCTGGAAGCATCAATCTTGAGGGATGGTGACACTGAGTTGCCAACATTTTTTCCAAGACAAAAAACTCTTGTAAATGATCATGCTTGGAGCGGGACGGTTAAGCGAGCGGTATTCAGTTTTAGGTTGCAATCTGCAACTTAACTACTCGATGTCACTAAATCCTACACACTGCACCTATAATAAAAATCTTTTATTAATCTAAAATCTGATTAGATAGAAATAAATAGGGGTTTAACGGTGTGAGGAATCACCAACTCCCTCATTGAATGCTAGGCCATCTTCTTTATTAACTAATTCTTAATTTAACTTTTAGAACACATAATTGTTGTATTTCTAAAACATATTAAAAACATTATATAATGTAGTGAAAATGTAACCTGTTTGAGGCCTTTGTGTAGACCATCTTAGGTTGATGTTTAAACAGGAAGCACGCCTCAACAGTTACCCTTTTATGGGATGTATGAGTAGGTGGATACTTTGATTTAATTGAATATTGAATGTGTGAAGAAAACCTCAGATAATTAAGTTAAATATTGCATGCTGTACATGTAATTGCTTTATTTTGCATGTAAAATATTTCTGTTTATACATTGAAGAATCCAATAAGACTTTGTTGGTACAAACAAATGAAGACATAATGTATTTTTATTGTTCGACTCTCCGTTCTAGAGTTCTACTTTAATACGCCAGTTTGAACTGGCTAGGCAGCCTCAGAGTATATATGTGACGGGAATGGGAGAGAATTGACTGGTCTTGTTTTGTTTTTTTTTGGTTTTTGTATCCCATGTGAAGAGCAGCACCCTAACTGAGATGGTAAAAGGAAGCAAAGGATTCAATCCATTTTCACTCTGTTTCATGTTATTTTTTTTTTTTTTGTTTGGTGACTGAAAATGAAAGTCAACCTGTTTTTCCTGCACCCCTCCTGGCCAGTGTGATGTTTTCTCTTCCATGCTACACTGCACCTCTCTTTGCAACAAATGGTTACACAGGTTACACAGTCTTAAACTCAAAGCTCACTGTAGGGAAAAAACAAAACAAATATTTTGATTTGCAGTTGGTACATATATGTATGCCACTTGTTGGTTTTATCCAAAAAATCTAAAAAAGCTAACTGGTGCATGAGTCTAGCTTTTATCACTGTAACAGCTACTGTATCTATGGCAACATCTCACCAGTCACCCTGATGAGCCCCTTTGCCTACAGGCTAAAAATCTTATTCCATGTTGTGACAGCATCATGAGCAAACAAAGTTATTCCAGTCTCAGTATTGGAACACTGTTAACTCATCCACTTACAATCTGACATCATGTAGCATTCATGGTGATATTATGTGAACAATTGTTTTCATCTTTAATGAAACACAGATGACAAGTATGGACTTTTCATTTAGCAGTGAGCACTGCTGTTGTTGAGCAGGGCTCTAGGTTTATATCATAGCTGTCTTTCAAAGTGTATGTTTCTGCCACCAAGGAAATCTTATTTATCTTTTATGTGTGCTTTTTGTGCTGTATTAAATGCTTGTTGCATTATTGCAGAGAGAGCGGCCTGGAAAAAGAATTTCTTCACTTGCCCTGGTTAAATGTGTGCAGCTCAGTATTCAGCTACTTTTTACTTCCCACAGCCGCCTCTAATTCTCAGTCAGTGCCGGAGAGTTCACCATCAAGGTCAGGCAGGTACAGTCAGACTGAACAGATATTTACAGAGACCAACAAAAGGGATGTGAGAGAGTGAGGGAGAGAGGAAGAGATAGAGCTTGAACCAAAGAGACTTTTTCTTATAGTATTGTGTGTTCAAGGAGACAACATTCCCAGAAAAAAACCTTTTCAGTCCTGCGAGCCAGACAGATCAGACATACAAATACAAAGCAGAACCATCAAAACAGACACACTAAGGCTGTGCTTTTGTAAGCGATGAAAGGTGGAAGTAGTCACACAAAGAAAAGCACAAATAAATACTTACCCACCGGACTCACCCATGAAGGCTAAGGTAGCGCCCCCTCCCCATCCCACGATGTGTGTGCGATGAGACGAATCATCTTGTGAAGCTGAAGGCTGCAGTCAATGGCGGCAGGAGGCAGTGAGATCAGAGACAGTACATTTCTCTATCTGTCCACCAAAAGGCTGGGGGCTTCACATTATTTGGCTCCATTTCAAAGATTTAATGGCAATTTGTTTCATTTGTTAACCTCAAATATCTGTCATGAGGAATTAAGGTATAGCACGACACAATTATATGGCTAATTAGAGGCTTTAATTATTCTTATTAAGTGACATTTTTTCATGTTTATCTTGATGATATTTGAATTAGAATCTTAGAATCTTCCTGTAATGCACAACAGTTCATTAAGTCAAGTACTGCCAATTTATGTAATGAATGATTTTAATATTAGGGTTATTATTTCTATCAGCAGTCGAGCATGACAAATGAATTTTATGTGTATGAACTCAGAACTTATAGCAACTACTGACAAAAATTTGCACTTTATTCAACAACTGTATATCAACCTAAACATTGGTGAAGATAGCCTTACACCAATATAAACAGCGTTTGTGTGTGCTCAATGACACTGGGAGGTGTCAACCTGACAATGACGGCAGGTGATGTCTCTTTGTCACCCGTTGGTGACATTACCCATGTCCCATAGCTCGTTCTATATATATAGCATCCTTCACAATATCTGCACAGCCTGGGTGTGGGGTCATGAACGGTGGGAAATGAATGGATTTAAGGATTTGAGTAAAATACTTAATCCGCCTGCATTCCTTAACAAAAAAAGATAGCAGACAGAATTTCCAATAAAGATGTATACTTTAACATTGAGTTGTCTTTGGTTAGAGAACTGGTTACTCTGCCTCTGCTTCATTTCAAAGATTACTATGGATTTATATTGTTCTGTTCGTGTTGGGTTGGCCTGGTGGCCTAAGGGTTAAGGTGCTCACCATAAACAGCAGTGTCCTTGGTTTGTGTCCAGCTGGAGACCTGTATTGCTTGTCATCCCCCGTCTCTTTCTCCCCCACATTTTAGCTCAGCTTTGACTAGAGAATACACAGCACATAGCTGGCAGGAAGTCAGACACAGGCCATCAAATTCATTCAAAATAAAATAAAAATAAAACACTGTGCAGATTTCAGATCGTAAAAACAGATGAAAGGGGGGCGGCGTTTAGCTTAGTTGGGCAGCCGCCCCATGTGCGAAGGCTCAGTCCTTGCTGCGGAAGCCCAGGGTTGGAATCCGACTTGTGGCTCTTTCCCGCATGTCATTCCCCGTCTCTCTCTCTCCCCACATTCCTGTCACTCTTCAGCTGTCTCTATCAAAAATAAAACTTGAAAAAGGCCAAAAAAATAATCTTTAAAAAAAAAAAAAAAAAAATAGATGAAAGGGAAACAATTTAATGATGAAACCTACTTACCCTTTGTGGAAGCACAAGAAAATATCATCAAATCAAGTTTTATGTCAGGGAAAATGCATCCCAACACACCCTGTCTGTGTTTTAAATTACTTGTTTAGCCTCAGCTTTGATGTGTCACGGGGAAAATATACATAGACCTTTATTTTTCTGAATAGTATATACATGAATTACCCTCTAACACAGTTTATTAAGAGCATATATAGGCTACTGTATATATAGTTCATTATTACTCAGCAAAAATGACAAAAAGAGGAAATGTAAGCAAGCAGCAGATGTTAAAAGAGCTAAATGTTTGATGAAAGGCCTGACTCTGAAAGACCACATAAAGACTGAAGAACTGATAAATGCAAATGGCTGGTACTGGCAGCACAGAGTTAAAGTCACTACTGCCAGTGCATCCATGTGCAATCCATGTGTTGCACTGACCCTTGTTTGCCGACAGAACTGTTTAGGTGGACTCCATCCCCTAAAGCCCTGGGTTGAAAAACACAAGACACCCCTCACTACCTTTTTTTTTGTTAAAGTCTACTATTAAAAAAAAACAAACAAACAAACAAAAAAAACTGTTGCTAGGTAACCATCGAATCACCTGAAGTAAACACACAGATCCGTAGCCAGTGGAAGGCACTTGCTCAGGCACTGATTGAGGGCAAAAGGCTTCGCCCAAATAGTAGGCTGGATAAAGGGAAGTGGAGATCCATATGGGTACATAAGACCCTCAGAAAGAGGAGAAATCACAGGGAGTAGCCTTCCACCAGCTGGTCAAGGAGCTTCACCTGGATGATGGTCGGTTCAAGGTTTATTTTAGGATTAGTTGGGGACAATCTCTCAAATCAGAAATATCAAGCGCCTCACTAACTTACCTCCAAGTCTACTGCTTTCTGTTCAAATCGTGGTAACTACAACTGGTAAAATTAATATAGCTCCAGGTAACTGTGTTGTTACTCTCATTTCATCTGATTGGACACTGGGTTGGTCAGAGTTGAAGTTATCGCATAGCGCTCAGCAATGCAAAAGCAGGGTGCAAGATTTTTTTCACACTCATTGGAGCAGCCGATTCCACAATATTATGGAATCTGGAATTGCTTAGACAGATCTGCAGAAGAACAAACTACAGTATCCATCCCTTTTCAATAACTGCTTGTCCTCATCAGGGTTACAGCGGGCTGGATCCAATCCCAGCCAACATTGGGCGAGAGGCAGGGTATACCCTGAACCAGTTCATCACAGGGCACACAGAGACAAACAAAAATTCACACTCACATTCACATCTACGGACAATTAGAGTCACCAGTTAATCTTTAAACTGCTTGTCTTTTGACTGTGGGGTACTCCGGGTATCAAGTACACTTGATCAACAGACTGCGATTACTGATATATTAACTCTCCTCCCATTGTTTTGTTGTTTGTATTTAATGTACCAATTACTCCCGATTGGATTATCCCGGTGCAATAAAGTAAAGTAATAAAGTAAAGTGTCATCTCTCCACTGTCAGCTAAAAGCATAAAATGCCCCAAAAATAATCATTAAGTGGTTAATTAAATCCTGTCAGTTCTGGGCTAATATCTCTCTTTCCATGGATAATATGCAAAATAAAACAACAACTGAAGAAAAGGGAAGGATATAAAAGCTCCTCCAGGAGCAGATAGGACACTAGGACAAATTGTTATGTGTTCCTGCCTTTTGTATTGCAATAACAGAAAAAAATTAGAAATGTTTAATCGGCATCTGGCATTCTGGTTTCATCTGGAAAACACAACCTCCATGAAAAAGATTAGTCAAACATCATATCACAATAATGAAGGCAAAGTGTTGCTGAGACATCCTCACATTCATTTAGGTTTATTTTCTGCAGATTCCTCCCTCAGAGTGCTCTTTTTTCTCTGGTTGTGTTTGTTCATCATCCGGGCTGAAAACTGTCTAGTGATGAAGTACGTCGCCTCGAGAGTCGCACAAGGATGTGGAAATGTGGAACTGGATTCCTGCAGAGTCAAGAGCAGTTGAACCCACAGAGAGAGGAATCTAAAACACACAAGGAGGAATGAAAGAAGCGTCTAACATACATGATATTTTGTGGGAATATATTATGGAATCACTGGAAACTTCATGAGATCAGGAGAAATTTACTGAATCTCTGCAGAGGCTAAACATATTGTGCATGCAGTTGAATGTATTTATATGAGTGATAAATGATAAAAATATAAAATATAGGTATGTGATGAGTCAATGTGGTTTCATGCAAATGCCAACTCAAAGAAAGCATTTCACAGTCACAAGGCAGCTGAGTCAGAGCTGACTGCATGATCTAGAAGGTGCAGGTAAGTTTGACTTTGTTAAACTAACATTGTGTAACTTTTCCACCATAAAATGTCAAACTTTAAATCCTTTTGATGCTATACTGACACATAATCAGCTAAATGGTGGTCATTTGTATGTCTGTTCTCACACTGTAGGGTATCTTTGTGCTTTACACCACTGAGTCATACACCAAATATTTCACTGACTTTGGTGAAACTGGATCGTGTTTTATGGAGAAAATGTTTTCTGGTTTTCCCTCTGATGTCCTCTGGGTGCTGTGCATCAACTCTTAGTGAACTGGTGTCTGAACGCCGCCATGTTGAATGTACTGCTTCTTCTGCCTCCTGGCTAATCTAATTATCAGCAAAGACTTGGATCATCGGTGGACTTGAGGCGGGCCGAATGATGCCTGAGTGCTCTAATAAGCCATCTGTAACGACACTTACCTGTCAATCAAGCGGCGACACCTTAAGTACAGTTGTCATGAACGGGGAAATTAGCTATAGATACCAAAACTGTTTTTTGTACCAGGCTGTAAACATGTTTATTTCTGCTGTGAAGTTGGACATTTTAATACGGGCACTTATGGAGACTGACTCACTTTCGGAGCCTGTCTCAAGTGGCTGCTCGAGGAATTACAGTTTTTAGCACTTCTGCATTGGCTTCATTTCCCAGCGCCTGAGGTTTCCGTTTGGTTTGTACCACAGAGATTTTGGACCACCATTTTGGGGGTTTTCAGGCCAGTGGCATGGGGCAATGCTGATGGGGAGCGGAGATGGTCTTGATCCAGAACCGGAGCTGGGCAAGTGGGTAATGAAATTAAGATCAGCAGCCTCAGTGGACATAGTGGCAGATGAGAAGAGCCCAGAGAGGATGTTTAGTCGTTAGCGAGAGCTAACATTAATTGTAGTTGGTTGTCTCTGCACTTCTTACACTAAGAAGAAAATAACAGTCAAACTTTTAAGGTAAAAACAACTTTTCATTTCTTTCAGCTGTCTGCGAAGTTTGTGTTGTCTGTACTTGTTTGATATGATCAGCAAGCAGGAAGCAGTTCTGTAATGGGAACAATTAAGGTGCAAGATTTCCCAAAGCAGCAAACTCAACCCAAATCAATTACTAATGTCCAAGTTACAACTGCCCAATTTCTTTAATTCTGGCAGACAATTATTTATTTATTTATCTTTAATTAGTCTTTCTGTTTGCTAATGATTGGAGAGACCTCTTTGGACTGACTAAATTCGACACAGTTATGTCTGAATTGAAGTCCAACACAAACAAAATCACATTACTGCTTTTTGAGTTGATTATATAAGTGTGATTATAACTGATAATTTTAATTTGCATTACCTTGGACTGCTGACATCAGTGGGTTTATTGCTGTGTTTGCCAGCTGACAAGCTTTTTGCAGTTTGTAATGCCAAGTGGGAGACATCGGAGCCAACAAAAATTCCCACACATCCTCTTTGTAATTAGCACTAGGAGGCTGACATGCCTGTTTTTTCCCAGTTGGCTGCTCATATTTATGGTAAATTTAATATGACGTGAATGCGGTATTAACATCGGAGTGAAGATGTCAGCAGAGAAACTAGACTTATGCCAGGTCCCTTCAATTGAAGTTCTTAATGGGATTTTTAGGCCGTAATCTGCTTCAGAATTCTTGAGCGCTGACATACCTCTGTCAATTATGGATGCCATTTTAGTCTGCTCCTGGGGTTCAAAAAAGACTTCCCCCTTGTATCATAACATGCAAAGGAAAGTCCATCCAATTTCACGTTTCAATCAGCCTGTATCTTTATCAGATAAACTGACCTAAAATAAGAACATGATGTGATGTAGGTCTACTCACAAAACATGCTGTAATTCAGTGATTGAATGTGTGTGTGTGTGGTAATTCTGTGGTCCAGTGCACCTGTCACCAAAACTTTGGGCTGTGCTAGAACATTTATGAATGTTCAACCGAGAAGTAGCATAGCTTCAAAAGGATTTAATGCTACAATGGCAGAAGAATACACATTGCAAAGCAGTTTATTTCAATATATACTTGAATAAGCACGACCAATAGTCCAGTGAAGCTATTTAGAGGACAAATATTTGAAAAATCTAGTCAAGTAGCTGGAACGGAGTAATGGTGGCATGTCTCTGCCTACCTCTGGAAATGATGCATTTCAGTGTTTATGTGTATTCAGATGGGTAATTTAACAGGAGCAGCTTTTGTTACAAGGCAATAGACGGTGCCCCCTCTCCCTTTCTCCCTCTCTCCTACAATCTCTTCACACATAAACACACACACGAGCCACACGCAAGTGCACACACATATTCACAAACACACTTTACTAGCTAGTTGTCCTTGATATGTCTCATAAAGACAGGCGGAGGAGGCCAGGATAGTTTCAGGCAGTAAAAGCAGCCTGTGAAATCACATCGCATGTGAAGTCACAACAGATGGCTCCGACTGCTCCGTCCTCACTGAATGTGACACTGGAAAGACACTATGAACGTGAGCAGCACATTCTGCAGCTACGCTTCCCTGAGTGAGGACATGAAATCTTGTTAAAGACAAGACTGCATATTGAAAGCTACACTCAACAGCTGCTGATTGTGCTGTAAAGTAAAAAATTAGAATAACATTGAACAAATAAAAAAAAATAAAATAATAACTAGACCCAGTAGGGGGCAGAATTAGTCCAGAAAAGGAAAATTAGGAAAGAGAAAGGAAAAGGAGGGAAAAAAATGTACTTGGCTACATAAGCAAGGCCAGAATGTCACATGGTACGCTACAGCACACTGTCATGGCTTGAGTGCGTGCAGTATGGATGCCATAGATGCAGCCTGTCCAACTTATCTCCATGGTAACCTCATAAGTTTTCTTCAGACGCTCAAAAAGCATCTAAAACCTACATTTCTCCTAATAAAGAGTAAGGGAGGGGAGGGGGCGGATGCTGTCTGCATTGTTCAGTGGATCACAGCCATAATTGCTCCTGTGGATGGTTAGAAAAAAAAAGAAAAATGTGGGATGGAGAAGACAAGGGATGGCTGAAATAACACAACAGAATCCACTTCACTCAATTATCTGAAGTGAATTAGCTCAGTCATCGCTATTCTGCAGCTGAATATGCATCAGGCAAATACCGGTTGTGGAGACGGTGAAAGCACCTTAATGTTTTCAAGTGCCAGCGCCTTTCATCGATGTCTATATGGTCACAAAGGAACAGCACTTAAACCCTCTAACTGAATAATATTTCAAGGCAAATCCTCGATCCTTTTGACTGAAGGATATCTATTATATATATTTCATTAAATTAAATGTAGGAAACGGGTTGCAAATATACAGAATTCTGCTGGTTCTTTTGATACAAACGTGCACACATAGTGAAAATCCATTCCTCCAGTGCTGATGAGCTTGCACGGTCCTGTCATGTCAATCAAAAAACTGAGAGAGAGAAAAAGCATCAGACAGACATAAAAACAGTGCAGTCATTTCTGCGTTGGTATATTTCTCCAGTTTCTTGCACTCAAGGACTGAACGAACTGTAAATAATAAAAAGGTGAAAGATGCTGGACTCTTTGCCATTGACGGGGGAAAAAAAACATAGCAGTAATGGATGAGATCAGGCGTTTGTCCTGAAGGGTTGAGGTAAAAAGCTGTCCTTTGTACAGAGGTGACAGCATAAGATTGAACGTGAGAACTTTTTGAGGATAAATGAGAAAAGCAGAAGGACTTTGCAGGCCTCCATCTTTGCTACAAGACCTCGTTCACCTATTATTCCCTCCATTTGATTACCGCCTCTCGACGTGCTTCTCACTCATCTCAGCTCAGTAACTCGAGCGAGGTAGTAAGAAGCAGAGAAAAAACTGCAGTCAATATTTCCTGTGAAATAACTTCAGAGAGACTTCGTTCACTTGCTTGTCTACTTTTTTTTTTTTGATTTGATGAAAAGTCTAAAGGAGACAGAGGCTATTAATAATGCGATTCTATTTTTTACTTATTGAGCATCCACAAGCCATTTGGTGAGTTCATTTATGGCTCAAGAGTGACAACAGGGAGACAGAGACAAGGACACAGGTTCTTCATTTACGACACACGTAAGTGAAGAACCTGGAACAGTACACTCGCTTTAATGAAATGTTTATAATCCATATGCACATTTTCTGTGTTTCTGTTTTACAGCTCTCAAGGTCTCCTACACAATGCCACCCCCATTCGGCCTATTGTTTGTTTTCTTTCCCTTGACTTTGTGCGCCTGGTGTGTGTGTGTGTGTGTGTGCGCTCACCCTTAAAAAAAGGTGTTTGTTACCTAACCATGCCTCTTTTAAACCCGAAGCAAATGCTTCCAAACACTAATGTATTTTTGACAGGAGGAAACTCAGCGAAAAAAAAAAAAAAAAAAAAGAGGAAACAAGAAGACAAAGTGGGAAACACATCACCTTCACACCTTGTCAGGGAGAATCCACCCTCCCTGCTAAAGTGTCTTTGAGCTAAACACTACATTCCCACCACCACCTTGCTCTGGGTTTTGCTTTATTGTAGATGATCCATAGTGGCACCTACCCTGCAGAGGGACAAAGGAAGGAACCAATAAACTGTAGAAGTATTATAATTCTAAAAAATGACAAAAGATATGCTTGCTCATGCAGTAACTTTCCTGACTTGCCACCTTTCCTTAGTGAAAACTTGCCTTGGGACTATTTTAAGGATGGGAACCATTAGATCATTAGTACATCAATGAAAACTGTAAGGGCAACAATGTTTGTTTGTTTAGTACATTTTGGATATGGATCCAAAAGCCTCCACAGTCTCATGCAGGAGGTGAGAGGAGTTGTTAGGAGCTTTGCTAACATCCTCCTCTCCCCCACTTCCTCTATGGAGTCTAGGGGACAGTCCAGGACAGAGCTAGACCTCTTGACCAGTTTGTTGAGTCTTTTTCTGTCTCTCTCCGTGCTTCCATCCTTCCGTGCTCCGTGTTTTTTTTTACAGTTTGTGCATTTGTAGGTGATTAGCTTTGGGGAACATTTTGGTTTTAATCTTATTAGCTGTGAGCCTGACGTGTCAACAATCTACAACACAAACTACAAGAAGACAAGCTTGTTTTGATGGAGCTAAGCAACAGCAGCAGCTGCAGCAGAATTGTTACTCTGAGATGGGAAGCCCAAATGCAAAGTGCACACTGTGTGTGTTTAAACTGGTGTGACGGTTCCCTGGGTAATCTGAGTGTGTGTTTCCATGCCCAGCTGATTGTAGGTGGAAACACCTGTGAGTTAGGGAGAGCATAAAGCTCCACCCATTAACTTGTCTTTCTCTCTGTCTCTCTTTCTCTGGCAGGCTCCACTCACCTCTCCAGGCTGCCTCATGATTTTTTGGTTTCTTTCTTTTCATGGCACACAACACCTCGTGCATACATGCACCTTCACCACTGATTGACTGATTAACACACCCCATTGTTTCTTTGGCTTGTTTTTGGTCAAAGTTGTTTGTGTTTTTGAGTTCCTTACAATAAATTACTTTAATTTTGGCCTTCAACCCGCGTCTCCCTTTGTGTTTGTCATGGCTTTAGAGCCGGGTCATGACACTGGATTGACCATTATGTGTTTTCTTACTTTATTACCATTGCACACAGCAGCGTGAAATATTTCCCAGTTGTAATCATTTCCAAGAATATTAAATCATTTCTAGAATCAACTCTCATAATCTAAGAGTCGTGGAGCACTATTCATTGCTTTATCTTGCCTTTAATCCATGTATGGTCTAATCCCAATTAACAGTCTTACAACACTTGGTTCGATAAAATCAGTGGTAGTAATTTTCATGTGATACAGTGATTAAATAGACCCTCTCTATATGTAGGGCTGATCACACTACATTCTACCGTTCCACCTCTGTCAACTATTGAAGTTGTGAACCCCAAAAGACGAATGCATGTGTAAGTGAGTGGGATGATAGACTTGCTGCCTTGGGGCAAAGTGTCTTCAAGTTCCTCTTGTTTGCAAAACCTTTTTGTGAGAGAAATATCTTTCAACCAGACAAGTATATTACACTTCAACTGCAAGACAAAAACACTGACATGTGTGCCCGCACACATACACACACATACACACACACATACAAACACGGCTGACTTCATAGACTTATTTCTGCCTGCTGGGATTCAATTAAAGAAACTTAAATGATACTGGGATTACTGCTTCATAGCCTCATGGACTGAGCTTTAAACATCTCCTCTTCTTCCCTATTATACTTCATTACAGTAATAACACATTGCCTTAAGAGGGGGGGTGGGGTGGCAAACAGGAACGATGGAAACAGGGAGCAAACATGCTTAAGATATCGGCGGGGAAGATGATTAACTAGCTCATAAACAAAACCGTTTGAAGTAAGCACTTGATTGTTGGTTGCATCATGAGTGACTCAAGCTTCCCGAAGGCAAATGAGGCTGCCATCATAGCAAAGATACATGAAAAAAGGTAAAATATCAAACATACATCACAGTTTTCTCTTGTCTCGTCGCGCCTTGGGACATAAAAATCCCTTTTGTTCTCTAAAGTATTAGCATTGCTTCATAGCTGGATACACTACCAAAGACTTACCCAACCAACAAGAATTCAATGAAAATATTATAATTTTTGTACATCATTATCTAAAGCAGTGAACTGAGATTCCTGTTTTTGTAGAACCCTGGAGAAGGTGAGTGTCTCTTTATTTAATGTCAGACTATCTCTCTATTAGTGAAGGACAAGAGCAGAGAGATGAAATGAAGGCATAAAAGGAAGACAGCTTTATAACAACACTGCTACTTATCTCTCCCATCCCCCCCCTCCTGTCTTTCAACTTTCGATTCCCCTGGTTCTTTTGTAATGAAGTTATCCCACAGCAGAGTTCTCCTCAGCCCAAGCTGTCTTAAGACTGAGGAGGGATGGAGGGAGCAACAGAATCACAGAGAGGAATACGTATCAAAGACAACAACGAGTAAAGAAGCCTGGGAAGAAGTGAAGGGGGTGGGGAATAAGGGACCAGGCAGTGATGGAAGTAGAGATGTGACAAAGTGCAAGAATTTAAAACATGCACTCCAGCTGCTTAACTTTAATCACTGTGACACGTTCAACTTTTCAAGTGAACGAATGCTTATCAATAGCACATAGCAAAGACACCTGCATAAAAATACACTTTTTTGCACAATTATTGAATTAATGTCACCATTTCACATTATTATGTAAATTAATGCCACAGGATGCTAAGAAATGTCATTTCCTCTAGGGTAAACTATTGAAAAAAATCATGTGTTATCATTTTTTGATAACACAAAAATCATGTGTTATCAATGCAAGCTCATTTTTCTTGAGCTTGCATTTCACAGATAAAGCAGTGTTAAGTAAGGATGCTGTGGGCACTATTCTATAAGCGAGCCAGCATCCTCTTTATTCTCTTTGCCTCTATCACTACGTCCATAATGGCTGCTGAATGGGTACTGCTTACCTGGCTCCAGTTCTGTCATGACATGGGCTCCACGCCCCGGATCTGAAAACCTCATCTTCCCAGTAGTCCAAAACACCTTAAACACTGAGCTAACATTAACTAACAGCAGCTACAGTTCATATCAGTTTACTTTACTGTCCATCAGGGAACTCTGTAAATCAGAGAGTTGAAACAGAGCAGCTGGAGGATATCAGATGGAAAACCAGAAAACATTTTCTCCATAAAATATGATCCAGTTTCACCAAAATCAGTGAAATAGTTGGTTGTGTTTGACTTAGTGCTGTAAAGTGTTATGTATTTCTCCCAGGTGATTGTACTGAGCACTAAATTGTACTTTTACACATGATTGCACCTATTGTGCAACTTTTCAGACTTTATGTAGTTCACTTTAATGGTCATCAAATAGATGAAGGTGAGGACGTACCATTCTACAGCAATGTGCCACCTGGCATCGTGGAAATAACATCCCTATTGTCTACCAAAACATTGTTTAGGTCAACAGACTCAGGAAATTATAATTAAGATAACCTTTCCCTCCAACACATGGAGCTAGAGTGGTGAGGTTTGTCCCTCTTGGAAGCTGGGACCTTGTGGTAGCAGGGTGGAGGAGGAGGAGGAGGAGGAGGAGGAGGAGGAGGAGGAGACCCTTGCTCCTAGCCAACTGGCGTGGTGATTGACTGGTTGGGGTGCTGGCTAACAGGCAGGGAGCCCAAACTCACATATGGAGCCGACTTCTTAGAAGGTGTTAGTTGGGTGACAGGCACCCAGGGTTACTTGGAATTCACATCCTGTCATGGAATGATCCTACGCGGGGACTTCCTCTACTCATATATTGCTTGAGCGGCTTCACGCAGCTGCCTAAACAGACCCACAGACTGACTCATCCAAGTAAGTGACTGTCCCTATGCAGTGTTGTGGCACCACTACGCATTACCCCGCTCCGGGAGACTGCTGCACAGTAGGGAATGTAAAGAATGTAATCAGTAGCGAACCTGACCTCGTCGAATAGGGCAGTCAAAGTACACTCAGGGGGTATCTGTCCCCCCAAATCTACAGAAGCTTGATATATCTTTGGTTACTTTGGTTGTATGTGAGAAAACTTCTTTCCCACTCTTCTCATCTACTGCTCACCTCTGCTTTTTTTCCCACCTCCTACACCTCATGGGCAAAGTCATTAAATGATGCACCAGAGAAGTTGCAGAGAGAGAGGGGGAGCTTAGTCAGTCACAAGGACTACATGCTGCCTGATTTATAGAGACTCTTTTTCCTCATTGCTGCTTACATTTATTCGAACGTTGGCTTTATTTGAAATAATGTCCGAGCTCTATTTATTGAGGGTAATGCTGTCACCATGTACCTTCATCTTCCTTGTTTTTGTGTCATTCCCTCTCCTGTTTGCTCTCACTAAAGAGCTCCAATTAAAATATTACCATCCTTGTGGCATTCATCTTGAAGCTCAGTATAATACAAACACACAATGACACACACACACACACACACACACACACACACACACACACACACACACACACACACAAAACAGTGCATAATGTAAGCACGGACATGTACACAGAAAGAGTCATGTTGTTGGCTGCTTTTCATAAAGATGGAGAAAAGCACACACACACATCCATACAAACAGACGTGGTGTGAGCAGTCAGAAGTGATTAAAGTCTCCTTAATTGCACTCTAAAATGGTTCTTTGCTTTGCTTTGCTTTGCCACAAAGCCTTTTTACTGTTATTGCTGAAGAAGCAAGTTCTGCCCCAAGGTGTTTGATTCCCTCTCTCTCTTTTTTATGCTCGCCTTTAAAACGTAATGAAACAAAATATTTGTACAAAACTGTAGTTTTTAGGGCAGCTCGGTGAAACAATGCAATTACTGCTAATACAATTTGGTGTCCAACACTAACATCACATTCGCTTAACTGCCAAACTTGACAAACCAAGGACAAGTTTGAAGTGAAGTCGAAAGTCAGAAAGTTGAAGTTGAAACAAAAAGTGCCATGTCGCAGCAAACATGTAATTTATTGTGTTCTCCTATTGTCACAAAATATGAATTGCCATTGTTCTGTTGAAAGTATTATAAGCTGTGTTCGCTGAACATTAAGATGTCATGTCACTACATATGGTATCTGCATATAGACAGATACATATAAGCACACAAATGCAGATGATTACCTTTGTCCAGGCAACAAAAAAACACGCAGAAACAGAAAAGCATGAGTGCAGAGGGAAAATGTTTGACAGACAGAATCATTGTGGTTCTATTCACTTTCTCTAAGGCAGTTATTTAAAAAGCCCAAAGCTGTGAAAGGCTCAAGGTTGCTACAGTGACGCTACAATGGATGGTGATTGATCAAAATGACTGCTCTAAATTGTATAATGAGTGTGAGGTGATGGGATCATGATCATGGTAAAGAGAGCAGACAGCGCTTGATTTTCTACTCTGGGAGCTTATCACTTCAAGTCATATCAACCACTGTAGCAGCAAAATCCCTCCACTCATATCAGAACTGTTTACAGTGATGGAGACACGGAAGAAAGAGAGACAGACAGGCAGAGACTGATGCATGTGTGTACATGGACATACAGTATGTAATGGCTGATTACCACAGTTGTTGATATACTTCCTGATTGTGATTGAATGACATTGTGATTATCCAGTACTGTCTGTGTGTGCAAAACAAAATCATGTTTCTTTGTGGTGTTTGTTGTAGTCTGCATTTTGGAATTAAAAAGACCAAAATCTAATGTTAGGGACAGTTTATGCAAAAGATTTCAGACACTGCATATAGTCGTGGTAAAAAGAGGTTAGGCAAATGTTGGCGACTGGTTGTATCCAAGCAGCAACCTCTGTGGCAGGGAAACGAAGCCAATGTGGACGTGCCAAAAACTGTAATTCCCTAAGCAGCCACTTGAGGCTGGCTACACAACATTTCAACCTCCATAAGCGCCTGTATTAAAATGTCTAACTTCACAGTATAAATAAACATGTTTACAGCCTGGTACAAAAAACAGTTTTGGTCTCTATAGCTAATTTCCTTGTTCATGACAACTGTACTGAGGGTGAGTTTTTATACAACTCACCTGTTGAAATTATATTAAGGTCTAAAGTTACGCATAATTAACAGCATGGCCGCTTTGATTGACAGGTGGGTGCCGTTACAGATGGATTATTAGATTAGCCGCGAGGCGGAAGGGGCAGTACATCCAACATGGCGTTGGCAAGCGCCACATATTTTTAGCTTCAAAATAGCGCTGTCCATTCTTTATACTGTCATTGGTTATATCATTAAGCCATGAACAATGTTGCCTTGTAATCTTCATAACTTCTGTCTGTAGTTGGTTGGATAGTTACAAAACATACATGAATATTTGGGTACAATATAGACCTGTGGCACTGAGAATTTATCCAGATCTTCACCTTCATAAGGTCAGACAAATCCACACATTCTTTCAAGACCAATTTGTTTTGTAGCTGATCTTTGAGACTAGCTTTGAAGCTACTTTGCTTTGCTACCTCATTTCTAGTGGTTTTAGTTTGACGGGAGCTGCTCTGTTGTTTTGATTCAAACAGCTCTATTAGACACGGCCATGATAGTCAGAGAAATTAATTGTAAAACTGATGTGCTGTTAATATGCAACAATTACCGTGTTGCACAAAGTCTTAAATGATAGCCTTTGTCTTCTACATCCCATTACTCTGGTAAGTGTGAGTCTGAATTAACACTATCTGATAGACAGTTGAGATGGAGCCAGAGTAAGTACATGGAGGAAGAGTGAGTGAATAAGAGATTAGAACAGATTCAGAGTGAATGCTAGTGAAATAAAAATAGACAGAATAATAGAAAGCAGCCAAAGATAGAAATTGAGAGTGAATAGGTAGACAGCCAAAGATTGTCAGACTAAAACAGAAGGTTATAATGTAAATATAGGTGGCATGGGAAGATATAGGGAGAGTAAGAGACAAATGAGACCAAGAACTGTAACGACAGAATGTTACAAGCATATGTGAGAAACAGAGAGAGAGAGAACGAGGAAGGAAACAGAGAGGCAACCAACGCATGAGGCACCTTCCCTCCCCTGTTGGGTGAAGAGACCAGTGTAAATGAGATCGACTCATTTCCAGCACATAGACACATCCACCCACCCCCATCTGTCTTTGACAAACACACCCTCATACACACACGAGCACGTGCGGAGACACAAACACACAAGCACCAGCAACCAGAGATGAAAGGAATCAATAGATTATAAGCAGACATCTGAAGAGTCCAGTCTTCTCCCGGGAGGATCAACCATAATTGGTCCAGACAAACAGCCAAAGGACAACAACAATAACAAAGCCTCAACACGCGCCGAATGCAGCAATTAATAAATCAGAACAGGAATAGCAAATGAAACCTATGAACAAATATCGACAGGGCTTTGAACACATCTCCATTATTTGTGGCCTATTGTTGTCGTCTGCCAGTTTCAGAGACCGTGTTTGCATCAACATTTGCATACCTAAATGAGTGATCATTTGCTTTTTCTGGTTTGCAGCTCGTTAGAAGGTTTTTAAACAATTACATGGTTTAGCTTTCATATCGGGCTTAACGGTGGTGATTAAAAATTGGACTTAACTCTTTCCTGAGCCCTTATTAATCAAACACTGTATGGCAATGCTTATGTCCACAGTGTGTGTGTTTGTGTGTCACCTGTGGTAGATGAAGAGATGGAAGCCCCGCTGCGCAAGTATCTGGTCCATCTAATTGATTTAGTCCATCAGTAGTCTTACTAGAGGTGTGACTGAGGACCACGTCTATCAGCACAGTCAGGTATGAAAGCTCCGATCAATCTTTAGATCTTCATGAATGCCAAAACTACTGAATTAGGGAAAACCGGAGGGTGCTGTAGTGTGCGTGTGTCAATATGTGTTTGTGTGTACACAAATAAAACAATGAGACAACACTGGTTGTCATGGCCACGGCCGTGCCTCAGTGTTTTTTTTTTCCTTCCCCTGTCTGCATTTGGGTTCAGCCTTACTAAACCGTGACAGAAGATCCAGCCAAACATGAACCCAGCAGACGAAGGTTCTTCTAATGAACTATATGACTTAATTAATGACCTCATTTGCCTCGATATGTGGAGAATGCCATTATTGATAATCAATAGAGGCAGTCCGGTTGTCTTTCACATGGGAAGCCTCAGTCCCAGGTTTCCAGTTTTCAGACCTGGCCTGCTTGCTCCCGTCATGCTAGCTACCAGCATGATAGCCTCCAATCCACACCCTGGCCTGTTAGTGCTCAGAATGTCAGCCATAATCCTGTACTCTGTTCAATTGGGCTTGGGGTTGTGGCCTGTAGGGTCTGCCTGTCCTGAGCCAACTAGCCCACTACCCATCTGTCCAGACCCTGTATTCTGAGTCTCACTGAAGAGCCTCCTTTGTGGGCTCCCAATGAGTCTGAAGCTCCCTGTTGTCCAGTTCCTTGATGTCCTTTCTGCCAGACCTTGCTCCGGAGCCAGACAGCGGCAAGAGTGCTGGCTGCCAGCCACTAGCCCAGCCAGCTAGCCTTTAGTCTGTTCCTGGTTCGCAGCCGGTTAGACTTCAGTCTGCTCCTGTTCCCAAGCCAACTACCCGCCTGTCTCTTCCTGTTCCCTAGCCGGCTAGCCTCTTGCCTCTCTCTATGAATCGTAGGTTTCCGAGATGTTGATCCCTTCTGCTACCCACACCATGATCAACGCTCAACCAGATCCTGTGTTGGCCATCCCCGCCAATGTCTGGTCAGTTCCTCCGTTGGAGGTCTCAGCCAACATCCAGTCTGTTCACCCACTGAGGTCCTGAGCATTCACCCACTGAGCATTCTATTCATCAGCTCTCAGGCCTCTTGCCTCATTGAGTTAGTTAGTTAGTTAGTTAGTTAGTCTGCCTTCATACCCATCCAGTTTCTGAGATTTACACCTGTTTTCTTTATTTCAGGATAATCTGCTTGCCTTGCTGTCTCACCATCCTCCAAGTCCATCAGCCAGCTCTTACGCCTGGCATTCCCTCTTCCAAGCCTCCACCCATGTTTCTTCTGCTTGCAGCCAGCCATATCTCTCTATTCCTGCCGGTATACTTGATAATAAAACCTTTCCTGTCTGCCCTGTGTCTCCATTTAGGTTCAGCCTTATTAAACCCTGACGGTGGCAGTGTTAATTATTGTTATTATTATAATTACTCTTTGTATTTTACATTTTCAAACCAGTGAGGTTTCATTTTTGTAAAACCTTTTAGAAAAGGTCATTATGTGTGAGATGAGACAAATGCGCAAGGCCAGGGAAACCCCACAATGCAGAAGCAATTCATCAAGAAAAAACAAGTTCTGTTCTTATAATACAGTACATCCAACATCAGGAAACAAAAATGAGTCTCCAAAGTAAAATAAGTAACTCTAGTTTTAATATTGTAATATTTAACTAAACATTATCTTAATGTTTAAAGAAAAAAAAGAAAAAAGAAAAGTGAACTTTAAACTACAGAAGCAATAAAAGAACAAAACAGGAAGACCCAGAATAAAGTTTAGACTAGAGATACTAAGAATATTGCATGTCCACAAAGTCAGTGCCTCATTCATTTTCAATGGAGCTGCTCAAGGCTGTGCTTTGATATGACATTACAGATTAGACTCTCCTGTTTTTTGGCCTCCTTTCTGCCTTTGTGAGAGAGCTGTTCACGTTCACGGATGATTTACTGGAATGTCTTAAGTTGAGGGAATGACTCACAATGAACCCCTCAGTTGTTTGGATACTCACAATGACATGACGGATTCACCCAAAGAGACGCTCACCCATACTTAATCAACTTGCTCAGTCTTGGAATCACCTTTCTTAGATAATCTGAGTTCCCTGTGAGGTGTTTTTCTTGGGTTTTTTCAATTAGAGCAGTGAGACTTGAAGCTGGTTAGATAACCTGTTCTGATTTAGCAAAACAAATATACCAATCAAAGAAAACCCACATGAATACTGTACACTGACATATATGAAAAAGCTATACATACAACCTAGGGTATAGTAGGTTACATAACTGACTGTGATACTTTCAGATATGTCATTTTCAGGGGTGTGGGTGCATCACCTTATCATGTTTTTAATGATTTGTGTATCACATTAATTGTCAAAAGATACTAAATTAAATCCTACTCATGAATTCGGTGGTGATGACTGGCTCCAAAGACTGTTGACAGTTTGGATCAGCAAAATGTGACAGGTCACCATAAACTATTGGTATGATACCTTGTAGTGCTGTCTGAGACCCTCCATCCCGAGGATATGGGACCATATATTCCAATAATGTTTATATGGTTTTATTTGACAGAGGAGGCTCTGCTCCCCAATGTGTCCAAGCAGCAGAGCAGGTTTCAGCACAACAGAATCATAGTTTATTGAGATATGGGATACACAAAATGTGCAAGAAAAGAGATGAGGCAGTGGTGGCCTAGAAGGTTAGAGAAGCAAGCATGTGATGAGAAGGCTGCCACCTCTGAGGCGCCCTTGAGCCCTTAACCTCAACTGTTCCAGTGGAGCAGCTCAGTGTCCAGCAGGTCAGACTGGTTGAACTGGGCAGCATCCAGGTGTGAATGTGAAACTGTGTGAATGGGATCAGGGCATTTTTGGAAAAGGGAGCAGTGAAACTCCCCTCTGGATAAATAAAGCTGAAAAAAAAAGAAAAAGAAAAGATGCCATTAACAAGTATGTTAGTACAAAATAGGACTGGAGAGTGGTTCAGTGGTGGGGAGAGAAATGATGTTTCAGGTTCCAAGGTATAACTCGTATAACTTTTGAAGATCATGTGATATAATTGAAATAAATACACAGCAAAAGTTTGACTTCATGACTGACTGATATTGTAGTCTGCTAATGGTGGAAATAAACACAGTTTGCCTCCCACAACTGCAATGTGTAAATTATTTATTAAATGTGTGACGCAGAGTTCTTTTACAGTTGGTTATAATTTCCTCTAGAGTGTTTACTGTCGTCTGTACGCTCATGTATCACCATGCACCCTGGTGAATTAATTATATGAAAGGAAGACCAAAGGGCAAACTGGTACCTAGTCAGATCTGATTATTCTGTTATTTATGTAACAAAAGTGCTACAGCATCATAAGATATAAATAGTTCCATGTATGTAGGATCTACAAATGATATATTCTCCTTTCTAACCTACAACAACAGCTTTATTTTTCATATATGTTGCCAAGGCTCTTATTGAACTGACACCCCTTCAGTTCACTTCTCATTTACTTTGAGAGCAAGGTCTTATATGTATTGTATACGTGCCTATTTTATTTATTAGTCATGAAAGCATAAATCCATGACTGAACAAACATCCTATCTGGGTTGGGTAGGGTATTTATTTGCCTGTGTGGGAGCACTGTAGGCAGAGAATTAGGCCCTGTCTAAGCAGTCCATTGTGAGACATAAGTTTTTAAGCTGTGCGACTGTAATTCATCTGTTGCCTGGAAGTTTTGATCTCAGTAGGGCAAGATTAGAGAATCCATTGAGACACCAAATTACTGTTTGGTGTGCCACTATTGGCTGAGCTCTTCCCTAAGGTACACTAAAGCCAGTCCATTTTTTATACTCGACAAACTTTTGGTCACATTCATTGTACCATTCTTTGTGGCTGTTGCTGTCTTATAACTTATAACTAACGATAATTCTAATCTTTGAATCATTTTCCAGCAGTAACTTTGGAACACACGTGTGATTGGCAAAAAGTCTTTCTTGGTCTCATCATGAATCTGTACAATCTTATGCAATCCAATACCGCAGCCCTGCCTTTTAACATTTAGACGTATGTGTCAGGAGGAAGAGGTCCAGTCTGGAGTTGTGCTTCAATGTCTCCAGGATGAGACCAAAGGAAAGACTGTCACTTATTACTTGTGCTATAATATGGAAAACTATGGTGGCCCAATGTGCAAGAAAATGAGATGAAGTGCACTCTGGGGTGCCCTTCCAGTAGAGAAAACGTGATACAGGCCCTTAGCCTGTCCTACTTTCTTGAGCCGAATATCACACTACTTGATAACTTAACTTTAATAAGAGGGAAATGAATGTAAATACATTTAAAAGTTAGAGCCTTCTGCTGGAGGTGTCCTTTGTGATATCATTGGCTGGATTCCCCCCCAAAAAAGAGTATGTGTTCATTTCTCTGGAGTCTTTTTTGAGCCCCACTGAACGGCCACCTGCTCCAGCTTAATCTCACACTGAACCCTCAATGATACACACAATGAGAATGAGAACACACACTCTAACTGTTGCTATTACAGACATCACACATACAGTAGATCGAACAGATACATTCTAAATATCATCAAACTATTTGATAAACCATTTCATTTAAGATTTTAGTTTTGTTTTTGGGTGTCCTACTTCCTGTTTTGGAGAACATGAAAACAGTTTATTGGCTGAATGTTTTAGTTTCTCCTGTGTGCATATTTACTGTGACCTTTGTTTTGATTCACTCTAGACCTGATCTGAAGGTCAGGGAGGCTAATCACAGAGACAATTTCAGTGATCGCGAGATATTACTTTGCGCCTGTGTGAATATCGGCTTTATAAACCATGTCATTACAACTTTGATATTTGCTATGATTTGTCTGGTCAGGATAATAGTAAATGCCCCCTATGTAATGGAAAAGAGAGGTTAGCTATAAAACCACTGATCCTTTTAACCTTTCCCATCTCCGGCAAATGACATTGATCAAAGGAAAAGACCGTGTGCTTATGCATTTGAAACAGAAACAGGTTGAGAAAAATTTATTTAGACAGAGCTATTTACGCATTACCCCTCAGTGCTATGACTCTGCAAACCATTTCAGGCTATAACTGCTCTTAATACCTCCTTTTTCCTGTCCAATCCTCCACCTTCCCTGGTTTGCTCACTCAGTCGCTGGTTTCCACATCCCCCCATGACCCTGCCTCCTATTAACTCTTTTCTCAGTATTCCTCTGAAATTCTAAGCAGACTACTTCAATGAGAAATACTTTGACACATTTACCATTAAGTTCATTATTAGCCCTAGCTCTTAAGATGCTTTCTCAGCTTGCATGATGGATTGGAAATGACTGATTATTGTTTCTTTCTCTCTCTCCGAAACAATAATGTGAAAGCACACGCGCGCATGCATGTACATACTTGCAAATAAAGGAAAAACATATGTAACATCTAGTGCTGTGATAGTATGTAGTATGTGGTATTATGCATATTGATCAGTTTGAACACCTCCACTAAACGTCATCTTCAACCCAAAACTGTGTATTTAACCATTATCAGAGAACATTCACTCTTATATTGTCTTATATTGTTTGAGTTTAACAATCTTGCACATACCGTACAGTAATGTGTACTGTTCAATGGGGTGCTGCTAGTGGTGCAGACAATGTTAGCGTATGTGTGTATTACCCCCAAATTCCACCAGGTACGGATGCAACATGTTCTGTGTGTGTCATGGTCGCTGGAGCTGTACGTGGCCATTCTAGTCAATGTTCCAAACCCCACAGGCCCCACCATGGTCAGTTTCAGAAGCAGCTCCCCGATTGGCTCTTAGCTGTTCTGTTTTTGACAGACACCGCAAGCAGCCAACGTTATTCTGCACAGAGCGGCTGTCAGGCGCAGAAACGGTATAATCTTGTCGAATTTCAAAATAAAACACCCTGTGCAAACTCGCAAAAAAGAGAAACAATTTAACTATGTAGCATATTTACATATTTTGAAGCATATTTAGAAGCACCAAGGCAAGCGACCAAATCTGAGCAAGTAAACAAAATGAAAGATGGACCAAAACAGACGCGACATGGCAGAGACGTGCCCAGTGGGGTTTTGGCATTAGTGAGTTTAAATTTGAGTTTTGGTTATTTTGAATTAAACTGAACATGCATCCATTCTCTCACCTCCAGCTCCCCGTCTCTACAGAGATGAATTTGTTTTTTTCTTCCCATTACTATTATGTATTTTTTTAAGGGTCTTTTCTGTTTCAGGATTAACTGCAAATGTGTTTACAGTTAGATTAGCTATCCTGTCACATTTGCTCTCTGTGATTTAGTGGCTTAGTCTGTGTGTGTGTGTGTGTGTGTATGTGTTTGTAATGGGCTGTTGTGTGTTTGTTCTTAGGAGTGGGTTAAGGTGATTTAGTGGCAGTCGAGTAGAATGCAGACCAGCCAGGGCAAGCGGGAGCTCAGACAATTCCATGGTGGTGACACAAAATGATAACCATTTAGTTATTGTCATGTCCCCTCGCTATTGCACAGCTTTTCAAAGAGAAGCTCAACAAATTAAACAGCGCTTTGGTTTGGGTCTGCACACACGAGGGGGAATGAGCAAGGGGAAGGAGTAAAGCTCCCTCTTTTCCTGGAGGAGGAGTAGGGGGCAAAGCCGAGAGGCTGGTGCGATTGAGAGATAACAGCAGTGACCCTGAGTTAATTGGCAATTAGATAGCTGCCA
This sequence comes from Argyrosomus regius, assembly GCA_946959425.1. Lineage (NCBI taxonomy): Eukaryota > Metazoa > Chordata > Actinopteri > Sciaenidae > Argyrosomus > Argyrosomus regius. The sequence goes on along the minus strand of OX336896.1, from coordinate 22,766,504 downwards.
GCATTATTGTAAAGGCTATAATTAGGATTCTCTCCCTTAAATGTGTGTGTTTGCGCTTGTGCCAGGTATGTGTCCATGACATGTTCATATAGGAGGTCAGTTTTCACTTTCTTACAGGATCTTGTTTGTTTCCTGTCATCTCTGTACCCAACTGGTTCTCTATTTTATTTTATTTTTTACACTTTGCACCATCGTTTTCTGTCATGGCAACAGTAGATAACTGTGGGTGAACTGCATTCACACTTGATTGCCGAAACCGACATAGCAGTTATGCCTGATAATAGCCATTAACTGGATGGCATATGCGTCCTGAAAAGAACGCGTGAGTATCCACTTTCTGCATGTAGTGAATGTGTGCATACATACATATGTGTTTGTGTGTGTGTAGCTGACATTCTTCCTGATTGCAGCAGGTCATTTTTTTTTCACCTTGCAGCGCTGAGAGAGAGATGAAGAAAGAGAAGGAGATAAGGGAGGGAAGGGTAGAGAGAGTGAGGTGCCTCCACTTTGAAATCCATCTTTCCAAGGATGGATTCCCCACTGAGACCCTCAGGCTTTGTCCTCCTTTCAGCCCCTTTTTTGTGTGCATGTGTGTGTTTGTGTGTGTGTGTATGTCAGGTGAGGAGTCTGTAGTTTTAGTCCTGCTATCAGCCCCTGGTGTCAGTCTAGTCTCCTATCAACCCCAACACTCCCTCTATTCGACAGAAACTGTCAGAGGGCCCTTCAGGACAGTCCATGAACCTCACAGCAATGTGTTTTGGAGTACAGAGCTAGAAGGCACAGCTTAGCCTGAGCCAAAAATGGAGGTGCCACCAGTAAAAGCACAGCTGCCACGTCCAAATGTGACACCTGAATACACTATTCCAAAGATCACCTTACACCAAAGATTTAAGAGACAGGCAGACACACACACACACACACATAATCTCCGAGGTAAAGTAAAGTAACTTCATCGGGTGCACCACATGTTTTAGCAGTTTGGTAAGACGATAACATTGGTGTTTATTTGAACCTTCTTGTTTGGTGTGCTGATCTGCTTTCACATTCTTGACACTTTATGGCAGCTGCTACTGTAATTGCTTGGATGATATCTCAATAATATACTGATCAGGTAGTCACTCTCCTCAGCCCCACTAGACTGGCTACGTTTTCATATTCAGCGCCTTAACAGAGGCTTACTGCAGATGTGTAACATTATCACAGGCTTAATGTTCAACTGTCAAGCTATTCCTCAGCTTATCTTATTTCAAACTGTGGTATTTCAGAGAGGTTTCATAATTCTAAGGTCTGGTTAGTGTAACAGCAGCTATCTCGAGTTAAATCCAGGTCTAAATACACAATATGAAGTCTTTCTGTGATAAACAAGCCACATGTCGAAAATTCAGAGGCAAACAATGACTGCCTACACTGATCACACGTACTCCTCTAATTGGTTTTGCTATCAAATATTAGATCTTCACTGATATTTCAGCTTCATCTTTGTCTGATTTGCCCCAGGCCAGACATTAGAGCTTTTTGGAGTCCAAAGACCAACTTACAAAATAAAAGAATCACTGGCATCATACATTCTATTTCCACAGTCTTTTGTAGTTCAGTTGCATTTCTTTGATTTTTGTAGATTGAATGTTTTGCCTCCCTTTTATGTATGAACTCTTTGAAAAGTGCCTACAAAGTATGCATGCATAAGTATCCACCCATGCATAGATATACTACACCATGATGTAAATACACACTGTTAGCACGTGGATAACATGTGCTATTATTTTTTTTTTTTATATCTACATATGTCCTCTTACACGGAAAAAGTAACAATGACATTTGCTATGACCTGTAGTTTCACAGATTACCTAGCAAAATCCAATTTCTAAATCTAAAGGACGCTCAAATAGCCTCAACTTAGATGTTTGATGCTCTGAGAACACTGATTTTCTTTACTTTTCACTTTACCTCCTCATTCATGTTCTCTTTAGTACCTTACCTTTAAATTATCCTCTTATACGGCATTACATTGAGGTCATTTGTACAGTATACAACAACATTTGAAAATGGAGAAGAAACCCAGCCAGAAAGTTGAACATCCTTTGAAGTGGTCGACAATAGGTAGTGGTAGTAAATATTCCCAATGCTTCCCTCTGCTTCTACCTTCAGGAAACTATTCAGTACCTTCACTTCCTCTTCTTTCCCACAGAGTATTTTGTCAGATAGTTTGAAGGTTCATGACATCCCAAGTACTTATTCCCAACCATGACCCTTGTCCACTCTCCCACAAACTTTTGTAACCTCGCTAATTATACTCGTCTCACTCCAGTCTCTCCAGGCAATGTTTTCAAACTGGTGTCCTCCAGCTAACCTCACCAGAGACTTGATTGTAGTCTACACAGCTCCTTGTTCAAATCCATGTCTCTTCTCAGTTGTATTGCAATGTTTTATGCTTTCTTTGCTTCCCCCGATTCTCACTTCTGCTCTTGTGTCTGATCAAGAATCTTTCAGTAGCTTACACCCTTTGCCTCTTTCTACCTGCACCTGGAAACTGTCCACATTCAATACAATGTGAAAACGAGGTGATACTTTATTGATCTTGCAGGGAACACGGAGAGGTCAGGGCACAGCAGGACACAGAGCACAGAAGTTGAAGGGGATTTTGTGTCTTTGTAAAGGACACTTGAGAAAAATGGATGCAGGGTTTAGGACAGAGCAGTCTACCTCTCTTTCACCCTCTTTGTCTCTCGCTGTATACCATTCTCTGCCATAAATCTTTAGATGTGTCCTACGAGAGCAACGTCATCAACGCTTCAGTTTACCCCACAGTCCACTTCTACACCCTGCATTCTGAACACGTGTATGTGCATTTTTAATTTGGAGCCCCCAAGGGGAAATTCGTCTTCTTTCTTCTCTTCTTCTACTTGCATAACCTCATTATACATTTGCTGTAGATAATGTTGGGCTTGCTTCTCTGAACATATACATATGTATACTGTGTATATAAATTCAAAGTCAGCTATACATGTTTTTAAACTGACTTTAATTGATAGATTATGCTTCATGAGAAAAAGATAGAAAGCTAGTACAGCTTTGTGAGCTTGTTAACATCTGTCAGCACTATGACACTGATTTCACCAAATTTCAACCTTAAAATGTGTACGGTGTGCATAAATTTTACTTTTAATTTTCTCTCTAATAATCCACCTTTGATTAATGTTTTAGGTACTTATTGTTTTACGACCATTTCTGCAAGAAAAGCGAGGTAAGAAGAAGGGACCAAAATTTGTTAATCTGCCTACCTACCTTTGCTCTCTGGTAGACATGAGGCACTAAAATGATGCTTTGCTTTACATGCTGAAATTGAATATTTTTAGCCAGCTTTAAGCATTTTGTTAGTGTTCCGGCTCTTGGTTGATTGTGGTTGTTGATCTGGGATGGTTTTGAGAGTATGACATAGACATAGACACTCTGTCTATATCCCAACAAGAAAAATCAATCAAAGAACAGTTGATAGATGTGCTACGGATACCCCCAAATGTTATGTTATGCTTGTCTATCGAACTTGGAATTCCTATGCATTGTTTTAATACTGGTACAGATTCAACTTACAATACAATATAGACTAGCATAGCTAAAGGAGAGGAAAACAATATTTTACTTGCATAATAAAATATTCTCTTATATGAATTGTTCACCAGCAGGGACCACACAGTCTAGTTGTAGCTAAAAGATGAAATAAAACACCATCTTACCCCAAAATTCTTCATTCCCAAACTTCTTATTCCCTCGGTGTAACCACAGCAATATATCCCAACTGTACCGTTGTGTGCTACTTTACTTAAGGCACAGTGAGTTTGTGTCTTTCCTGTCACTCTTCGCTAATGATATTCAGTAAAGTAGAGAAGCCATGAGAATAATCTCACGGATTTCCCCCTGCCCTCAATATATGCACAGACAACTGCTCACCCACATCCTTAACGCATGGGGAGACATTGATGGTGAAGTTCTTGTAGGTGGCAATCTTCGCCTCAGGAGAGGCAGGAAAATCTATGAGGCCAGTGTGGGACAGAAAATGCTTTGGATGAGTGTGCTCCCGATTTGAAGAAAGTTGGAGGTGGGGAGAAGAGGAAAAGAAGAAAAAACTTAAGATTCTTTGGGGAGAGAGTGGAAGGCTATTAAATATTCAGAACTCATGAGTCAGAGTTTGCAGAGGCAGGCGTGAACAGGAGGGTAAAAAATGGGGATTGTTAGCCTCACTAAACCATCATAGGCCTACTAAGCTGAACAATGTGGATATACAAGCAGAGAGACCACTGGGAAAGATGATAAAAATGTCTTTTGGCGGGTTTGTCTGGTTTGGTTTGTTTGTCTTTCTCAGCCAACCAAAGACTTTGTGTTTCACACCTGCAGCAACTTACATCATTCGAACAGCATCATCAGTCAGGCTGGAGAGAAAACAGCAAGACAAGAAGGTCTTATCTAGCTAGAGAAGAAAGAATGCAAAGCAGGGGTGAAGTAAGGCTAGAGTGTGGAGAAAATTAGGCGCAGGGGAGAGAGTGAGGTTTGCTGGAGGATTAAAAAAGAGGAGCCTGAGGGGAAAAGAGGTTAGAACGAAAGAGAGGAGACAGAGGAGAAACTGAGAGGGAGAGATGGTTGAAAGCAAAAGTGGTTAGCTATATAGTCAAGCTATGTGTGCCATGACCAGGCCACTTTACTCAGATTTTGCTTGGGAATTAGATTATGCGTCTCAGCCTCTTTTACACTATACATTTTCTTTTGCATAAGCTCAATATGTTCAAATCATGGACTTCAGGGTTGTTTAGCTTCTCAACAAACTGTAATAAAATCAAACAAATGATGAAATCAATACTGAATACACCTAAATTATCTGGGAAAGTGTTGTGGTGGTGTTAAAATATGCATTATTTATCACCACTGTGAGCTTTGCAGTTTCATCCGCATCGTCAACACAAACAGAAAGAAGCTGTATCATTTCACCATTTGATCTAATGAACTGACTCATGTCTGTACACACACAGAGAAATGCAGATGGGGCGATAAAGAAAAGAAACTAAGGCAGAAAGAAAACTTGTGAAAGTGAGCGGCAGTGGAGCCTGTCTTGTTAATACGGCCAAGTGAAAAAAACAAAACAAGGCTCTCCGGAGACATATTTAACAAGGGGAAAACAAAGGTCCAACATCTGTCTCCTCTCTGCCACCTGCAAGCCCAGGCAATCATATACAGTATATATGCAGCCAAACATTGGATAGGCACCAAGAACGGTTTGGAGAAGGTCCCAGAGTGTTGGAGTCTGCTGCCTTGTTAACATATTTGGCCTTGGTAGAGAAACAGAGCAGCTCAGCCCTCTGTGTGGTCAACATGAGAGAGAGAGAGGGAGAGACTAAGTAATTCAGTCTTTTACAGGAAATTTAAGGCAAAGCGTCAGATCATTCAGTCAAATGGATTTATTATTATGTTATTTTTAATTAGGCAAAGCTCTACTCTGCTGTTTGTGTACATTGGAGAACTGACACTGTTATCCACTTGTATGATCAGAACAGCAAGACAAATACTTGGCCTTTCTGCATCCCTTCTGTCAAAACAGGCAAAGCACAAATATAAATATGACAGAAAATATGGACTGTGCAACAACTTAAAACACATGATAATGCCATAAACAGAGCATCAGAATGGACTTTACACAGATACAAACTAAAGAGGTTCCAAAGAAGTTGAAGGATTTTAAAAGATTTGCTGTTCTGGTGTAAAATGGCCCTTAGAAACGTCCTCTTCTGTTTATGAAATCAACAATGCCAGGACAAAAATGAAATATATAGATAAATAACAGAAGGGAAATTCGTTAGGTTGGTAATTTCCCATTTGTCTCTATTAGTCTCCATTAGTCTCCATTAGTCTGCCTTTCTAATGTGAACCTTTATGAAGGACTATCGTCCACCTGCTTTACTCGCTAGCTGCTAAAGTGGGCACTTAGTGGATGTAGTAAGTTCGTGGTCACGTCTGGTGCCTTTAAAAATGAGCTTGCTGAATTTGCCCTAGTTAAAAAGTGTTTAAATAATTTGCAAACAGCGTAAAAATGAATCATCATTTTTTTCCCAGGCCTCCGACTACAAAAGCAATTTTTTCTGTTCGCTCCATGATATGAAGTTACCGTGGCCCCTCTGCATGTTTTTCTGAGTCCCTGGCTAACTCTTAGGTGAGTGACTGTCTGATTGGCCAGTCAAAGTATCGAGGACAGTGGGCCAGAGGCAGAGCAGGGAGGCACAGATAACAGGCTTATCACCAGGTGAGAAACAGTGAGACCAGGAGCCTTTTTTTTTTTTTTTTTTAGCAGACACTGGTCAAACTGGCAGCTTATTTACTGAAATTGGCCACAACATTACTGTACCTGGCATTTCAAAATATTTTACACCATACGATTGATTATTAACATGTTCATGTTTTAATTTACAACTTATTTAACATTATAGTTACTATGACTTCTATTCCAGTTATCCCATGTAAATCTTAAAGGGTGAGTGTGGATTCAGTGATCTAGCAGTTTGGTTGGGGATTATAACCCAGCGTCTATACATATGAAAGGCTCATTCTAAAGCACAAAAACATACAATTGTGTACAATTATTATTTTCAGCTGATTATACCAATGAAATATTATATTTTATTTGTGGGCGGCACAATGGTGCAGTCTCATCACAGGAAGAAGCTTCCTGGTGCCCGTAGGTGTGAGTATGAGTGTAAATGGTCCAGGGTGTACCCAGCATATCGCCCAATGTCGGCTAGGATTGGATCCAGCCCCCCCGAGATGGATGGGTAGTCCATTTGTACCATATTCTGTGAATAGGGCACCCTAAATCTTCCACACTGTAAATCTTGCAAAAAGGCTCTATGAATAAAAGTAGAAGCTTGTCCATGTTTTAAAATGCATTGTGAAATCCCAACTCAAATTTGGCAGCTGTTATAGGTGAGGGAGTTTCAGGTGTTTAGCTGTACACAACAGATAAGCATTTGTTTTCACAGTTTTCATGGAAATAGACTGACTACATGTCTGTTCTCTTCTCTAATCCCAATGCAAACTGATGCTTTAGGTGTCACAACAGCTACTTCTTACTCTTTTTGCTGTTTTTTCAGTAATGACTCCTGATCCTCTCACCCTCCAACAAACCATTCCCTTAATAACTCCCTTTATATATACCAGTCCTCTTTCTGCAGTTGTCCTGTGGAGTGTTTCTTCCCTGCCTGATCCTGACCACAGCTTGTCCCCGGTTTTGCCTGCCTGCCCCTTGCCTTCTTCGTTTGTCCTCACTCACTGATACCTGCTGCTGAACTCTGCTTTGAACTCTTACCTAGTAAACAACTTACTGCTTGTGAATCCACATCACTGTGTGCAGAAGAGGAAGAGCACACAAACACACAGTCCTGAAAACTGCCCATGTAAACAGAATTGTAAAACAAACAAAACAATGTGCTTAATTATATAATTAATGCTATGCAATGACAAAATGTATACAATAATACAATTAAACAGACTCTTAGCCAGGGGATTTAAATACACTCAGCATTGTTTTTTATTCAGTTAGTGTTCTATTTAAAGCACGATCATGTAAGATAAGATCGACTTTAATGATTCCACACTGGGGAAATTCACTTTTCAAAGCAGCTTATATACACATGGTAATAACAGATTACTCATAAATAAGAAATATACAGAAAAAAAAAATCATGCTGATGTTAAAGAGTCTGACAGCTGTTGGAATGAAGGACCTGTTGTAGCGCTCCTTCTTACATGGTGGGAGTAGCAGTCTGTTGCTGAAGGAGCTGTTTAAGGCCTCCACAGTCTCGTGCAGGAGGTGAGAGGAGTTGTTCATGATGGATGTTAGCAAAGCTGACATCCTCCTCTCCCCCACTTCCTCTATGGAGTCTGGAGAGCTGGACCTCTTGACCAGTTTGTTGAGTCTTTTTCTGTCTCTGTGCTTCCCCCTCCCCAACAGACGACTGCATAGAATAATGTAGATGCCACCACAGTGTCAGTCTCCTCAGTAAATGGAGACAACTTTGAGCTTTTTTGTCTGACCAGTCCAGTTTGTTGTTAAGGTGGTATCTGTATGCTTGCACCATTCCGATATCCAATCCCTGGATGTTTACTGCCGTGGTCTGAGATGTCTTTCTTTGGAAGTCGATCACCATCTCCTCGAAGAAGGTGGTTCAGATCGCACCAGTTGACGAAATCTGTGATGACCCCCCTGTACTCCTGCTCATTTCTTTCTGATACACATCCAACAATGGCTGTATCATCAGAGAACTTCTGGAGGTGACAGCTGTCAGTGTTGTGTCTTAAGTCTGATGTGTACAGGCTGAAGAGAAAAGGAGAGAGCACCGTACTGCAAATCACCACATCACACACAGAGCCATGAAGCCTCACATACTATGGTCTGTTGGTGAGGTAGTCGATAGTCGATGCAGCCAGGTGGTGGTCAACTCCAGCCCCTTCTAGCTCCCCCCTCAGCAGTGATGGCTGTATTGTGTTAAAAACACTTGAAAAGTCAAAGACCCTGATCCTCACAGTGCTTCCAAAGTTTTCCAGGTGTGAGAGGGATCTGTGTAGTAGGTAGATAACTGCATCATCCACCCCAATGCCTGGTTGGTCGGTGAATTGTAGGGGGTCTAGATTTTGGGTCACCAGTGGTTTGAGGTGGTTCAGAATGACTCTCTTTTTTTCCATGGTCTTCATCATGGAGAGAGTCTTTCTGAACCACCTCAACCTCTTGCCCTCATGCCTACTTCTTGTTAAAAGAAATACTTTCACCTAAAATACAGTGTGCACCATCATGTTAAGATGGGTGTTAAAGGGTGTTAAGGCTTTGAAATTGACCTACAAGCGAGCATTTCCATTCAAGAATGACAGACTCAGAAGTCCACTTTGCTTGACCAGGAGAACGTTGTTACGGTTCACAGTGGGTCTGGACCCAGAAGCAGAGATCAGTAGGCGCCTTCGGAGCAAAACAAAGTTTATTTTAACCAAGAGCTTCACAAAAACAAAAGGACTGGTGGCCGGCACGGCAGCGGGGAAACTCCAGGGCGAAACAAAAACACTCAGGCACGGAGGCAGTCAACTTAGGTACGCAGGCGACGAGGCAGCAAGGTAAGAGAAACTGAAAAAGTACGAGGGAGAAAACACACGTCAAAAACACACTCGACAGGACACAAGGCAGTTCACTGGAGATAGTCAAAAGTTAGGTCAGCTCTACCGACGAGACGGAATTATCTGGCAGAGGAGTGGTGTGAAGACCAGATGCTTTATGGAGAGTAGTGATGAGATGAGTGTCTGCAGGTGTGCCTCGTCAGCCAGCCTGCCCAGCCCTGCAGGGGAGAAAAGAGGCGGAGAAAACAGACACACACCCACAACCCTCACAGTACCCCCCCTCAAGGGACGCCACCTGGCGGTCTACCAGGTTTCTCAGGGAACCGAGTGTAAAAGTCTCTTAACAAGCTAGGGTCCAGGATGAGCGAGCGCTTGATCCAGGAGCGCTCCTCTGGACCATACCCCTCCCAATCCACCAGGTACTGATAACCCCGGCCCCGCCTCCGCACATCCAGCAGCCGCCGGACAGTGAAGGCAGGGTGGTCATCGATGATCCGGGGGGCGGAGGGGCTTCGGCCGGGGGGGACAGAGGGCTGGTGGACACCGGCTTCAGAAGGGAAACATGGAAGGATGGGTGCACCTTCAGGGCAGGAGGAAGCCTCAGTCTCACCACTGTGGGATTGATGACCCGGTCAATCTCAAAAGGGCCGATGTACCTGGGAGCCAGTTTTCGGGATTCAGTCTGCAGGGGGAGATCCCGAGAGGACAACCAAACCCTCTGCCCGGGCTGGTAGTCAGGACCAGGAATGCGGTGCAGATCCGCCAACCTCTTGTTCCGAGCCGCCGTGCGTGAGAGGGCAGCCCGTGCCTCACGCCAAACCCGGCGGGCGCGCTGGAGATGACCCTGCACCGAGGGCACAGCAGAGTCCGACTCCTGCGAGGGGAAAAGCGGAGGCTGGAAACCATTAGAGGCCATGAAGGGAGACATACCTGTGGCGGAGCTGACCAGGGAGTTGTGGGCGTATTCGACCCAGGGGAGGTGGGTGGACCAGGAGGCTGGGTGGCGAGCAGTGACGCAACGAAGAGCCGTCTCCAAGTCCTGGTTGGCCCGCTCCGTCTGGCCGTTAGTTTGTGGGTGGTATCCCGAGGAGAGGCTGGCTGATGCCCCTAGAGCCCGGCAAAAGGCTTGCCAAACCTGCGAAGAAAACTGAGGACCCCGGTCTGAAACAATGTCCTGAGGGATGCCATGCAGTCGGAACACATGTTGGATGAGCAGGGTGGCGGTCTCCAGGGCTGAGGGAAGCTTGGACAGGGGAATGAAGTGCACAGCCTTAGAGAATCGATCAACGACAGTTAAAATGGTGGTGTTACCCTCTGATGGAGGCAGGCCTGTGACGAAGTCCACCGCGATGTGAGACCAAGGCCTGTGAGGAATGGGAAGGGGGCGAAAGAAGCCAGCAGGGGGGCGGTGAGAGGCCTTACTGCGGGCGCAGACGGAGCAGGCGGCGACGAACTCCTTGGTGTCAGCAGACATCGTGGCCCACCAGAACCGCTGCTGCAAGAGGGCTAGGGTGCGGTGGAAACCAGGGTGGCAAGCTACCTTGGAGGCGTGTCCCCACTGAAGTACCGGAGACCTGGCTGGTGGTGGCACGAACAGCCGCCCGGGGGCAGCCCTCTGGATCCGGATGGTCCCCTCGGGCCTCCTGGACCAACCTCTCGACCTCCCACCCGGCAGCTCCAACCACACATGATGGAGGTAAGATGGTCTCCCCACATGGCTCCTCCTCCAGAAAGTCGAACTGGCGAGACAAGGCATCCGGCTTGGTGTTCCTGGTGCCGGGCCGGTAGGTTAGGTGGAAGTCGAAACGGCCCAGGAACAGAGCCCACCGGGCCTGGCGAGAGTTCAGCCTGCGGGCAGAGCGGAGATAAGAAAGGTTCCTATGATCAGTCCAGACAATAAAAGGAAAGGTGGCTCCCTCCAGAAAATGCCTCCACTCCTGGAGAGCCAGCACGACCGCCAGAAGCTCACGGTTCCCCACATCATAATTTCTTTCCGCTGGCGTGAGTCGACGGGAGAAGAAGGCACAGGGATGTAGCTTTTGGTCGGAGGCAGAACGCTGCGAGAGGACAGCTCCCACTCCTGAGTCCGAGGCGTCGACCTCCACCACAAACTGAGCAGCGTGATCTGGGTGAGAAAGCACAGGTGCCGGGGAAAACAGGCGCTTCAACCTACAAAAAGCAGCATCTGCTGCAGGGGACCATAAAAAGGGAGTTTTAACAGAGGTTAGCTTGGTTAGTGGGGAGGCGACACAGCTGTAGTTCCTGATAAACCTTCGGTAGAAATTGGCAAATCCTAGAAACCTCTGTAACTGCTTACGGGTTGTAGGAGTGGGCCAGTCGGCCACTGCCTGAACCTTGGCAGGGTCGGTTCTGATCTGTCCCTTCTCCACCACAAAACCAAGAAACTGCACAGATGACACATGAAATTCACACTTCTCTGCTTTTACATATAGTCTGTTCTCAAGGAGCCGCTGCAAAACCAGCCTGACGTGCTGAACATGTTCTTCAAGGGACCGGGAAAAAATAAGGATGTCGTCGATGTACACAAACACAAACTTATTCAACATGTCTCGCAGGACATCATTAACAAGGGCTTGGAAAACAGCAGGTGCATTAGTTAGTCCAAATGGCATAACACAGTACTCGAAATGTCCCAGGGGTGTATTGAAAGCGGTCTTCCACTCGTCCCCCTCCCTGATACGTACCAAATGGTATGCATTCCTGAGGTCCAGTTTAGTGAAGACGGTGGCCTCATGAAGGGAGCTGAAAGCGGAGTCGATGAGGGGAAGAGGGTACTTGTTACGCACAGTTATGTCATTTAAACCCCTGTAATCAATACAGGGGCGAAGAGTCTTGTCCTTCTTATCTACAAAGAAGAAGCCTGCCCCCACAGGAGAGGACGAGGGACGAATGAAACCAGCTGCTAGCGAGTCTGTGATATAAGTCTCCATGGCCATCCTTTCTGGTTTGGAGAGGTTGTAGAGCTTGCTGGAGGGTAAGGGGGCGCCAGGGAGTAAGTCTATGCCACAGTCATAGGGTCTGTGAGGTGGCAAGGATTGAGCACGGTCCTTATTGAAAACCTCCCGGAGGTCGTGATACTGAGCAGGTACGCCAGTGAGGTCAACCGGCCTGGGTGGAGGCGGCGTAGGTGAGACTGCGGCAGGAATAGCAGAGTGGAGGCAGTGGGAGTGACAAAAGAGGCTCCAGTTGGTGATGGCTGATGAGGACCAGTCGATGTGAGGATTATGCAGAACTAACCAGGGGAGACCTAAAACTAGGGGGGTGGTAGGCGAGGAAATAATAAAAAAAGAAATGGATTCGTGGTGGAAGTCGAAACGGCCCAGGAACAGAGCCCACCGGGCCTGGCGAGAGTTCAGCCTGCGGGCAGAGCGGAGATAAGAAAGGTTCCTATGATCAGTCCAGACAATAAAAAGGAAAGGTGGCTCCCTCCAGAAAATGCCTCCACTCCTGGAGAGCCAGCACGACCGCCAGAAGCTCACGGTTCCCCACATCATAATTTCTTTCCGCTGGCGTGAGTCGACGGGAGAAGAAGGCACAGGGATGTAGCTTTTGGTCGGAGGCAGAACGCTGCGAGAGGACAGCTCCCACTCCTGAGTCCGAGGCGTCGACCTCCACCACAAACTGAGCAGCGTGATCTGGGTGAGAAAGCACAGGTGCCGGGGAAAACAGGCGCTTCAACCTACAAAAAGCAGCATCTGCTGCAGGGGACCATAAAAAGGGAGTTTTAACAGAGGTTAGCTTGGTTAGTGGGGAGGCGACACAGCTGTAGTTCCTGATAAACCTTCGGTAGAAATTGGCAAATCCTAGAAACCTCTGTAACTGCTTACGGGTTGTAGGAGTGGGCCAGTCGGCCACTGCCTGAACCTTGGCAGGGTCGGTTCTGATCTGTCCCTTCTCCACCACAAAACCAAGAAACTGCACAGATGACACATGAAATTCACACTTCTCTGCTTTTACATATAGTCTGTTCTCAAGGAGCCGCTGCAAAACCAGCCTGACGTGCTGAACATGTTCTTCAAGGGACCGGGAAAAAATAAGGATGTCGTCGATGTACACAAACACAAACTTATTCAACATGTCTCGCAGGACATCATTAACAAGGGCTTGGAAAACAGCAGGTGCATTAGTTAGTCCAAATGGCATAACACAGTACTCGAAATGTCCCAGGGGTGTATTGAAAGCGGTCTTCCACTCGTCCCCCTCCCTGATATGTACCAAATGGTATGCATTCCTGAGGTCCAGTTTAGTGAAGACGGTGGCCTCATGAAGGGAGCTGAAAGCGGAGTCGATGAGGGGAAGAGGGTACTTGTTACGCACAGTTATGTCATTTAAACCCCTGTAATCAATACAGGGGCGAAGAGTCTTGTCCTTCTTATCTACAAAGAAGAAGCCTGCCCCCACAGGAGAGGACGAGGGACGAATGAAACCAGCTGCTAGCGAGTCTGTGATATAAGTCTCCATGGCCATCCTTTCTGGTTTGGAGAGGTTGTAGAGCTTGCTGGAGGGTAAGGGGGCGCCAGGGAGTAAGTCTATGCCACAGTCATAGGGTCTGTGAGGTGGCAAGGATTGAGCACGGTCCTTATTGAAAACCTCCCGGAGGTCGTGATACTGAGCAGGTACGCCAGTGAGGTCAACCGGCCTGGGTGGAGGCGGCGTAGGTGAGACTGCGGCAGGAATAGCAGAGTGGAGGCAGTGGGAGTGACAAAAGAGGCTCCAGTTGGTGATGGCTGATGAGGACCAGTCGATGTGAGGATTATGCAGAACTAACCAGGGGAGACCTAAAACTAGGGGGTGGTAGGCGAGGAAATAATTAAAAAAGAAATGGATTCGTGGTGGTTACCAGATAGGAGCAGTGACAGGGGAGCAGTGCGGTGGGTGACGCGGCCTAGCAACCTCCCGTCGAGGGCAACAACGTCCTTAGCTGCAGGTAAGGGCTCTGAGGGAAGGTTAGACTGGGAGACAAGGCCAGAGTCAATAAAGTTGTCATCAGCACCAGAATCCACGAGTACTTGCAGAGGAATTGAAACTTGACACCAGGACACAGTACCCTTAAGCTGGAGACGGCTAGGAGAGGAGGAAGGGACAGAGGAACGGCTCACCAGTGCCCCTCCTGTGGCTGGTGAGCCTGCTCTTTTGGCAGGATTGGACACAGGGCGAGAAGGTGGCCAGCCTGACCACAGTAGCCGCACAGCCCAAGACGCCGTCGTCGAAGGCGTTCGACCTGGGAGAGCCTCGTCCTTCCTAGCTGCATGGGTTCCTCGGAGCAGGGGAGCGATGGCACCGTGGACGGAGAGCCACCGGGGACTGGTGGGTCAGGGAGAGGAGGAGAAGGTGCAGGTGGCCGAACAGACCAGGAACGAGAGGGGGGAGAAGGGGAATTAAGCCTGGCTGCTCTCTCCCTGCGTCTCTCACGGAGGCGGTTATCTAGGCGAGTGGCTAGGGAAATTAGCTCGTCTAGAGAAGATGTTTCGTCCCTAGCTGCTAACTCATCCTTGACCTGCTCACTCAAACCTCTACGGAAAGCTCCCTGCAGAGCTGTCTCATCCCACCCAGACTCAGCTGCGAGAATACGAAAGTCAACAGAGTAGTGGGAGACTGAGCTGGAACCCTGCTGTAAAGTAAGGAGTCGGCTACTAGCCTCCCTGTCCCTTAAAGGGTGATCGAAAATCTTCCTCATCTCAGCAGAAAATAAAGGAAAAGAATTACAAATGTTAGAGTTGCTGTCTGACACAGCCAAAGCCCAGGCAGAAGCCTTATCTGACAATAAACTCATAATGAAGGCTACCTTAGCTCTGTCAGTAGCGTAGGTTAAAGGCTGCTGCTCAAACACTAAGGAGCACTGGTGGAGAAACTGGCTACAGGTCCCTAAAACTCCTGAGTACCTGGCAGGTGTGGGGATGAAGGGCTCACGGGGATGGTTGGGTGGAGGAACTGGAGCGGAGTCCGGAGCTGGAGCGGGAGCCACAACCGGAGCTGGAACGGGAGCGGTGAGGAGGTGAGTGGCCATCTGGTCCAAACGAGCCTCAAGCTGGGTGAAACCTGAAGAAAGGCGTTTAAGTGTGTCCGTGACCTGTCCGAGGGCCTCCTCGTGTTGCCCCATACGGGCTCCTTGACTCACCAGGGCTTGTCGGAGCGCCGGTGTCTCTGCGGGATCCATGGTGGCCAGATAATTCTGTTACGGTTCACAGTGGGTCTGGACCCAGAAGCAGAGATCAGTAGGCGCCTTCGGAGCAAAACAAAGTTTATTTTAACCAAGAGCTTCACAAAAACAAAAGGACTGGTGGCCGGCACGGCAGCGGGGAAACTCCAGGGCGAAACAAAAACACTCAGGCACGGAGGCAGTCAACTTAGGTACGCAGGCGACGAGGCAGCAAGGTAAGAGAAACTGAAAAAGTACGAGGGAGAAAACACACGTCAAAAACACACTCGACAGGACACAAGGCAGTTCACTGGAGATAGTCAAAAGTTAGGTCAGCTCTACCGACGAGACGGAATTATCTGGCAGAGGAGTGGTGTGAAGACCAGATGCTTTATGGAGAGTAGTGATGAGATGAGTGTCTGCAGGTGTGCCTCGTCAGCCAGCCTGCCCAGCCCTGCAGGGGAGAAAAGAGGCGGAGAAAACAGACACACACCCACAACCCTCACAAACGTGGCATCATTCTATCTTTGTAAACACTTTCCAGCCTGATTAAAGGCAATGTCTCCATAATGAAGGTCTGAGATAGAAGCTGGGATTACACACCCATGGTTAATGACATTCACAAATTCAGCACTTCATCCATCAACCTCTCAATATGCCTACCCATCAGCCTACAGTATCAGCCTGAAAATCACAGGGCTTATCTGTTGCGGGGAAAGAAGTCAGCAGTGTGAATTTGAAAGATGTGCAAGCCTCGTTTTCCGTGGAACAGAAGGGGAACGGGATCTGACAGTCACATTCCAAGCCGTCAGTATGCGTTCCCCCTGTCTTAAACGGTCAAATTTAATCATATCAGCCTGAAAATCACAGGGCTTATCTGTTGCGGGGAAAGAAGTCAGCAGTGTGAATTTGAAAGATGTGTGAGCCTCCTTTCCTGTGGAACATAGGGGGAACGGAATCTGGCAGTCACATTTCAAGCTGCCAGGCCGCGTTCCCCCTGCCTTAAACGGTCAAATTTAATCATATCAGCCTGAAATTCACAGGGTTTATCTGTTGTAGGGAAAGAAGTCAGCAGTGCGAATTTGAAAGATGTGTGAGCCTCCTTTCCCGCAGAACATAGGGGGAACGGGATCTGTCAATCACATTCCACACCGTCAGGATGCGTTCCCCCTGTCTTAAATGGTCAAATTTAATCATATCAGCCTGAAATTCACAGGGCTTATCTGTTGTAGGGAAAGAAGTCAGCAGTGCGAATTTGAAAGATGTGTGAGCCTCCTTTCCCACGGAACATAGGGGGAACGGGATCTGACAGTCACATTCCAAGCCGTCAGGATGCGTTCCCCCTGTCTTAAACTGTCAAATTTAATCATATCAACCTGAAAATCACAGGGCTTATCTGTTGCGGGGAAAGAAGTCAGCAGTGTGAATTTGAAAGATGTGTGAGCCTCCTTTCCTGTGGAACAAAGGGGGAACGGAATCTGGCAGTCACATTTCAAGCTGCCAGGATGCGTTCCCCCTGCCTTAAACGGTCAAATATAATCATATCAGCCTGAAATTCACAGGGCTTATCTGTTGTAGGGAAAGAAGTCAGAAGTGCGAATTTGAAAGATGTGTGAGCCTCCTTTCCCGCAGAACATAGGGGAAACGGGATCTGACAATCACATTTCAAGCTGCCAGGATGCGTTCCCC
The DNA here is from genome assembly GCA_946959425.1 of Argyrosomus regius. NCBI lineage: Eukaryota > Metazoa > Chordata > Actinopteri > Sciaenidae > Argyrosomus > Argyrosomus regius. Next base: position 22,749,514 of record OX336896.1, on the reverse strand, counting down.
CTGCCTTAAACGGTCAAATTTAATCATATCAGCCTGAAATTCACAGGGTTTATCTGTTGTAGGGAAAGAAGTCAGCAGTGCGAATTTGAAAGATGTGTGAGCCTCCTTTCCCACGGAACATAGGGGGAACGGGATCTGACAGTCACATTCCAAGCCGTCAGGATGCGTTCCCCCTTGTCTTAAACAGTCAAATTTAATCATATCAACCTGAAAATCACAGGGCTTATCTGTTGCGGGGAAAGAAGTCAGCAGTGTGAATTTGAAAGATGTGTGAGCCTCCTTTCCCGCAGAACATAGGGGGAACGGGATCTGACAATCACATTCCACGCCGTCAGGATGCGTTCCCCCTGTCTTAAATGGTCAAATTTAATCATATCAGCCTGAAATTCACAGGGCTTATCTGTTGTAGGGAAAGAAGTCAGCAGTGCGAATTTGAAAGATGTGTGAGCCTCCTTTCCCACGGAATATAGGGGGAACGGGATCTGACAGTCACATTCCAAGCCGTCAGGATGCGTTCCCCCTGTCTTAAACGGTCAAATTTAATCATATCAACCTGAAAATCACAGGGCTTATCTGTTGCGGGGAAAGAAGTCAGCAGTGTGAATTTGAAAGATGTGTGAGCCTCCTTTCCTGTGGAACATAGGGGGAACGGAATCTGGCAGTCACATTTCAAGCTGCCAGGACGCGTCCCCCCTGCCTTAAACGGTCAAATTTAATCATATCAGCCTGAAATTCACAGGGCTTATCTGTTGTACGGAAAGAAGTCAGCAGTGCGAATTTGAAAGATGTGTGAGCCTCCTTTCCCACGGAACATAGGGGGAACGGAATCTGGCAGTCACATTTCAAGCTGCCAGGACGCGTTCCCCCTGCCTTAAACGGTCAAATTTAATCATATCAGCCTGAAATTCACAGGGCTTATCTGTTGTACGGAAAGAAGTCAGCAGTGCGAATTTGAAAGATGTGTGAGCCTCCTTTCCCACGGAATATAGGGGGAACGGGATCTGACAGTCACATTCCAAGCCGTCAGGATGCGTTCCCCCTGTCTTAAATGGTCCAATTTAATCATATCAGCCTGAAATTCACAGGGCTTATCTGTTGCGGGGAAAGAAGTCAGCAGTGTGAATTTGAAAGATGTGTGAGCCTCCTTTCCCGCAGAACATAGGGGGAACGGGATCTGACAGTCACATTCCAAGCCGTCAGGATGCGTTCCCCCTGTCTTAAACGGTCAAATTTAATCATATCAACCTGAAAATCACAGGGCTTATCTGTTGCGGGGAAAGAAGTCAGCAGTGTGAATTTGAAAGATGTGTGAGCCTCCTTTCCCGCAGAACATAGGGGGAACGGGATCTGACAATCACATTCCACGCCGTCAGGATGCGTTCCCCCTGTCTTAAATGGTCAAATTTAATCATATCATCCTGAAATTCACAGGGCTTATCTGTTGTAGGGAAAGAAGTCAGCAGTGCGAATTTGAAAGATGTGTGAGCCTCCTTTCCTGTGGAACATAGGGGGAACGGAATCTGGCAGTCACATTTCAAGCTGCCAGGACGCGTTCCCCCTGCCTTAAACGGTCAAATTTAATCATATCAGCCTGAAAATCACAGGGCTTATCTGTTGTGGGGAAAGAAGTCAGCAGTGTGAATTTGAAAGATGTGCAAGCCTCGTTTTCAGTGGAACAGAAGGGGAACGGGATCTGACAGTCACATTCCAAGCCGTCAGGATGCGTTCCTTCTGTCTTAAATGGTCAAATTTAATCATATCAACCTGAAATTCACAGGGCTTATGTGTTGTAGGGAAAGAAGTCAGCAGTGCGAATTTGAAAGATGTGTGAGCCTCCTTTCCCACGGATCATAGGGGGAACGGGATCTGACAGTCACATTCCAAGCCGTCAGGATGCGTTCCCCCTGTCTTAAACAGTCAAATTTAATCATATCAACCTGAAAATCACAGGGCTTATCTGTTGTGGGGAAAGAAGTCAGCAGTGTGAATTTGAAAGATGTGTGAGCCTCCTTTTCTGTGGAACAGAGGGGGAACGGAATCTGGCAGTCACATTTCAAGCTGCCAGGATGCATTCCCCCTGTGTTAAACGGTCAAATTTAATCATATCAGCCTGAAAATCACAGGGCTTATCTGTTGTAGGGAAAGAAGTCAGCAGTGCGAATTTGAAAGATGTGTGAGCCTCCTTTCCTGTGGAACAGAGGGGGAACGGTATCTGCCACGATGTGTCCCCCCCCCATTTTAAATGGTCAAATCTAATGATATTGTATGTCCTTTCCTGTATCATTCAATCTGTTATGGAATTTTCTATCCTTAGGTTACATGAGGTCACGTGTGGGCTTTGAGGTCCTCAGCAGTATTAATTGTTTGGCTTTGGTCGGGAACAGTAGGTGCCAGTCTATCTCAACACTGTGGTGGCCAGGGTCGAAGAGACTATTGCTGCCTTCCTAGACATGATAGATAGCTGGCCGCTGACGTTCCGATCTGCGTAAACAGACATCTGTGTCTCCAGACTAGAATCTGCTGACAATAACCTGCATGGGTAAAAACATTCTCTTTGGCTAATTCGGGGCGTATAGTATTTGTGGTGTTATCTTTGGGTTTAAAGTCTATCCACCAGCATGAGTTGGGCAGAACGTGAGACCGACTCAGGCACTTCTGATGTACTTTGAGAGTGTCTCTAATTCTCCTTGGCCAAGCGTCAATAAATATTACAGCATAAGACATCAAAGGCTCCTGAACAGTTTCTTCCCTCCTGACCTCACCATTGACCTTTGACTTCAGCAATTTCTCCACAACAATCCATCAGCCTTCCAACACCAGGAGCATGCTCCTTTGTTGCTCAGGTGCTGGTCATACTGATCACGGCAAAAATGTGTGTAAGAACAACCATCTCAGAACAAGCTGAGAAATTCAGGAACGCTACTACACACTGTACAATCCTAAAACACAGCAAGTAATAAAATTTTAATTCACCAATATTTGTGGTAAAACAATATCTGCTGGCATGATTTTCCAGTAACTAATTTCTTGGAACATTTCATTAATAACAAGATAAATTAAACCACATGCACACATCAGCAATAATATTGTATCCTGGAAACAAAAACTCTGCATTAATGAGAAAAAATGCTGTCAGAAGACTCAAAATAACGTCTGTCTCTGATTGCAAATAGGTTTTCAGTATGATTTGTTCAGAGAGGATCACATTTGGCACATGGCTACACACTGTTGTTTTGCTGTAGGTAAGTGTTTCCTGTACACCTAACTGTTAGAATTGTACATTGTTATGATCAGTGCTTTCCAAGAATTGTGTCCCTTCTTCCCCTCAATATACCTTTTTTACTCCTTCTTCACCTAGTTTGTGATTTCTTAGAATTATGTTCAAAAGCCTAGATAAGGAGAGGGAGACCCTGTTGCTTTCAATCAAAGCTAGCTGTGTGGGCATGTAATGTCTACAGTTAACTAGAGTGTGAACATTACACATTTTTTGACTCAAAATGTAACATGTCATGTGGTTGCATTTCATTATGGTTGTGTCAGTGAAAAAATTGTGAATTTCTCTTTGCGGTTGTTCTAAGATGTTCTGCTTCACCTGCTCAGTCTGTTTCACTGAGTATTACTCAGAGCATTGATACAGTACTCTGATGTTCATCACTTATATTCTAGATTAGATTTAGATTTGTGTGTGTTGATGATATCTCGATGATAAGAAATGTTCATTTTAATTGCTCTCTGATTCGCAGCAATCATTCTCCAAACGTAAATGTCAGCCCAGAAATGCAAGGCCACATTCGAGATAAGTAAGACAGATGTCAACCATGATAATGACAGCGCGCACAATGATTTTGGACAAGAGTACATTTCCGTGTGAAGATCAGATAGCACCAACCTCGTGTACAGTAAAGGTCAACAGCTCTATAAGTTTTGATAAAAAAAAGATCAGGGAGATGGTCTATCAGGAGGAATCCACCTCATCCTTGTGAGGTGAAATATTCAATTTGTGAACACACATGCAACAACAACAAAGGTGATCTTCAAATTGTCAATATTACTTTAAACCTTTACAGATCTGGCTGCTCTGTAGTCAATGATTTAGAGCAATTTAGAGTAAAATGTTGAAAGATCTAGAGATATTTGAGTGGCCATACTGTAGAAAAACATGCACACACCATGCATGAATACAATAATGCATTAAGCAAAGGAGCCTCTCACTGTGAATATAACTTTATGCGAAGCATCATCTTCACTGACGATTGAAGAAATGCAAGAGAGGTTTCATCCTAAAAGCAGTGATCACAAGTCAAACACTGTGATCTACCTTAAGAAATAAGGTGTTTGATGAGGACCAAATGACCCCTTCATTATTTTTGTAGATAGATGGTCCCACATATTGACGGAGGCACTAAGAGTCATGATGCAATCTGGAACAGAAAGGTAGTCAAACGAAGACTGGCCGGGCAGGCAAATACAGCTTCATCCTTCTTTTTGCATTCCTTCTTTTGACAGCAGAGTAGGACAAATCGAAGACTGTACGCCAAAAGCAGAGGCAGTGATGGACACCTGCTTAGAACAATGCATTCCAGAGTTTTCACAAAACATTTTAATAATTTACTTTCTTTCCCACAGGCAGGCCCAATACCTGTCCTCCAGGCAGTTAGTAAACTATTGCTGCTACTTTGGATGATGTAACAGGGTGATTTTCCCCTCTGGTGATCGCTGAAAGTCCAGTGAGAGTAACCTGATGAAGATGAAGAACACACCTTTTTCACACAGGCCTGCAGATTCACCACTATAACTCAAAAGCTGACATCATATGTCTGTGCTTTACAAAACTATTACAAACCATTGCAAAAAAAGAGTTTCATGATGTGATGACACTGGTTATGGTTTGGTTAGCGTTAGGCACAAAAATAGCATGGTTAGGCTTAGTGAAAGACCATTGTTTGGGTTAAAATAAATACTTGGTTATGGCTGGAGAAATAATAATACAATTGGGATGAAATAAGTATTTCATTGATGTTGAGGTCCTTAATCAGAATGGATAAAATAATACTGTCTCGGTTCAGGATGGTCATAGTTTGAAGAAACATTTACAGTTAGTAGGAAGTGGGAAGTAAACACCAACCTCCTCTCTCTCTGTAGACTATGGCTCCACAAAGCCGAAGACTATTTCCTCCTTTGGACAGACAGTTATAACTTGTACAGTCACTACAGGTCTCTGTCACTTGGATGTAAACATGATGTTATAATCGGGCTTTGACTGAGATGACTGATGCTGTTTTCTGTTGTCGCTGCTGCTGCTGCTGTATGAATGTCACTTCCTGTGTCACTAAGCTCACTGTTTCTTTGTGAGGAGAGATGAAGTCACTCATGCCTAAATATCAACACTATTCATCGTCTACATTCAATTAAAAATCCATTTGTTGCTCAAGTGACTAAAAAATATTACGTCATACTCGTCACTATGCATAATTAACAGCGTGGCCGCATTGATTGACAGGTGGTTGCCATCACAGGTGGCTTGTTTGAGCACTCAGGCTTCATTCAGCCCGCCTCAGCTCCACCGCCACTGCACCTCTTTGCCTGGGACTGAGACTACACCCATGTTGCATACAGCTTATGTGCTGAAGAGCCTCTCCACATTCGAGCATTGCTGTGTTGAATTGCGTGGATGTTGTAGGGAAATGGTTCTCCGTCTTTAACCCCAACTTCAAATGTTCAATGACTTTAATGTTGGAGTAGAAGAGAGCAAGAGAGTCAATTATTTTAACTATGTAATGCAAGTAATGACATCATTGTTTGATTAGTAATTGTAATGTGATTACTGAATTAGGAACAGTAGTGCAATACTTTCTAATGCAATACGCCCAACACTGGTTGTATGCCATCGTTTGTCTTTGAGTTGACAATTAAATTTAAATTTGTCCCATTAAATTTGACACTAAAGTGAAATAAAGTGGATTGAAATTCACTAAAAACACATTTATCAATATGATTTCCCTGATTTTTGTTTTACTCTACCATCATAGCATTATTTTCTAGAGCTTTCTCTGTACAACTGTACAAAACTTCAACCTGTATTAGAAAGAAATTGATTAAATATACACAAACATGCATAAAACAGAAGCTCCTGCTGGATAGATAATTCATGAAATGAATTATGCAATTCAGCGCACATCTGGCTGCAGCCACTTGGATGATCTGTGGACACTCGGGTACTCAGGGGATCATTGTGCACCGTATGGATGGATATTCAGGATGTGATCAAGCAATGACACTACAGTCTTTTCCACTGTAGTGTCATACCCACTTGTAGAGCTTCAAGCTGACACATACTGGATGTTGTTTCATTCTTGCCAGTCACTTCATCACTGTTCACATTACTTCTTGTTTCTCTTAATAAATAATAAATAAATTTGCCTAAGGTCAACTGCTTTTTCAGCCTAGTTAAATAATCTCAATTTTTTTTCAGTCTTCTTTTCTTTCCACGTCTTTCTTGTCAGCCTTTAAACCACAATGTAACACCTTATTTTTCAATTACGAGAGGTCTACACTCCTTCACCCTTCACCAAGAGATGAGTGCAGAAAAGCGAATGAGAATTATCACAACTGTCATCAAAGATAGACCAGCATAGAGATTGTTAGCATGCAGAAACCTAATAAAACTACATTCTCTGTATCTCTGTTTTTCCTTCGCAACAACTGAAAGTAGAGAAATTTCCTTTTCTCTCAGGGATGAGACCAGCTCTCCCAGCACCCTGCATGCATACCCAGTATGACTGCTGGGGATGATGTTCTTTTGCTTAAAGACAAAAGAAGAGTTTAGCTCCAGCAGAGGCGCAATTCCTTGCCTCGGTGCTTGTGTGCGTGTTCACCTACAGTATGATCCACAAACACAACCACATTCACATGCCTCTTATTAATTACTACCTTGTGACCCTTTTGCATTTTAAGGTTATAGGGGTCAGGGTTGGGGATGTAAAGTCAAATCTACACTGTGCACACATGTGCAGTCTATGGAAATGAGTGTGTAGGCAGTACTGTATCAGTCATTTATATATTCAGCTAATAAATGTTTTAGTGCGTGTGGCTATTTGTGTGTGTGCATGTGTGTTCACAGATGTGTATTCATTTTACCCCTTATCAAGAAATGTGCATGCATACAAGAGAGTATCTTGGGATCAAACACACACACTTTTTTACATTTCTCTCTTATCTTTCCTCCCTCCTTCTCATTTTCTGTGTTCCTCCTCCCTCACTCTCTTACTCCGCAGTCACACCTGCACTCGCCGCTCTCCTCTGAGCATTTCTTTACTTGAGACTGGCAAACATGACTTGTACACTCACTCAACACAATACACAGCGCTAATTTCAGGGGAGATGTAAAACCCGAGGACGTGAGCAGACATGGGCACGTGAGTCAGAGAGTAGTGGGCTATGTTGCATCAGGTTATCTCACCCTCGAATGCTGTGCTACCATTTGGGTGCGTTCTTGTTTCCAGAACAGCCTTGGGCTAAAGGATTCCCATACTGACACACTCTACTGATGGCTCCTTTGGTGTTTTCAAACCAGTTCAAATTTCTTTCTTTCATCTAGCCAAGACAGTCTTTGCTTGATCACAAAAATAAAATGTGTTCTTGCCGTGGTGTTCAGAAAGAATGCAGCTCATCTTCAGAGACAAATAGAAGAGTAAAATGTGAAAATAAGAGAGAAAAAAACTAAGAAGCTACAGAACAGTTTGGACAGAGCTGTAATTAGAGCTCCACTGGTATTTAGTTTTGCCAATTTTGATGAAACACTTTAAGAGTGGGCTGGTTTGACATTAATTCCTAACACCCATTATGGAGCTTTTCAATTAATAGCTTTCAAACCAGAAACACTAACTCCGACCACTTTACTGCTTAAAATCTTCGGCTACTGCAGGCGAATGTTGCAGGCATGCACTGCCTGACTTTCTCTGCTCAAATCATGTTTAACGCTATCAACTCTCAACAAGAAAATATACCCTTAACCCCAAGTGGTCCTCCTGGGTGCTTTCATGGTCAACTTTCCTTAAAAACTAATACCTGAACCTGTATTCATATCAAGATGTAAAATGTGAAGCCTCTCCACAGAAAAGAGATTTGGAGAGCCGCCAGTTCATTCGCTTTGAAACAGTCTGATTTATTTAATGGCTCAAGTTTTAGTACTGTTTGTTCTGGCTTTAGGAGTTTTTCATTCTCGCAAGCAGTGATAGATTTCTCCTTAACAAATGAATAATTAAAGAGGTCTTAATCATTAAGTATTAACCTGGTGCTATGAATAATTTTAAACTATATAACCCTGATATGCAAACCCTTTTCAACCTATATTCAACTGAATACAGCACAAAGACCAGATAATGAATGTTCAAACTGATAAACTTTATTGTTTTGTTTTTTTTCTGAATATGCACTTTCTGAATTTGTTTTCATTTTACACTTTTTTGGAATCTGAGTTTTATGTCATTTCATTGTATAGGGTGTCTTTATTATGTCCCGTTGGGTCTGTCTCACATGTTGCTTTTTGTCCATGTCCATTGAGTTACCTAGCCAAGTAAATAAAGTTAAAATATAAAATAAAGCCCTATTGTACTTGCTCTTGTGAAGTGATGGTTGTATAAAGTGTTTCTGAAAGCTACTGAGACATATTTCACACCATTTCAGGTGTTTGTCACACTGTCCCATTGACACAACCTTTAATCATCTTTAGTCCTTTTCCATGAAACCTTATTTCTACTGCCCTGAAGCAGCTGATAGCCTGCCGGTTTGGACACAGGAGCTGTGTGAAAATCAAAGGAGATTTTGCTCTTATCCTATCTGGACAACAAAGTGTGAGGAAATGGAGAGAATGAGCAGAGCTGCATGAAATCCAATCACAACTAACGGCAGCTGGCCTCTTCCTGGCTATGAAGTCCCAGAACTCTTGTGGATCTACAAGGGATCTGTACGCCATGGTGATGCCAACAGTAGGAATACAGCAGTAAGTAAGAAACCTAGCCTCTAGTTTAATTTAGGTAGACAGCAATGTGTATCATCAGAACAAAAGACAAATATAATCCAGGAAGCACATTTTTTAAAATTTACTTTAGATTTACCTTAAAAAACTCCCATTATCTCTATATGACTGTCTCATGTGTCATAAACTAGAAATGCCAATCTACTACCACAAACTACAAGCTGATGTATTGTAAGCTGATTATAAGATTGCACTTGACTATAGATGTGCTTGTCCCCTGGTAGTCAGTGTCCTGGTTGATCACTAATTAACGGCATCAAAAACTGGACGTCCTGTAATTTGCTGCAACTCAGTAATTATATAATACACCCTTCTTGTTGGTGCTAAGCCTCAGGCAAGCCATCCAAACGTATTAAGAGTCTTTATCTTTGGGGAGCACTGTACAGGACAGGGACTTGAGTGTGATTCTGGATTCTGCAGTTACGTCTCAGCCTCAGCAGCCTTTATTAAAAAAAAAACAAAAAAAAAAACCCTTATGTAAAAGACTTTAAATGCACATATTTGGGTTAGATAAAGGGTTCCCAAACTTTTTCATGTCAAGTCCACAATAAATGCACATTTTTGTCTGAAATCTGATAATTTTTTTAATTTAAGATTTGAAGATAAGTCTTCAGTGTCAATAAAAAATACTATGATTGATATGAATTACAATCAATCAAAATGGGTAGCCCTATCGACCGTGTGTTCTCCATTAAAAAAAAAGTGATGAAAGTTATAATATTCTACTTTTGCTGGAGACCTCCTACAACGCATTAAAGGACCCCCTGTTGGTTTCAGACCACAGTCTGAAAACCACTTAGATGAAAGTGCTGCTCCATCCCTGTCGTAATTATTATTTGCATGCATTTAATTTCTAATTGTTTTTCTTACATTGTTACATTTTTTCTAGATTTTTCTTGATGCAGTGTTCAAACTCAGTTTCTCTGATTTTGCAAATATGCAACATATACAGCTTTCTGAGACCACTGATAACAACTTCTACGCAACTTCTTCACTTATTTATATACAGTGTTGTAGTCAAGACCAAGACATGACCAAGACCATAGAGTGTATCGACACCAAGTTAAGACCAAGACTTTGAGAGGTTAGGACCAAGTCAAGACCAAGACCAAGGTATTGCGAGACCAAGTCAAGCCCAAGACCAGACAGTATATAGCCCACTTAGTTAGCTAATATTCACGAACACTGTGTGTTCTTTTGGACGATGTTTTGCAGATGAACTCTTTGTGGTTTATGAAACCAAATTTTATTCCAGAAGATTTGTCTGACGTCTTCTCCCAGACAGTTATCAGACAACGCACAGACAATTGAGTGACATCGCAACAGTTGTGGTCTTGACTGGTGTTGAACTAAAATCCAGAGTCCTCTTTGTCTGAGTAGTAAGTAAGAGTAAGAATGGGGTTGATTCCGAGAGGAGCCTGAGGCATTTAAAAAGTGGTCTTGAGACCAGTCTGAAGACCAAGACCAATCTATCTTAACAGTCTTCATGATACAAATGAATAGGAGATGAACCTGAACGGACAGCATTATTGTCATCTGCTCTGCTGAATCTTTTCAGTTTCTTCTAACAAACAGGCTTTAGATAGATAGAGGCTGTGAACTATCCAGTTACTGTTAAAGACGGGTTGAGCTTGTAGCGGATTAGTGTTGTAGAGTTTGCGTGAAATTACAGATATTTACCTCTTTGTAAGAAGGTTAGGAGAGGACACTTTCAGAGGAGCTTAAAATAAGTTGGGAAAGGGAGCGTGGGTTAAGAATTAAGCTACTTAGTGTCCTACATGGTGTTATACATTAGCAATTTAACCCAGCTAAGGTCAGCTGGAGGGATGGAGGTGTTCAGGTATGCTGTATAATCCACAGCAAGGCTCAGTATGTAGATATGTAGCATGGCTATTGCGGCCATTTCCTTTCCTGACACCTTGCTGTGACACTTTAACTGTCCATATAAGGAGAAAGCTGCCATAGCAACATGGTGGAAGAGGTGTGTCATGATTTAATTGGCATGTACGGGCAAAGTTTAAACACCCAGCTGAGATAACACAGGTTAAGCTGTCTTGCATTGTGAGGGTGCTCCAGTTTCTCCACGGGAATATTCCTTTTTGCTGGTTGATACAGTAGGAACATGAATCTTTTTCCTATTTGAGGTACAACTTGCCCCAGCAGTGATAGTGCTTGGCTGTGTGCCACAGAGTAAATCCTCCCAGTAGAAGCGTCCACTGAGGTGGAAACTAAACTGTGCCATATTTGACATTGGTAGCTATAGGAGAGGATAGGATTGCTATTGCTTTGCTTGGGTATTTTTTTCCCCTACAGTTCTTTTTGTCTTTGCCCTTTTCTTTTTTTATTATGGTTTAATATTGTTTGGTGTATTTTAGGTATTAATATTTTACACTCCTTTTTTGTTTGTTTTGTTTTGTTTTGTCCTGTGCCACTGAGCCCAAACAACTTACCTTTTTTCTTTTAACTGATTTGAAGATTTAACGCCGTTTCTGGGTCTCTGATTTTACTGTTGGCTATAAGAGGTGTCCTTCTCACCTGCAAGCAGAGAAGTATCCTCCTACACCTAAATGTAGCTTTGCAGTGATTGGACGTGGGTGTTAAGCATGTTTGATGTACAGTGAAATTATTATAAACCTGATTTCTCCCAAGATATTTTTGATTTTTTGGATATTTTAAGGTCATTTTATTCATTATCATCCAAAAACAGCATGATATTTAAAGGTTGGACAATTGCTGTTGTTATGATGGCAGTGTTAGCATGTTTCCTGCCTGGTTTTAGTTGTTGATCTCTAAATGGATCCTCTGTGTGGTCGACCTGTTTGTGCACTAATCAAAGAAATTCAAAAGGTGGTTGTTTTCTTGTGCTGTGTAAAGTCAAGGAGGTTTTGTAGACACATCTGATGTGACCTCTGGAGGAAAAACAGAGATTGTGATACAACCTGAGGACCAGAACAGAAGGTTAGAGTGTGAGTGAAAGAAAGACAGGCGAGGAGGTAAGAGAGGGACAGGAAGTGCTCGCGAGAGGTTAAGCACACACACTTACACCTGCAGTTAAAGCATTCACCTTGCCATATTATCCCTGGCCTTACCCCCAACCCCCTCCATGTTCATGGATGCCAAGAAATCCGATTTGCCAACTTTGGGAAGCTGTGTGTGACAGCCAATTACTGGGGAGAGGACTCCCAGTGGAGTCACCTCCTCACCTCACAGCCCAAACATCTGCCTGTCAGACAGTCAAGGGAGGCAGGTAGATAAAGCATAGCAGAGAGGAAGGTAGGAAAGCCAGAGTGGTCAAAATGGTTTGCTCACCATCGTCTTTAAATGTTTGATATCTGAGTCGGTTGCTGTCAAATCTCTGAAATGAAACCATAAATCATTTAATTTATAGTTAACTTCACTTGGTCTAGGTGTTTTGGATGCAGAGATCATTTGCATGTTGTTATGTTCGAAGTTGCTGTGTGGCTTGCATTCCATTTGATAAAAACACCATATTTTGTCTGATCACCAGAGGCAAAATATAGTGTTTTAATCAGAGCCCTCTCATAAACTCCATGGGATGTTTACGGTTTATTCAGAATGTTTTGCCAGAAATCAATGTATTTACATTAATGATCATCTAGAAGATAACTGTGGGGTATCATTAAACAACAAGCAAACAAACACAGACAGACAGCTTGTGTTCATCTTGTTTAAATTCCAACATGGTTTTTGCCTTTATTTTGGATCCAAAGGGTTGAAGATAGATGACAAGCAGCAAAGGGCTGCAGGTTGGAAATTAACCCAGGATGTTGTGGCAAGGTAAGGCCTGAGTACGTGAGATGCACTCTCGACTAGGTGAGCTACCGAGGCAACCTGCATTCCAGTGGTGTGTAGTCATAGGCGCCTCAGCAATGGAGAAAGTGGATCAAATGCATCCCCATTATTCAACTGAGGGGAGCAGTTTTTTTTTGTCTTTGTAAACACTCATGATGAACTCATCATCACACGGTGAGGTGATTGTATTTAAGCAGCCTATATCAATGATCATTTGATTATTTTCAGCAACTGACGAAAACAAGTAATAAAGACATCACACATATTTGGACCACCCTTTGAGTTGGCTCAGTTGAACCCGTTGCAGATTGTTTGCCACAGCATGCTTTGGCTGTCAGTCACAGTCTGTCAATCAATTTGCATGCCCACACACACACACACACACACACACACGCATACACACACAGGAACATTCCTGGCTGCATGAGACACTGAGGCATTTTGAGGACACAACATCTCAACAACTCAGTGTGAAGCGTTGCTCTTCCTTGATGGCTCACATGTATGCTCTGCTCATTTGTGAACTGCAATAATTCCATCTCTCTCTTGCCGTATCATCACCATTCATATCCATACAACCAATATGTCTATGATCAAATTGTTTGCTCATAGATTTAACCTCTTGGTTTTGCTCTCCAGCATGCACCAGACTGATGCATTTAATTTCAAAATGTAAAATATTTTCTGGAGATCAGTTTGCAGTATAATGTCTTATCTAATCTCTGCTTTGGATGACTAAGCAAGCTTTAATCTGGAGCTTTCGCTTTCCAGGGAATTCAACGTGATTAACAGCTACAATAAAGTTTCTAACCAGATTAACTGCTTGATTGTGCCATGATTCCCACTTAATGTCAATTTGAGCATACTAATCAATTTGCAAATTGACTGTTTTATATATATATTTTAAATTATTATTATGCTGTGCATGTTGTACAGTAAAAGGTCAGGAAGTCGGTAAGAGTCACATGACGTGTTGTTTAGCTCAGTCAGTAGAGCATACACCCATACAAAGGCTCAGTCCTCACCGCGGCGGCCCAGGGTTCGAATCCGACCTGTGGCTCTTTCCTGCATGTCATTCCCCATCTCTCTCTCCCCACATCCTGTCACTCTTCAGCTGTCTCTGTCAAATAAAGCTCAAAAAGGCCAAAAAAATATCTTTGAAAAAAAAAAAAGAGTCACATGACCAACACATAATGCATCAATTCATCAGAATTACACAATGGTCTTAATGTATTCATGTTAAATAGCTTGGTGCCCATGCAGGTTGTAAACAGTTGCAACAATGCAAACTGTGTTTTCACTTGAGGAAATGAATAAACCTGAACTAATTTCTCAATTAATTTCCATCTGAGTCACGGTAATCAAAGTAAATAAAGGAAAACCACAGAGAGGTTTCTAGTTCACTGGATATTTTTTTGATGTAATATTAAATCATGTAAAAATATCTGCAATACAACTGTTGTTTTAAATCATGTTGTTTTAATCATACAGTTGGTCTATCCAACTTTTTTTCTATCCAAATTCTAGCATATGTGCACGTTTGAGTGGCATGTGCATGCCAGGCTATTGGAAACCAAATGATCAATAACTTGGAAATTCATTTGAAGCCGGGGCCAATACAAGATCGAGCTTGGAAAATGAGATTGTTTGACCTTCACCGGCCACACAGTACAACATCAGTTTGTCATGAATAGTCTCCCACTGTCTACTTGTTCCCTACTTTTTTCCCCCTCCCATCCCCTCATGCTGTTGTAGCTCACCATTGTTGTACAAAGGACAGTCAATAAATGAATTTAAAAATGAGGGAATTGGAAGGTATAGTTCAATCTGTTCAACCACTATGCCTTCCCACCTGCACCACATTATGACAGGAAGATAAGGCGAAAGGGTGAGGAGAGGAGATGCAGGGAGGAAGAAAGTCCCCACATTCCTCGGCAAGCAGTGAAATTGAAGGGGAAATAATATGAGGCGTGTCAAAATGCAATATCATCCCGTTTACCCTGATGTTTAAGCCCTTCCCTGACTCCAGTGCTTCCCAAGAGAAGCCGAGAATTAAAAAGGGAGAGAGATACGTAGTGAAAGAGGAAGACATATGAAAGTAGACGGAGGATGGAGAGACGAAAATGAATATGAGGCAGCTGGTAATAGGGATATAAAGAGTGTAATCTCTGACTCAAGCAATAATATTTAGCTGTGGAACGTCGGATGTGTAGAGGGCACACGCACATTTACAGCAGTCTAGTAAATAGTTCTGACCTGAACAATTTCACAGCCTTTACTGCAGGTCAGGGGAGAATACACACACACATATGGATGTGCCTCCCCTTCAATGTAGCCACACACGAACATCCATCCTTCACTTATACTTATGCTGCAAACTTCCATAGCTTGAGGCTTCCCAGAATAGGTTTGATGTGCCAGCAGCAGTCTGGCACACAATAGACACATTGCTGAAATATTCCGATAGAGGAGACTTATCGCTACTCGCCTAAAATGATGCACAAATCTAAGCAAACTCTGAAGTGAGGTGGGGGAGAAAAAAAAAAAAGAAGCATTCCAAACCTGATAAGGACAAACACACACTGAGAGCAAAGACGTGGCTATCTCCAGAGATCCCTTCGTTTGTGTAACCACAACCACACATTTCTTTATCCGTAGCTTCCTCTTTTTTCCCCCACCTACATATGGAGCATTGTATTGTGTGATCATTTCTCAGTATACCAGGCGACACACAAATGCACAAATGAAATGACACACCGTTTCCATTGCTCACATGTACAACAATCTACACACACACATACACACACACACACACACACACACACACACACACACACAGTCCCTGGTTGCATTAGGAGACAGTAAAGGTCTTACAGTGGCCTGAGGCACAAGGATTGCTGCTTAATAACCCGCCCGGGGCATCAACCTGACAACACTAGGTACTAAACACACAGACGTGGATACACACAAACACAGACACAGAGTTGCAAGCTGCCTGTGTGTCAGTCTCTTCATGTATCTCTCTCCTTCCTCTCTTTCACCTCAAGTAGCAGATTTATTTGTTCTCAAAGGAGAAGCTGCAGAGATGTTCTAACAAAGACAAGCTTTGGCATTGCTCAAAACAATTAAGTATTAAAGAAGTCCACCTTGAAACGGAATTCCTTTTATTTCAAGGATCACAGTCCCATCGGTCGAGATGTGAACACGGCAATCTTCTTAAGAAGCCAGCACAAACAGGAAGCTCTAACTCTCAGGCCAGAAACCAGTATTTCACACACACACACACACACACACACACACACACACACACATTTTCAACATGTCCAACATGTCACATCAAACTAACTCGTCTACTCCAAACTTGCAAACAATACATCTGATTAACGACTATGATGCAAAATGAAACAGAAAAAGACGGTGTCAGATTTAAAATTACCAAGCTTGTTTTTCTGATTATTTTTGTAATACTCTGTTACAAGATCTTTTATTAACTCATTAGATCTTTGTCTTCTGTGATTTGGCTGCTTGTCAAACCAAGGAGCTGCAGAGAAAGTCAGAAATTAAAATTGTTGCACATTCAAATCACGCTTTAAAAAAAAAAAGTTGCAAAATGAACTTTTGAAGACTGCTCAGTTTGTTTGGAAACTGATTTACTGTGAGCAGATTACAGAAAGACAAAATTAAATCAAGGAAAAGAGACAAAAATGATAACAGGTTTGTTGTTCATTTAGAATTCGGTTTTGTGAGGCACATTAGCGTATAATAAACACATAACACAAAAACACGCTCATCATAATTTGTTAGAAATAAAATCTCCAATGCGGCCCCCGAACCTTCGATTATTAAGGCAGTCTTGTTCATCCAGTCTTAGTACGTGAAGCATATCAGATTATGACTTACCACACTGTACGTTATCACCTTCAACTGCAGGCACAGCTTGAAACTCTCATTTATTTTCTGAGACTGCACAACTTTATACATTGTTGACCTGCTGGCATGCTACTTCATCATCAAATGTCCGATCTCTCGCCATCTGTTGTTAAACGTCAAGTTTCTCCTCTGGCCCACTTTCTCTCCTTTCTCTCTTTATTATTCAGCAAATGTCCGGTAACACGCAGCTTTTTCCTCTTGACTTTTAGTCTTTTCTGACCTATGGATTTTTGTCTCTCTCTCTTGACGAGACATTAAGCTTTTCAATAGACCGTGACATTTCAGGCTTTACTACGACATTGCTTTTGTAGCCACTCAGATTTATGTCCACTTCTCAACGTAAACTTATCCGGATTCGTTTTATACTGAGCTCATCATCTGTCCTGTTATAGCAGACAAAATATTTATACTGACGTTTGTTCAGCTTATTGTATTTGTCCCCTCCAAAATAACAGTGTATTATGGCTGATCTCTTGAATGGAAAGAGCAAATATGTATTTATGATTGATTGTTTTTCCACAGACAGCAGGATGACCGAATATTAGACCCTATGCATTAATTATTAGGCATTGGCTCAGTGTTCAGTGCACACATGCACATCATCTTGTCATTACTGCTAACTCTTTCATTGTGAGCCACAATCATTCTCCAGAAAAATATGCTCAAAAGCTAAACGGGTTTCTATGGCAACAATAAATTGCTTGAAGATACTTCAACAAATATAGAGCGTAAATGATGTGAGGGAACTGCAGTATGCCAGTATTCATATGTGTTGGCTGTGAGTGTGTAGATTCAGACCCAAGTGTCTGTGCATTTGCATGCGTGTGAAGTGTGTACAGTGTGTGTACTGTATGTGAGTGTATGTTGAAGTCAAACAGAGGCCTTGTGTATGAGGGGCTTTGAGAAGCTGCCCTCTGTTGGCTTCAGGTATCTCTGGACATTGTAGCTCTGAACCCGCTCACAGCAACCTTCAGGCTCCACAGTGCCAACTCAAACATGGAGTACAGAGAGACACTACAGGGAGAAAAACTATTTTTCTATTAGACAAATTGCCAAAAAATGAGTCATCAGAATTAATTCATCCCCATAATAGTGGCGTCCACCAGTCCTATCACTGTCACTCTATCTGCCCACCTGTTCAGAGCCTCGATTCAATGAACTCCATTAAGCCACAGTTCGTACCTGATCACACTGAACCAAATTATCCCCAAAGAAAGAGAACAATAGCAGGGAAATAATGGAATTCCAAAGTAAATGGGAAACACATCTGGCCCTAATGAAAATTATTACTGACCCTGAACCTTAAAAAATATCATTAAGCTTTAGACTTACATCCTTGCATCAAGAGTAGGTAGATCAGCTAGCCTGAAAAACCTCTGAAAATACTGCAGCTAATTGTGATAAATGTAACCCCGAAGGCGAACGATATGAGGTCTTACACGTCTATAGCTGTTGAGGTCAGTTAATTACTAATACAGCAATTTCTTGTTTGACAGTAATTACCATCTCTATCTGTTAGAGTTGTGTCAAACTATCAGTAGCTCTATTTGATTTTGAATGGAAGTGTGTGATAGACATGGAAAAGAGCCAAACAGCATGTTGTGGATAGAAAAAAGGGAGATGGAGGAAACCCCAGAGAGAAAACTTCATGAGACATTTATGACCTAGTGCTCTTGCTATTTAACACCACATTTCAATTCTACATGGCGTGCACTCACTGAAAATCCTATACTTCTTCACACTACACACACAGACATGTACACCTACTGTACAGCAGTCTGAGCACAAGCCACAGGGGGGTTTTTTTAGAGGAGAGAGATGGAGATGATGAGGGGCGCTTGAAAAGTACAAAAGACTTGCACAGACAATCCCATGATACTTTGAGAAAACCCAAGTCCGTGCCTGCTTTCATTTCAGTTACAAAGAGAGACAGTAGAAAAAAGTTGAGCAAACTTTGCTGAAAGCCTAAGGCAAAAGACAAAAAACTACACTGCATAAGCTACAGCAAGTGAACTTTTCACATGAGGGTAGACAGAAAATTATATTTCTTCTCTATACTTTAGTAGAACCAAATCAAATACCCATTTATTTGTACAGTGCACGTGCTTTGACAGTTATGCATGTGATGGAAGACAGAGGCGTGAGGCGCAGCATACACTTCATAATGAAACAAGTGTTGATTGATGATCAGATTTAAATTGTGCAATATATCGATCATGCTCCCTGTCTGAGATAACACACATAACACTTCCAGACATAATGTATAGATGTAAAAAAAAGTCTGTATGTGTATGTGGAGGTGTCGAACACTATCAGTAAAATCACCTCTCAATTTCAAATCACCATCTGTCTGAAGTAGCACTGGGCTCCTCTCACACTTTTCCTCTGTGTCTGGGCACTGCTGGAGGGAGGTAACCGGGGTTTTGCAGGAATGAATGCAGTGGTAACAATCTCCATAAGTCCCTATGTTAAAATGTCCAACTTCACAGCAGAAATAAACATTTACAGCCTGGTATAAACAACTGTTTTGGTCTCTATAGCTAATTTCCTCGTTCATGACAACTGTACTGAGGGTGAATTTTTATAGAACTCACCTGTTACGCATAATTAAGAGGGTGGCTGCTTTGAGCTTGACGTCACAGAGACTACGTCCACGTTTAATACAGTCTACAAGTGGCAAAAGGAGAGGCAGTGTTTGGCTAACAGCCTGAGCCCCGTCACTGCTGACCGGTGACCTGTACGTGGCAATCCAAGAAAATCTCTCCACCAATACAGACTGAGATTGCCAAGTCTTTAAAGATTTCTTTCTCAGCTCCAATTTAGACAAACTAAAACTTCAAACCTGAGGTTGAAGACTTGAAAATGCAACACATACAGTGCTGCTCAAAAGTTTGTGAACCCTATGATGGTCAGATTTTTTGTAAAAGAAAATACTAAAATAACTTTATTAAATGTTACGTTATACCCCAATTCACAGTACTGACACTCCAAATAATGGACTCAAAAGAAATGGTTATATTGTCATTCTTTATTTAAGAAAAAAAATCAGATTTCATGGGTGCAAAAGTATGTGAACCCCTTCAGTTAATAGGATATTGCAACTCCTAAACTCAACCAAACGGTTTCTGTAGTGACTCATCAGTCTCTCACATCTACTTTGGAGGACATTTGCCATTACCATTTTTCTTTTGTCTCTTGCTGATATTTTAGAAGGTCGTCCACTTCTAGGCAGAGGTGTAGCCTTTTTCAGTGCTCTCCATTTGTAGATGATCTGCCTCACGGAACATTGAAGCTCAGTTTTTTTTTAGATGACTTCATAGCTCCCCCCAGACAAATGTGCTGTCACTACCCTCTTCCTGAAGTCCTCTGAGATCTTGCTTCCTCTCCGCATGATTGACCTGCATGGGTTCACCTGGGTAAGTGACCTGGTTAGTTATTGGTCCATTTCAGTGGTTCATTTAGCCACCAATTTATCCCACCAGATTCTACTTAACTGCTTGTTTTAACCAATGCAGCTCAGGGTTCACAAACCTTTGCACCTACATAAGTTGACCAAAAACTCTTTTTAATTTAGTCTTGACCACACAATTGATTTTTTAAAGAGTATATTGAATTGATAAACCTACACCTGTTATTTCATATAAAAAATAATGGTTTTGATTAAATAAGGAAATCAGGGTGAAACAATAGAAAACTCCAATTCTCAAGAGGTTCACAAACTTTTGAGCAGCACTGTATATGTGTTTTTAGCTGTTAGCTTTGGTAGAATGACATTAAATTGATCAAATGTGATTAGGTGCCATATCTTTGTGACACTACAGCGCCCAGAAGTGTGTTCAGAGTTGTTGTAAAGTTGCGACAAAAAAACATTTTCTTTCTCATTTACACCCCCTCCTCATTTTCTTGCTGCAATCCTTACAGACTAGAGTGGAATTAATTAATCCTCAGTGAAGATGCACTGACAGGAGCTCAGCCTTCCTTTACACTCTAATTGTTCCAGTGAGACTGAGACTCAGAATGATACGCATCTTGAAGGGTGCGTGAGTTTGTGTTCGTGGGTTGGTCCCCCTTGACAGCCAGTTGCTTGTCTCGTTCTTGCTGTGATCCTTTGTTCCAGCTTGCTCCGGGCTAGTCCTGAATTACTGTGCATATTCAGCTACAACTCCTGTAAACTGTATGAGTATATTCTGTTTGTTTCATTTGTTGTTTACTTGTAGAGTTGGCTGTCGGGTATTTATAAGACAGGTATTGGAAATGGGGATTGGTCTTGCCTTGAAAAGCTAACATGCTGACTTGGTTGAATGAATGATTATTCGTGTCTGCCTCTTAAGTATTGTGCCTGACTGTGACTGAAATCACCAGCTTTCTGGTTTTCTCCTCTCTTTGTCGGAGGAAGCCGCTTAATGTCCACAGCTTTGCTAATGACCTGCTGCGAGTACCTGGAACACCTTTACAGAAGAAAGAGGTTGGAACTGGCAGGATGTGACGCACCGTGGTGACGCACAATGCCTTAAAACAAGCACAGACTACAAAGACTCAGACTTGATTGTGTCACGATCTGCATTTCCACTGCAATCAGGACAATCACACACACCTGCTACTTACCTGCACACACACCTGATTTCCTAAACTGCAGATCTCTACACACTCACTGCCAGATTGAATCCATGTAAGACTGTCCCACACTCACTGGTTGTACTGGTTGCCTGTTGCCCAGTAGACCAACCTGCCTTCTGAATTTGGCTATAAGACTTTGTCCTATGTTTTTTGGTTTTGGCTTTCTGAACATGATTCTGTGTACTGCTGTGTTCCTGCGGGGGGCATCTTGGGACATTTTGCCTGGGTTACTCTCCACTGCCTGTACCTTAGTCTGTGGCGAAAATTAAAGTACATCAAGACCTGTACTGTCTGTGTGTGCATCTTGGTCCACCTTTGAACCATTACAGATCCTTTCAGGCTCTAACCATGATCCTGATTACTGTGACTAAGCCTCCATACTGTGATGTTGTTGAGAGACTTCCTTGAAACGGTTCGTACCACAGTACAGTACATTTTTACGCTGAGAATGCTTCATTTAAAATTAATTCTTTCTTGCCCAGCGCCACCTCTATACCCTTAACTTAGAATGCGATGACTGTCAAATCCTGAGGCTGAACCCCACTGTCAGCATTAAATCCAGTAGACGGTGCCCTGTTGCTCTGTGCGCTCTTGTACGGCAGTACCTGTACTCACGAGCTCACTTTGCAGTCACCTCAGAGATGTATGTGTGTGCACACACACACAAAGATGAAAGGGATCACACACACACACACACACATACGCACAGTGAACATATTCAGGAGTGGCAGTTTTAAAAACCCATTTTCCCCTTGGTTAAGCAAGCAGCAACAACACTTGACTAATGGAAAACCCTGCTCCTAAATGAGGTCAGAGAAATTCTATCTTACACACACTAGTTGTTGTGAATTCTAATAAAGTCTCGTTTTCATCTCCTGTAGGCTGACTTCTTACACTACTGACTTTTGCCAACAATGCTACACCAGCTATCCTTCAAAGCCAGAACAGTCTTGTCAGTTTATCATGTTGTTAGAAAACGCATCGCTCCCCAACAGAGAGTTGGGATAAAGTGGGTCCGGCCCATTTGCAGTAAAAAGGTAAGTCTCTTGAGAATTGCTGGAATTTATTCATTTGCAAACACACAAACTTTTGCATGTATC
Organism: Argyrosomus regius; assembly: GCA_946959425.1. Classification (NCBI taxonomy): domain Eukaryota; kingdom Metazoa; phylum Chordata; class Actinopteri; family Sciaenidae; genus Argyrosomus; species Argyrosomus regius. The sequence goes on along the minus strand of OX336896.1, from coordinate 22,727,017 downwards.
CTTAATTTTTCTTAACTTTAACTGAGCAACTTGCCCTTTTAACCACCATTATGTGGCGCGCTCAAGAGTTCTCCACAGCAGAAACATCTTTCAGTTCATTTCACAGCGAGGACACCAGCAGTGTTTTGCTTGTATATTTCCTGCAGTGACTGGCCACTGTCCCCAAACGACTTGTTTTTCATAATAATAATGCAAGCAGGCATTTTTATCTCTGTTCATTTGCTTTTGGTCTGCAAGTCTTAGGTCACACAGTAAGTTGTAAAAGGGATGCAAGCTGTTGTCACATAAAAGAGTATGCAAGCAAAGTGGGGAGAAAAAAAAAAGTATCTATTGGGAGTTCTCCAGTCTGTAAGCAACGATGCAACTGATCCTCTGTTAGGGACCACATCTTCCCCTCACCAGTGTCCCTGGTTGCAAAATGTACTTTGCAGCACATTTCTGAAACACTGTTACATTTTCTGATCTTTATCTGACAACAATCCCCAAATTGGGGGTGTACAAAATGTGTGTGTGTGTATTCCCCATCCCTGTTGTTCCATGCACAGTGTCTCATAATTGGGCTCTACACACTCCCACCTGTCATACCGGCTCCCACTGCCACTGGTATTATCGCCCACTTTCTCCTGTCACTCTGTGTTTGGCCGCAGTGGCAGTGGCTCTTGTCCCAGCATGTGTGTCTTACTGGCACTGAAGGTCTCTGCAGGGTCTTACGCATGACATGGCTCACTGGTACTGAGAGTTATGTCTTTGTCGGGCTTGTCAACATCAAACAGCTGCTGCGTTGACCTGACATTGACCCGAATATGGTCTTCTCTTCAAAGAAATGTGCACAATGAAGGCGCAGCTTGCAAAACACACTTGTTTTGCTTGTTCTGCTTTCTTGTCATTTCTCTATTTTTGCCCTGACATTTTATTGTTGTTCTCATAAGTTACTGGAATCCAAAGAAAGTCAGTGAACACACGCACCTACACATACCTCATATTCAGACGCACACCACACTCTGGCTTTGAAAATCTTTCAAATCTCCCAAGGATGGCATGTATGCTTTTTCCAAAATGTAACGTGTTTGATGCTGTAACTGATTGGCGGGGTGACAGCACCAAAGGTAAACAGACAGGTATCAGATTTGTACCTACAAGCTTCAAATTGCCATATACTGTACATGACAGAGAGACGATAGAGGAAAGAGGGTGAACATGATGGAAGCTGACATACAGGTAGGTGACCAATTTACAGTCCTGTCAGAAATTGGCAACACAAGTCAATACAAGATCTGGTGCTATGGACAGCATCATAATGCAGCTGTTGTAGAGCTTACTGTGCCTGCACATACGTGAGAGAACACATGACTCCGTGTCATTAATCACTGCCAGGTAATAGAAATAGATCAGTGCAGGACAAATGTAAAATCACCTCACCGCCTTTTAATATTTAAGGATTTCATGTAGGATCTTTACCTCAGTCTCACTATAGAGGGGAGAAGTTAACACTGTCTACGAAGACCACATCTGTAGTGTGTTACGAGGCATTCATAGTGAATTATAATACATTCATAATGCTTTATGACTACACTTAAACATACATAAAGCTCATCATTGTCATTATAGATGATGGACTCATAATGAATTATCACTTCAAGTGTCTTATTGTTGCTCTTAACTAGAGGTTGACTGGTGGGGCTTATGATACATTATGACCTATGCTCATTATAGATTAGACAACTGACCCCAGCTGTGCTCTCATATTTGTGTGTGAAGGGGAGTTGTAATGGTGTAACAGTGGCTTTCATCCCACGGCGATAATAAATCTTCACAAAAAGCATTTAGTCTTTTTCTTAATTTGAAAATATCATATTGGGTTTTTGGCTTCAGGGTTTCTAAAGCAAACAAATGTACTTACATAATAATCACTAATGATGCAACAAAATATCATTTAAATGCATGAAAACACACTACACTGCTAAAGCATGAATTATTATAGATCCATCAATATCTACTTCCCTTTACTTAATGATAACTTATGACACTGCATGGACTAAATAACATACTGTAAGTTCTTACTACCATTGATTGTTGTGTGTGTATAGGTGTGTCACAGTAGTCATAATCTAGTATATTAGAAAACATGCTTGTTTATAAGTTTAGTTATGAAGTCTTACATAGTCGTTATAGTTATGATTTACTATGAATGCTCCCACAACTCACCATAGATGGTGGTCTTCATAGAAAGTGTTACATTTTTGTAAAATTTTCTCAATTCTTAAAAAAACCCCCAGAAATTTGGGAGGTAGTACAGCTGACAATGCAGAGTACAGATAATGCCAAGATAATCCTCATTATCATGATGAAATCTTGAATCTCTGAACTCCATACATGATATTCCTTCACTTACACATATACAGTAGTACACATACACAAATATACATTGCCAGGTATGACATATGCAGCAAATACATGCATCTCCCCATCCAACATTTTAAAAAAGTATTCTCTATGTGATTCCTGATACTTTGGATATATTATATTTGATTCTCATTACTCATACTCATTACTATACTCTAGCTAAAAGGTTCATGTTACCCCGAAAACCACACCAGGGACGTCTCTGTCACATCGCGGCTACAACGCTGTTTCGGTCCATCCTACACACGACTTCAAACCCCACCTGGAGTGTTTTAGAAGCTGAAACTTGACTAGAGCAGCTGTGTATAGCTCCGACGGCTGCAGTGCACATGAAACGTGTTGCATCCGTGCCCGGTGGAATTTTGGGGTTACACTGCTACAAATCTTTGTCATAACTAACTCTTTTTGAGACCCTGCTTGCTTGTAAACTAGATAGACATACAGCCATATTCTGCATATCCCTATCTAGACTAACTAGAGTTTATTTTTGTCAAAAGACTTTGCTTACCTCAACAAAAACAATTTTCTGATACACAGAATTTGGGTGGTTAAAGGAATCATTTTGATGAAATGCTTATTTGTTATTTGCTATCATTATCACTCTCATATCTGTGCACTAAAAATAGTGACCCAGCCAGACACTGTTGTGTAAAAAACTCCCCGTAAACAAAACAACTGTTTTTATGTTCCTATCTTTTTTCCTATTTTTTTAATCTGTCAATTTGAGACTTTGGCTACCTGTTTTCAGTCTTAATGCTAAGCTAAGATCAGCTATCTCCAGGCACGAATGGTAATAACAGGAATCATGTCGAGTTATGTTTGTTAAACTGGGAAAATTGTAATACAATACATATACAAGATTAAGCTAGTGCAAAAGCAACTTGTAAATGATTAAGTAGCTGGGCAAGTTGAGGGAGGAGAGAAGGGAGAGGGAAAAAAATCTTTTGACAGCTAACTCATTATCTATGTCGTTATCCTTCAGTAGCCAGCTCTTTTCCCTCTCTCCCTCTTTCTGTCTCTCTCTATCTGTCAGTGGAGGGATAAAATCCCTCTCTCATGAAGGCTTAGCAGAGATTATCCCGGTGTCCCAGGGGAGGGTGGAAGGGGAGCTGAGATGCCACATTACAGATGTAGCAAAGGTTATAGTAAATTTAATGGGCCTGAGGTAGAGCAGGAGGGGCAGGGAAAGGAAAAGCCAATGGCATGAGAACCCTACCTCTTTTTCTCTCTCGCTTTCTCCATCCATGCATTCCTTCCTGTTTATATGCACTCAGTGTCTCCTCTAACCTCTCTTTATTACCTCTATGTGCCACTTTCCAATCTTCCTGAACTTAAACCTTGTTTTCTTATGTGTTCATTTTATAATAAACAAATATTTCTAACTCAAATGGGTCACTCCTCCTTCTTGCAACACATCTTTCCCGCATTACCTATTGTCACCAACACCCATTTTATTTCATTATACTCGCCAAGTAGAGCGCACTACTCCTGCCCTGCCTCACTCTCTCTCCTGAATATGTAACAGCTGAAAATGAAAAAAAAATCACATCCACACACACCTCTCACCTAGTTTCACATTGGTGAGCCCTATCCCATCCTTCTCCTGTTTGAGTAATGTGGTTAAACAGAGCAGTGACTTAAAGGACAACGTGGGTTCATTATGAGATGGAACTCCGACATGTTCGGCAATCATTTCAATCACCACGGTAACCGCTGGTCTGAGAACACTGTGACGTGTCCAGAGCAAAAGTCACACGGGGCAAGACACATGAGGAACGTGTTGCTGTGTCCCCAGTGAGCACAGTGTACTTATATATGTCATTATTATTATTATCATCAGGAGAAATGATGACCAAAACAATGAAAATAAGCAAACCTATTTCCTCAAACTTATTATGATATAGAATATAGAATCAAATATGTTTGGAGGAAACAAAATAACACTCACATTATGTTTTCTATTAACATAATGCAAAATGTTGACACAGAATGGATGAGTTCATGTTCTCTGTATTTGATTTCTTTTCTCCTAAAATATTCTCTGCTCATAGCAACAACAACATTATTGAACTTGTTCATGGTTACCTGATTAAGGCTAAGCAAATATCATGGTCTTAGTTTAATACAGAGAGAAAATCTGAAGCATGAGACATGGTGTGTTTAGTAGCATTTAATCAATACTTCAAACTTCCCCAAAGTGTTTTTGTGGCTTAAACCTGAACACACACACAGGCCTCGGGATGCAAACCTTTTCTCTGCTGTCAAAGCTCTGCGTTTGTACAGGAATAAAAATAAAACTGGGAAAACAAATTGGAGGTATACATCATTATATGTAATTTCTAAGAGACCCAAGTTGAAACAAATTATGCCTCAAGTTCAAGACACACATAAATTGTATCTATTGTGTGAAAGAGCTTTACCTCCTAATCTGTCTGATGTATTTTAAGTTTTAAATGAAAATATAAGAGAAACTTGTATCTCCATTCAGTCAGGGCCACTTGTGTATGCCCACTGATACACACCACATATTTAATTGGCTTGTTCCATTTTATTCAAATTCATATTCTAAATATCATTACATTGCCCCCCCCCCCACTCAGCACATTAAAGTCGTGTGTTGAAACAAGCCCCTGAGACAGGACCCCTGAATGGCAATGTGCCTTATCAGAAACACAGTGCGAGGAGGGGAATACTAAAGAAGATGTGAGATGAAGCAAGCCTGTTGTGTCTATTGTATTTTTCAACTAATATACTGATCTATCTATATATATATCTATATATATATATAGATATATATATATAAAGATTAAAGAAGAAATAACAATATTGTTATTTCTTCTCAGCACCTCAGTATGTGGACAAATGAACAAGAATCTACAGACACTAATGATGCATTAAAGCACGAAGTCAGTGTCTACCATAATAGGTGGGTCAAAGATGAACTGTGCAAAACAATAAAAATGCTGCAGCTAGTATTAATAATCATACAGACAGGGTTGGTACAGACATACAGACATATTGAGGGGGTGTTGTTGATACTGTGAAAACAATGCTTCTGAGATGCAGGCCTACTTCACATTAATTATGTATATATGTATGTATAGTTGCTTGACATTTCTATCATAATGGTTCACCTGCTGGCAGTCTGAATCCAGCTCAAAGTTGCCTCCCCCAGCACCATCCTCTCTACAGAATGCACAGTGGACTAGTTATCATGCATGTAGCCTGCTGCCTATATGGTAGCCTGCTAGCTAGGTAGATAAGATTGTTTCATGTGAATGTAGCATTGCAGAGCCCTCAAACAACTCATATCACATCATGTTTTATTTATTTATTTGTTTGTTTCTTTGGTCTAGCAAATATGAGCTACCCATATTTATGTGGCCACGACACAGCTGAGCCCCTCCTTCAGAGGGGCAGCTCAGTCAAAGAGGGCAAATGGGATGTTATTTGGGCAACGTTTACCTTTTTACCTTGCAGCTGAAGGCAGATAAGAAAGAAGGGGCAAGAGAGCGAGAGGGCGTGGATGACAGGCAGCAAAGGGCCACAGCTGGACCTAAACCCAGGGTACTGCAGTAAAGACTCAGTTTTGGTACGTGGGATTGATGCTCTACCAAATACGCTAACAGGGTTTGGCTTGTACAGCATTGGACGAGGTGTGATGTTTTCTCTGCTGCCAGCTTTCACAGTGACAAAATCTCCCACAAAAAGTCACACGCATTACCAAAAAAAAGTGAAACCCACCCAATTATAAACACATGCACACTTGTGCACTAGCTCACATCAGGCAGCCAAAATGATTACAAATTTGACGCTGGCATGGGTAGATGGGGCCTATATATATATAAGCTGGCAGATCTAAGGTTTGAGAGCACCCACCAGAGTTGTTATCAGGAACTGCTTCGGCCACAGCCGCGACATGTGGAAGATGAATAGAGTAAAACTGATAATGGATTCAGGAAATAGGGGGAGGCTGAATTTAATGTAAGACTGCTGTGGGGTAGATGTGGTAGAAGAGTGATCACAGTGTTAGGGAGTGACTGCTCCTGCATTCATTCAGCACCATCCCACACTGTGGCAGTGTGTCTGCAAGCAGAGAGGAAACTGGCCCAACTCTGTTCTGCCATTTAGCTCAATATAGCTTTTCTGCTTGGCATTCTGCAGCGCAGATTTTCTTGTCAGACACATCTGGGAAGAGGAGTGCCTTCAGACTTGTTATACAGTCACACACTTCAAGTGAATTCACCCAGCATTTTTCACTCCAGTATAAAATATTTCCCTAATATTAACCACACCACAAGCTAAAAAGGCATTTATAGAACCTGACAATCAGTTCAGCTCACAGTCTAACCAAATGACCCGCTGTTTGGAATAAAGACTGACGTGTTGCTAAGGCACCTTGACAGGGTTGTTAAGGCAAGGGGAAGGAGAACACTGAGCAGACATGATTCCTGCCACAAATAAGACACATGGAGAAAGATTGTATCAGAGCAGAAATGTCATGCTTTCAGTAATGCCTCCATCAATAACAGTAAATCAGAAGGTGTTACTACAGCTGCGTTTTGATAAGCCACGGAAAAGGATCACACACACTCCCTGTTCACGTGTTTCATCTCTAATAATTGGTTGTTATTTTTGTCACATCTGTCAACAAATGAAGATTTAGAGGGCTGTGATCCTGATTTATTTTTTAAAAGGAAAAAAAGCAGGTGTCAAGACACACAGAAGCAGAAGTACAATGTTATCTAGTGTGTGTGTGTGTGTGTGTGTGTGTGTGTGTGTGTTAATGTGAAATAAAAGGAAGGATGAAAAATAAATGCGGCAGCACAATCAAAGGAGTGGGTTTAAATGAGCTTAAAGGCATAAATATTTTACACCCTTTTATTTCCAAATAGTTTATGCGACTTTGACTGGCGGTACAGTGTGTGACTTGTTTGACTGTGGAGAACTTTCTTTAAAAGTTCGAAATACATAAATTTCACATTCATGAGGGACCACGTTATGTTGAAGAAAAGCATAGCATCAGCTCCCCGATGGCAGGTAGGGTAGACTTGTGCTGACAACGCATGGCTAAAACACACAAACAGTCACACACTCTCGCTCTCTTACTGTTTTTTTCACAGGCTGATGAGAGATGCTGACGCTTAGCAAACTTGAAATCACATGTATGTTCACATGTTCTTGCTGTTTCAGTGAATCTCCACTTCATGTGATCTCCATTTCTCCAACCAAAACATATTATCTGTCCAGGCTGGATGTCATGAGCCATCGTGTAATATGAACTAAGACGTTTATTCACAGTCACGTATTGTTATACAGCTGCAAACATGTAAACTGGGAGGCTCCATTACAGAAGAACAATAATAAAACAGATTAGATCAGAAATAGAATTAGATTTATACAATTAACTTATGGATATATAAAAATATAGATAACATGTTTGTACATACCAGACCAAAAAACAGGACTTAGACCACAATGGTAAAAGTAGTTAATGCAAATTTATGAAGAAGCTTTATTAAATGAGTGATTGAAGTTGAATGAATTAATCCTGGACCAGCGTTGCAGCTGAGCTGGTGGCAACTAGGTGAGCACACAGGCAAAAGCCACGGAAATGTGAAACTGAAGCACAAGGGAGTCGGATCAGGCTTGAGCAAAAAAGCAAAACACAACACAAGGATCAGACAAGAATAATTATCTGTGACGAAACAATCCGGCGAAGACTGGAGTGAAGAGCTGCTGTAGATACACTGCACTGAGTGGGTGAGATGCAGGTGATCAGGTTGCTGTAAGCGGAGGATGATTAGGTGGCCACGCAAGGACAGACAGATGATCGAATAGAGAATTCATAAAGACTTAGGAAGACACATCCGCAGTGCTAAGAGAATTCAACTGCACTTACACTAGGCTACGTCATTATCCGATGGTGGATGTTATTGACGTGGTCTGTGGTAAAACTACAAAGTTCAAACGATGGACTACAAAAAGCGCATCTTAGGTACTTCTCCCTGTGCGTTCTTAGCGTTTTGTTTCATGCAGGATATATAAACGTGGACAACCTGGTGAAAAATATGACTTCACAAACAGTCACAGTGAGAATGGTTGCTCACGCTCACCTTCCTGTCCACTCATATATGAGCATATTAGCAAGTTATGGCAAAAGATGGATGATTAATAAGCAATGGTAACTTCCACTACACTAAACACTAAATGTTTTAAAATGGGCAGGATAACTTATAGGTTATTACCAACATTGTACAACATTTTGAGAAAGTTTTACAGCAAACTTGAACACCTCTGTGTGTGAACGCAGCTCCACAGTCATCAACAGATATAATGCAGAGAACTGCAGGAGACGAAGAGGAACAAGCCACGAACAGTTCATCAGAGTTTATAAGAACACAGTGCAGCGAGGACACACAGCAGGTTTCATAGAGGAGATGAGTGTCTGTCTGTTAACAGACTGCAGTCTGTACAACAAACCTGCAGAGTAACATCAAACTTCATTATCAATGCTTTTATATCCCATCAACACATCTGTCCATATTCATCTGTCCTTCATTATTTCCACATTTTTATAGGAAAAGACATAGGAGGAGACATATTTCATGATCCATATATGGTATCTCTGAATGCACAAAAACAACACAACCAAATATACAAATATGCTGCAAATAATATAGTAATACTTTTCAAAATGCTGTTGATATGCTCAGAATGATCAAAAATACAAACATTTCCAATATGCTCACACACTTACGCACAGCCAAAATCTAATTTATTGGCACAGGAGTGCAGAGGGATATTATCATACAGTCTGTATCAAAGCAGTGAAATAGAATCTTGTGATATGTGGCCTGGCCTAAATTACCACCACCTATTAATAATCAGCCATGACATGAAGATATTAGGGCTGTGACAAGACCATTTATGTCAAATCCTTTGTCTAACCCCAATTACAAGCCACATTATCATTCATTTACTTCAATCAAAGGCCTTCCATATGAGTATTTTTGTAGATAAAAAGAACTTACATATTTTTCTGTCATAAGCCTGTGTACCATGTCAGGTTTCCTCAAATCACATTTTCCACAAAAATTACATCTGAAATAAAACCCAGTGATGAAGATTTAAGTCATATCTTCCGGGTTAATTATTTTCTCTCTCCAATAAAATGTTTTTTTTTTTATGCATTCTCTTGCCAGTTAAAAACTTGATGGGTTGAAAGAGAGACATGTAAGGAGACTGGCACCATCAGCAGAGTTCCATTTCAGTTGTATTGTTAAACGTTGGCTGGGTCCTGTGTGGAGTTTGCACGTTCTTCCCGTGTCTGCATGGGTTATCTCTGGGTACTCTGGCTTCCTCTCACAGTCCAAAGACATGACCTTAACGGTTTCTTTGGTGACTTTAAATTGGCCGTAGTTATGAATAGTTTGTCTCTCTGTACCCTGCGATAGGCTGGCGACTTGTCCAGGGCCTCTTGTCTTAAGTCCGCATTCAGACAGGATCTGGCAGTGCAGCGAAAAACTCATCCATTTTCGCCTGCGGAGGTCCACGCTGCAGGGGTGTCCGCCAGAAAACAATCATGCGATGGAGAAGATGAGCCGGATTCCAACTTTGAAAAAACGCAACCCGACGTCACGCTGTGGTCGCCAGTCGCAAACTGTCAGTTAGACTGGGGGACACCCACAGGAAACCTTGTTTACCATGTAGCCTAAACAGTCAGCTGGTATAGGCTCCAGCCCTCTGTGACCCTGATGAGGATAAATGGTTACAGATAATGGATAGATGGAAATGTTTAGTTTACAACTTAGTTAATTAATTTCAATCCAAATGAATGAACTGAGCAGAAGCTTGTCATCTCTTTAGGCCAGACGCGACGAGACCAGACATATCATGAAGCTGGATGTAGGTCAGGGAGTCACAAAAGCTACAGCAACAACAATCTTCTTTGAACAATGGTCTTTTTTATATCCTCCCTATGCCCTGCTGTGGCTGGTAATACTGAGTTTTATTGCCCATCACCACGGGGAAAACATATCATTTTTAGTGATTTTCTTTTCAGAGTTTATCACACATAAAATATCTCTCTCTGTAACTTGCAATCGCATCAAAACAGAGACTAATGAAACAATGAAATCTCAGTCAACACCCACCCAAATTCACAGCTACTCTAAATAAGAGGTACTTGAGCTGCCAAATGTCACACAATTTCTCTTCATGAACATGCAAATTTATGCAGCTAGGTACTCCAAAACCTAATCTACTCTTTAAACGTATACCTCCTGTGTAAGTGCTTGCTGATTTGGCAAGCATGATACTACAAACACTTCACCACATGACATAGAGGAAACATATTTACAGTACAGTACATACATTATATAGATATATATACAGTAGATAGATACATAATACAGATCGGATATGATAAATAGATAATATAAATTCCTTTTTGATCAAGTTGGGTCTTGTTTATTAAATTAATATAACATCACATCACATTAATGTAAAACATCACAGCAATTTAGTCCACAATTAAGACTGCAGATCATTATGACATTCTTATGAACAAGTAAATGTAATTTTGTGAATATAAGCCACGATATAAACAAAACACTGCAGTGAGTCAGTTTGATGGTGCTTTGGATCCCACTGTTACCCAGGTTTAATGAGTGCTGTGCTGGAGGCTGCCGGATCTTAACAAGGCTCAGCTGTAAACTTTACTATACCTGCAGCTTATATCAGTGTCTTATAGCTTACGTCTGGTAAAGTCACACAGACACAGCTAATTATTTTTACGAGACCAATCATTTAGTCCGAGGTTGACACTTGTATCAGTTCCACTGCTGCTGAAGATTGCAAACTAAAATCAGTACTGCACTTTCTCGTTCTCAAAGTAGAAGCACAAAATAGACATATTCATGTGATACACACACATATAAATAACTTGAACACTCCACAAGCCTATAAGTCCTGAGTTTAGAGCTGGTCTGTAACTTGTTATTCTTATTAAAATGGAGATGAAGATACAGACCTGCTGCTGTGATCGAGTGGGAGTGCAGCCTCCACAAACATCTCCAGCTATCCTCTACTCTTTTCATCTGACTGTGCATGTGGACTTCCTGACGGGGAAACCCCAGGTGGTTAGGGTGGATGGACACACCTCCACCACCCTCATCCTTTACATCGGAGCATCCCAGGGCTGTGTTTTGAATCCCCTGCTGTACTCACTGTACACACATGAGTTTGCTGAGGACACAGCAGTGGTGGGTCTGAGCACTGAAAACACTGAAAAGATCTATCTGAAGGAAGCAGAGAACCTGAACAGCTCCAGCCTCCCCCCTGAACATCAGCAGGACTAAGGAGATGATAGTAGACTTTGGGACAAACAGAGGAAGAACTATCAACGGGTCTTCAGTGGAGAAAGAGGATAGCTTCAAGGACCTTGGTGTCCACGTCACAGATGCCTGACCTGGACACTGCAGACTGACTCTGTGGTGAGAAAGGCGAGCAGAGACTGTATATTTCTGAAAATGTATAGTAGAAACTCACAGAAATACATTTCAGTATAATTATATATACACACACACATCTAAAGACATACATATGGAATAACATAACCTCTCCCTACTCACCCACAACATGAGAGTGTATGAAGGTTAGAATATGTTTTTATAATTATTATGTACATCAACAGTCTGTGGCCTATATTGGTGAGTAATTGTGTGGTGCATGTGTGTGTGTGTGTGTGTGTGTGTAGTTTTAGACCATGAGTCGGATAATAATGTTTGGATTGCAATGATGGTTACTGTTCATGTTTATGTTTAATACATCTTTTAATATAGATTTCATAAAGCCAGCTGGTATTTATAAATGCAGTTGCAAATGGCAGTCTTTATTTGTCAACACTTATCTATGCGTCTTAAACGTTTCTAAAGAACTGAAAAGTAAAATAAACAATACATTTTTAATTAATTGTTCAGAAATAAGATAACATATCTTATAAAGGTTTGAGAAGAGCGATGACCTTTTCTTTATTTTTCTTCATATGTCTCAAAGACCTCTTTACTTAAACCAAGAGAAAATGTTTACTCATCTCTCTTAGACTATGATTCTGTTTACAAAACCTGCAATTTGTCCATATGTTTTTTTGTACTAAGTAAATATTAGTAGTAACAATTATTAACAATTAGTAACAATTAGCGGGCATCACGGTGGTGCAGTGGCTAGCACTGATGCATTTGGGACCTTTCTGTGTGGAGTTTGCACGTTCTCTCAATGTCTGCATGTCGGTGTGAATGTGAATGTTTGTTTGCCGTTATGTGTCAGCTCTGTCCAGGCTCTGTCCAGGGTGTACCACAGTCTTCCTGCATGTCATAAATACACTGAAAAAAATGACTTTTTGGTATAGTAACATATATTAAATCAATAGTCATGATTTGTACATTGTAAAATTAAAATTCAGTGTGAACTAGAATTTCGTAATTTTTTATTTTTTTTTAATTTTATTCATGTAATAGATGAACTGCATGAGAAGAGTAACATTTATTAGAGATTTACTCATAGTATTTAAATGATTTATAGTTACTGCACATAAACCTAAAAACTAAAAGTGTAGCGTGTGTTTGAATCCGCACATGCACATTTGGACAGACAGGATACCCGTGATTTTCAACACAAAGAAAAACAGACGAGTCTGCATGGCTGGGTTACCTCGGTAGGTTTTTGCTTCTGTTTTGCATTTGTGATAATATATACATTAGTCTGCGTGCATTTTGATAGTTTGGTTCTGGTTTTCTTGATGCAGTATTACTTTATGTTACTGTTTTAATCACATGCAGGTGATTTATGTACAGTAAGGTTTAAGTTACCAGACTAGAAAAAACCATCACGTCCAAAATGTGCAGAAAGCTCTTTAAAGCTATTTATTTCACTGAGATGCCAAAGACATGGATCTTATTCAAAAGCAAGGAGGGGAAATGTCAGTTAACTTTAGCCGCATTTCAGCAGAAGTCAGGTTAAAGTTAGCTGGTGACGATAAGCTCATAAGTTAAATTATTTTATGGGTCAGTGACAAATAAGAGTTTGCATTATGAGCAATTCAAAAATGTTTTAATAAATTGTTTTAAAAGCTTGCATCAGGTTTGCAAAAATGTATATTTTGTATTTCTGTTGGTTTCATGTAATTTCAAATAGCTTCTGAACTATTTTTTACATAAGGAAAGACTGATTGACCCTGAAAATGTCAAGTGGTGTAACCACAAAAAAAGGAGAACTATTAAGTATTTATTTCCACCTAGAGTGTATGCAAGTGTACTTATAAAAACAGTTACTTAATTTTAATATATCACTTGAAAATAGATTTTATTGGGATTATTTTTAAATAAAATGTTATGAGTTTTTGCAATATAGAGCAGGACAAATGCTGAAAACCCTTGGCGTTTTCTAAATAACATTTGACAAATTATGTATAAACTGTTAAAACATATGTTAGTACATTGCAATAGAGGATTACATCTTATTCCCCATGAATTTTCCTGTAAATTATAATATTATTATGAAAAATACTGGTTACACCAATTGACACAAACCTGTAACTGGTTTGTGTCAATTGGTGTAACCAGTATTTTTCATCTGACAGTGTTGCTTTTACAGAAGAAACTGGCACTAAAAATCAAGCATGACAGTCAACAAGGTCCATTGAATTTGTGTTTTTTATTATTTTCAATGAAGAAAAAACATCAACAACAAGAATTGGGTGTTTTCTATTGTTAATTTAGTTTAGGAAACAAACATGGCAACAAAAATCATGTTCTTTTATGAATTCATTTACAAAACAAACATCCAAAAAGCTTTTGAAGTCATGTTTTCTATTGCGAAAAGAAGAACATCTGACTGCAATGAATTTGTGTCAAAACATGTCAAAAGTTGTAGTGATGGGGGGCTGGATGGGATAGAGAGAGAGGGAGAATCGGTGTTCATGGCTGTGTGTGTGGTTTGAAATGTTTTGTTATGTCCTATTCCTGTCCAGTCTGTGTCAGTGTGACAGAACACCTGAATTTTCAGGCTGTGTGTGCTTGGAGTTGTTTCCAGTCGTCTGTCATGAGTTTTGAATGACGTGAATTCAAAGGTTCTGGCTCAGAGATTTTGTGCAGCACATCAGACTCATAATAGAATAGGATGTCAGGTGGATGAGGCCAGGCGAAGACATTCTTCTCACCCAGCTGTTGCATGCAGCTCACTTCCACTTCTTCACCCACCAGACGGATGACCTGTCCCACGAAAGGCTTACTTTCATATCTGACCAGAATGAATTTGCCTTTCAGATCCTGCTGACAGTTGGTAGATGTTGAAGGGAGATTTTGCTCATCTGATGTGTCCATAGATGGTGGGGTTAAGTTGAGAACATCGGCAAGCACCCTTTTCTGTTCTCTGTGGTCTCGCTGATACTTTCTCCACTTTTGCCTCAACTTCTCCTGCTTTGATTTGGAAAGTTCAGCTCTCATTACTCTGACTTTAACCTGACATTCTTTAACAGTATTTCACTGGAAAAGTGTGTGTGTGTGTGTGTTTGTGTGTGTGTGTGTGTCTGTTTGTCTGCGTGTGTGTTTGTACAACCACCTTTCGTGCCTTTTGGCAAGGTAAATGGCCCTTGCTTCAGGATCTGCGATGACTCGTGCTCTGTGATGAGCCACTTTTTCTTTGCTTGATACTGGCATCTATTGGGGGAGAAGAGGCTCTATTATATTGCAATAATTATGAAACAATAGAAAGTTAATAAATGTAATTTTACAGATCTAAATTTTAATCTTTGACTAACATTTATCATATTGTTGGAGTTTCAAGTCTTTTTTAAGCTGCTGTTCATTTTCAACATTGTCACTGTTCACCCACTGCTGCTACATTATGAAATTACATACATTATACAGGGCTCTCAAGTCTCACGCATTGAGCGTGAGACTCACGCATTTCAACCATTTCACACGCTCACACGCCACACCTTGTATTTCTCACGCAGAGAAATTAGCAGGATAACGTCCACCAAGTTACGCCGCTATTTTTTTAATAACAGTGGGACAGGCCACGCACCAGCCAATTAAATAGAATATAACTACTGAACAGCCAATCAAAAATAACCTAGCTGTATCCGGGTAACATTTAAGTATTCCTGCTACAACAACGTTACAGCCAGTGACATTGATCTTGCTACACTCATCGACATGGAAGAGGTCCATATCCTATGAGTACAGTAAGTCATCTCATCTTTTTATTTCCGTTGTTGGGGAATATTGTCTCTATGTACAGTCCTGTCCTTTTTATATAAAATGCATTTTGGTACTCAATTATTTCTTTTAGCTCAGATATCTTTTATTATTAATATTTTTCTGTTGGTCAGTCAGCAGCTAGGCTAGCAAACTAGTCATGCTCCGCTAGCATAGAAGCTTTAGTTAGTTATTTTATCCTGACTTTCAGGTTTTTGCAGAGCTTACACTACCAGTACAGATCAGACCCCCGTCTTCACCCCAACTAAACCCCCACCACCGCCGCCACCAAAATCTCACTCTGAACTCAGTTCAAAACTTGAGAGCCCTGCATTATATTATATATAGCTTAAAGTTGAAAGTGAATGGAATACAAATATGTATTAATTATGCATTTAATATGTATTAAAGCTAAACATTTCACAAATAAAATTGACCATGCAAAATAATGATTTTATCCTGACCTTCCATGAGCTTTGATAATAAAGTTGTGGATAAATCGCCACTTTTTTTCGAAGAAATATAACACTTAACACTCAAAAATAGTTCCACATAGTAAGTTAGTTCACATTTCATAACTTAATCGGCATCGAAAACTTCTGATATTTGACAAAATCAGCCTCTAACCAAAAGGAATGTAATGAAAGTCAAATGGTGTAACCGGTTACACACATTGACATTTCAATTTAAATTCAAATTTAACAGGCATTATGATGGACACCTATGTAAGCACATGGCCTTGATGTGAAGATTTCAAACACTTTTTTTAAAAATGAATACTTATTGTGAATTATAAATGGTTTCCTAAGGTCATACCATTTGACATGTAACTCTAAGCACACCTGACCATACCCTAAAAATGTCAAATTATCAAGATTTCAAAGAGAGCTACTTACCTTGGCATGCAGCACTTAGGCTAATCAGGGGTCCTTCTTCGTGATATCATTTCCTGCCACATGGTGTTCTTACACAAATGAACAAAATGGCTCCTCAAATGTTGGTTACACCGCCATGACATTTTAGGAAGTTGACTTGACAGACACAATTCCCAAAATTAGTTATAATATTCAGAACAATGGTGTTCCATTTATTTTATTCATTGTTAAACAACACAAATGTAGGATTATGCCAAACTAGTTGATAATGTGTTTTATTGAGAATTTCACCTTTTTTGAACATGTTTAAGTATTTAGTACAAAGTTTTTATGGTTACACCACATTCACATTTTAACCATTATCCCCTAAATATTCTCTCAAAATTGATAAAATCCAGAAACTTTAGACAAGGTCTTCAAAAAGAGAATGTATTCAAGTAATTTGTGAGTTTATTTTCAAATTTTAAACTTTTTAAATGTAACTAAACCATAGGAACACAAAGCATTTATAACGTGATACTGATAACTTTCAAACAAACAATCATGAATTTTAAACATGCTGGCTCGGTCGGTGTGTATGCTAACTGTGAAAAGCTGTTCTTACTGAATACTGCACAGCAAGCCATTTTTCCACACTGCCGTGAAGTCCTTTACTTGAGTACAAGTACTAACACACACTGTGAATACTCCACTACAAGTAAAAGTCCTGCATTCATATGTAAGTATTATAAGCAAAATGTACTTTGAGTAGGAAAGTAAACATATTCATAGTGCAGTAAAGTGATTTCCTATTATATGTGATTTTTTTATATTACTACTAATGCTGCATTCATGTGTATGTTATGTATGTATTTGTTTGGTGGGGAGACAGGAGCTTCTTAACCAGGTGAAGAAAAAGACCAACATGAAGGTGATTGAAGAGAAAACGGCCAAAAAGTTCCCCTGTTGAAGTCCAGCTGTTGATGACTGCTTTGTTTACTGAAGCTGAGGTAGGTGAATCTATAAACCCTCAAATGTTACATGCTGCACTGGACAGAAACAATCATTTCTTTTTATAATATATATTATGGAGTAATACTCCTGATTGACACATGAACACAACACTTGAAATTCACCTCTCAGAGTTTAAATTGGTATCTACAGGATTTAAAATGCCTTATACATAATTTACCTGCCCTTCATTTTGCGTCAAACTATTGGCCCAGTTCCTGATGTTGTACATGTGAATCTTTTGTCGTTTCAGATCAAGGAAGAACTCTACTTGAGGCCGTTCCTGGACAAACTAAGTCAGGTGTGTTAAATTACTGCTCCTTCCTTGCAGATGCATGCTCTTGTGTTCTCATTTGACAGTTCATCGTGTCTGAATATGGTTCAGTATTGACATAGTATTAATCTTTTTTTTTTTTTTTCGTATGCAAGAGGACAGCCACAGTGATGCCACTCAACACATCCTCAACATCCTGGTTGTCCATGGTGCTGATGGAGAGGATCCAGTGGATCTGTCTGTCCTTCTTGAAGGCAAGGAGATGTTGTCAGGATGCAGCAGAACTACTAAAGCTTGCACGCTGCTTATGGGGCTGATTTATGCCTTCAACCTTGTATACACAAGAACACTGCACTACACTTTGGAGGTGTTTCAGAAACTTTTCCTGGAACTGGATGGGATTAAGTTGTCCTCAAATGTCCAAGCTTTGAAGTTGAAATGCTGTACAGTCTCAGTTGCTGGTCAGCTCACTTCTCCATCTCACAAATGACTGTAACAACAACTTGCAAAGCCACTGTCAGCTCTGTTGGACCATCCTCACATACAGCAGCTCGTTTTTATTATGGACCCACCACAGTCCAGATACACAGACTTGCAACGGCTGTCTGACAAATCTTTGTAAGATTTACTGAAAACTTTGAACTTTGATACATAATGAATGAGTTGCTGATGTGGATTTGACTAAGCAGTTAAGAGACATTGGTTGTTAATGTTGCTAATTCCAAAAATATTTATATTTCGGTTTTGTCAGTACTACCGAGCTCTGTCATGTTAAAACCTCATGTCCTTCTTTTTGTCATGTGATATTTTATATTTCTTGTATCCGGGGGACAAAAAACTTTGGTGTATACTTTCGGTTCAATAAATAATTATATATTTATATTTTTATTTCATTTAACATTTAAGTTTATGTTGATTGTTTGCCACTTAAAACAGGGTATCCGCGGGTCTTAAAAAGTCTTAAAATGTCTAAAATCCAATAATTTGAATTTAAGGCCTTAAAATGTCTAAAATTCTCTCATAAAATGTCTTAAATATGATTTAACAAGGTCTTAAAAATGTATTAACATTACTTTTATTTAAAAACAAATGCATAAACTTCAGTCTCGCTTTTAAATGTTTCGATTTTTGAGGACGCTATAACATAACTACAAAACGGAACTAAAGTACCCGTGCAGCCCGGTCAGAATTTATCCAGCACAACCAGCTAGTGTGCTGTGCGCGCACCGCAGTCTGTTACAGCGGAGCATAGCAGCGGAGAAAACTTAGCGAAAGCCCACAGCAAAGCCAAATTACTTGTATAAGATGGGTAAGTGCAAGTCCAACGATTTGTGTCTCCAGAACGATCAATTTAATGCATGGTTAAAGAAACCATGATGCACTGAGAAAGAAGAGAAAGGCTTTAGAGGATCACCAGGAAGAACTAAAAAAGAAAAGGAAAACTGTCCAAGAGGTTTCTGAAAGTCTGGCCAGAGACGCAGAAGAGGCTGAAGGCAAGGCTGGCAGTCAGATGGCCCAGCTCATAACAAAGTCAAATGCTCTGAGGAGGAGCTACAAGGAAACATTAGCAGAGCTCAAGAACATTGTGGAGGAGATTGCAGCCAAGGGACAAGAGCTCAGATAATGTAGAATAGTTCTACACACACACACACACACACACACACACACACACACACACAATGGCCGTTGACTGTAAAGTTTTTTATTACGATGTTTGCCAATATTTTTTTTATTCTGAGTTCCAAACAAATATTAGTTCACAATAGAGAGGCTTCTGATGTTTTTAGTTAGGTTAAGCATTTTGTATTCCAATGTGAAAGAGCTGTGAATAAATTCATTTACTTTGCAAGTATTTCCAGGCCTCCGATTTTCCTTCATGTCTTTTGTACTTTTTTGCCAGTATGGATGTGAAATGGGTCTTAAATTGTATTCATTATGGTCTTAAAAAAGTCTTTAAAAGTCTGAAATTTGACTAGCAAATGACCATTCCATATCAGTGGGTGAGGGGAATCCATTCTTCAAAGATGAATTGTACAACTCAACTTGGATGTGAATGTTAGTGATTTATTGATGCTTATGACAAAAAATAAACTGTTTAATTGTATTGTATTTTAGTTGTGTGCTTTGTGATGTATGCAGCAGATGCAGAATGGATATCATCAATAAGTCAAAACTGCACAAATACTGCAGTCAAAAAGATATGCAGATACACATCATGCTTTCAAATCAGTCCTCCTAGGTCATTAACTTGTACATCTGTGTGTGTGTGTGTGTGTGTGTGTGTGTGTGTGAGTGTGTGAGAGAGAGAAAGAGCAAGAAAGAAAGGAAGAAAGAGAGAGAGTAATCTCTGTAGATCCTTCCCTCTCTTGCTGGATTGCTGAGTGGCACACTCCACTGGTGAGTGCACATGAGAGATGGAGCACTGGGAGCTTGCTCATAAAGTAAAAAGTATGAAGTGAGCTCTTTGTGTAATGCCTTCTGATTGGTATGATACTGTAGTGATTACAGAAAAGACATGAGTTAGTGAACAGGGAGGCAGCGGTATTTGGTGTAAATCGTGGGCCCCCTGACTAAAGCTTACTTGGGGCCCTGTAACAATAATTATCTATAATCTCTCTAGCTCTGAGCCATGCACCTTTCTTATGGCTGTCAGGTAGGTTTAAAAAAAAAAAAAAGAATGTTGAGAGAGCTGGGAGGTGCCAATTCGGAAAAGATTGCTTGCCCTTATTGGAGCTACCAGTGTTCGAGTTTCTGCCCTCTGTTTTAAAACACTTTTTGTTGTTTGAGTTTGAGTCCTATGAATGAACCTGAATCGAGGGGGCTGGAGTAGACTTTCAAAGAGCGACACTGGCATTGCACAGTCTTAATATCCAAAACCCTGGATTAGGGTTGTGTGAGCCGGCAATGTAATTTGTAAACTGCTAATCAAGGCTGCCATTTGCTCTGCAACTACTACATAAAGAAAGGAAAGCATGCAGGAAATCTGTGATTTGACCTAACGATACGGCTGAGTTAGCTTCATTAAAATGACTTTCAGTCAAAGAGTAAAAGATTGCTGAATATCAATGCTTTTCATTGCTGCATATAGTCTGTCTTCTTCATAGATATCCTGCAACTGATGAAAAAGTGGCTGAGCCTGTGTGAAAGGCTCTCAAACAGACCACTTTGAATTACAGTAAAAGGTAAAAGGGCACCATGTTTAGCCTTTTAAGTGCTTCACACTCCATCAGCTCCCATCTGGCCCCAGAAAATTGTAAGGACTTAGCTTTCTTCCTTGTCAATGGCTTCCTTAAAGCCACGCCATGATTTAGTTCAACTGTCAGTGCAGATTTAATGGGATATTATTCATGCAGCGAGACAGGCAATAAAAATCGCGAGGCTTTGAAAGCGTCTGTGTGGGGAAAAAAAAAAAAAAAACAGTGACATGTTTGAAGCAGAAATGAGAAAAAGAAGAAAATGAGAAATATGAGAGCATGTTCACATTTGTGTTTTTCCAAGTCACAGTGAAGTGCGCTGATTTCGATGAAAAATTGAGTTGACAGGCGTACCTGTTTCACCTGCTGAGCAAGCAGCAGCTGCTGGGGGAGGATATCTCATCATCTTCGGGGTTGTTCAGCTTGTGTTTTAGCGCATTCATTTCACCTGAAAATGTTTTACTCGCCATGTTCAACTAAATACTGTAGCCTTTGCGCTCAGGCCTCTGCATACCCCCTGAAACAAAGGTGCTTGTTGGAAAATCACAAAGCCACTTTCTCCAAGCAGTCACTTTCAGCTGTGCATGCTTTGAATGCGCAATGAAACCTATTTTCATCTTGGCGACCTTTGGTCTGTCATCTTCTGTCTGAACTGGGATATAGGGAGGCTGTCCCAAGGTTTTTATCTCAGCAGCTCTCTAGAAATAGTGTACTCTAATTCAAGGTCCTGCAAGACAGACTATGCAGCTATAGGTTAAATTGAAAGGCCAGAAGTGGAAAAAAAAAAAACTGCAGAGATGACATAAAGTGTCTAGATTCAGGGATAAGAAGCGGTATGCTATTGAAATGTAGTCTACACCACAAGTGCTTTCATTGCAGGACTAACTCTCTGTGTTTATAGCTTTACTTTGAGATATCCACCACCCCGAATCTCTAACCCCAAAACAAAAAAGATCAAGCTTTATGCCCAGAAGACTTGGGTAAACTGACCCTCTACTGTAACACAGAACTGAAAATCCAATGCATTATGATGTATGTGCTACACTGCTGCGGAAATAGCAAATCAAACATATTATTGCCAAAATAATACATCAAATATGAATTGATATTTATTGCTTAACACTCAATGCAAAATGAAAGTTTCATGAGGCCCTGCTACTCAGTATTCTGTCAGTGTTACACAACTTCTCATCCAATGTTGTGGATATGTCAACAGTACGCTGCTTCTGCGAGTCAACAGCCAACTCTACAATCTCCTCCTCTGGCAAACACTTTGTTTATTGTCTGCATCACTGACATACAGTAAATAAAGACGGATGGCGTGTCTCCACTTCCTCACTGTACAAACATGAATCCAAAACATCCCGGATACAGCTCCCGCAACCTTGTGCTGGTGACATAATTTGGAACCAAAGTCTGCACAGTAGTAATCGTTGGAGCTGTGGTGTCAAGGTCCTGCCCAAAGACCTGCTGAGACAGGTGCTTAGCTTCATGGGATGTCTGTTCTGTTGGAGGGTAATCATAACAAACATCCTTATATTAAAATGATAGTAAAAGTCAAAAGCTCATAGGGCCTGTATATGGTCTGCAACAATGCTTAGGTAGGTGGTACATGCCCCCAAGACCCAAGATTTATCAGCAGAACATTACCCAAAGCATCACACTGCCTACACCAGCTTGCTTTCTTCCAATAGTGCATCCTGATGGCATGTCTTCCCCAGGTAAGAGATGCACATGCAGCTGGCCTCCACGTTGTCTAAAAGAAAATATGAATTATCAGATTGACTCATTGCTCCATGGTCCAGTGCTGATGCTCACATGCCCATTGTTGGTCCTTTAAACAGTGAACAGGAGTCAGCATGGGCACCCTGACTGGTCTGTGTCTACCAGCACAAAATGCAACAAACTGTGTTGCACTGTGTTCTAACACCTTTCTATCAAAACCAGTGTTAACTTTTTCAGCAGTATGAGCTACAGTAGCTCGTCTGTTGGATCAGATCCCAATGTGCATCAATGAGTCATGGCTGCCCATGACCCTGTCACTGGTTCACCCCTTTTTCTTTCCTTGAACGACTTTTCATATGTACTGACCACTCCCCACAAAGAACACCCCACAAGAGCTGCAGTTTTGGAGATTCTCTGAGCCAGTCTTCCAGGCAGGGCGATTGGGTCAACCTTCTGTCTATCACTGCCTGTCATGGGCAAACTTGAACCAAAAATATCAATGAAATGCAGCCAAACCAGTAGCATGAAGAGCAAACAGCTTTTCCTTTGAGAAAAGCCTTCATTGTCATTCTTTTCTCTTCTTTCAATGAAGAAACACACAGTTCTTTTATAACCAATGCTAGCAGCATCTAAACTAACCTCCATAGCAGTCACCATTGTTTTTTTTCGGGCAAACAGTCACTTCATCAAACACTTGAGTTAAACCACACTTGTAGCTCATGCCTTAGCGGCTGCTAGTTCCTAGCACGCTAATTGGACTGTAACCATTGTGGCAAGATTGATTCTCGTAATTTTGTGGTCTTGCAAGTCCAGCTGCCTTACAGTGTCAGTCTGGTATAGACATTCCTTCAGAGTGAATTGTGACAAGTTTGGTGTTTGGTGATATTTTATCAAACAGGTCAAAATTTCCATTTCGATTCAGATAACGTTAGCAGGCTACACATATTTTAAGTGACCATTGTTTTCACTGGGTGAAATGAATGGCATTACAAACATTACAGGCAGAAGATTATATCAGTATCAGTCAAATTTAAGTGTCAGCCGTGACATTGATGTCACACACTGCCATTCGTACTGACTGAATGGATCAACAGTGGCGAGTTGTATTATGCTGCCGGGGTGGTTGTAGACTTTTCTTCCTTTTTTTTCTTCATAAGGAAGATTTGACTGATATCCAGTTGTCACTTTTTCTATGACTTTTTCTATAACTTTGTCAGACACTGAAAACTTGATGATCTGGATCTGGATTGAGCAGGACAATATTAATATTTTCAAATGACACTACATGTGTTTTTGTTTCAAATGATTTCAATGTCCTTTCTTTTCCTTATCATCTTTCTTCATGTTGATTCAGCTACAAATCTTAAAGCTATTTAGTGTAGGCATATTCTTCTTTTCATGAAGACTGAAGAAGGTACAGTTTTTTCACTGTGGAGGCATCAATGCAGGTTATTTGAGTCAAAATCAAAATCACAGGTAACAACTAAAATTGATGTGTTGTGCAGGCTTTTGTTAAAAAGGTGTTTCATTAAGACTCAAAAAGGCGGTTGATGTGCTCGAAAAGTGGAAAGGGAAAGCAGAAAACTAATACCCAAAGGACACCGGGAGACATATATAGCAGTGGGCTTGGTGTCATTTGTGCAGCAAGACTGCCTCCTCTACTTCTATAAGTACCCACTATAAAATAAGTATCAAATAAAGTTTCAGCTTAAGCGCGGTGTGTGAATCCGCGCTAAGTTAAGTTCTTCCCCTTGCTTGCTTTCGTTCTCACTCTCTTGTTCTCACTGTCTCTTTTTGTCACTTTGGTTTTTTTTTGGTTTTTTTTAATAACCCTAAAAAAATCCCATCACTCTTTCTAAGAGAATGTTGACCAATGCATCAAGATGATATATTACTGTATCACTTCCAAAGGTAATAATGTCCCATTATGTTTCCTGGCACAATTTATACAAAGATGACATCTGTTACCTTTTGGAAAGTGTCTGTAGAAGATCTGCTCTTGATTGTTCTGTCCGTCATGAAAACCCTGTACCATGGGCCAAAAGCATTGATTTTCAAGGTAAGGTCAAATTAACCCAGATTTTACTGGTCATGGATGGATAGTCATTTTCAGTGCCACAGAATAATAATGATCGAGTAAGCAGCACATTTCATCAAATACAGAGGATAAGACAGAGTCATATTATAAATACAAAATAATCATCTGCATTGTTATTCTTCACAAAACTCATCTCATGTTTTGTTTTTTTTCCCCAATACCCTGTTGTTCATTATCACTACTTCTGTTAGCTCAATCATGCCATCTTGATCGCAGCCTGATTGTTTTATTTTTGCGTTTTTGTTTTTTGTGGCACTCATCATCTGATAGAGCCCGATGAATTGAGTTTGATTTTGCATTAAACTTGTAATTGAGCACACACGGCTCGGAAATTTGACAAAGAATATGATGGCCTTGTAACAGAATCTGTCATACCTGCTCTTGCTCTTAATATTCAGATAAATCATATTCTGTCATGTCGGACTGCAATCTGCTTTTGTTTTCTTATTAAACTAATTTTTGTTCTGAAATGTGGCTGCTCTAATCACTCATTCTCAGGGATACTATGGTTTACCTTGTGGTTCCATCAATCTGTATCCTGTGTAACCAAGATCTGTTTTGCTCATTCAGTACATGACTGAATGTATTTGAGCTGTGACAGGTGCTCATAAGTGTGTATTGAAACAGGTGGCAGTCACGAGGAGGTGACTTATGGCACTCACTGGTGATTTGTTCCTGCCTGGCGACAGCCTATGGAGACTATACGAAGAGCCAAAATGGTGGTCAACCTGCTTGAGGCAGAAGCTAATCTCCTTTTACCTCCAACCAGCCATACATGCCATCGTTTGTGCTGTAGCTTTTTCACTAAAAATTGCTGCATCCAAAATGAGCACTGATGAGAATGAAGTAAAACTATACCACTGAGACACTATTAAACTCTGAGTCTAGTGATAAGTCTCTGTGGATTTATCACCACAAGCAAACTCTTTCATATTTCATACATAATATAGAATACTATAGTCACTGTGTGACTCTTTGTTATCTTATCCACTTTAAATTAGGGAGGTTAATTTGTTTTCTTTTCTTATTTTCATAGTTTTTGAGGTTAATTCTAATGTTCTGTACAGTTTTAAACATAATTAACCTGACTACATTACAGTAACAACATGCACCTAATTAGCTGTGTTGATATATTGAAGTCCTTTCATTTTTTAACTCAGATAAACATAGGAGTTGACTGCAAAGGGTTAGATACCCGATGGGCCTTTTTATCCTCTCTTGAAAATAAAATAACAAATCAAAGCAGATTTTATATCACTGTATAAAAGATGAAAGAGTGCATTCGCCATATATTTTCAGGTCTGTGTTACAGAGTAGGAAATTAAACAAAATGCGTGGCATAAATCTTGGCACCTTCTATTGAAAGCCAAATGCAAAACAAGCAGGCCAGAGGGGAAGAGAGAAGCAGACAGGAAGCTTTAGAAAATAAATGTCTCAAACATTTTCATCCATATTTATCATGGATAACCAATGATATTTTAAAGCAGGTGGCTTTGTGAAACTTTGCAAGCAGGTGACAAATGTGCACAAGGTTTGGGATGCATTAAAATAGTACTTGATATTAACCACAGCTTGATGAGGACACCAAACCTTATCTTAGTTTTCCACTTGCACTCAGATTATTTGCAAAGGTACTCAGTGCCTACAGTATAAGACACTGCAAGAGAGTGAGATTTAGGGAAAGTGTAACAGGGTAATAAACTTCCTGTGTGAATGTCAGCTTTACATAAAAGATCCTCCCAATAACTGCATGTGGACTGGGAGCAGATGTACAGGGTGATGTTCCGATGACGGGTTATCAAAGTTATCTGTCATTGTACTGGACGTTAAAAGTTTTACAAGATCAACATTTTAAAATGAATGATTGCTTTAACATTTCTCTGATAGTTCTATACAGCATGACTTATATTAAAAGTTTGATAGCAGCAAAACGATTTATGTAAATATGATCCTGCTGTTGAGAGTGGGTGTAAAATGGGGTTAGTTGATGTGACCTTTGCATTTCCACATCTCGGCTAACACAGTATAATGCCAGAGGTTTCAATAACTAAGACAAATCTGCTGGTAATAAAGAAATAGAGTTTAAACCTCAGCTATATTGAGAGACATGTTGAAAGGACAGCAAAAAGGTAATATTTATTCAGAAAGTCAGGATGTATATGCAGCACCTGTGCGTTATTGTAACATAGAGTATGACCTTTATGTTAGATTCATGTGCCTATATTGCATGATCCCTTATAACCACAGAGAGAAATAAGATTGTCACTTATATAATAAGTAATAACTGTGAAAAATTGAAACCTTAAGTATTATGAAGGCAACACAGCCACTGGACAAAAAGAATGCTGATGGAGTATTTTCACCTCCTGTCCTTATTTAAAATAGTGAGATCCAGACTTGTCTTCTGCCATAATTAGAACATCACTTCCACATTTCCTGCAGTTGAGTCTGAAAGAAAAATGTGGTGGTGGTAACCAAAACACAGCTGCTGCTTCTGCTGCTGCTGCTTCTGCTGCAACACCATTAGTGATAAAAACACAGCGCCCACATTTGTTAACTTTCAGATTGGATATTTGGCTTGTACTTAATGTGAATATGCTAATTACTGTAATAAGTAATTACTACTCACAAAACCTATGTTTGACTCCAAAGAGGACATGGGGATGTTATATTAATATCACTTGATTGTTTTTGGACAATCTTCTTTACTAATTGGCTTTGCCCCCACATGTTATTTTTCTCATTGTATTAATTTTTATGGCAATTGCTATGCAAGATTCAAGGAAACACAACTTCAGTGAATAGATTTATGTGTTGAATCTGCAAATGTGATATATTTATGGCTGATAGCCTGATGATTTTTCTTTTCCTGCTGCAGGCAGCAGCATTATTATTGTTCCTGTACTACAAGTCTGCACTAATTAAATTTCATGAAGGTTATTTATCTAGTTAGTATAACGAAAGAAAAATAATGTGTGTTCGTTGGTACAGTGTGTGTTTGGAGGGTGGGTAGCTCGCTTGCCATATGGCACAAACAGAGAAATATGAACAGGCTTATACTTAGATAGATAGATAGATAGATAGATAGATAGATAGATAGATAGATAGATAGATAGATAGATAGATAGATAGATAGATAGATAGATAGATAGATAGATAGATAGATAGATAGATTATTTTATTATTTATGCATCTGCTTTTATATTGCTCTCTTCTTTCCTCTTCTCTTGTCCTGGAAGTGTGGAAGGTGACTGTAATATTCCACCCTCTAGCAACAGTCAGGGAATGATAATGTGTCTGGGTTAAACCTCTGCATAGTTATATCCTTCAGTCAGGACAGCTTTACAAACGCCTGCACACACACACACACAGTAAAGAGGCTGTTGAAATGACAGAGGTGAAGGAGAGACATGATGATAATATTCATATGATATAATACAGGGGCTTTAAAGGGGAAGGACGAAGTCTTGAATAACAGTTACTGTTAAGATAGTTGTTATCATACAATCTTGGCCTCTGAAGTATCGCTCAGAGGGAGTGGAGGGGTTCAAGTGCACACAGACATCTTACGCTCAATGTGAAGAGCAGCATTTTCATATAATTAGTACTTCAGTTAGTGTGTTACACCACACACACGCACAGAACAGCATGCACCTGCAGTCACACTTGCATCCACACGTCCCCCCATGTCTGAATCCTATTTACACTCATTTACACACAAAAAGATAGCAATCCTGACAGGAGCATAATGTGCAAAGAAACTGAGCCTCCCCACTGGTTCAAAGAGCCTAAATGTCCTGATGAATATTTATTAACCCCTTCTGGCTCACCAGCATTCATTCACACAGCTCAAAGGTGAAGCTCTCTCCTACGCTTTTATAGTTTAAGGGTATTTTTCAACCTGGACAAAGTGTAAACCTCCTGTCACCCATCCGTTTGTGGATAGCTGTTTGGAAACTTCGAGTCTGGCATCTTGGCAGGCCAGCAGTGATGAGAGCA
The DNA here is from genome assembly GCA_946959425.1 of Argyrosomus regius. Taxonomy (NCBI): domain Eukaryota; kingdom Metazoa; phylum Chordata; class Actinopteri; family Sciaenidae; genus Argyrosomus; species Argyrosomus regius. Next base: position 22,698,197 of record OX336896.1, on the reverse strand, counting down.
TGCAGCTGGTTTTCACTCCATTTTCAAGCAGGAAAAAATGGCAGCCTGTCTAGTTCTAAACATACTCATATTACAGCTAAACGGTACATTAAAATATAAACAGGCAAACAGGATTTTTTCCACTCTCCTCGTCCACTCTTCAATTTGTAGTCTTATCCGTATACTCCAGCTCAAATCATTACAGGGGCCATCGAATTAAAGGCCCTCATCCACATTGTTGAAATCAGCTAAATATTCAGCCATGACATTGAAAATCTTTCACATAACAATAAGCTACAATTTTTGTACTCCAACACAGCAAACTCTTCCCAGCTTGTGCATTTCACCTTGAACAGAAGCAGGCAGTGAGCACATGTACATGCATGAGTGTATGCACTGGTAGAAGAGGCACAGTCTTGAGGGATGCATTCATTTTTATATAATATTTAATACCAACACTTCTTTCATGAAGAACTCAATTGATTATCCAGCCATGTTGTAATTTAATGGCATGACAAAGACAGTGAAACACATGGTTGGTCAAACTTTATAGCTTCATGAATTAGAAAAATAGAGACTAAATAGAGTAATACTGCTGGTCCATGTGGATAATTTTGTGCTCCCAAACCTTGAAATGAGGGCATAATGAGAATAGCTCTGTCCATGGTCTTATCCCCCTTATCTAGCCCATGAGTCTCTCATGAATAACTATGAATGTTATGTTGCCTCTCCAGTAGAGATTCACAAGTTATTCCGAGTTCCCTAATAATTACTTATGTGCGCAATTGTAGCATCTCGGTCAAGGGGCACAGTTGGTGGTGGTGTGTGTGGGCAGTTGCATGGAGCACTTTAAATTTAAATCAGACTTATATGAACACATTTTTTTTATACTTCATGCTGTAGGAACTGTAGGAAGAAATAAACAGCAAATGAACAGAACAAAACAAACATTCAATTTTTGAACCTATACATCGCATAATAGAAAGTGTTGAGAAAGAACTGCTGCACACAGACTTTACTGCTTCATTAGTCTCATATTTAATGCAATCATTACTAGAAATCTATGTTCCAAAGGTTTCAAACATACTGAGCACAGAACTGGGGAAGACGTTGTGAGAACTATGGCATGGTGCATTCAATGTTTCTGGACTCAACAGCACTGCTTTTTATGCAAAACCCCACTACTTGTGGTAGTCATGTAGAATCCTCAAGCTTTTAAAGAAGGGTTCTTATGTACTCAAAGGATCAGTGTGTAGGATTTAGTGGCATCAGTGTAGAGTGAAGGAGAAATAGTTGCCATGAAGCGCATGAAAAATGTGAAACATCCAGTCTGGGGTATTGTAGAAACATGGTGGAGCAACATGGTCGACACCACGGAAGAGGACCTGCGGATTCTATATATATATATATATATATATATAAAAGAGTGCCATCACACCCATATATTGCCATGTATCGTCTTGTCCCATCACTACGGAGACTGCTGCTGCAAAGCGCCACTTTCATTTCCTGCACGTGCACATAAACATGTGTTCACATGCAGTGTGGTTATCTTTTCCAAGCTGCACTCACACCTGCTTTGACACAAGAAGAGGTGGGACCCTTGTGTAATTTACGCAGCAAGCGTACGCATGTGCATGGTGACAGAGGAGTGTAGGCTTACTTGGGGGCTGAGCCGCAGACAGCTCCGGCTTAGTGTAACCCTTGAATATAATGAGCTCATTCTAAGGTAACAGAGTGATAACACTTTTTATTTTCAGGTGATTATACATTAATGAAAACTGTCTTCTTTTTTCTTTCAGCCATATTCTGTAAATAGAGCCTCCTAAATCTGACGCTGTGGTCCTTTAAAGGGTATCTTTGGTATTCTTCAACCTTGACCTTATTTTCTAAAGTTTTTTGTGTCAAAGTGACCAAAGGGGACAACAAGAATTTGGTCCTTTATTGAGTGAGGGCAGCTGCCTCCTCGCCCACTCTTCAATGTGTAGTCCATATACTCCGCAGCTCAAATAAATACAAATTCATCCACATTGTTGAAATCAGCTACATATTCAGCCATGACACTGAATATCTTTCGCACACACAACACAACTCTTCCTTATCTGCATTACTACGCTCCCATTTCCACTGCTGACTTCCTGCAACAAGTCACCTTATTTCTCCTGAGATTTCAGAACAAGACTTCTCCTTCAGCGAGCCTCGGTTAGACACACGATGGCTTAAGTGAGAGGAACAGAACACGTTTCATTTCTCTGTAGGGCCGTGTTGTCAGACACTTATAATATCAGTCTGTCAGTGGCAAAAACAAACACTTTGAAATGACGTGTTTTGACAATGCCCAACTGCCTGCATGAATTATGATGCAGATCGTTTTGCAGCCGCAGGCTGCTCTCACTCAACATTGGGACAAATTCAAAATTTGGTAGTCATTCACTTTGACACAAAACTACAGGAGGTACCTTTTAAGGTTGTTGGTACATATACTTTGTCTGAATGACTATCACTTTAACAGCTACTGTACCATTAGGATGGCCTCAAGGGGGGCACCCTGGTAGCTTGCCTATAGTGGAGTGTGTGCCCCATGTACTGGGGCTGAGTCCTTACTGCATGGGTTCAATTCCAGCCTGCGGCCTTTTGCTGCGTATCACCCTTTTTTCCTGTCTGTTGCAAGCTGTCCTATCTAATAAAGGAAAGCCCCAACATGAGAGAGCTGTTGAGAACATCAACTCCTGGGTAGTTAACAAAATTGAACATCACATTGGTGTAGTTTCCATGTAACTACCACACTCTGAACATATATCTAATATATTTTCTAATTTCTCTGATATATTGATATATTCCAGGCTGAATAATTCTGTAAGAAAGTCTTAGAAAAAAGGTTAGCATACAATTCCCCAATGCCAAAGTACACTTTCACACAGATAATGGGCTGCAGGTGCATTTACACTATAAAAGTATAAAACAATTTTTAATACTTTCAGGTGCTTGGTGGTGCATCGTAAAAAGCAGCCACCCACTGCCTCTGATCATATCCCAGATGTCACAGTACTAATGACTCCTACTGGTTGCTCTTTGCATGTCTTTGACTTCTGTGTATTCTGTTTCCAGGGAAGCAGTGTGAGTAAACAATGTCATGATTATAACATCATGTAAACTTTTGTACTCTTGGGTGTACAATATTTGCACTTTACCCATTGCATGCATTTTTGTTCCTTTACAGATTTTGTACTGTATGTACTGTGCTGTAATATGCACATCAGTCTTTTTCACTGTTAAATAATAATTTGAGACCAGGACATGTGTGTAATATGAAACTGTGGATGATTCACACACACACACACACACACACAAATTCAAAATGGCCACTTGTTCAAAGGCCAAAAAGGATCCTTTCCTTATCCTCTCTCATCTTGCAATTTAGTGACAAGTCTTATACGTCAATAGCTGATCGAGGGCTGTATTCAGCAATAAACCTTATAGCCAGTAAACAATCATTTTGTGTTAGAGTGGGTAGGGGTCCATTGATAAGGCCATTTAGCTTCTTTCACAACCAAATGATTAATTTACATAAATTCAAGATAAAATCCTTTTCATTGACAATGACAATTACACTCATTATTGCTACTCAAATAACCGTATCATCTGAGTGAATAGGCTCATAAATTATTGTATTTAAGCCATCAAGGCTCTTTCTCTCCCCTAGCCTGCAATTGATAATTTTGTTGGCATTTTGCTCATATGAAATCATGATTTGCATAAGTGTGTCTACAGGCATAATGACACACTTGTGTATCCATCATAGTCATGGTCATTGTTACATGCTTCCTGTACATTTGCTCCACTGTGACGTGCTTTGTATAAAATGTGACAGTGCTCAGGCAGGATGTACTGCAGATGTTAGGAGGATAGGGAGCGTTTGTGCTGACACGAGGGACATGGCTAAAAAACTTCTGCTATACAAAGGATATGATAAGATCAAAGCTAGAAATGAACAACAAAGATTAAATTAATGTTATCTCACCTTGCTGAGGATTTTAGGATGGTAAATTCGGCATCATAATTTTGAGGAACAAAAAACATTCTGCTCTCTGAATATGATATCAGAATTCTACAGGGGTTTTACACTGGGTCCTTAGCCTTTTCGGTTCCATATATTTATGACACTGCTTATGTTAGTAAATACTCCTGTTGGTTTTTATGTTCCACATTTGGACACAAAAATGGGACGTGCATAAGTTTAAAATAAAACTTTACTTGGGTTCATTTCTCTGCGCATACACACAAGCACATTAGCATGACTACATGCTGCACACTGTTTACATCTTCTGCAGACATGCACGGCCTTCCTGTGTCACTTAAAGGACCCCTGTGTTGTCCGCAGTGGCTGTATGAACTTCATTCATAGACGCAACAAATTTACCTGATCAAATACTGCTAATGTGAAAGGACATATTAGTACATGAATTGGTTAAATAAAATATAACAAAATAAAATTATGAAAGAAGTGAATAAAATTCCATAAATAAAATAGTACATTAAATGCATTATGGTGGGGGAGGGGATGTCCATTAATATGACCAACATTACTATGGGTCCCACATTTATCTGTGTGGGGAGTTAATAAATTAGCCTACATTACAGTGATTTGATTCCGTAGTTCAGTATGTTCAGTAACATGCAATTCTTTTTTTTTTTTTTTTTTCGCAAATTGTGTTTGCTTGTGCTGAATGTAACCACAATGATATGAGAATGTAATACGAAAAATAACATTTTCCTGCTGTGATTCAATGGCTTTCTCAATACCAGTGCTCCCTCACTCTCATTCACTGTCTATGTCGCTCAACCAGTACTCTCCCTCACTCACACCAAATGAAACTTGGTATCACTTTTTTTTTTCAGCACAGACTGAAAGTCAGAGACAGACAAGCAAGCAACAGGTCGACTATCATAGTTTAGTCCATGAACTCCCCCTGGACAGAACTCAGTTTCAGTGATATTTAAGGCTGACTGTGGAGCAGTTTGGCCACTGCAGCGTAACAGCAGGTTGCGATTTTCCAGAAGTTGATTCTGGCCCAACTTCTCCACCGCTACTGCTTTTTTTGGCACTCCCTGCAGCCAAAATACACTACCACTGTTTAAATTAATCAAGTAGGACATGGGTGTTTTTTTTTTTTCATAAGGCTGGCTGTTTAAAAGAATGCAGGTTTAAATCTTTTCGTCGTCCTTTCATTGTCCTTTCTCCATGAAACTGTGTCTACTATATATATATATATATATATATATATATTTTTTTTTTTTTTTTATTTATGAAAGAGTCCATGTACCCATCCTAACCTGTAACAGCCTCACTGTGAAGACCAGACTGTCTTATTCACTGTTTTTACATATTATGTGACATGTGGGTGTGGAAGCTTTGGAGTTATTTAAAGCAGTTATTCTAAGGGTCTGTGGCATTCTACCAGTGGCTCTGAAGTTTTCACATTCATTCATTCCTGGCAGCAGGCAGGGACATCTGATTCAGTATCAGCTTGATAAAGGTTTACCTGCATTGATTAAATGTCGGCTAAAAGAGGAACAAAATCTAAACACTCTGAACATACTAAAAATACACTGGAGATATTAACTAACAAATGTCAGGGGAGCAAAAGTTTCCTACTTCAGTATGGACTAAGATAACAGTTTCATTTCTACGGCTCTGCAGACTAGACTACACCCACCTGAAGAATTGAGTGACATACTGTCGATCTTTCTTTTCTCTCTCCTGTCTTCTATTCCTTTCTTTTCAGTTTTGAAAGCCAGGAGTTGATCATGCAACTGCTCTCCTCACTTCCATTTCACTGCTAGTAGCATGTATCATCAAAGATTATCTATAATAGAAGGTAACGCATTACATCGGCCTCCTTGACACCGATCTGGAAGTGTGCATGATGAAAACAGTGAGAGCGTTGCACCAGATATGGGTCAGAAAGTCATTTAAGTTTTAGTCAGGTCATCTTTGGTGAAACCAAACCAACCATTCACAGACAGAGAGAAGACATATCTGTACTGCAAGATCTCGCGAGAACGTGTAGTTCTGTGACTGAGGTGAAAGGATCCCTCATAATTTTTGTGCTCACGTTCACTTTTCTCCCATAAGAGCCAATAGACCCTAACCCTCCCCCTAACCCTGCTGCTGGGTTAGGGATAGGGGCAGCAGCAGTGGCTAAACCCACGTGACACAGATACAGGAAATGACTCCATCTTATTTACAAAGTAAATCTCCTTTCTCCTTTTCAAACATTTGTCTGTGCAAAGATTCTAGATGATTTTCAGTTGAATGTCCAACTCTCCTGGAAAATGAATTCTCTAACTGTGTGGAAACTGTGCCAAGTCTTACTAAGTGGCAAGATGACAGACATGAACATTAGGGTGTGTGTGTGTGTGTGTGTGTGTCTTTGTGTTTGAGTACACACAGTTTGTTTTAGCGCATGTGCATGTGGGCTGGACAGTATAGGAAGAAACCATTGAGAGCTTCCGTCTGTTTTCCGCCATCACACTGTGAACGTCTGAACCACAATTCCAAAGGTCATCTTTTACAGATGGTTCCCTAGCCTACAAGCCCTGTGTCTGGGTGAAGGACCACAGTGTCCCCCCCTGGTGCCCTGATGCTCAGGCTTGGAGCTGCTCGGTGCCCAGATGGTAGACAGAGTGTGCTATGACCAACTATGCATCTATCCATCCATACACACACACTGACACACAAACAGACACATCCCATGAGCTTGCTGTCCTCCAGATTTCTTGCCCTACTGCCTACAATGTTAGGACCTCATTTTGTCCTCACTTCAACCTATCCACCTTCTGTCGCCTCTTGTCTAGCACAGGTCTGCACTGTGGGACTTTCCATCCAGCATGTAAGCTTGGAAAAGATCATCTGCTGCTCACTCTACCATCAGATGTCCTTCAAGCTTCATTCATATGCCAAACTAGAGAATAAATAAGTAAGAACATGTACACAGGAGTTATATCATTACATTTCCCACAGCCTTTACTGGTCCAGACACACTGATTCCCATCATACTCACTCTTTCAGCCTCTGGTGATGATGCACAGATGCTGAATATTATTGAGAGACCAAAACAACTTCTTTTCAGGGTGATACATATCTTTATCTGCATTGAGAGAAGGAATACAGAGACACTTTTATAGAAAAGCTATGCATTGAGCTGACTTCATCCAAGGACTGTTCTTCTATTATTCAATGAAGGCCTAGCTGCATACACTGCTGTCTGAAAGACGCACAGACTTTCTCAGCAAGGAGACGTCCATGTCTCAGATTTAAAAAAACTAGAATTTTATAACAGATCATCACAAACACTTCATGCTTAGTTGGATTAACCATATTTAAAGCACTGAGTCTCTGAGATTCTTTTAAAAATATGAGGTGCTACTTATATCAATGGAGGGAATCTGCAAGGTTAGATAGCTCAGCTTTGAATAAGAACAACTCACCTTCCTAGCAAATAGTTAATAATTCACCAGACAATCATAGAGTAGAGAGAGTAAAACAATCCTTTTGAGAGAGTATACCTAAAAAAAAAACAGTATATGCCATGTGCTGCCATCAGCACAGAGTGTGTGTATGAGCTTTAAACACACACCCTTAGCAAGTAAGGAATGCTAAAATAGCATGTGCTACTAATCATCAGGGGAAAGCGTCATGGTAATAATGAATAACTTTCTTTTCTCTAATTTTTTTGCTCTAGTTCAATGGTTTTAACACACAGACACACACACAGACATTGCACACTTCTTCTTGCCCTTTTAGGCAGACACTACAAAGGTGCCTTCCAATACAAATCAATTAAATGGCTCTCATGAGAGAGCTGCGACATTTGCAGTTAGTGGCCCTCTTCACCAGGCAGAGAGAGGCAAAGACAACGCACCCTGTCAGCTATGCCAAGTTTCTATTTCGGTGAAAAGGAAACTCATCCAAACCTCTTTATTTCCAAACCTTGTCTAAAAGTTATGTAAAGAGAATGCTGCAGGCATAGACTGGATCTTAAATTGCATCACGTCTTTTTTTTGTTAAATTAATACAATCAAAACATCGTACAAATAAGACGTTGAAATATAAACACCTTAAAATCAATTGCCTGCCTTGTTTTAAAATCCAAATCTAAATTTAAACTTGAGACATCTTCCTGTGACACATGCTGTATCTAGGCACAAGAGACTTTTCTTTCTTGAGTGTCAACTGGAACGTAGCAATGTTCTAGGTCACGTATACTGTACCAGCTGTTGTGGGGTGATGCTGAAACTCAGAGGGCAGGTTTCAGCCAATCATGAAGAAAAAAATAAGAAAACTTTTACGTTTCTGAAGTTGGGTAGACTGAACTGGTTTTAAGGTGCTTTTAACACTTGTATGACCACACACTCTAGTGCAGCATAAGGGGATATGGGTAACCCTTTTAAAAGAATCATTCTCATTCTCATTCACAAGGGTTTTATTGTAAGAAGGCCTTGTATTGTTTATCAATGGGGTTATAAAGAGGCTGGGTCAGCCATAAATGTTGATGATAGTATTTTCTAATACTGTTTATAGCTATTGTTGACTCTTAAGTGTAATTAGCATTACCCTGCCTGGTGAAACCATATTCACAATCAATGCTAATGCTAACATCTGTTTGGTGCATCTGTTCCAGTTGGCTGGCTGACTCAACAAACAAGAAATCGTCTCATTACCAAGGGTCTGACTACTTGCTTGCCGACTTGTTTCATTCTTGATGGTTATATTTGGCAAATTATAGCTCACCCAGTCGATTTTACCTGTATTAACTTGATTACCATAAAATTAAGTAATCAAGCTAATACTGTGATACTTGGACCAGATTACTGATTACATTTTAACAGGTATGTAGTAATTGTATTCTAACCATCCCAACGAAAGTATCACCTTACAACTTTAACAGGCTGTGAGATCCCATTGACAGCAATCACTTTTTGGCATGACACCTATCTACTTTAGAAAGAACAACGAGTGTGACTGTCCACAGTGTCCACATTTGGAGTTGCAATGTTCAGTTGCTGCAATGCCGCTGCTTCTGTCATTCTACTTGCCGGTCGCTTGCAGATGCTAGAGTGGCGTTCACTTACATTTTGAAATGCGCTCTCTTCTCAATGACCTTATATTAGGATTTAACTGGAATCCTAAAATACAACAAACTGAAATTCTTTTATACAGTTTTTTTTCAATAGTGACTGTGAAAGCTTTGCAATAGTGTATATGCATGGTAATTCTGAATAATGTCCCGGACGGCCCCTCATATCTCAACCTTTCTGTTCTGACTCACTGGGAAGCTAATGAATCCCCCCCACCTCCCCACCACCAGGAAATAAATGAAAATCCTTCTCTTTCTCACATCCATCAGACTCGACTGCTCACAAAGGAGAAAGCACCACGATCAGCCAACACTCCCTCTTTCCAGCTCCCTGTGCTTATGTGTGTGTATGTGCCCATTTTGACACATGTATACAAGCCAATCACTTTTGGCAGTAATCACAAATAATTAACAGATGAAGAGTTCCATTCACACAGGCTTTACCCTCTAACAGAGCTCCACAGGCATAGCTGTTCATCTTTGAAAATGAGTGCACTGAAAACCTATTTCTCATCCACTTTTTTTGTTTTAGAAAGAGGAGATGATGACTTTCAGGAAATTAGGCCAGCTTCTTCCGCTCAAATTGGTTGCTGCTGAGTGGGCAGTATCAAGCATCTGGAGCCCGGTGGACTACAACAACTACTTAGCCTCAACAGTGGTCAAACTATTTTCATACTCCCGTCACATTGAACTTCATGAGCACCCATGAATGTAATGACTCTCCTGAGTGCTCTTGATGCACAACTCTCACAAATTGGACAAGGACGCCGTACTGCTCAGCATGGATGAGGAGGTCTTTGAGGGAGATGCGATGTGTCACATACATCAGCATCCATCTGTTGCTTCATGGCTATCCACTCTAGACTAATCAACATCTTGATGGTGCCAACACAGTGGTGGTGACAAAGAAGCTAGCATTCATCATTCCAGGATTGGCATGATGTTCAGTGAGGAAGCATGGTCACATTACAAACAGATAAAGACTCCTTCCTCCCCAACTCAACACCACATCATTTCATATTCCATCAACCTGGGATGGATGTTTCCTACATGGTGCTTTTGGATTTTAGCGTATTTCATACTTGGGTGAATAGAGTGGAGATGTCATTTATGCAGTGTTTTGTTTGTTTGCATTGTATACTATACTGAGATATTTATCACCCAGGCTTTATTGGATGGTTAGCCATGGTCAGTCAACCGTTATATATATATACACCCCATACATGGGTGTGTTAAACGTCCACTACGTAAGACTGAGTGAGCTCTGTTTACAGAATATGGCAGAAATTAGATAAAATAATCATAACTATGTTTTTTATTGATGTACAATCACCTGAAAATAAGAATTGTTATGGTTTTGTTACCTTGGAGTAGACTTTGCAGGCCTTCTTCCACAGTCCACCATGTTCAACCGTCTTTTTTTCTACAGTAGTCACTAGCATCCTTTGCAACTGTCTCCCATCAGCCTCTCCTTTGTAGTGTAATCAGTAACTGCACTTCCAGATGCCACTAAATCCTACACAATTGTCTTTTTTTACTATTTTTAAACATGTTGACCTGATGAAGATCCAACTAGGACTGAAAGGTTGTCCCTTTAAAGACCCTTGTGGTCTGGAGTCAATGTGCAGACTACAGTTTGCATGATTTACCATGCACCTACAGTACATGTGATGTGTAATTATGTTCCTTCTATTGTAGAAAAAGAAGCAGGGCATGATGGTTACATTAAATGCATTCATCTAAAATGACTCTTATTCAACCCTGTAGCACCATTGAAGAAAATGGACTGCATTTTAGAGACATAGTGAATAACGGTGATCATTTTTTTCACAGTTTTCAGCTGAAACTCTTCCGCTCATGCAATTTTAATAATGTGATGACAGACTCTTGCTGAAACAGTGACAGACTATTACAAATAGGCACCCATGTGTTTGTTTGCTCGTGTCTGCGTTTATAGGCCTGAGATGGGACATTATGGGGATAGACAGTGACCCACCGTAGGATTTATGGGAGAGGAGAGACCACTGGAAAATAAGAGAGGGGGAAAAAAGAAAACTGTGATGGATTGACAGACATCCAGAGACAGATGTGGAGTGATTGGCATGGGGAGAACCAGTGATTGATAGGCATAAAAAATGTAACTGATAGCTATGACAGCTTGGTGGTGGTGGTAGAATATGTGTGTGTGTGTGTGTGTGTGTGTGTGGGGGGGGGGGGGTAGCTAGTCACTTGACAATACATCAGAAGTACAGCATGACTATCTATTCACTCCCCTCCCTACTGACCTATTCGCACAACCTCACACACATTCACACACACACACACACGGAGAGAGAACACATTCTCAGACATATTGTAAAATATAGAATAAATCCTCTCATTCCACCGCACCTCAGTCTCTGCTCTCCACCCTCTTCGCCCTAACCAATTAGGCCTACAGTAGACTGACTTTTCCTTTGTGTCTAGATATAAACAGCAGCCTCTCATCTACAATCAATGGCAACACTTAGACCAATTAGCCAAGCCTAAGAAGAGGCTGGAGCTGCAGGAGAGTGTGCTCAACCACCACTAAGGGTTCAGATGGCTATTAAAGATTGGCATCAGCAAGAGAATTAATAATAATATTTTCTTCCAAAACTGCTTGTGAGAGACTTTCAGAACCATTCCCCTCTACATTAGCTGTTTATTTGGAATCTGTGCCCGAAATATTGAAATCGAAAGACTTGCCGTGATGTAAATAGGATTAGATACAAATCTCTGTTTCCTGAATCACAATTACAAGAATGCATTCCTATGGGGAAGCGTAAAAAGAGGTAGTGACTTATTTTGAGCGCAAATTTTTGGCAGAAGAAGGTGCATGAATACAACAAAACAAAGTGCAAAATTCTCATCTGTGTGAATGTCTGATGTGAACGAGTGTGCGCGCGTGTATAATGTGTATTTCCGAGCGCAAGTGTGTGTATTTCTGTCAGAATTCTTCTCCATCTCAGTAAACCTCTGTAATTACATCCCAACAGAGGGAGGAATTAAACCCAGTTTCATCTATTGGGATGATGAATATGACAGCGTACTGTTATATAGACTTCATATCTGCAGACAAACACACATAAATCTCCGCCTGTGATGGTGCTGCTCTGAAGGCTGTGTAATTAAACATTGTTATATGAGAAAGTGAATTAATCTATAGTCTGTGAATGTGCCATCAGGATGCGGTTGATGGCAGACTGTGTTAGAGGGAGGATGATTTAGCTGACGAGGCTGGTCATATAAAACCTGGGGGACTCAGTCGACGGTGAGCAGAAATGGAGTATAATTTGCAAGGTCCCTAAATGGTGCCAGTTTATTCATTTTTCAGGGATGAGTGTCATATTGATGGAACAAAGAAAGTCACAGAGAACAGAGGAAACAAAGACACGGTCATGACTGCAGGTGTTTCAGAGCCTCTGCATTCATGGATTCATGTCATTTAAGTTACTTTCTGCTCTTTGGATAAGTGCTTTGGTGCACCGGTAGGAGCTTGGTAGAAGTGACTAGCAATGCCATCTCCTGGGTTTGGCCCGGGTCCGTGCTGTGTGGAGTATTGGAGACATATGTAACATCGTAGGTGACTGTGCTGGATCTGTCTACTGTCTTCACCCACAAACAATGATTCCTACCTGTGCTCCAGCCTTTTTATAGCCCCATAGTCATTTCTCCAATGTTCTTTGCTTTCTTTATGGCTGAGTGCTAAAATTTAGATAGGTTTCATATTTCAAGTCTATCTTAAAGTCCCCATGAAACAGAAAGCAGTGCTATTTGCTTCCTCATTTTTGCGCATTTTCTCAGTCAGATAGCGAGGGACTTGTCACGGATACGAATTGGCATTTACAGGAGCCAATAACAATACTGTGTTACACCCCCACTGCTATGCACTACACAAAATATTATGAGGCATACATGACTTTTTTCTCATTGTTGGGCCAGATACTGGTGTTATTGTTGACATATACTGTAGCACTAGACATATGTGATAAAAACACTTAAATATCAATTATAACTTTGGGAACTTTAAAACAATGCACACATGTCCTAAGAGACCCTCACCTAAAGTGATTCCAGTGTAAGAAACAAAATCCACAGTCCTTGTTTCGTGCAAAAATCCATATGAAAGTTTAACTAATATTAAACAGTCTCAGTGCAAAATCTGGAAGATATCTTCCAATGTGGTTTTAGCACAAAAGTACTCAGACAATGTTTGCATTGCTGAGCAGTCGAGGTATAGTAACATAAAGTATACATATTTTGTCCTAGAAAGACTGGAAAATCGACTGTTGAAGCCTCATTTTAGCTTCAGTTGGATTTTATGATGCAGTTTTTCACAGAAACATTATCATGGACTTTGTCCCCCATCTCTTAGATTGGAATTCATTTGACAAACATATAATATTTACAGAGAACAAAAACTCTTTCAATGTACTTGTGGATGTGTGACTAATGTTTTAAGACAGACTTTAAGGACCTCTTAAGTTTGGGTTAAGATGAATAATTTTAAACAACATAATCCAATACTATCAGAGTGAGTGACTGTGAAGGGAACCCTTGATTTCTTGCAGTCTGTAGCCAACGAAGAGGCAAAGAATACTGAGATCAAGTGTACTCTACATATTAATTAGGTTTTTATGAAAACGTTTTTTTCTTAAATTTGTTCTTCTTTGTTCTAAGACAGATCCATGAAAGTGTTCTTAAACCACAGAATTCACATGTTGAAAGGGCGTGCCAGTTGTTCCTAATTAGTAAAAGAAAAGGCCCTTCCAATCCCAATAAAAGGGAATGAGACTACAGGGCCGTGTGCATGCATGCAGAAGTTACACACAGAAATTGAGAAGTCAAGAATGCCCAAACGAAAATCTAAAGTCAAGTGCAGCACCGTACTCAAACTTGGTCCTGGACAACAAAGAGAGAAACACAAATGCTAGCACATATAGCCTTAACACTGAGACACTTGGTGAACGTCAGAATCTTCATGAAAACTTTTTAAGAAGACATTTCTTCTTCAGAACAGTGGTGGATAGTCTCAGGCTGAATGTGGAGGGTTTGCCCGATCTGATCATCTGACTGGCAGCCGCAGTGTGACGTCGGGCTGTGCTTTTCCAAAAGGTGGATCCAGCTCAACTTCTCTGCCGCAGGTTGCTTTTTTGGTGGACACCTCTGCGGCCGACACCACCACAGCCCAAGTGGGCAACCCCCACTCAAATGAATGGAAAAACAGAGTTTTCACCTCAGTGTCAGATCCTGTCTGAATGTGGCCTAAGGCACATTGAGCTTCTAGATAAGATTCAACATACTTGGGAACTCACCCCTGACAAATACACTATAAAGCCAGAAACGTTCATCACTCATATGAAATAAAATATTGTGTGTATATGTGTGTGTGTGTGTGTTGTGTCTGTATGTTTAAGTGCATGTGTGTGCACATTCTTTTTTCAGCAGGCTCAAGACCTATGGGAGCCAATTAGAGTGTAATGTTAGAGATGACAAAAGAGACTCCGTTTGGTCCAGCCCACCCTGCCTTGTAGCCCCCCCCGGCTTGATAGCCACACAGAGGTTTAATAAGAGAGGTGTCTGGCACTCTCATCTCCTCTCAGACACACAGGAAGCCCAGCGGTCACAGAGTTTGGGTTTAGATGAGGTCACTGCCCCTGTGGGCTCAGCTGGAAGAAAGAAGACAGTGAAATAAATGGACAAGAGACTGGAGAGCAGAAGAACCAGTTACTGAGATGAAGCTCGGTGCGTCTCTCTGAGATATTATATAACAGAATATGGGATGAGATTGCAGATCAAATGTGTCCTATATAACTGCAAGTCAGACCCATCTCTCCTGTGGGGAAATGTGATAGAACAGGTTCCCCTTCCCACCTTCACTTGGTGAACTTATTTCAGTGGTTATTTTTGATGACTCAGGAAGAAGACCACCAGTGGCTGAAATACTAACACAGACGGACACTGATGCAGTTTTAATCCTGTGTGGCTGTGCTGAAATAGTTAGCTAATGCACAAGTTTAGATTTAAAGTTATGTAACCCTATCAAATTAAACAAGTGGCTGAATAGCATAATTATCTTGTTATCTTTAATTATCAAGTGTGAGTATCTTGTTCCTGATTAAACGGGACATATTATGAAAACTCAGTTTTTCAGTCCATATGCACGTATCTGGAGTGCAGGAACTATTCTAGGAAGAGCTTTGGTCATTTTTAAATTTAGTAGTAAGAGCTGTGGTATTAGATAGATCATGTTCTTTCATAAAGATTTGAAATTGAAAATAAAATAAAAACTTTCTGCACATTTCTGCAAGGCTTATAAACTTCCATTTAGCACCCTGACTATAAAAACGTTCAAAAAATGTTCAAGTCTCACTGATCTGTACATACAGATCTGATTACTTCATTTAGTTTATTAGGTGTTTTTTTTAATAGAACTAATTGCTTGAATAACATTTCACATCATCTGTCTCATATCGTTCTTTCCACCCCCGCATCCTGGTAATTACTGTACGTGTTTGCATTGCATTCTGTGCTACAGGCACACGCTAATATGTTACCTCTGTAGCTCCTCACAACAAATTCTACCTTTCTACCTCGCTGAGCTCTGCAGGTGCCTTCTCACACGTGCAACACAACAGAGAGTTGGTTTGGAGAGTTTAAGCATAAATAACATTATAGAGACAGAAATAGAGAGAAAATAACATTAGTAGCATTAGTAGTCTACATAAACTATACTGTTTGATAACTTACAGTGTTGAAAAACATTTTACAATGTATTTATCATTTCCTCCAGAGAACTGAACTTCCCCCGGTGACTCAGAGCCTACAGGTTGAGCTGACACCACCATATTGCAGAGGATGCACTGCAGTGAGTCAACTATGTGATATGAGATCAATAGCGACCTCAAATTGTTGTTCTTGAACCGGCTCACAGACATTGCTACTTTGTGCGTTGTCTTTTTCTTACAGGAAGTTAAGAAGCCAAACATGTACATACGTACATGTTCATTATTACATTTACAGCAGAGAAAATCATTTCAGTCATTTAAAAGAGCTGTACACTTAAGAGTTTGGTGTCATTCCTTAGGAATCATAGGTTGTAGAGTACATACAAATTCTAATTTAATATCTACTCTGACAGCAGCTTCAATACAAAATACAAAACAGTGCCTTTTCCACAAATTGCATTGCAAAAAGTAATATTTCATTGAGAGCTTAAGGCACATTGGATGCATTAAGTGGAATGCTAAACTGCACTACGGTTAGATAGAAATTACCTTTATTCTTCCATTTGTTGTTGCTTATAATTTCCTGCACTGTCTAATAATAAATCGGTATAAAATGGTTTTCCTTCAATACTGAAAAGCCTGAATCGCCTGAAGTTGTAATGTATGGTAAGAACACAACGTTTTGTACTTTCTGCTCTAATGTCGGGGTCTGTAAGGTCCATCAATACATGTTATGTTACAGAAAAAGGCTACTGTCCATAGCAATGTAGCAGCAACACCCCTAAAGCACCACATTGAATCAATTCTTTCTGATTTGAAAAGTAGCCTTTTTTGTCACCAACAACCTTGTCTCGTAACCATGCCAGACATCCTTTCACATCTCTTACATTGTCATTTGCAGTGGGTCCCTCAAGCCTCTGTTTCTCAGCTTGGCCGTGTCAAGGTCTCTGGTAGCCCGGACAGTTTGGAAGCATCCAAAGTCTTTCCATCAGTCAGTGTGTAACTGCAGGTTGTCATTCTAGACTCCCTCAACTTGTTTTTTTTCTTTGTTTCTTTAAGGTTGTCTCACACAGAAAGTGCATTGGGTGCACTGAGGGGATTTTTTTTTTGCCTCATAGCAAAATCTGTACCTCTGGTATTGTCTCACAGCTCCTTCAGCTTTGAAGCCAGGAGTTAGGACTGTATAGAAAACCGTGATTTTTGTCTTTTTGTCATATCTGTGTGGTTAATAACGTAAGGTTATTACATACATTCTGATTGGTTGAATTTGCATGGATGGCTTATTATACCGAAAATACATTTCCACCTTTCGACCCCTTGTTGAATCTGTGGTGTCTCAGGGTGTAGTTTGGATGTGTTCAGATCAGTGTCTGTCACTAAAGATACATTCCCCTCCTGGCTTACATTTAGTCAAATGAAACTATTGGCTGGATTTCCATTACATTTGGCACAGATATCCATAGTGTCAAGATGATGGATCCTAATGACTCTGGTAATTCTCTGACCTTTCTTCTAGTGCCACCTGAAAATAAATGTTTTCTCTCATCCAGTTAAATATCTCAACATCTACTGGATGAAATTTGGCATAGGCATTCAAGGTTGCCAATGATGAATTTTATGACTTTGGCAATCCCCCTTTCCTGTAGACCACCAAGAGGTTGAAATGTCAGTGAAATGTCTCAACAACTTGAATAACTGGAATTTGGATATGGTTCCTTTTCTCTCAAAGGATAACTTGTAGTCACTTTGGAGATCCCCTGACATTGTATCTAGTGCTACCACTACTCAAACAACCTCGGTCCAATATTTACATACAGAACTATTGACACTTCAATAAAGCCTATATCTTTTATGCCAGTAAGCTAGTCAAACGTGGGAAATGGGGTTTGGCTTGAAAGAACTGGAGGGTAGCCAGCTAAAGTCCAACTTGGACCAGTACACTTCCTTTGCACTACCTAGGTACCCTTGAGCAAGGCACCAAACACCTAAATGCTCCCAGGGTGCTGCTGCTTGGCAGTCCATCACTCCATGTTTGCATGTCTATAAACCCTTTTTGTGTATGGTTGTATTCTGGGACTATATATAAGTAAATCTTCTTCTTCTTCTTCTTCTACTTGTAAACACTATACCATATAGGAGCATAGTTAGCATAGCTATTTTTAACAAGATAGCATGTTCATATTAGTAATTACCTCAAAGCACTGCTGTGCCTAATTACAGCTTCACAGAGTTGCTAGCATGGTTGTACACTCTTTATGCATCATCTGTAAGCAGCACTGACAGTCTCAGTGATGTTGCTGTGATGATGTAGACTCATGTACTCATGTGTACATGTGTTACTGTTATCTTAAGGAGACTATGTTTCCATACATTCAAAATTATTCATAAGTGTTGCTCTTCTCTTTCTCTTTAGTCCTGTAGTTTGGCACGTTATAAAGTCATGTGATGTATAGAATAATACAGTAATCCAGTTAGAATACCTAATACTAAATAATACTCACGTCTACCACACGTGTCACACGTCTATAGTGTTTCAGTTTTTTGAAAGTGGGTTTTCATTGAGGTTCACAGATCTCAATTTCTTTCTGCAACAAAACATGTCATAACACTGTTCCCTCCATGGGTCATGTTCATATGCATGTGTACTGGATTACTAACATTCCTAATTATCATTCCCTTAAGACTTTGTAGTTGATCCAAAATGCTGCAGCATGTGTACTAACAGGAATCAGGATCAGAGATCATATTTCTCCCATTGTGTCTTTTTTGCACAGGCTCCCCATAAAATCCAGAATAGAATTTAAAATCCTTCCTCTTACCTACAAAGCTCTTCATGGTCAGGCACAATCATATCTTAAAGAGCTCATAGTATCTTATTACAACACTAGAACACTGCACTCTCAGAATATGGGGTTCCTTGTGGTTTCTATAGTCTGCACAAGTCCAATGGGAGCCAGAGCCTTCAGTTATCAAGCTCCTCTCCTGTGGAACCAGCTCCTAGTTCTGGTTCTGGATGCAGACACCCTTTCCACATTTTAGAGTAGGCTTAAGACATTCCATTTTGATAGAGTATGCTCTATATGCAAAGTGTCATTAGATAACGTCTGTTAAGATTTGGTGATATGAATGGTTGAAAACTCTATTTGTGTTGTCTCTTTTTACACTTTGTTCTTGAAATCAGTTTTAGTAAATCGTTCCTTGCTAACGATTGATAGCTTGAAAATCCAACATGAAATCACAATCACAAGATTATCTCGGGCTTCTGAAGGAAACCAACACATAAACACACACACACACAAAAGTGAATCACCATTAGTTAACTCCAGACATTTAAGGCATTTAAGCACACAGCATGGACCGGGATAAACAGTGAATTACCCTAATCCCATTCATCTTAACTGACATGTGTTCCCCCAAACATACTGAACATGGTGCTGAGGAGGTTTTAGTGGTTAGCCTTTTGTCCTATACTTCCCAAACTATTTCCATTATCTTAAGGTCAGAGGCTGGCTTTGCCTGCCGGCTGCAATATTTATCAATCAAACAGGCCTGAGACAACAGAGAAAAGTGAAGTGGCACAGCAAAGAGCACTTAGCCTGGATAAACAGGCGGCTAGTACCATGGATCACTGCACTGCTAAGCCTGTCACTAGTAGAGGGGCTAGAGGGAGACGGAGAAGGTAGAAAACTCCGGACACAGTGCACGTGTGTGTGTGTATACAGTATGTGCGTGTGTGTGTGTGTGTGTGTGTGTGTGCATGTGTGACTTCGAGTGAGGCTTTGGGGAGAAACACAGGCCTGGTCAAAATGTCATCAGCGTGCCAGCTTATAGCAGCTTGAAAGGCTTAGAGTTGTGATATTTATCCTGTGGGCTTTGGCAGGGAGGTGGACTGGGAGAGAAAATATCTGTAATTTCATGGTGTCTTCAGGGGAAATTTGATTTCAGATGGCTGGCAGTCTGATAAATAGGAACTGCTGCCTGCAATCCTTTCCTAAAGGGATGGAAGAAAAGGTACAAGTCTCCCTTTACATCTGAGTCAGTGGGAGTGTGGATGTGTGTTTGTGTGTGGACACAAATGTTATGCATGTGCATCAGTAAGATGATCTTTTATGCATGTCCCAGCACTTGTCTTTGCACAGAGTAGCCTTTTTAGGCTGAACTTCTATTTTGATTGACTGGATTGGTTTTGATTATCCCCTGCTCTGCACTGGTTTTTATTTCAATTGTCTCTGGAGAGCACTTGTTCAGGAGTTAAATAAGGTCAGAAATGTTTTATGATTTTTTATGTGACTGTATTTTATCCTGTCCCTCGGCGCCTCTGCCAGCTCCACCAAGCTGTCTGTTCTCACAGAATTAAAACCAACATCCTCACAATCCCACCATGAATTTTTAACGATGAAATCATATCCCATTAATTCAATAGAGACCTCTGAAATTCAATATGGTGTATAAACAATTAGATACCTCTGCCCATCATTTCTCTCTATTTATATTTAATGTGACTCTTCACACAGCTGAGGGGAGGGATATGGAGATAATAGGAGGGAGATGAGAGGAGAAAGAAGTTAAGAGGATGTGAAAAGAGGAGAACAAGAAAATCCTCATTTGGTTTACCTACACACTTCATTATGGTGGATCAGGGCCAGAAATACAGTAATATCTAAATACTGATATAAACCAATCCAACTCTTCCTTGATCAGTCGTCATTCCTTTTCCTTTTGCTTAACAACACTGCAAAAGTTTTTTTTTTTTTGTCATACATGACAGATGCTACATCAAGATTTAACCCCCGACATACTATTTAATATCCCACAACGTCTGTGATTGCAACACAGGTGAAATGTTTCTGAAGCACTCGCATGCCTCCAACTAGATCAGGTATTGTGCAAACAGTGAACACCAACTCTGGAAGAGATTCAAAAGGAGCATGACCTTATTTCCAGCGAAAGAGGCAGTGGGAGGCAGAAAGGATGGATTTAGCAACTCTCAAGTAGAAACAGCTGACTCTGACTCTCGTGCCCAATAACAGGTCTATTCTCCTCATCTGCTAACAGCTCCAAATGCTTCTGAAAGTGCTGCTGGTGTTTGTGAAGAGTCAAGCTCATGGCTCACTTTGGCAGCGACTTTCTCCCTCTCTCTCTCTCTCTCAGGTCTCAAGTACTGCCCTATAGCATTTCACATAGTGCCAACATCATGTTTGGATAGCAAGAAGAGGGTGAGAGGCTGTGGTCAGAGGACAGATTGTTATTGGTGGGTAAATGACTGGGTCAAAACACATTCAATTTAAAGTGTATTTGGATGCAGTGTACACAAACAACAACATGTAAAAACATACTGATCCCTGAACTGATTAAATAATAGTTTAGAATGGATTTATCTATTCATTAGTACATGAATCACCCATAGGTTTCTGAAGCTCAACATATGTGGTGTTGGCTGCCTCCATGTTGGATGTACTGCCTCTTACCCCTCCCAGATAATCTAAAAATAAAAAAAAATTGGATATTTGATGGACTTAAGGCGGGCCGAATGGCGCCTGTGTACTCAAGCAGCTGTAATTAGGTGTGAATTTAAGCCATAATATAATTTGGACGACTGAGTTGAAAAATAAATAAATAAGTCACCCTCAGTACAGTTGTCATGAATGGTGAAATTAGCTATAGAGACCAAAATTGCAAGGCTGTACCAGGCCCTATTTCATTAACATGTAAACATGTTGGACATTTTAACATGGGGACTTATGGAGATTATAAAGGTTAGAAGCTAATGACACAACAAAATGTTAAATGTTAAATGCCGCTGTTCGATTCCCGTTTCTTGCTGAAGGTTCTTTTTTAACCATCCTCTAACCATGGTGGTAAGAGTTTTTGATGGCACAAATGGGGACAAGAAAGTCCCATAATCTAAAACATTTATCTCTTATTTAATAACTTGCGTGCACAAGTTCATAAGACGAATCAGTGACCTTTGTCGAGCATATTATAAACATATTAAATATCTAAAAATACTTTTAAATACTGCTCATTGTATCCATTATTCACCCCAAAAATCCCAAATCACCCCATTGTTACTATTGTTACAACCATCCCATAATAAACAGTCCTCACTCAACAGCTCAGTATATTATGGGATGATTGTAGTAAGAGTATAAAAAATATCACATATTACAAACAATGTATTATGTTGCTAAATGTCAGAGAAATGTATGTTTTACATTCTGTGTTGTGCATGATCTGATGTGTTCAGCAGCTCCAAAACAGGCCTGTGCACCTATGTGCTTTAAGCGCTGTCTGAATGCCATTTAAATTAAAGGGCGATCATGGCGATGTTTGAAGGTTACATGTTCAATTACCGACGCCAATTTAATGAGAGTGACATCAAACCTATGTGACATTTATCTCCGCCTCTCCTTTAAATTACTACCACGCATCTGCAAAATGTCTGACCATCCAGTATGTAAGTCATTTAGAAAATCACAGAAATCTATATATGATGTATGATTTTATTTGGTAATCTACTGAAATGAAACACTGACCATTTACCTGTCAACACAACATCCAGTGCAGCACAGAACAGAAGTAAAACAATGTTTCATGTGTCTTTGACAGACACACACATACTGTCACCTCTATTATCGTTAGCTTCATATAATCCCAGCATATAATTTTCTTTGCAGTAATCTCCAGGTCAATCACGTACAAAGGCTGACTGTGAATTTGCAACACACACACACACACACACACACACACACACACACACACACACACACACACACACACTCACACACACATGCACAAATTATGAAGCTTTGATGTAAGCCATCCCCGTAATGATCAGGGCTTTGCTCATCTCGTTTCCTTGATTGAAGCTGTACAGCAGCATAAATAATTCATTCTCATGTATATTGCAGTGTTTCGAATCATGTTTTTAGATTTCAGTTTGATCTGTCAATTTGGAACACTTGTACACCTTTGCCAAGCTGTCTGCGCTAAATGTAATTCTATTTTAGATTGATCCCCCGTAAGACAGGTGATGCCATCTGAACATCGGGATCAGGTACCAAACTGCTGTGTGACAAGATTAATGACTACATTTAAAATCATTGTCCTTATGCTTATCCACCTGTTACTAATATTTCCCAGTAGTTTATGTGCTGTTTTATTTAAACATATTAGTTATTATAATTTTGGAGTAGTCCCTTTTTTTCTTTTTCATTCCACTTTGTTAGATACATGTTTTGATACATGTCTTCCTTTTTTTTTATTCCATTCACCAGGTACTGTAGTCTTCTGTAGTCTTCTGTAGTCTTTTCATTGAAGTGCACACAAAAACCTTTGAGATGAGCTGGCCGTGAGAAGAGAGTTTTCTCACTTTGCAGCATTTTTCTGAAGCTGAAACAAACAAATAAATGAAGTTGTGCATGTGTTGTCAAATTGGAGAAGGCTTTTTTCTTAATTTGCTTGTTTGTTTGTTGTTTTTATTTGCATGTATTCTTATGTTACAGTACCACCAATATTTAGAGCCACTAAGTATTTTAGAGTGAAGAAACTGCCAGTCCTGCCAGCGTCACTGAAAACTCTTAATATGGCTTTTAAAGTCCCGCTAAGATTGCTTTTACAGCGGTGCAAACAAAAAAGATGGCAATTAACAAATTACAGCATGTTAGCAACTGTGTGTCAAGGATAATTGGTGAAATAAATGTAGGAACACACTGACGCTTAGCATGACTGAGGTAATGTACATATCAAAGCATTAAGGAGATTCAGCCATTTCTTTTTGTCTTGTTAAAAGCTCAAATGTACACTGCAAAAAAGCCAACTTGTATTTTTTGGCCTAAAACAGTGATTTTAGTTGGCAAAACTTAAAATGTGTAATTATTGACATTTAGGGCAATAATGTAAGTTAACCCAACAAAGCAAGCCAGTTGTATGCTCCAAAACAAGTTGGTGAGTTGGCGTTACTTATATCTTTACGTTGGGATTCAAAACAAGGGACAATAGTTCTGCCAACTCTTAATTATTTGCTGTGAAATGCGGGAAAGCCAACTTTCTGAGTTGACACTTGAAGTCTCATTGTGGCTGCTTCCTCGAGCTGGAGTGCACACACAGGTAAGTTCTAACCAACTTTTAATTTAACAAAGTTAAATGATACAGCTGTTTTATTGACTTTTGTTGTGTGGTAACTTATGTTGTACGTAGGCGCCATACACATTTTCAATATTTAATCACAAACAGCTTTTCAGTCTTTAGCTAAAGCTAGCGGCTAGTCGCTAACTGATGCTAACGGTGCTGCATCAGTTAGCTGACATTCCATGTCATTTTTCAGAAGAACTGGCGGTGTGTTCTCAGTAAATGACATGTGTGGAGAAAGTAGTGATTAGCAAATTAACGTCAAATTATGACATAGTTCTTCCTTGAAGCCCCCGTGGCAGGGGCTGTTTTCCCTCACAACATCCCCTTCCATAGCAGCACGTAGCTTGCATGCACATACACGTGCTGTATACCCAGGGAGAGCTTAGAATCTCCGCTACACGCTCATGTAAACCATTCATATGACTTAACAACCCAGTCACAACACAGAGCGAGCTAACAATGCCACTACGCACAAATACGAAAAGCGGGGCAGCAGCTGCTATCATGTTAGCACCGTTTTATAGCCTCCATTAGCAAGCTGAGGCTTCACAGATTCGTGTTGTCAATCAAACCAACGTGGCCTCTGAGCGGTGAATTCACTGTCACATGCTGTCTGTCCTTTTATTTTCAAAGATTTTCTGTATGCATTTCTGTTAGTTTTACTTTGAGTGCTTACTGAGTTGATTTCCTAATTTGTTTCACCCATGTGCTGTTTACAATCGCCCTTTATCTGTATGATTAGGTTTTTTGTTTTCACTCAGTTCATTGTTGGATCATTGTGTGTCAGTGGCGCTGGTGACTGAAAAAATTGGGGAGTACATGAGGAAAACCAGTCCATGTCGTCATGTTATTTTTAGCTAATATAGCTAAAAAAAACAAAAAAAAACTGAATGCATTGAGTGAATGGAAGGAGGTCAGAAGGCCTCCGTCCTTTTCTAGCCCCCACCTTCCTGCTCCCTGCTCCTCACACACACTGCTCTGTCTCCTCCGCCTGCAGACGTCACTGTTCAGCCGTTTTAAGTGGATTAATTTTCCATAAAATAGATTTTAAAAATATATTATAAATGATTTTATAATGGTTTATTTCAACCAGTCACAGTCCCACAGTGTACCCCTTCATTAGTATAAACCTCAAAGCTTTCCGTCCTCAGACTGTCTGAACCTGTTCCTCAATGTCACACAGAGGCAACATGGGGCTGCTTGAGTGATTGGTTAT